>OZ030380.1:12519528-13119528 GCA_964023945.1 Ectemnius cavifrons
GGATCACGTATGTACGTATATCGGCGAGCATTTGCACACGTACGTCTAGGACTAACTCTATTTATGAGCACGTGCGTGGCTAAACGTGCGGTGGTTACCTACTTAAGTCAGATATTATCGGCAAGAGGTGGAGGAGGCGGGCGGAGGAGGAGGCAATTCGATTGCGTGTACCGAAGCATGGTGCAGGGCTGATATAGAACTACTAAACAGGTCGTAGATCAGCATGGTTAGTTATAACACTGGCCCTTGCCTCCTCCTCCCTTGGTCCCTCTATCGCTGAGCCAATTCCCACCGGTGTTCTGGATCATTTGGCGGCCCGCGGCCGTGAGATGCGCGCATGCACCACACAGCGATCCGCTATCACGATTGCACAATCCACCTCGCGATCGGCATCGCGCGATTTTCAGGAAAACCGACCGACCACCCCCTTCCACCCTCCCGCGCTCTATCCTGCTAACTCTAACAGCCGCTAGCCACACATCAAAATTCCAATCCCGCCCGCTTTTCTCTGCGCCCCCTTCAAGCACAACCAAGCACAACCGAGCACGAGATCTCAGCGATGAGAGCGTGCTCGTCCTCTGGCTATCCGGCAGACTATAACCATCGAACCGGATGTTCAGGAGCGAAGACCCACATAATCACGCTTATTATAGGCGACCGAGACTATCTAGGAGTTTCGCCCGATTGGATAATGTCTGTATTACAGGATGAATTCGCCAATCTTCTTTAAAAGAAATATTAGATCCTTACAGGATCTGGCCGTGAGTGGCTGGTGAGTGGTGTTAGCCAGAGGGCCGAGGGATGAATTGACAATTCAAGGGTGCAACGCGTTATTGGCGTCTGGGTTGGTCGCCGCTGAAAATCTGTAGAGCGGTGACTTACGACACATTGCCGGTGACTGGTTATTAGATTATTGGTCGTATCGACAGCTCGTGCGTTGCGCTCGCCGATATATGTAGGATAGAAAGCAAGGGCAGGGCGTCGGTGGCGGCGGCTGCGATGGCACAGCGGCTGGTCGGAGGCAGAGAGTCCTCTCGATGGTGTGTTGGTGCAGAGGCCGCTTGTGGCTCGCGCACGCACCGTGTACGTACAAATACAGGAGTCAGATCGTGGCAGGAGCAATGTGTGGAGGAAGAGGAGGCGGAGGAGGAGGTGTAGGAGGAGGAGGAGGAGATGAACGGGGCGCGGGAGAGCCAGAGGAGAGCGGCGTGTCGGTAGGACAAAATGGGGAGACCGTGATAACGATAACGTACGATCGGCATTAGCTGGCGGCTTGCTGCAGCTGATGGATGCGCTAATTATCAGCAAGCAGGAGTTACAGTGTTTCGCGTACCCGTCCGTGCGATGAGTATGCGTTTCCGATAGAGAGCCCTCGCAAAAAAGAGATTACGTGCGCGTGAAATGCCCCGGAATTTCAAAACATTTCATTGCCCGCTCCCGCTCATTCTGCCCTCCCTCCCTCCCTCCCCCCTGCTGTTGGTGTCCGTGCACTAAATGCAAACGACAACGCTCGCGCTAGCCAGCAACGTTCTAATTCGCGGCCTGTAAAACTACGAAATCTCCATTCCTATTTTCCAACCCGCTGCTGTTGCTACTGCGACAGAGAGAGGGAGTGGAGAGCGCGCTTGCATGCACATGCATAGGTAGCGTGGAACTGGGAAAAATATTATGCTCCACCGGGAACTTCTCATGTCGCCGCAATTTTGAAGTTGTAACAGCAGTGATCACGATGTCGCACGGGACCGGGCGATCCAACATACCGCCAGGAAAACTGGCTGTGGTCCCACTAATTCAAGCAGAGGATAGAGGGAAGCAGAAATAATTCGCCGCTTGAAATCGACGCTCGAAATTGATGGCTACCAGTTTCTTCGAGCTTACGTCCAATTCCGAGAGCGCGTTTCCATCGCGGTGGTGGCGGCGGCGGCGGCGGCGGCGGTGGCGGCTTGCGTATTTCTACACAGCTAGACGCATACGTATCCGGAAACCACAAGCTGCGGTCTAAGCCCTAGATGTATCTACGCTGCATAATCTACGATACAGGGCGCGGCATATACATACAGTACGATTGGTCGAGAGAGAGAGATCCGGTGCCCCGTAATGAACATGGCGCTTGTTTATTTAATGGGAAATTCGGTGGCGCCATAAAGCTCGAAGAAGGGGGTGAAACCTATTAAATTTATGTTTTCGGTTTACCCGCTCTGACGGATCGCAATGCCCGCACGCGTCGGCCTCCGACCAACCCCGCCGCCGCCCTCCCTCGCCCCCCGCTCCTCTCTCGTTTCCACCCCCGTCGAGAGAGAGCCACTGTCTCTGCCTCTGCCTCTAACCAAACCACCCACTTCCAGTCCCATCTCCACCCAGCACACCCGCCCGCCCCGCCGTCCCACTCTCTAGTGCCGCGACTACCACCCTCCAACCCTCTCGGCACTGCCACTAGCTCTTCTACCATTTGCCTCGCCATCCCTCTTTCTCTTACGGCCACCCACTCGCCCCTCGCTCTCACCCCATCCACACTCGCTCGCCGCTATCTCTCCACGTTCTATCCTCGCGATCCTCTCGCTCATCCACTCTGCTCTACGTATTCTGCGCTTTGCTCTACGCTTGTTTCTCTTTAGCCCACTGGCTGATTCTCCGTGTAATCTGAGTCCTGGATATAACCCGAACAGTACGCGCCAGCACACACTCCCAAGGCCTACGGGATTCGAGACTCCGTGAGCTGTCAAGCGCGTAAACCGTCATCGATTGCACACGTGCACGCCAGATCCACCCTTCCTTACCCCCGAGAGGATTCCTCCGATATTTGGAAAATGGTAATTTTATGGCCATGGATTGTACCAAGCGCTTGCGGGGTGACGTTACTTTTTTTCTCTCCCCGAGAAGACACGTCGACCCCGTCGATTCAAAGGCGGCGGTCACTGACAAGTGTGACTCACAGTTTTTTGAGCAAGCTGGTAGCGCGCGTGGGTCGGGATTGGGAAAGTTGGCGTTAGCCGTGTCGGGCGACATGAAGGAATTGCTATCGGGGCATCTCCTCCTCTGAGAAAATACGTGGGACTCGAGAACTTTCTCTTTTAGGCGTCCCCCGAAACGTAAGAGGGCAAGGGCTCCTCCGCTGGGTAATCCTCGAGGAATCTGGCGCGAGAAGAATGGCCGTCCCGTAACTTTATCCCCTTTGAATCCCTTTAATTGCCAAATTTTCCTCGCCCTTAATTTAGTGTTATAATTGCTTCCTACCCTCATAAGGGGTTGCCTGGTGGTACTACTCGTGATTCTCTACCCCCTCACTGCCATTCCTTACACTCATTCGCTAGCACTCCAGCAGTGTCTTTAGCCTGGCCTTACAGCGTGGGTGGTTGCTTCCCTCACTTTTGTCGCAGTATTTCTAACCGGGCCAATGAATTAGTCGGCGATCTATATTTAAATGAGCCGGGAGTACATCGTTCCCGATACTTAGTGGCTAATCGAAGTAACGAGGTACATCTCTAATTATAGAATGGAGGCTGTATCGAGACTCCTAGCTACTCTTCGTTGGGAATATGTGAACGAACGTTGCACGTGGATGCCGACTGTTTACCTGGCGGTCACGTCTCTCAGACCGCGTATGCCACAACTGGCCCATGTATTTATGGCATGCATAGTAGGGTCATGCGCGTTTTTACGCCCGATGCAGTGCTCGCTCTGGAAGTGCGAATTTCATTGCACCTCGCAAAAAAGTCTTGCCCTCTTGGTGAGCAAATTCAGCGGGAATGTGTGTGTTTTACCGGCGGTTATGCATGTCTCCATAGAGCGGCGAGTTTAACAGAGCACGTAACATGAATCTCGACCGGGGAATATTATCGAGTATACGGGGCAGTAAGTATTCGAGTACATACATAAAAGTAAGTTTACTTTGGCTTACACGGGCGAGCAAGCTGGATCGGACTGGAAGCGGTAGAGAGTACCGAGTGTACACGGCAAACAGGCATTAAGCTTCCGCTCTCCATTCCGGCTCATCCGTCAATGAATTGGCAAGTCAGTTCCTATTCCTTGCGAGCTGCACTCGTACACGCAGCCGAGCAGGGTGCATCGAATAAACCAAATTATCCGGAGTGCTACGATTTATCGACACGAGGGCGAAGCGAACTAGTTGGTCTCTCTCTCTCTCTCCCTGCGGTGTTGAGACACAGAACCACGTTGCGTCCGCACACGAAATTGCTAACTGCTTCGTACGTTCTACGCGCAATGCCATGCGACTAGTGGAAGATCTTAAACCGATGGAGTTTGGATGTTTTATAGCGGGCGCTAGTAAATCCCGGCTGGGAATTGGTGCTTCAAATACGATCAAACTCGCCAGTCGTTCGGCGAACTCCGACCACCACTTCACGTTACTATAAAGTGGTGAACGGTGACGCAAGAAAGGCGGTATAATGCAGCAGCAGCAGCAGCAGCTCGCTCGAAAAACGACGAGAAAAAGTATCACGCGATGCCGGGCGGCACAAACTTTCTTCGCGCGCGCGCGCGATATTTTATTTTCCGGGGAAGAGGAAAGGGGGTGTAGTGGAAGAGTTAAAGCTCGCATCTCGAGCTCGCACCGCCGCTGCCGCCGCCGGCAAAGATATACCCAAGTAAGTGCGGGGCGTTAGACTCGGTAGAAGTATATAAAAGGCCCTGCCCAGTCACCAGAAACTCTCCTATCCAACCGTTCGCCCCCAGCCACCCCCCGCACGCTACTCTAACACCACCAACAGCCCCCTCGTCTATCGCCAGCACCACCAACAAGAGGTTTGTAAAAGTTGGGGACGCTCGGGATATTTACGCGTCATCGTAAACTCCGGCCGTCTTCTTACTTATCCCGGGGATATCTACCTACTTCCGCCGCCACCTTCCCTGGATACACTCGCTTCTCCTTCTTTCGCACTTTACTCTCCGAGATTATTATTTCTCTATCCATAATGCGCGCCTTTCGCCAGTGAAATCCTCGACTACTGAAACACTCGGATGAAGTATACTATGCGCGCGCGCAACGACGATGGATGAATTTTCTAGCGGCGGGCGGCTCCCGTCGTCTCGGGGATGTTGATCCGGCATTCCCCGGGTAAGAGTAATCGCCACTTCTCCCTCGATCACTGCGAGAAGTGCGATTACGCCCCCTCGTTTCGAGCCGTTGATTTCCCCCGGTAATTATCCCCGCCTAATGGTCTATTATTTCGCGCAGCGAAATTACTGAATTAAGCGATACAACGCGCTTGACACGCGTTGAAAGAATAGAAGCGGCTGGAGCCGGTGGTGTCCGGGTGTGCCGGGAGGGTGGTGGTGGGCGCCTGGAACGCCGTACGGCACGCTATTTAAAGCGTTGCCGCGCACACCAGAGTTATTTCACATAGCCAGACACACACCAGTTGGAATCCAGAAAACCCATAGACAGAATTACTGGCGTGCAATTTCAGTGCGCCACTGGACCCAATGGCAGTCGTGTTCGTTAAAAGTGTCTCTCAAAAATCCACCGCTCGATCTAGCCTGTCGTCGTCCTCCTCCTCGTGTAGCCCGTACTTCTCTCCTTTCGTGCTAGAGAGCAGTGCTGATTCGCTCGTGATCGTGAACGGAGGCGGAGGCGGAGGACGACGCGCTCAACAGAGACAGATACAAAGACCGGTAGAGGGGAAGAGAGTTTAATTCCCTTGAAGCATTGTCCACGTTAGGTAGCATCACAGAGTCACATGGCCGTGCGCAATTAGCAATGTAAATGCCGGTTAGTTAGTTAGCCCTGTTCGTAAAGCAAACCAAAGTGGGCACTGGGACTAGATAACGGACCTCCCAAGCGAGTGATCATCTCAATTAACCTTCGATAACGGGCGCGGATATCGAGCCAACTTTTTCTCCTGCGTTCATTGTTTCCGCTTTTCTTCCTGGTACACTCGCACTCTCGACTGCTTGTCAGCGTCGATAGATTTTCGGGTAGCTCTTGGCGAATGAAGGTGAGAGAGGAAGCTTACTTGTTTGAAGCGGAGGATCGTGGCATCAGGCTCGAGATATGAGCGCAGTGCTCTCGTGTAGCACGCCACGATGCCACTAAAAGCGAGGCGACGAGGCGAGCGTTGCAGGCGGATCGTTGAACTCTACTAATGAAACGGTTACGATAGTCGATCACACAGCACTTAAGAGCGTATACGCGTATAAATCGAGTGCGCCTGGCCGGGGCCGATTCGAAACAAGCCGGCTAACGAAGCCCCATGTCGATGCCTCGCGTGGCAAGGCGCGACTACCTCCTCTCTCACCTCTTCAATCCCAAGGGCTCCCTCGTTCGCTTCTCTCTATGTATGCTACATTTTGATTCCGACCCACGGATATCATCTTCGCCTCGTTTTCTCGGCCTCGCTGCACGGCCAAGGAGCCATGCCTGCAGACGGCTATGGCCGCAGGGGTGTTTCCTACCGTCGAGGACCTGCCCCCTGTCCCAAATTTCTCCGGCGCACACAATGACGACCTGTTTCACTAGCGACCATTTTGTCTCTGTTGCCGCACCCGATATCCAACCCGCCTCACATTTTGCATTTCTTCACTTTCCTATACTCCGATAATGATGGCAATAAATGTCTCGATTCAATATTTAATCATCTAAAAGTGTCCGGATTATCGAGGTGTAGATATTCAAGTGATCATTTCTGTGTTTCAATGAAGTTTATATATGAGGAATATTTTTATGTAGAATTTATTATATTTGTGTTGAGAGGTCTCTTTAGCCCATGAGAGTCCGTTAATTTGTTAAATTAAAAACCAAAATCCATAATTATATAACTCTATGTGCGATGTGTGAAAGTTTAGTTATATTAAAAAATTCGAAGGTGAAACTCGAAGAAATAAATGTTGAATTCCAAAGGAATAAATTGAATTAATTATTAAGTTGATAAACGATGTATTATTATTATGGAAGGTTAGGTGTGCCAGAATGCACGAGGACTTGGTAACCGGTGGCGTAGCACATGCGATGTTACCGACCAACGTCTTCAATGAAATCCATGCTCTCGTAGTGCGGGCTATACCTCGAGGATGGCGTTGGAATCTTTATGCCACACCCGAGGATCCCTTGTGCTCGGCAAGAGCCGTTCGAGGGCTCTTCACGGTTGACAAGCACCAGCCACGTGCCGTTGATTTCCTAGCTAGGACTGCACGGCACGGTGGCTCCGCATTAATTTTCTGACGCCACAAATAGCAACTTTACGAGCGAATCATCGTTGTTACACGAGCGGCCCCTCCTGCCAATTACTTAATCATTTCAGAAGAGGACTCGGAACACGCCAATAGATAAGAGAGAGGTCAGCCAAAATTATCAGATCCGAGCTTAAAAAATTGTCCAAGAACAGTTGAATAGGAAAGGTGTCGCGTGCCCTTTAAAAGTCATATACCAAAAGTGTCTTGGAATGTAGAGTCCGCGATACTTGCCGAGTAGACAGTTCACCAGCTCGATGAATAAAAGTAGGCCTGCGGTGCCCTTTCGCGAGCAATGGGAAAGGTCAGTGACAATAATGCCTGTGTGGGACATAGGAAGGAGGTCCTTCACATCGGCCGCTATGGCCATTACGATCTCGTTCGCCTCTTTAATGAAGCACCCTCCGACACCCTGAAGACTCACCGAATGTCTTCCGGTCGTTGATTACACTAGCCGACGAGAATTCCTGACGGGGGTTTCTCGCATAACGGATGTTGTTACTGCTCATTTTTAAGCCGGCAAATGTGCCTACAGCGATAATGTACAAACTGGCGTAGCTCGGTGGGCCACCTTGCGACGAAATTAGGCTGTCCATAAAAAGTAATATTATTTTTAGTCGGCTGCCTTTCTCTGTTTACTGGCGACAGTAACCATAATTTTTCGTCGGCCCGCATGCCGTGGCGTGACGCCGTGGTATCCACTCGGGGAAGAGCAACTCTCACGCATACCAAACTCCAACCACAACACTAATTTCCTCCTCTATCCACCCACACTCGACCCCGCTCTTTCTCTGTCCATTCTCCGTCCTTTCGACCGGTACTCATCTCTTAGCACTCCCTCTCTTTCCATCTCACTGTCTCTCGACTCTTCCTCAGTTCTCTCTCGCTCGCTCGCCGGCTTGCTCTCCCTCGCGCCCAATTCTACCGGCATCTTCGGTTTCATTGGCAAAGCGACCTTCAAGGTGAAATCGAAATCTCTGCGGACACCCTGGATCGATGATCTAAGGTCCACGCCCTCGTTCCTGACCTTACCCAGCTGAACTACCGGTTCGGGTAATGCGTTCTCTTCACTTGCCTGGCTACGTACGAGCGTACATACACAATACTCACTTCCCTCTTTTCTCCTTCACCTTTCATTAACCCCGTTTTACGCTTGGTCCAAGGGCCGCTCGTACATTCAATTGCGCACCCCCAACACTTTGCTCAGCTATTCATTTTCTGGTAATAACCGCGAGTGCGTGCCCTTACATATTAAAACCCGTTTTTAGAACAAGTGCTCCGCCTCGATCTCATCACAACCTCATTAATCCCCCCTAGGCATTTTTTTTTTCACCACTCCGCACGCTTCGCTCGGCCATTCTCCTCCGGTTACACCCTGTTCACCGACAAGGCGAGAGATCGTCAACTTCCGTATATCGTGGACGCGTGAAATTCCATGTCAAGTGGTGAAATAGATAGAGAACATTTCTCGTGAATTATAGGTGGAAGCTGGCCGCCTGTGTTACGCGAGCTCTCTCGCCAGTGGTGGTGCAGCTCTGGTAATCCTTTGGCTTTGCTCTCCGGTGCTTTTGTGCCGGCTGCTACGTCGACCGGCCTTTGCGGGGCGTGCATTGTTTCCGCGGTTTCCTCTTCATTTCTCGCAACATTTCGGCGAGCGCTCGCTCGCTTGGCCGCGCGCGCGCCTGCAATTAATGCGCGTGTCCGCGGATATCCTCCCTCTCGCACCGAAGGGACCGCTCGCACCGATAAATCGCTCATACGGGCTCCAGGGAGATTTAAAAACATTGGCGCGCCGCTCAGTGTGTGCATGTGTGCTACTCTGCTGGTGCACCAATGCCTCGTGCCAGTCTGCCACTGCTACTACTGCTCGAATGTAAAACGAGCGGGCACTGCGCTTTAAAAGGCAGATCACATCAGTTATCGAACCACTGATTTTTGTTCCCTCCTCCACAAGCCTGCATTTCTGGTACTGCGACCTCAATCAATTCCACGCAAATTATCTACTTACAAATTACAAAATACTGAGTGGAATTTAGGTGTGGAATTTTTTTCGACACATCTGTCGAAGTGAACTTATATCTCTGTTGGGTCTAGACTGGCCTTCAGTCGGATTAAAGGCGGTGGAGTTGGACGGGAAGAGCGGGCACAGTCGGCGAGACAGTGCGAGCGAGCAGGATACCTGAGATGTCCGAGGCGCCGCGGGTAATAACTCGGCTATTGCCGGAACGATACGTGAATGAGAAAAGGAGGATGCGCGCATTCTAGGTGTACCAGGGCTCCGGGAGACTTTTTGCAGCAAGACGATTCCCGGTGAGAGTAGTATGCGCATGAAAGGTGGTGGGCTATGGGCGGCTCGCAAATCATCCGGATGCATCACGCCGCAATTACACGGCCGCGCTTCATTTAAATGCGATAAATAATACGCCACTCATTGCGTCCGGCTATCTGGCCGCCGGTCTGCATCCTCATCTATACTTTGTACCATGCACACATGTGCGAACTAGGCCTACAGGTTTATCACTCGAAGGAGCACGTTCCATGCCTCCCTACCTTCTATTGACGCCGCATTTCTATGCAGACTGGCCTCTTCAGAGAGGCGAACTCTTCACGGCACTCCGGTTATAATCGCACAATCTTTGAAAATCCTTAAAGAATCATATAAAATCCACTAGCTATCTTTGGTACAATTAAAAGGACCCTCTGTAAATCTCTGTCCAACAGTTGATACACGTTACACTGTTTTTATCCGTGGGGCTTGCAGGGAGAAAATGATTAGGGCCGGGCAAAGTGAATATAAACGCTCGCGATAAATTTCGAAGGTGCCAGGGTTCGGAGAGACATCCGAGAGGAAGAGGGAGAGGGAGAGGGAGAGGGAGAGGGAGAGAGGGCTTGGAGAGTTTGAAATCCGGTTGAAGGCGAGGCAAGCAAGAAGTGTGCGAGCCCTTTGATGTCACGACGTATCAGTTGGTCGATCGACCGACGCACCCCTATAAACAAGGGTTACACGAAAGAAATGGCAATAATTTATGCTCTAAGGGCTCGGACAGCGATCGCGTGTCGCTGGGTATTACCTGCCTACTGTATTCCACCTATGCCCACCAACACACCTACATACTTGCGCTCGCTCGCGCATACACGTACAAAGGACACGGAGGTATGTTCCTACTGTCACGTGATCCGAGCATTTTCGTTCCATGTCGTCGACGTTGCTCTTGAGGAATCAATCAGCGAGGGAACAGCCTCCTATATCAGCCAGGACGTATCTCTGTCACAGAAACGTTCGGACTCTGTTGTCTACGAACATACAAGCCAGGAGAAACTTCTCCCATGCGAACTGCCGCATTCCGTCGCTTTATTGCCATTGGCAGTGAGGGAGGCTCTCGCAGCAGGACTGCCACTGCTACTGCTGCCATGGCAAGGAAGCTGGCAATCGTATTCCAAAAGTTGTGCTCGGCCACCGTAAATAAACGGGAGCGGTGGAAACACGCGATCGAGCGCGTTGGAAAGAGAGAAGAGGAATACGGGCAAAGAATGTACGCCCTCAGGTTTTTTCCTTGGCGCGGAATACTCATCTACCATCGGTTGAAGATACAGTGCGCCGATGAAGAAACGATTTAACATTTGCGTGCATTACGCCGCGGTAATTGCAGTGGCGAGCGAGCACTTTGGAGTTACGTGGATGCGCAGCCTCTTCTTTTACACGAAGCGAATATAAGTGGAGCTGTTGGCGAACGGAGGCGGGGCGCCACGGTTCCGCCGACGCAGCCAGATCCACAAAGATACCGTCCTAGCGAAAAGGGCTCCTCGTTATTCGCACGTACCTTAATCGCATTAAATAATGAATTCCATATTTCATGAGAAGCCGTACTTAATCGGCAATTCGGGCGCGCCGCAGACTACAGACCGAAACGCGAGGCTGAGAAGGCGAGAAAGAAAGGGAGGGAAGGGGCAACGTCGATTAAAAATAATGAAGCGTTCCCGAAACTCTCCTGTGACATCTTTATGTCAACCGAATCGGTCCGATAAATTATATTAAAATTGGAATAACTCCAAGCACGCTGGAAAACATCCAAGCTTCAGCCGGAAGCCGGTGGTGCCCCGTTGCCAGGCTATATTATCCTAGTTAGCTATTAAGGATACTCGCACACACATACACACGCACACATGCACAAAAATCCGCGAGGGAATATTTAGTGTCAGCGATTTGTAATAGGTGCGCGTGGAGAGAGAGAGGACCCGGGGAGAATCGGGTCAGAATTTTTATTGCTGTTAAGCAACACCAGCGGGGGTATCGATAGCGGAAACGAGAGCAAAACGCCTAAAACCCCTCTCGAAGGAAGATGAATGGCACAGTGGTGTCTCACAGTTCCACGGGTAGTACCTCGTGTTGCTGTGCGCGCGAGCGGGCGATAGCTTCGTGTATTCGGGGTGGTCCGGCAACTTTCAGCCGCAGTGGAATGCAACGTAACAGAAAACGTCCTCTCCCCTCCCTCGCTCGGTCTACGACGATCGAGCCTATTTTTATTTCGTCCGTGCCGGCCTTACTTTTATTGTTATTATCATCGTTATTATTTTTGGAGCTAGGGTCGACCGTGGCCCCGGCGATCTCACGAGCCGGCCAGCGCTCGAAGGTGGAGTTGAGGATTGCGCGCTGGGTAGATCGGACCGGGAAGGAAGAGAGAGCACTCTCTTTCTCTCTCTCGACTCTTTCTCTCGTTCTTGGAGAGAGCCGGACGCGAGCGGCGTCGGCGGCGTCGGCGGCGGTTACATTAGTAGACTACCCGGGCAGGGAAGGAGAGAGGGAGATATATGCGTGTATCGCCATGCATCATCCTTCGTCCGTTCGAGAAAGCAAAGGCCACCGCGGGGTGCGTTACCTCAGTTGTGCTTTGCCTATGGGTACCTAAAAACCGACGAGATACCGGCAACCGTCGTCCAGTGAGACTCCACGTGCAACTCCTTCGATCGTGCTCTCGCTTAAAAGCTTATTTAATGAATACATAGTCCTCGGTGGCTTCTCACATTGTAAATAGAAAGGAGCACCGATGATTGCAAGACTGAGCGGAATTGCGTTCGAGCGATATTATATGGATAGTAAAGATGGAGGAGATGATCGGCTGAAAGCGAGGCGAGAGAGACTCGGTTGCGCTGGCTGCTGGGGAGTCGGCTGCAGTGAGAGAACGGGGAAAGGGAGGAGAGAGGGCCTGTACTCGGAATACGACTATAATGTGAGCCCGAGGACTATAGGGGGTTCGCTCGCGAGCTCTCGCAGCGTGGTACCATCGGAGCACGGGTAATGAGACGGCCCCCGACCAAGAGCAGTTGATATGCCCGCTCTCTCCTATAGTTCCTTTGCCACAGGGCTCCTTCGGCCCTATACCTTAACTAACGAACCCTACACTCCATCCCGATGGCCGCCTTATCGCGCACGACTCGCTCAAAACTTCTTGCCTCTTTCTAGAACTGCCACTTTCTGCTCTCTTTCAATCCGAACGACAACGAACCACTAATGCCCATTGTCTATTTTACCACCCACGATTATATGACCGCCATGAGATGAGATTTGCTTTGAATAAAACAGAGCCGCAGGTGCAGGGAGAGGGTGCATATATTCGACAGGCTCCGTGATTCCGATTGGCGGCAAGCCATTCTGATTGCGACGGGAACCCGATCATTTCTCGGCGATTTCGGCACACAAGTGGAACACAGGAGGGATTCTCCGAAAGCCGATTGCACCAAAAGAACTCATGGATATGGCTCCGAGACGTACCCGCCTCGAACCTTCCTGCGCGTCTGGGGGCTAATTTAGTTAATCTCCCTGGTGTCCTGAGAAACACGAGCGCTACGCATTGGAATCTGAGTAATTGGACTAAACAACATTGCGGCTGGTAAATTACACGACTCGTGACTCCCTCCACTGCCTTCATCCACCGGGAGCCAGAAGCATAACCCATGTGATTTCGTCAGAGAACTCGCGTGTACCGGCGCGGATAACATTGCGAGCAATATTCCAGCTAATAACACCGGAGAGATTGTACGCAGGTTGTGTAAGATATTTTTCTCAAGTATTATGCAATAGAGGAATACAAGGCGTCACAAGGAATGCTTACAAACTACTCCACGCGAATCTCACAGGTAGGAAGAAAAATTAGCGATTGGGCGGTCCTGCGTACCGGCAACCGAACCCATACCCACAGTCATGAGAGGTTTGAGTGGCTGAATTCAATTATCGGTAATTGGCACGTTGATTACTCGGTTCGGCAGCACAGAATCATGAGACGCGTCTTCGAAGAAAACCGCTATAGAGAGTACCCACTACTCTCGACTGCTCTCATCTCGTTACTGCTTACCGACGAAATCCCATTGCTCGAGGAACAGGTGTTTAGTAAGATCGCGCTTGCATTTCTCGAAACCACTATTTTCGTCGGGCATTGAACACAACCCGCTACTTACATTTCACTTGTAGTGACATTCGAGACACGCCAACCAGTAATTTCTGTGAGAATGGTGGACGGGGGGCTGAAGTAACGGGGAAAGATTGAATGGGTGTGTTGGGACGGAGCTGGGAGCGAGCGGGCGAGGTCGAGGCCAGCAGCGAGAGTCAGAAAAGCCGCAGGTCGTGTAGCAATTTGAACGGTGTTTGACCGCAAAAATCAGCCTTATCGGAACCTTTACTTCGAAAAGAATGTAATAGGGCCACATTAGCCATTGTTCGCCACAGAGTAATTCGCGACGCTTTAGACTCTCGCGATTCAAGGGATGCCAGTAATAACGATTACATCGACAGGGTAGGCTCAAGTTTATCCTCTGCTGGGATAAACTTCAGCTCGCAGCAGCGCGGACAATTTATAATTTACAATATTCCGGCACGAGCATGGACCGTGCTATGATTCATGGTTTTCTTGAACCCATACCCATTAATCTTTCATTGGAAAGGTCACCAAAGTCGAGATCCCTAGATAACCCTGTCCTCTGTCTTTACTGTTATCCATTAAATTCCCACCTTACATGTCAGCATATTACATGAATTATTTGACACTGTTGTGTTAGCACTAATTAGATATGGGTGTTAGAAAAATACGTTGGCATTACAAGGTGGTGTGCCTTGGGCGGCCTACGTGAATTGGAAGAGGACGGAGAAATCGTTCGGATTCCGGAGCGTTCGTAAATAGAAGAGTGACTGCCTAATAAAGTCGGCACAGGGGCATTTAGCGAATTTAAGGGGAGCCCCGGTAGTCGGGCGGGATCGCACTCACTAGCCATTTATCCACCCCTTTTCCCCTTCGGCGGGCAAGGTCACCTAAATCTCGTCGAAGCCGAGTTACACTCAATATTGTGACTGAAGGTGTAACACATCGCGTTTCGATCTCTCTCTCGCGCCCTTCTCTCCCTCTCCCTCTTGCACCTCGCTTCCAATGGGATTCCTCTATGTCGCTCTCTGTTTCGCCCGAGCACTCTCGTCTTGTTTTACTTGCCGCCATCCATCCCCATCATTCCCCGTGAGGCATAGTTACCCAAGAGCTGATTTGATGCACGTTTCAGATACGAGGATCGACCAACCAGACGCGCAGATAACGAGCTGCTAATACTAAGCCTCGAACTTGCGGCCCGAGCGGTATTGAAAACTTTTCTCTTCCTTTTGCGAAACCCGCGAACTTATAAATTAAACTGTGCCGTGCTTCCTACCGACATCCACCCCTCTCTCTCTCTCTCTCTCTCTCTCTCTCTCTCTCACTCTCCATCTCACTCTTTTCCTTCCTCTAACAAGATCAAGAGGAGATTAATGGCCTGCTACCGGAAAATCTATTTCCATTCGTGCCTCAGGCGCATTTATCATTCGAGCAAAAACTGCAAAGTTGATTAGAGAAAATTCTAATACAGCGCTAGTAATTTGCGGAGATGATGCGACCCCTACTTGGCGAAAAGATAGCCAACTTGCTTCGTGCGAAGTATGTGTGTGTGTGTGTGTATCTGGCCACACAGGAGCAGTTATTTCGCAGATTTAGTAGGCACACAAGGGGCGGCTCGCGCTGATAATGCGGCGTCAACCCTCTCTTTCTCCCGCCTGCTCTCACCCTTGTCCCACCACCCTTCCCTTCCTTCCTTCTTCTGCGGGCTAAGCGCGGCGACGCATTTTTTTCCAGATTCCCTCGCAAATTAGTTCCTTGACCTTTGCATACTAGTGGTGCCAGCGCCCTCGAGCAAACGGAAATGGCATGCCGTATCGTCTTCGCCGTATAGAAGCGCCTCCTCTTATTCCCAGACTGCCATTTCTCTATAGTCAGGCGTGAGCCATAAGCAAGCCCCTAATGTAGTCTCGACAGTAATGATTTATGAAATACCAAGAGAGCAAACAATTCCAGCGGAGGGCTGAACGTTGCCAGTGCTCAAGAAAACATGAGAATTTTTTTCCATTATCGACTCTTAACCGAGAAAAGTAGGCTTTGCGCGAAGGTGCAATTATGCAAAAGTCGATCGTACTTGCCGAAATGAGAGGGTAGACTTAATAGTAGCCGCGTACCGAGTCAACCATACGATTAAATGCGCAACCATGGGTAATGTGATGCATGTTTTGCTGTAAGTGGTCAGCTACGTGTGCGAATCGTTGTAATCCAAAGTAAAATCTGTGAAATTTGCCAAATTTAAAGGGGTGGGGAGAGAAAAATCAGGATATACTCTTTCATTTGCAAATTTTATTCACTTCCTACATGCACTCGCTCTATTAATTTCTACAACGAATATTTTCTGGAAGAATAGAAATTGCGGGAATAACGCGTAGATGAACACGTGTTCGAAGTGGATAGGCATGGCTGGCAGAAGAGAGTCCCGTGGGCCTGGGCCAACAGAGAAAGGGTCGGTCGAGTCTGGAGTGGGGATTACCCAGTGATGGACGGACTCTGCCCTCTTCCCGGATGGCTCGAGCAAGCCAATAACTTTCCGTGATTGAAAATGGAATTCAGAGCAAGGAAGGCCTACCTATCAATCATGCACATATGCAAATCACCCACCGGTGTGGCCGTGCTTCCGTAACACTGTCGCATATCAGGTATCCACATCTAAGTCTTAGTCCCCCAGTAGGGAAGCAAGCAGCCATTTCTGCCTCATTCCAAGTGATATACCTTCCAAGCCACCTTCCTTCTTCACACCGACAAGAAGTTCAGTACTCACGTGAAACAATACCGCAGTTCATTCCGACCGAGCTGTTAATGTTCAACGAACGCGGTTGTATTAACAGAAGGATCGTTCAAGCGGTCAAGTCATTTGCCAGTTTTGGCCAGGTAATGATAAAACCACAAACGGTGAGAAAAGCTCGATGCGGCTATCCCTGGAAGAAAGGGCCAGGAGTTGTTGTGTGCGTGTATGTACCTGTGAAGCGTCCTCTGGCAGGGCCCACCAGCCATAAACCATATAGGAGCAAGTTCCTGTGACGGTTCTCACATACGACCGACACAGAGAAAAGACAGTGTGTGCTAGGCCTCGGTCAGCGCGGAATCGTCCATGCATGTAGCGAATCAAAAAACCGTTTCTCACAGCTGAACTTGGCTCGTCTCCGGAGAACTCGAGTTACTTCAGCGACGATTGTCCCGCATCCACGATAATTATAGTGTTACAACGGTACGAGAATGAGGAAGCCTGATCTAGCTGGGAGGCCTTTGAGAAGAGCATTCTCGTCGGTTCACGTGGCGTCCTTGCGCGAGAGTACTTCACATTGATATGACTCCAATAATTTGTCCCGGCAAAGGAAGCAAAAGGTATAATGGGGATCGTGACCCGGTGTAATGCGATATGTTGTTGCTCGCTGCGTTGAGAATAACGTATAGCGAACGCGCCGTGCTCGCCGAGAGTGCGGCGAGAGTACGGCGTGTAGGGAGCCTACACACCAGGCCAGCCACTATCCTGAAGGATTGGCGCATTTTCCAGATCGCTGAGTGTTTTCGTACACGGCAGCGGCGGCCCGCGCTTCCCGTTCAAATTTATGTAACACGCACACTTGATCTGACCCTTACAAATATTGTTCCTCCTCAAACGCTCCCGGCTTTGATATATGCCAGCATAAACGAGCCCCCGGTAAGCGAACGATGCCACGCCGAAAATCCTAGCCGGAAATCTTGATCGATCGAATTCCATTTTGACATCGAGCATTTGGTCTTTCACCCCATTGCCATTGTTGCTTAAAGCTCGTCGTTCTCTTAATGCCAGTGGATAGATTCACACGCTTCACTTGTCTTCCGTTCGTAGTCACTCCCTCTCCCTTACGTGTTGGGATAAAAGACGAAATAGAAGGCGGCTCTATTAGCATACGATTGGCACCGTCCATCTTGCTGGCCCTTCTTCCACCGTTCTCAGTCTCCTGGTCCAGAGTGCTTGCTCTTCGCCCTTCCTCGCTATCTTCTCTACAGTGTTTATGCCCTTGTTCCCCGATGTCCAGGCCTGTAAACCGCGCACGCGTCTCTGCTCTGCCATTGAATTACCGATTCTGGAAGCGAGCGAGCCTCACTCTCTCCTCTCCCATTCTCTTGCTCTCTACCTCTTGCGCGTGCACACACTTGCACACACGGATCTCGGGGATCAGCACCGAATTATTGAGATGCCCTGCTTGCAAGGACGTCGACTTCACTCGACGCCCCAGCTGCACTTCGACTTCGAAGACCGCTCTTCATGCTCTCGCTTACTCCTTGCTTCTTGAAGAGGACAGATTTTTTAACAGCCTCGCTTCCTCTCCCCTGATGGTGTTTAATGCAGCATGTTCGCAGGGAAATTTACAGGATAGCCATAGATAAGATAGACCAAGCTTTATTACCGCACCAAGGAGGGCTAACATGTGTTCCCAAGCGTTTACCGGGGGACGTCTTAAGCGGAAAATTCGTGCTGCGACCAAAGGTATTATTATTGTTCGCGTTGTTACCGTAATGATCGTCATTATTGTCATCGAGAGTGTTGCTAGAACCTCGTCCCCTGGCAGTGAGAAGAGTGAGTTTGGTATGCTCGGTCGAGGCACGAAGCAAGCAGGATCTTGACGAAAGAGCCGAGAGTAGACGTGGCCTCAGGGCCGGCTCATCATTATTCAATAATCTTACGAGGCTCCACTCTTCCCTTTTTCTCGCCCCGAGATTTTTTCACTATTGAGACACGGTTCTCAGTCGGTGCGAAGCACCTAACCAGTTATGCTAGTTTTGTCCCACGAGTTCCTTTCTCATTACATGGATGTTTTTTATTTAGGAAAAGTCCTTGATTGATTGGAGCATTGATAGTTAGATTGTTTGAAGGCTAACTCAAAGCTTCTGCACTCTTTCCAGCACATATTAATTTCTGGATAATTTGCGCCGGTATTTCTCAACGGTTAAGATGATGTCGGACATGAATACGAAGAGCCTCTGTTGGTAATTTGGCTTCTTCTCTTCCGTTATACACTCTTCATTAACCACTGCCCACACCCTCCCTTTTCTTGTAGCAATTTCTGCGGCCTTGCGCGAATGCAAAGCGTCCGCCGTCCCGCGATACTTATCACCGGGCCCAATTAATTTACAACACAGCGCCATGATGATCCCAATTAAATACTATGTGACGCCCTTTACGCGCGCGCTTCGTTACCCGCTTGTTTATGCGGAAATCTATTGATTTATATTACGAGAGATTGCAAAGCGCCTCGATGCGAGCATGAAAATCCAGGAACCAGGGGGATCTCACGAGCATAGTTGATACGCAAAAGGATGCAATAGTGGTGGCTGATGGTAGCCTTGGAGAATTCATCCTGGGAATTTCATAAATCCTGGCAGTTTGTGCTTTTTCAATTCGGAGTTTGCCGAGATACGCCCGGATTAAAGTAATGATTCTTAGCTGGGCACGATTTACATTTGCCACTAGTTCTCTCTCCCCCCTCTCGCGCCTTCTACGATGAAGAAGAGCCACTGTCGGCAGTTTGTCCTGCCTTCCGCCACACACTCTTTATTACCCAGTTTTCTCTCGCCTCACTCGCTCCCTTCTTCTCTTTCTCTCCATAACCCTATCTTCCTCGTTCGCTCTCGCTCTCTCTTTCCCTTGTCTGTCTCTCTTGCTGCTAGTGTGCACCCGCGATTCTCTACAAGTTCAACACATTTAGGGGGTTATCGTATTATGTCGAGTCACGAACTCGTTATAGCACGGCAAGACGGATCGGCGCTATAAAACCACTCGGTTTCAGTTTAACCAAAGGGTCTGCGGCATAACTGGTTTGCACTTCGCCAGCTTTCCTTGCGCCGGCCCTTCTCCGCGCTCCACATTTTTAGACATTAGCACCGCCGATAGCATCTATTCTTCGCGAAGGCCTTTTCAAGTGTGCCCGAGTCATTGCGAGTACCGGCGGAGGGCCGCGCACCATTATCAGGAAGCCGAGAAAAATCCTCGCGAAGCGAAGCAACGAGCATTACAGGAGAGTGCGGAACAGTAAAAGGAAGTTGAAGGGGTTGAGGAGCGAAAAACTCAGGGCGGCATGTGAAAGTGTAGGGAGCCGGTAGGAGGGAGGAAAGGGTCCTATGGACACTGAGGCCGATGGCTGAGGGCGGGGAATGGGGTATAAGAATCTCTGGCGTACAAAGAATCTCTACTGCCAATCTGGCGCTCGAACATTCTATCGAAACCGGCACTTTCCGTTCACGCAAATTTCAAGTTTCGCGGACAAATTGCTAGCCTCTTTAGCCCGAGCGGAGGGAACATCGAATAGCGTGGACGATGATCCCGGCATTACCCTCGAGGAACACGATCTCCCGTATACTGGTCAATCCACCACCAGCCACCTCCTCGTTATCATAGCAACGATATCAACCACTCGACCAAGTGTGCGTATTACTCACTCGAGCGCATACGTTTGCATGGGGATGTGCCGATTTTACATGCACGAATACGCATGCCGGAACAATGAGCGAGACAGACACAAGTGGAGCAAGCGGGAGGAGAAAACGTGAGAGAACGCCGCACCACTGAGCTATAATTTTCGTTATGAGGAGTAAAGCACCAATCGACAGCCCGTGTACCGATCTCAACTTGCGCTGCTTCACAACAGTACTTTACACCTATGAAAACTGAGATAGATACACCTTCTACGCCAACTGTTGTGCGCAAGCATTCTTCGCTTGCAGAAACTATATTGCTTAGCATGAGCCGTGGCATGTTATCAGAGTCTGCCCGAGGAAGACCAGCACTCGCCGCACGAAACAACAAAGAAATTCTCGGAACTAGGTAAATAGTACTACTTTCTACGAAAATACAGTGAAGAAGAATTCCTATCATCCTTACTCAATAGCGAGAAGCACATATCGTCACCGACATTTAAGAGGTGAAAGATCGAAAATCCACTTCTACCACGAGAACACAGCCACCGAATCTCGAGGACAAAACCCCTCGATTTGGAGAAGGAAATTATCAGTTTGGCAGTGTAGTTGGAGCAAAGTCCATGAGAAGAGGCACACACAGCTATGTAGGGATCCCGGTGCAGGATGATCGTGCGGTGAAAACCGATCGAGCAGAGGTGTTTCTGGGCAAGAGACCACCCAGCCCAGTTACAGTTACGTAAGTCTGGACGGCTTGGCGCTGGCGATTCTCTCGCGGTTCGGGAAGAGCAAGCTCGAAGGAGCTGGTGGATTCGTAAGGGAACAAAGCTGATGGACGATCCCGATTATCGGCTAAGCCAAGCCCGGCTAAGCCGAGTGCTCAGAGTCGCTTCGATTCGAATCTCGTTTGTGAAACCCGTTTTTGTGGCGCACTTCTCCTTTTCACGAGCTGACGAGTGCCGGGTTCCAACTCTCCACTCATATAGTCGGAGCATGCGTGCACATGCACATATCGATAGGAGTGTGTGACACCGAGGCGAGCCAGGATCCCGCAGTAAATCTTCGTGGGCGGAGCGTAAATGCGTTTGCGTTGATGCTGTCCAAGAATAGCGCGCAAAGTGTATCGGATTCGTATAGTTCACCACCGGCTGTCGTGCTCGCTGTGCTTCTATGCTGTCTTCTCATTTCGTGCACCCATTTCCTCCACTGTTTTTCTTCCTACTTTCGTTATACACACACTCCAAGGCCGTTCGTCCAATGTCCGATAGCATTGCGT
Organism: Ectemnius cavifrons; assembly: GCA_964023945.1. NCBI lineage: Eukaryota > Metazoa > Arthropoda > Insecta > Hymenoptera > Crabronidae > Ectemnius > Ectemnius cavifrons. The sequence goes on from OZ030380.1 coordinate 12,540,796, forward strand.
GTCTTTAATGCCAGCACCTCCCTGCCATTCTGACGTACGATCCCCTATTAATAATCCGGAAGAGCTCTGCCTCTCTTACTTTTCCTGACGAGGGTTCTCAAATTCGGCGCTCCTCAAATTTTCGGATGGCCTCTCCCCCCTTCGTGATAAAGTGTACCTGCCGATTCGTTTCCGTAATTCTCAAAGCCAACGCCGAAGCACGACTGCCGCCCGCGCGATTTATCGTTCTAATAAAGATCAAAGAGCAGATCCAGGCGGAGATAAGCGGGATTTACGACTTGATGATCGAGCATGGATGGCGAGAGCGGGAGAGTGAGCGTGCGACGCTACCAAACGGATATCGTTGCACGAGCCCGAACGACTCGACGAGACAGCGTCGACGGATTGAGTTTGACTGTTCTCTGCGGACGTCGCCACGGCCACTAAGAACAGGAAAGACGGAAAGACCCGGGGCGGATCCAGGCTCTGCTCCGAGGTAGAAGGTAGAAGGTAGAAGGTAGACGTAACAGTTATGTTCATTGTCGCGCTTGCTCCTCGGTCGAGCGTTTTATGACGCTGCTCTCGCTAAAAAAGGCCTAACGGTCCACTTTTGGCCGTGGAGGTATAGAGCGGACCGTTTACCGGCTTGCGTAAAGCTCAGGGTATCAGTGAACCTGACACAGAGCCTTGCTGTATACCGAAACTTCCTCCCCTGTTCGTGCAAAGTGACAGTATTCGGGGACGAACGTGACTACGCGGCCGTTTCGCAAGTTTTATTGCCGGCCGAGTCAAATTACGGCTGAGGGCCCCAACTTCTATGGACTGCCGGCCGCGCACGTTTTCTTTGGCCCGCTTTTTTAGCCCAGTCTCACGTAACGGAAAGCCGAAGGGCAAGTGACTTCATTGGCAGGTACAGCCATAAAGAGGCATCCCGGCAAATCCCAAGTTAAAGACCTTCCGAGTGCGATCGGTATCATTAGGAGGGAAGAGAATAGCTCGAACTCAATTTTGCACAGGGAAGATCAGGTGCGTGAATTCTTCGCTGCTTGAACTTAAGCTTCACTGCTCGGGGAACTAGAATTCGAGCGCCCAGTGCTCCGGAATAAAGCGTGCCGTAACATAGAATATATACCACTAGACGCATGACTACTTTTAACCGGGCATAAATCAAAGAAACGACTGCGCGTGCATTCCTAGAGAAAACCTGCTCGGTGAACGGCTGGAGGGAGGAAGAGAGGGAGGGAAAAAAGCTCAACTGCAGTCGGAGATCTCGTTCGCCCTAATGAACGTTCATTCGCATCGCCGCGCACCGATAATATATCGATGATTCTATTCCCCATCGATGCTTTCGCCCGCATTGTAAAAATCGTTCGCATGTTCGTGAATCGTCGCTAATTGCTCGGGATGCAATGCGCCAATCTACGAAATTCTACAACTTCAGTACACGTGGGGAAGTTCAACTGGTTGTGCGCGGTAGCCTCTATTCAAAACGAGTCCCTATCGTCGATGATTACGTCGGATATCGAGTCAAGGTAAATGGTAGGAAAGTGTAGTGTTGCCAGGCGTGTATGGCAAGGAGGAATGGCACGTCGATCGAGTAACAGTGTACCGGTAGCGGTAAATATGCGTAGCTAATGGTGCACAACAAATGCTTGTTCATGTCTAAGTCCGAGTTGTCCGTTCGCGCCCGGTCTAATATCGCTTCTCCCGCCGCTAATAAATATGTCGGCCGGGTAATACATCATAACAATTCCACGTGCACTTCTCTCGCTCTGGTGCAGGCACGCTCGCAGCCGGGAGCGCGCGTGAATCGCTTGGTGGTGGTTGAATTATCGCCGCGTAATGTCATCGGGTTATACGGTCCTTAAATGAGTCGCTTAATCGCCGCACAATGTTCTCTGTTCTTTCGCTTCGTCTCTCCCTCTCTACCCTTCTTTTCCGAGCGCTCGGACACACGCATACCAATGTGGAACAGCCAGGGGGAGACAGTGTTACATGCGGGCACGTGACGAATGCTTAATTTCGCATATGTACAATGTAGCTACGTGTATATGAGGGCGCGCAATGCGTCCCAGCACGTTTCAAGTAGCGCAAAAAGGATACATCGGCCAGAGAGCGAGCTAGCCTGGCGCATACAGACCGACCACGTACCGTATTCACTGAGCGTGAGTGTTGCCCGATCGCATGACTCAATCGCCCGGAATTTCGTGGCGCTCCACAGTGATCGATTGGGGATCGCGCATTATCAAGATACCTATCCCGAGATTCCAGCTAATGAAGACAGTCGTATGGCATTATCCGATGGAATTCACTAAACGTGATGGATCTCGATCTATTTCCATTTCTTCAGCACCTTGGAACACTACTTGTATAGTGTGGCGAGGTCAATAAATGAAGAAATCTCCCCTGGAGCACAAACAGGGCGCGGAGCAATTATTTGAAAAGGTCAGGAGGCTCGAAGCGGATGAATTAAAGGTGGCAGAACGCTTCCCACCCGCGTCGCCGGTCAATAGCTCGCTAAGAAATGGATACGCGGACTTTGGTGTTTAGTTCTCATATAAAACACTCCACACGTGCCTCGGGAGATGAAGAGGCCGCGGTACGGTCGGTTGGAAAAAAGGAAGGAATTGCGTCCGCTCGCTTGCTCGCTCGCTCGATCGTCTTTCTCTATGTGAGAGTATGTGTGTGCGCGCGAGAAAGACTAATGATCAGAAGTCCCGGTGGTACGCGATGGCGAACACTTGCAGAGACAATGTACCATTGGTGTACCGATCATGTAACAGTTGGCTATTGAAGGCGCGACGAGTAACAGCCGCAGGGCGCGCGCGTGCTCACTCACTCGCTCCTTCTCGTACTTACTGTCGGCCGCGCTCACTCAACTCAACTCACATCAGTGAAAAAGCATCGCGCGCGAGAGAGGAAGAGACGAAGAAAGAGCCGGGGACTTAATATGCGCATATTGCACGTGCTTCTCATCCATCTGACACTGCGTGTACATACATCTCTGCGGTGAGTGGTCGCGGGCATACCTAACGAAGAATTAAACTCATCAGGCCCCGCTTCTTTCTTCTCGGCGATGATTATCCAAGCGGTGAAATTGTTGAGGCCTGAGCGGAATGGAGAATGATGGTAGAGGCGTTCGAAAGAAGCATTGTGGTCCGGTCGCAGCCAGCCAGGGTGGCAGGTGCTGCTCGTAATGGCCGCCCATCGGTAGAAAGAGAGGCCCGGCCAGAGCCAGTCAGTCAGCGCAGAGCGCGGCCAGGCACGCCAGTGCAAAAACTGCTCCCGCGTGAGTTATGGGAGACGAGCGTCTATTTGCCATATCAACGGCTCCGATTACATCGTCGCATATTAATTGAATGCGGAGCCGGAGCGGAGAGGCCAGCACCGAGTGTATATCAGAAGGCCCTGGCAGATCGTGTCCCACCACGAGAAGAAGTTGAAGCAAGAAGGCAATGTACAGACGAAGAGGCAGACGAAGAGACACGCGGAGAAGGAGAGAGGAGGAGAGAGGAGAAGAGCGCGAGGCCGGTCGGTCATTCTTCCGAGCGGCTGGAAACAATGTGATTGGGCCCAGCGATGCAGTGATCATCGATTTCAAAGAGTTCCACGTAGCGCGCGCACCGTTTCGAATCGCTAACGAAGCCCGCAATTGCACCTCCAGCCAAAGAAGAAGCATCCGTCCTCTCTTCTCGGCTCTTCCACTTTCTTTCTGCGCAAGCCGATATCCTCGTAAATCTGGCCTGGCAAAAACCTGAACAGTTTCCAGTAAGGGGCCCTTCTCTGAAACTAGTGCCAGTGAGCAGTCAGCCGGTCAGCCTCCGCCTCTCCAATTTACCACCGTCTCCCTCGGCATTGCTGCCTCCACTTTTTGAGGATTTTCATGGGACGCAAGTGCAGATGACTACCGGGAAAATCATTCCCGCAATCCAGTCGATCACTTTATCGCCGACGACGAGTACCGGGGAAAAAGGTGAGCGTGGTAACGAGCGGAGTGAGAGAGATGGCGAGTGATTCAATTATTGTTCCTTATGGCCATCTCGACTGGTGGCTACAGGTATACTACATGCCCTTTGTCCGGCGGTACCGTCGTTCCGTTCCTCGAGCACCTAAACACGTTCTTCGTGGCAGCGGAGCGTCACGGTCGATCCAAACTATGCATTATCTTAGCCCCGAGCTGTGAAATGGCAGCTTATAGCGCCGAGTGGCGAGCTTCACTTTATCAAAATCTCGCGGACCGCTATCGGTGCGAGGCAACTACTTGCCCGATTAAATCTACTCCACTTTACCCGCTCCTTTCATCCGTGCCACTGTTCCAATTCTATCCAGCAGTCGTTTCTTTATCTTTCTGCTTCCTTAACAGAGCCAACTAAACCAAGATCCGCGCGAGGTTTCTCTTCCGCGATTTCCTTCCAGGCTTCTCGAGAGTGTTCGATGACAAAATGCTTGGCTCACGAACACACGTTGCAAGGGGAGCTGCTGCTGGTGCTTTCGGAAACAATCCCAAGAACCAGCGTGTAATTGATAAACCGGGAACGGGAACGTGCAGAGCGCGGTACCAGCACACCGGGCTGGGGACGGGAATTAATCCTGGCTATGGTTGCGATAATTTCCGCCGCATGAAATTTGCAAAACAGTGAGATAGCGTATGGCTGTTGTCGGGCGTATAAAGCCGGGCGACGCGCGCCGCTCGCTCTCTCCCGTACATGCGAACAGCTCGTTCATCAAATTGAGAACCCTGGTAGGCACACACACAAACATAGACTCATACCAACTCGGCTACACTCTGGGGCTCAACGTGCGATCAGCACCTATGGCTTGCGCACTCTCTCTCTTTCTCTCTCCCCTTCTCCCTTCTCCCCCTTTCAGTGGAGGGCGCGCGAGTTACGCGCTCCTCGCATTTCTCCTTCCAACCCACCTTGCGCACTTCTTTCCTTCCTTTCGCGGGACTCTCCACTCTCCTCGGATAAAGCACCTTTTATTATTTATCTCGCCGGCACCGGCGATCCCAATCTCCAGCCCCACCGGGATACGATCCACTTTACAGTGCCACTCTACAAGGCTAACACACCGAGTCCTCGTGCCCGAACATGTGTAACTATTTGTACCTTCTAATATGTGGGGAAGAGTGGCACGGCACAGAGAGAAGAAAAATCACTACATAAGCGTGCAATTGTAAAAGCCAATAAATCTCGCGCTTGTTAGTGGGTGTTCCACGAATCACTGCTAAGGTAATGCTCAATGTGCAGGAAATAATATAGTGCATCAAGTATCAACAACCTCATCGGATTGCTCCGCGCTCGTTGAATTATACATATGTAGAGCAGCGTGTGTGCAGGTTGCACGGTGGGTTCCACTCACGGCGCGATAGGATCTGATAAGAACCTGATCGCACCGCATTTTTCAAATTAGCCGTAGATACGTGTGCCAACGTAACAGAGGCACGAATAGGTCCGGCACACCGTTAACACTCGAGTACTGGACAATTAAGGCTCTCCCCATGCTAATTGCAACTGCGAAATTACGCTTGGCGCTCATGGAAATGGACGCGTAGATCACGATAATCCTGTGACAAACATTAATAATTGCAAGCTAGGCGACGAGACGGGGATAATATCAGGCACGATTGTTTCTCCGTTTCCGCGAGCGATTACAATACATATCGCGCGACTGATGTTGCACGGAAATAAAAAAGAGCATGCAGAAAGCAGTGCGGCGAGTAGTGCCGACAGACGGCATTTGCGCTTGCCGCAGTTGATCAGGAAGACGACTGGCCGGCACCGATATCTCTCTGCGAGCGAGGAAGACGCGAGAAAGAGAGAGAGAGAGAGAGAGAGAGAGAGAGAGAAAGATTTGCTGGCGGAGGCTTGTCGGATATCTCGGGAGCGATTAGACGCCGAGAGGCGGATGTAATTTCGAGCGACGAGAGAGCGAATGTTTTTCAAGCGAGCAGTACGCAGGAGCGAGCGCGGCGGGCGTGGAGAAGGGAAAAGGGCGTAGTAAGTCATACTGAGAGGCTCGTACGTCATCCTCCATCCGGGCCAACGGAGCAGCAACGCACGGAAAGGACTGGGACCTCCGCACACGGCTAGCGCACTTCCACTTGGCTTGCCTCTCTTCGGAGCCTTTCGTCATGGTGGTGCTGACGGTGGTGGTCGTGTACCAATACTATGCCGCGTCCCGGCCGTTCACTGGTACACCTTCCGTGGATGTGAGAGGCTGTGCCACTCGATCACAATCGCGCAGCCAGCGCGCACGCCTATATTCGGCGCAATCTTCGTCGCGCCACAGCTCCTCCGATTCTTTAATTGCTCCCGTGGTGTCCAATTCCACGTCGAGCCAACACTCGCAAGGCCTCGATCAGAGCGATAACGATTTCAACCAGTAAATTACGTCTAAGTTATATCTCGGACTCTTATCATCGAAAGACTTTGTTAAAAAGAGGGAGTATGTGCGTCTGTACATGCGTGCGTATGCCCGGCAGTCATCGCGCAGCAGACACGCCCGGTGACCACGATAATTTCCTGGGGGAATGAACTAGTAGCGCGTGCGACAGTTGGGCAGCGGATCGTAGGTATCTGCAGAGCTTGCGACTCGGCGCGGTGCGGCGCGACGGCGAGAGAAGAGACGTCGGCGACGAATGCAGTTCGTTATGGGCGCGGATTTACCGGTGGGACATTCGGCGAAATGAATTAGCACGAGTGGCGGCAGCCCGTAAATAATTCGGGTAACGAACTTCCTTGTGTGTTTCTCTCTTGCCGGGGGAGTGGGTTGCCCCGTGTTGGCTGGCGTGCGCGCGCGTGCGTTCCTGCCACATACGAAGGCGCGAAACGATCCTGGCTCTCGCCAATACACACAAGGATAGCATGCGCCCGTGGCCGTGCTCGCTCTCTGCTCTCCCTGTGTTACCGACGAGCCTCGGAGCGACCATAGCGGTAAACGTGGAGAGGCACATAAGGAGGTGGGGTAAACGAGCCGAGCCACGATTTCGTCGTCGTAAACGTCAACGTTACGGTTACAGCGTTGTTCCTAGCTGGTTTATATTGAACGAGGTTGCTCCCCGAGGTACGTAACACCTACCGGCGAGCGTCGTATCGTCGTGTAGCACACACCATACTCGTTCGCAACTCCCGAGACTCTGGCGGGAGAATGCCACGTGGCTTTTACGCGGGAACCTACCGTCCACCAGCCAACACAGTTCAAGGCTTCTAATGCACTCCTTCTCCCTGTCACTGCCATTACTCATTTTCCTTTTATTAATAGCGCCTCTTTCTACACGTCTTTGACCAACTGTTAATGTTATGGCCCCAGTGCAACTATGTTCGAAAAACAGGTGCTCTTAAGTGCTCCACCTAAATATCTCGAGTCTCTTGGCGATCCGAATACGTCATCTCTCTCATTTCCATGAGCGTAAATCCCCGGCTGGGAAAGGAGTTGTGGATATTAATTTACATATACCTTGAAAGTGAATCTACGATCGGCGGTATTTCACAGGAAAGCTGGTTCGGGAAAAAGGCAGTTCCTCCGGCTAATTAATTAAGCGCGCACCTATAGATAGTACTGCTGTGCTCGAGCATCTGCTTTTCCGCCATCTAATTATTTCAGAGGCGCATCGGACCCCTCAATGAGCGCTCGCTCGTAAATTCACCAGCCGTTTGAAGGTAATACGAGGAAGAAAGGAGGGCGCTACGGCAGAGAGAGCGTTCGAAGTTTCGTTCGGGATGCGAAAAATACGACGATTAATTAAATACTTGCCCGATCGCTCATCCGCTCCGGTAAAGAATGCCGGTAATAAATTCGAGACCCGGTTCTACAATTAACACAATGAGGCGCCGATATACTTGCCGTCTAAATGATGTCAAGCGCACGAGTGCGTCGACTCCCCTCCCATCGAAGAAGGGTGTGCGGCGCAAGTTGCTACTTATCATTTAAATGAAATGAATATATTTCACGCGATTGAATTACTTAGGCTACCACGAACACAAATATGCATAATTGCTAACATGCGCGGTAGATCATGTTTTCTCGCGATGGATGTAATTTATAATTTACCTCCACTTCCACTTGTCCGTCGGCGCGCAAGAAATATTTAGCATAAACATCGCGTGAACTTCCGCGCGAGATAAGATTTATTGCACCATTTTCTCATATCTGGAAAGGCGGCCGCGCGCTCCTCCCAGCGGTGCGTGAACGTCCGATGGGAAAATCGTGAGGAGCGAAAATCTCGCCAGGCAAACTAGTACTCCGGAAATTGGGGCGATCGGAATGCTGGCGTGAGTAGGAAGGAGTTTGCAGGCGAACAAGCGCTGGGAGCAGCGAAGCTCCGAAAGGAAGGGGTAAACGGAGGTATAAAAACGCATGCTACCGGGTTGGTTCCTCCCTCGCAGTCATAAATCGCATTTATCATCTGGTGTGTGTGTGCGCGCGCTCGCGTTTCCACGGGACATCTGACATGACAGTAGTAATAGAAGCGTGCACCCGGATTGGATTTGCGAGGAGCGCGGCCGTAAAACAAAATTATTCACCGTAGACTGTGTGTTGTAACGACTTCCCCACTGGACACTGATGACTCTCTATTTAGTCGGCCCAGTGCGGTCTTTAATCCACGATGAAGTAATCCATAATCCGCTGCCGATAAATTTTCCGATGCGTGTTAGCGCGAGCACGAGCGCTTATACCATCCACGCTAAAGAACACTTACTGGCAAGTGCGAAATAAGTCAACGACTCTCTCTCGATCGGCGAGTACACCGCTCGAGGAACCTGTTTCGCTAGCCTGCCCGATCAATTGCCTTTTCCCATTCCTATGATTCCTCCTACGATCACCGCATTCCAGTCTATCGTGGAAGGGACTCGCAGCTCATAATGAACCGAGCCAACCTTCCACCGCACCAACACTATGGAAAGGTGGTCTCCTAACCACCGGGTATTTGCAATCAACCGATCAATTCGTGCGAAAAGTCATCGGAACTGCAAGGTACGAAAAACCACTCAAACCTCACCAGACATTCCGGCATGTATAATTTCCATCACTAATAATTATTTCTATCGTCACAAGTACGCATGGCACACTCATAAAGCACGCGTTTACATAATGCTACCTTTGCACCGATCTCTACGGATATGGCGCTTAAGTGAAATGACTAGTCGTTCTCATCTGCGGGCCGATCTCGCAACGGCAAGCGAATTAATCTCTGATGAACTTTAGTTAGCGTGTACGGAGCAATTTCAGGGAAAGTATGAGGGGAAAGCTCCATTGAGAAGAATATGCCGGTGTGCGCCTGATGCCCGGCTGGGACACACTGCATTTACGTCACGCGGCCTCATAAAGCAGGCCCTACACCTTTGTATGCATAAAGAGGAAGGATCTCCCTCCCTCTTTGGAGCGGCCAAATGGGGAAAAAAATACGAGGCGACCCAAAACCGGACGGAGCGGGCACACTGCGAGGAGGAGGTTACAGTAGAAGCGTAAAGGACGAGGAGGTAGGAAACAAGAAGAGAATAGGCTCGGTGAGTTAAGACCAAGAGTCTACGAGCCAGCTGAGTTGCTGAAAAAGATGTGCCAACCGAGAGAAGCAAGCCAGAGGGAGAAAGAGGAGTTCGGAGACCACGATGATTATATATCTAGCTACGACAAAGTGAGAGACTACCGAGGAATCTCTCCCTCTGCCCGAGTGGGACAAAGACACAGTTAGAAACAGCTGACTACCGGAATTTGGGGTTCCGCAGGGGTGAGTACGGCGAGGAAGGCACTTGAACCCCAATTGGACGAGGACTTCCCCATTATGCTCTGGCGTACCCAACGATTTTACACGCACTTGACTCCATTCTACCTTCCTACCTACACCAGACATATCCTTGCCATTGTACATATCCGATTTTCCACGATCTACCGCCTCCATCGCTCAAAAAGAACATGTTCAACACGTCCGACCATAAAAAAAAGGCGTGAGATAACTCATTCCTTTTGGAGTTATATTCGATGGTCTGCATAGCATGTAAATTCCTTCGTTCACTCTCTAGATTTTACAGGTGCAGAGTGGGCTGAATGAAATGTTTAACAATTTCCAACGAAATGAGAGCGTTTCGTCGGAATGAGAACACTCATACAGAGGGAGGAGGACGTCCCGTACGTGGCAGAGTGAAACACGTACGGTATGAGCTCTTGACAAGTGTGGCACGTTTAAACAAACAACAAGAATTAATGAGAAATCCGAGCGTCACTTTACACATCATGGCAGAGGCCAGGCCAGGCCAGGCCGAGCCGGGCCGGTACGGTCCGGTCCGGGGTGAGTGCGGCGCGTTAGTTATGGGCAACCCTTTCCACGGGGCGGACTTGTATTCATTCACGCGGAAAGCATCGCGGAATATTTTTAGTTGGCCGCTGCTCCCTATAAATCCGTTATCTCGGTGGCGCGCGCTCTTCATGACGGATATGTCGTATTTCAATCGCCGACGCAGAAATAGACTCGCCACACAAAATTGCGACCAATTCAACGCGACGGCGGCACCACTGTCAACTTACATTCAGCGCCTGGTCAGCGGGCGAGCGGATCTGCCCGTTCATTTTTTACGAGCGAGCCTGAGGGAGGAATGACGCGAACGTGGAAGCGGCAAGTCCGCCCGTCGAAAGCGCTCGCGGCACCGGGATTCAGTTCCGTTTACCATAAAGAAGCTAGTGGCAGTGCGAGCCGAGTATATCAAGTTGAAGCATTCGATTCACGTCTCTGACGCTGGGGATTCGTCGAGTGACCGTGAAACACGGCCCGATTTAGTATGGCAGTGCAGCGATGTGTGCCGGTCGTGTAGGTAGGCAAAGCCGGCGGTCCAGAGCGGAGCCGAGCAGAGCGAAGCGGAGCTGGGAGCAGTAGAGTGCATTACACGCTGCTGGCTCGCGACCACGTGGCTTTGCTATCAACACGGCTGGCTCCCCTAAGCACTAGCGCGCTTCTATATTTCATCGGGGCTGTTATGATAATTGTCGGACGGGCAAACGGCGTGCTCGGGCTTACGCATGTAAACTCACCTGCTATAGCCATCCAGGGGTAGAAGGTATGGTTGGCGGTGGGTTGCTGATGTAGTTGCGTGGCAACCGGTTGGCTCGCAGACGAGTTCAAACTGCAGGTGTTCCAGGAGGACGTTAGGGACCTCGAGGAGCTGTTGTTACCGGGGCTCGAGGCCGGGTCGCCGCCTACGAGACCACCGTAGCTACCAACCCTCGTACCCTCCGGGGTACACGCGGAAGGACGTACCACCGAATTGCTCTGGCTGTTCGCCCCCGAGGTCGCTGACTGCCAGACGTCCTTGACGGCCGCGGCTGCCATCACCGCTGCGTACCCGTTCTGATGAGCCGCCGCCTGATCCTGCTGTTTGCAGTCCTTGGTCGCCGTCGTCGAGTACGAGGAGGTCGTGTGTCCGGTAGCCTCGGGTGTCGTTGAGTAGAGTTTGCAGGCCGTCGCGACGCTCGCATCATACGGCGAGTCCTGGGGTGGCCTCGTGTTCGTGCCGGTGCCGGGATGTATTCCCAGGGAGGAGGATGTGTGATGATGATGCTGGGTCGAGGCATACGGGGACATGCCCAGGCCCAATGGAAAGCTTCTGTAGGCTGCTGCTGTCGCTGGATCATGATGCTGACTTGCTGCTCCTGTCTGATGATGGTGGCTCCCGTAGAAGCCACCCGCAGTCTGCTCAAAATACGAGTTCATTATCCCGGGTATTTTGGCTCACTTGCACTCAACACCGGCACTCGAAAAAAGCGGCTCTTGTGGAGGGCCTCTGCCTGCCTGCCTGCCTGCTTGCCTGCCTGGCTCGGCAAGGGGCCCCGCAGCCAGCCAGCCAGTCAGCCAGCCAGCAGCACCAAGAGGCTGAGCAGAGCAAGCAAAGAGCAGCGAAGGGCGAGGGGGCGAAGGCAGAGGCAAAACAGGAAGGCGCCGTGGGCTAGGTAGCCTTTAGCCGTAGAGCGTAGAGAGTGGAGCACACGCGGCTAGGAGGATATCTAGTCCGTGCTCGGTAGGAATTGCTTGCGGGGCAGGTGGTTTGGTGGAGGGCCGGTGCCTCGAGGGCCGCTCGAGCTCGGGATCGGGATCGCTCGGGCTGCCGCGGTCCACTGGCCGGTTCGCGCCAAAAAGTGAAACGTTTGCGCGTGCAGGATGCAGTACGCTGCTTGACGCGGCTGGCGACAGGTGACAGCGTTGACGAGGGACGAGCAAACGGGCATTAAACCGCTTTAAGAGGTTGTAAAAGTCATCGGTAGGTATAGGCGGTTGCACCCAGAGTGTCAATGTCAGTAAACCGTAGGAGTGTAATTCAGAATGGGACTCATGGCATCGGCGAGGGCTTTTACGAGCTTGTTATGGTAACCGCTACCGGCGAGAGTGTAAACCGGCGGTCTGCTGCCTGGTGGAAGCGGGCGATGATCGTTAAATCGTTACGACGCAATAAAACCGGGTAATAAGACGGGCTATAAAATTGCTTGTAGGTCTCTCTACCGCGTGCGCGCCCGTCGACGATTCAGTCGGCCGGCACGCGACACTCTCTCCCTCGCCACAGCACCTCTCTCTACTCCTTTCTCTCCCTGTCTCTTTGCGAAATTCCCTATGATCGCTCCCGATAGATACTAGCAATCAGAATCGGGCCCGGCAATCGAGATATTCTCTCGTCCAATTCTCAGTTCTCTCAAAGGGGTGAAAACTCGAGCTGCTTTTTCTCTGTTTGTCCGCACTGCACTAGCACTCCTCGAAATATGACTTCGCTGATGATTGCGAGGTTCGGTACGAGGCAACGTACGAAGGGGATCGTAACGAACCACGGTATGCCAGTGCGGTGGTCCACGGCACACTACCGCTTTTCTCGCGCCCCGTGTACTGCCACTCTGTACCGTCGTCCGTCTCTTGCGCGCTCCTTCCTCTCTCACTCTCTCTCCCTCGTTCCCGTCACACTCGCGCGCTCCACTCTCGCTCTCTCTCTCACTCTCTCCCTCGCTCTATTGCGCGCTCTCCTCCTCTATCGGGCTCTCGCTCCCGCTCTCCCTTGCGCCGCTCTCGCTCCTCTTCTCGCTCCCACCCGATCTCCTCTGCCCTCTCTTTCCCTTTTCCGCTATCATTCCCTCTCTTCCTTCTGATCGCCTCCTCTCCGTCGCGCCAGCTAGCAGCCAGCCTTCTCTTCCCTCGCGTACAACGTGTCGACGAGGAACGCGCACCAGCACTCTACATCTTCGTCTTTCTCGCGCCAGCCAGCCCCCTCTCCGCCACCTTAACCACCTTCTCTCCCTCTCACTCCCTCGCTCGTGGCTAACCCCTCTCGCAACGCCGCCGCTCTCTGCTTCCCGGCCCCTACACCCCCACACTCGCCCCAGCTTTGCCTCTCCCTTGCTCACAACACGCTCTCTTCTTCTCTCCACCGATTTCACTCGACAGCGCCTCTGCTCGACCGCTTCGCAAACTCGGCAAACGTGCCGCGAGATTAAATTCGTGCGCGACGGCGGCGTCGGCGGCGGCGACGACTCTCGACTGCTCGCCGTGTGTCCCGAGCTGCTGCTGCTCGCTGGTCGCTCTGTTGCTGCTGATGGTGCTACCGCTAGAGATTCGGGGCGCCGCTGGGACGGTCGGCCGGGCCACTTGCGGGGAAAAAGATGAGAATAGCTGGCTGCGGCACCAAGGAAGAAAGCCCCAGAGAGAACGGAGGTGGACGGCAGTGGACGAAGAGAGATAGGGCCATGTGAGATTCGGTGGCAGCTAAGAAAAGGAGAGCGAGACGGCTCGGCCTCGGGATCGCGCCGTCCAAGGGAGAGACAAAGTAGAGCAGAGCACACGTCTTGAAGCGGGCGGCGGCGGGAAGGGGGCGCCCGCTCGCCGACGGAGGGTTAAAAAACAGGCTGCGAGGGTAGGGGGGAGGTTATGCTTAAGGACCAATCAGAATTGAATTCGTCACGAGTACCGCGCTGGCACACTACGAAAATTCCTACGCCATGTGAAAGTAGTTCCAAGTGGGAACGACGCCCATGATGGGCTAGGCGCCGCCCCACGATGTCCCCACCATCGGGGAACGAGCAGTCGCCGCCGGTAGAGGCACGTCGTCGTGCGGTAGAGCGAAAGCACACCACGCCGCGCCGCTCACGCAACATTCCTCTCTCGCTCGCTCCCCCTCTGCCATCGTTCGCTCCTCTCTTCTCTTCAGCGTCCTCCTCTTCGCTCCACACTCTCTGGCCCCGCTCTCTTGCTACCCCCTCGCAACCCCCGCGCAGGCCCTCGTACGCCACGGATACGTCCACCGCCACCTCTGTGTGCCGCGGCGAACTAATGCCATCAGATCCATTCAGACGTTCAAACGACCAACACCAACGAGGCACCTTGCGATTATCGTTATTGGCGAAAGCGGCACCGGAGAACTTACTCTTATGCGCGATCGTTTGATCGACAAGTCGTAGAAAGGGGCAGGAGGAGAGGAGAGGAGTGGAGAAAAGGCAGAGAGAGTGTGGAAAGGAAGTTACGATGCGAGTATGCTGAGCGAGCCAGATCGACAGCAGCCATTCCAGGCTGAACCGGTCCGACATCGGGCCTCAATCGTTCTCAATCGTCTACGCGCATAAACGACGGAGAATGTTATCACAAACGGCTTTTACGAGACTCGACGGCGTTTTACGGACCAGTTAGACAACGGCCGAACAATTAAAAGGCCGTAAAAGTGGACTTGACGAGGAGGCGGGTGCCGCGGCGCGCGCGCCGTCCACCAGTATCGCCAATGTTTATTGGGATGTAAATGTCGCTGGATTATCGCCCCCGCGCTTCGCACCTCGTAAATTATTCCGTAACGAGCCGAGTAATGCCCATCATAAGCTCCTCCCGGGGGCCAACTTGTAGTACTCGCATGCCTTCCTTCCTCATTGTCCTAGGTGCGTTTACTCTCCGCTCGAGTTCACTTTGTCGCTCCTTCCAGTCAAGCATCAGGGATATTACCCTTGCTTTCAAGTGCAGGCAATCACAGGCCAATCCATTCGTATCTTTTATCCATCGGCGTTCCAACCCCCGCCGTATGTTCACAGTTGGCGTGTATGTATTCGTCCCGTGCGGAAATCTTCAGTTACAGGAATGATTAGCATCGGCGCGCGTACCTCGGTTGACGAGACCAACTTTATTCGAGTGAAGTTGCACGCAATGAATTTTGCGAGCCATAAGAAAGTGGCCAAGTACTCGGATTGATAGTCTCCCCACTGATGAAGAGACTTGATGCCGTTCTCGCTTTGTGGCATTCCGACAGGTGGCAGGCCGTTTGCTTGAAAATCATGACGGCAATAAACTCCGGTTTTATGACCACTTGAACAGAATCGTAAAAGTCAGGACCTTTAAGCTTATAGCATCATAGGACGCGTGTCAAATATGGTGGGGGCGTGAAGTGAGCCACCGCAGAGGATGGAGGAAGGGAGGCAGGCGGCGGCAGACACTGTGTGGGTAGCCAAAATGGGCCTAAATGCCCCTTTTAAAACACCATCGACGATAACCGGCTGCCCGACCGGGGACTTTATTTAATAGGAAGCTTCTTCTGCCAGAGCATCCACACTCCGGCCACTCTCGTCTCGGATTGCTCGCCTTTTCCTTACCCGTCCTCGCCTCACTCTTTATTTCACTTGCCTTTTCACGCGCTCCTCGTCTTTCCCTGAATAGCAATTATGGTTTCCGATATTGTTCCGAGTCGAAGATTGAGAAGGTGAGATGAAGTATTAGAAGGCGGAGTGGAGTAAAGGGGCAGCGGGGCGTAGCTATAGCAACGGGAAGATGGACACGAAAGCAAAGGGGCCATTGCACCCAAGCCCGGCAAATCTGCACTCTTGCTAAACCAGCATCCATTCTTCATCGCTCCGGTGGCTTCAGCTCCTTCGATCTCTCCTCCGCATGGTTCAACGTACTGCTCGGACTCTCAATTTGGCTGGTGCTTCGTGGACCCTTCTTTATCTCTACTGAAGGAGCAGCTTGCTCTCACATTTTTCTCATTGCCTTCTCGAAGCCTCGCCTCGTCTCAACTCGCCTCCTTCCCCCGCCCACCCGCTCCCCTTTCTTCAAACATCAGCCATCAACGTTCGATCAGAGGAATGCTCAGAGTTTCTCACTCCTCGTGCGCTGCTGATGCCGCATTTAAAATTAGTCCCTTGTGCAATAGTTTGCTCATTGATGACATCGATGCGACAATGACTGATTGTCCGGGCGTCCAAGTCACAGACACTGTAATCCTAATGCATGCTAACTTCTCAGAGACAGTGTCGGACAAGAGTTCTCATTCTTCGCTACGTTCTCTTGAATATCTATCTAGTCCGATAACCTTTGACTGTGCATTCGCTATGAATACCCTTTGCTCCGGCGAAGAATTACTCCTCCTAACTTTAGTTAAATTCCTCATTCGGTAGAAATTAATGGCAGAAGTGGGCACTGCGCGGATGAAGAAAATAAAAGTTTGCAATGGTTTAATTAATAGATAAATAAATGAAAGTAATGCATATTGATCGGTGCGTTGCAACAGAGGCAAACGCAGGGATGCACTGGAAGGACACGGAAGAAGTCCTCTTTGCCATCTGGCGGTTTCCTGCCGTATCTGGTACCTGCGAAACGCACCTTTCGCAGCTTTCTGCACTCCTAGCAGCCGATACTTTCGCTCGATAAAGCTCTTAAAACACGATTCTCAACGTTTTTCGTATTCACTGCTATTTGGCCTCCCGCTGACTAGTTCATTACGACAGTGCTATCTTAGATAAAAGTCACGCGAAACAGACCGTTCAATTGGAGTCGCTATTCCGTTTCTCGTTAAAGTTAAAATTCAATGTGTGGTCTATTTAGTCGATAGTTTAACTGCTTAACAGTTTAGCCCGTTTTACAAGCAAGCGACTGGGAAATTTGAATTCGCCTAGTTGCGTGTTAATGATATACAGCGGTGAACGAGATTGTCGTGTGATTCGGTAAAGGTACATGACATCGGGTAATACGTCACGTGACATTTTTTGTGTAGCTAAAGCTTCTAGAAAGCCCCGTTCGCAGAACAGGCCAGATAGGCTCTAATTTCTCTTGAGTGGAACTTTTAGACTCATTTAGTCCGCCAGAGGCCTGCCTTATCGGTGGAGGGACCTAGCCAAGGTCACGCGAAACCTTTGAGAGGTATTCAGAAAACGTGCTCGTACCGGCAGTTGCTGGACCGAGTCTCTAATAAGCTCCGAAAATGATTAGATACTTTCGGCCGTACGTTTCCCAAAGCATTCGCGTGTTTGATCTCAATCGAATTGAACCAGCAATTTGTCAGCACGCACAAATAACTCAGATTTTTATAGCTAACTCAATTGTATAGGAATAAGGTGGTTGTTCAGTTATTCGATTTTGATAAGCACTCCATAATAAATAGGGAAACGAGTGAGTTGGCAAGGTTTCTATCATATTTCCATCACGTCAACTGTGGTCAAGTTCTTAATGCAGGACGGACTCTTTGAGTGTAACAAAGGGTTATACGGATTGCTCTTAGGTACCTGAGGGTGGTGAATGAATGGGGGACGACGTGTAAACAAAGTATCGATGTGTCCAAATTGAAACATAAAACGAGATGAATGAGCCCATAAATACTTAGGAGCTAATGGTAGGGACCGCGTAAGCTATTACTCCCGTAACGTTACTTATGGGAACATTGTAAGAGAACCTGCCCCCTGCCTTTGTGAATACTGCCACGGATCTTCCTTCCATTCCATTAGTTTCCCTTCCCTTTTCTTCCTCCTTCGACTACTCATTGTTCATAGACATCTATCCAACTTCCCAAGCAGCTTCTCATACTATCCTGTTGTTTGTTTGTTTAACAAAGTTTACAATGGTGCTTACCTCATTGTCACATTGTAAGAGCTGACGTACATCATCTTTGAGGCTCGTCGTGTCCTTTCTGGAGAACGTTCACATTCTGAAACAAATAAAAATCACGGGATTACTTAATTGGCTGTCGGATGCCAGGATCATTGATTATTTTAACTTCGTCCAAAGAGTCGCGTTCGTATAAGTGAGATCTTTGAGAGAGTATGGCTACAATGAATTTCTGTTCGAGGGATACACAGGCGGTCTTTGTGCTTGAAATTCAGATCGCAACATCGTCGTCGAGAGACAGAGAAACAGGGTTCGAACACAGAAGCATAGAGTGAAGCTTGTACGCGTGTTTACTCCCTTGCGTGAGTGCTCGGCCGGTCTGTCGTGGCATTAATGTCGCGACGCTTTTTCTCACGAGACGTCGCAGGAAGAAGAAATCAGTTCACAGAGCGCATCAGCCGACGATACCGCATGAAGGGGCATATTGATATTCTATAATCGGGGACACATTTCCTCTGGTGCGCGCAGCCAATTCAGCAAGAAAAGGACGCAAAAACCCAGCACCTAATAATGCGGCAGGCGATAAAGGCGCGCTCCCGCAGCAAAAAGTGCAATTGCCCGCCATTATTTATAGACTCGGATAGGAGAATTGAAGGAGAGGCCACTATCGATAGTTTGTAATACAGAACGATCCAACTGGGGAACTCGAAGAAACTCGGGAGCGCTTTACCGACAATCTATGGGAATTAGAACTGGCTCTGTCCCACATTGCTGAGCGTAGGAGAAATGTAATCGGGCGAAGTTGGGACCAGCGAATCCGTCGGTCGAGATCATAGAAGATAAGTGTTACGTCATAAAAGATATCGACGCTACGTACCATCCAGCGAGCATTTCAACTGTCGAGCTTGCTTGCCGCCCGGCAATAACAATCATACGCTCTGTCGTATATTAGATTGCGAATACTGCACTGCGTGACACAGGATTTGCAATTCAAACAATCGGGTGCATCCATTAAGGGTTCATTCTAGCGATGAAAATGCGAATAATAAAGAAAATCCCAAACAGTAGAATATGCATACATAGATTCCCACTCGAAAGAATGGGTAGTCATTCATACTGAGAGTGTAGCACCCGTGTTTCAAGGGGACGCACAAGTTCACCATCGTGTTTTATTTTCATACAAGTTGAAGTGGCTCATCCGTCGGGGACAATGTAAGCAAAGCAGGAAGTCGTCGCGCCGAAAGGAAATGTCGCTTGAACGCCTGAGCTTGGAAGAAGCGGCCAGCAAGAATTCTACCTTGCGACGTGTGCTGTCAACAGCTTATTAAAAGATCGCAATCTCGTAGGAAGTCTAGTATATCAGGCCGTCAAGAATGAAAGAAATATATGGCGAGCAGTATTTCTGGAGAGCGCAGGGCACGACAGCTGCGCTACGACGTCCAACTTCATTTTCTTTTCCCTTGGAGGAGGAAGCACAACTCTGGAAGACGTTGTGAAAAATACTCGATTGCCCGTGGAAACTGAAGCGTATCAAATTTGACTGGAAAGTGGCGATCTTTCCCCTCAAGTGATCATACTGAATCCACCATCACGGTGGTCCTGATGGTGGCCGCTTGAAAAGGGGAAGCGACGGAAATCCGAAAGTTCGGAGAAAGCAGGCAAGCGAGCTGAAAGGAAAGGGGGAGGGCCCTAGGCCAAAGCTATCTTTCTATTTCGGTATTTCTCCGCGCCATCTCCGCCCCCCAACTGCTCTTGGATCTTCCTCTATTTCCATGATGGCAGTAAATATGGAGACTGCCCAAACCCATTAGCTCTGTGAAAGGAGTCCCAATAATCGCCAGGATTCTCTACTCAATTAACACATCTCCGGAATCTTTGCACGTCCTATCCAGCCGGTCCTTCTACACAGGGAAAAAGCAAGTGGGAGCACCGGTCGCCCCTTCTTTTTCATTACAATTCGCTCATTTAGGATATCTAGCATTCCGGCGAACGGGACACGAGTCACATCTATAATTAGCTTACGAATGCTGCACTTGGCAGGGAGTATGATTGCCGGCAAGGCAAGGGAGAGGAGAGCGGGAGTGTGTTTCGTGCTCAAGGAAATCGGCATTGGCGACTAATTAAAAAGAGTGGTCAGGCAAAAGAATATGTCGCGGGCCAAGATTTAAAAGGGGAGAACAGACTGGGAGAGCAGACAGATAGAAAGAGAGAAAGAGAGAGGGAAGGAGAGATGAAGAGTGAGCGGACGAGTGAAGAAGCACTGGAGAGGAGAGGAGAGGTTGGTGGGCGAGACTGCAGAGGCCAGAGAAGTGGGTGATGAATAATGGATGGTACGGCGTGGCCATCTCGTGCCCGGTATAGCCTGTAAGACTTCACCGTAATGGTCCGTAAATTGCTGAACCGTAGGGATAATGAAATCGCAGTGGTTGGCTCTGTAAATGCTCCGTTATTACGCGTTCCTGTATCCCTACGATCGCATCAAGGGACCCCAAGAGTGTCTTGATACCAGTTACCATTAGAAATACTCCTCCCCTTCTTTAGACGCTCCCACAAAGTTCGAATTCGAAAATGGCGCAATCTTCATGGCATGCTCTCCTTTGAAGGAAACAATTAACACCCCTTTCACAAGGCGTCACACGTTTCACGACTTATTATGCGAACACGAAGCCGTGTTAGCGATCGCCAAGCGCTTTTCAACTTAAAAACAAGAGCAACGAGCAATTATCGTAATGTGTGTAATCCTGGCACGTAAGAAAACCCACAGAATAATCGAGCAAATTACACGCCAGGCCTTTGCTCCTCCTGAGAAAGGGGATTCCCCGAGCAGAGAATTTGTAGGGCCTCGTACTTACTACCTGCTTTGCATGTCGGACCGCCATTATGCGGCCGGAAGTGAGGACAGGCTGTCACAATATTTTAGGTATCGTTGAACCACTGTCAATAGGCAAATCAGCTTGGTTCGGGTAAACAGATTTGCTCCGAGGTCAACAGAAGAAGTCACAGCAACAGTACAGGTAGATCGTCCCCAGCTCATTACCCTGATTCGTTATGCTTGCACTATTAGAAGGCCCGGCTTACTTGAGCCAGGAGAGCGAGAGCAGGTAAGTAAGCCGCTCTCAGTGGGAGTTCACAAAACCGCCGTACAATTGTAACACCAGGTATCAGTGCGCGCTCAATGGTGTCTGCTGGCGAGAGCGGTTCCTGCTCCATTACGTAATAATGCCACTCTAAGTAGTCTCAATTACAGTTGTTGCGAGCCATCAATTTTTTAAGGTTACACTTTGAGAAGCGCGTACGGGATCGAGTGAGACCTTATGCAATTGGCGCCATGCCGGATGTTTAAGTGTCTAATTGGACGGTTCAAGGATCTTGTTACATATGACACTCTATGGAAACACCTCCCATGATTACAGACTTCTTCTCGTTTTTTATCTAGGCACGAACGCGAGTCCCAGTTACGATTTGCATTAAAATGACCACTTGATATACGTACTCTGTAAAAAAAGTGGAATCGATAACAAGAGTAGGTGGTGGGAGAGGTAAGCCGACGAGGAAAAAAGATGGCGAGATTCTGGTTGGGTGATCGGGAGGCCGCGATTACTTTAATTTTCGCGTGAGCCCGGCCCGCTGCTAGCACTTGATAGGCGAGTGCAGGATATGTACATTAATAGGCGTTCCACACGAAGACCCCAGGCGCCAACAGGTTCGGAGTCGATACACCTTTAGATGAGCCTCGCTATCTTTTATACCTCCTCAGCCAACTTCCGGCTCCCGTGTGAAATACATGTCATCTCTATAAATACACTAATTGCCACTGTTTATAAGAATTTCCTACATATCCATGAAAATGATCGCGTCCTACGTGAAACTACAATGTTTAGTCTTAGTCAGAAGAAGAATGTTCGCTCGTCGAGCACAATTTCCCGTCGTACTTTAATGGTAACATCGACGAGTAAAACTCGCGGTTCAAAGTGCTAGTGATAGGGGTTCGTAATGCAAAAAAAGTGCAGACGCAGATCTCGCACGATAAAATTGCTGAACTATCGAAAATCTATTTCGGTATCGCGCCTGGGGCTTTAATTGTTTTGATGCAAGTGAATTTAATTGAAATTCAGCGCCGGACAAGCGCGCTCGCGAGGAGGGAGCGATAAGATATGTATGTCCAACGGCGAAAGGGGAGTGTAGCGTGTCAAACGTGACAGCAATATTTCAACGAACATAACGACCGCGATACCGCATTTATCAATTGTAGGTTGTGTCAACAAGAATTTTGTCGTTCTACTTTATGACCGGCGAATCGCTGATGTTGCACTGTCGGCGAACTCAATATGCAATCGAGAGAGACCTACTGTAATGTATAACGTGAAAATCGAGTGGAATATCTGCCAAATAGAATTCTGCTCTTTTTCAAACAATTATCATTTGAAAATACTCGATGGATTCTCGCACTGGTATTGCAATGAAACGGGTTCATCGTTCTCGGAAGTTCGGTGGCCAGATTCACGAGCGGCAAGGATAGATATCGTAAAGAGTGGTCGGAGATTTTATAGTATTAGGAACGACCCGGCGATACGGTAAGATCATAGAAACAATAGGCGAGCGATAGGATCGCGGAACAGAAGTCATGGGTAAACATACATGCGGTATGCCTCCTAGGTGTACTGCGCGTAGGCTTGGACAGTGCCCTCGTGCCAGGGTGCACAGAGAGACGCAGAGCCTCTTGAGACGTGGGTTGCTGCGGTAAACTTTTCATCAAGTGGGTTCATCGGGGCCAAGAGGAACCGTAGGAATGTGCCGGATCTAAAGAAGTACTGTGCGTCCACCAGGGTTGAAACTTCAGGACAGGGAGGCCGGGGAGAGAAGGGGAAGAGCTAGGAACACAGCCGAAGGAAACGGCATGAACATGAGCTGTCTCGCCACTTTTACCATCTGCCCTTCCTCTATTCCCTGTCTCCTCGATTCTCCGATCTCCAGTCGTAAATCACTATTCTTTCCTTACTCTTTATCACCCCCAGTCCCACCAACACCATGGACACCGAAGGCATGAGCGCTCTCCACATTTTATTAGAAAGTATTTTCATTTTCACGGATTGTTTTAGCGAGATGGGTATTACGGCTGAAATATCTGTCCTTCTTTCGGTCGAAACGAGCGCTTGTAGCTTGAAGTGGCCATTGGAGTTAATCCGTTTAGGCTACGCATCCCGGGAGAACTTTCCTCGACCCTGCACGGCAAGCTTGGCGGCCATAAGCCGCGTCCTCTTATTTATACACCGGCTCTTTCGCTACCTACGTATCTTTCTGCTGATTAATATCCAGATTCGCGGACGCACATGCGCCTGAAAGATGGCCCGCGCACCGATGAAGCAATTCCGTCGCGGTTTCTCCGACGGCAACGCGCGTTAACCCAACATATAAACTCCATGCGAATATCTTGTGCGCCGTATGGCGCATATCCCATACATAGGGGCGCACTCTTGGAATATTCGAGATCTGATTTACATTCTGTCCGGGCTTCGATAGGATATGGATCCAGCAGTTAATCCGAGCAGTCTCCCCGATTATGCGCCGTCAGCCTGTAAGAAGTTCTCGTAGGAAACACTTTCACGATCCTCGAAGGTGCTGAGAATTTTCTCTTTCGCAAGCTGTTGATATTAATTTATATGACGGAACGGAATTCGAGAGGTCGTGTTGTTGCTGGATTTCGTAAGGCGGCGCGTATTGCGAGAGAATCGTGCCCGCTGAACCCAGAACACAGAGCCAGTCTAGAAGAGGTGTGTATCGTGAAGTCTCATATGAATTCTGCCAATGAGCTTATCTGTCATCAAAGCGCATTCACTAGCCTCGCTCTCTGCTACTTGCAGTCAAAGACGACAGTGGCTGTGGGAGAAGAAAAAGCTCGGTTATCTGATATACAGCACGCTCGCCTTCTCTCTCCCTCTCTCTCTCTTTTTCTCTCCTGCAGTATGAAATCCAAGCTAAGGCACTTGATAGGCAATCAACTGTAAGTGGATATGTTCGCGGCTCGCTGCCTGCGATAATATCAGACTTCTCTTGTTTCGATGAAACAAATGAGAGAATCAACAAACGCCCGATTTATTGGCCTGATTATTTATCCCCGGAACGCTGCCGCCGGCTGGGGATGCGTGCACGGATGTATTTTTGGGAGTCGGCGCGCGGCCAGCGCCGGGCGGGTCGAGAGGCGTCGTTAAAAATACAATTGGAAAGAGAAGCAGGAACAATCAAGACTTCCCATTAAAGAATCGAGAGAGCCATCGCTAACACCGGATAAATTTTGGCCTAAAGAAGTCGACGATTCTCATCCCTGACATCGAGGAGGTTGGTAAGCACATTACATAATATTGTGATGATCTTCTATATTCAAGTGCAAATTCAGTCAACTAATGCAACCATTTCGAGATGAATCCTGAATTACAATGTCAACGATACAGTTTGGGAAAGGGATTCTTGTAGAATCGAAGAAAGCTCTCAACTGGCAGGGTGGTCGAGACTGGCCAATCGAGCTTTGGCAGCATGTCTACCTGCCACGTGCCGGCTCGGTAGAACAAAGGCGGGAGTGAGGCGGAGCGCAGCAGCGCCGTCGGGAAGGCCGAGGTGGCGGTGATTGCGGGCCAGGACAAGGTGAGACGAACTGCAAAGTATGCGGAAAAGTACCTGAGGAATGGTGTCAGTATCAATGAAGGTTCCCAAGGTGTCTGGATTGTCGTTGAATCTCTATGGTTGCATCACTGACTCCCGTGGTGCATCACGGTCAGCTCAGGATCAAGATGGCTGCTCGTACCTTGGGCGTGGCCGCACTTGGTGCTCGGCCAGGATTCTCCTGGTTTGCGAGAGCATCCCGCCGCGAAGGAAACCGCGTCATCAGGAATCTGCTTCACTCCCGGGAGAGATCACCGTGTTACGCTTTGCACTTCCACATCGGGCACCCGTTACCCTCGTCGACGCAGACCTTCCACGCGATCCGTACGCCGCGCTCACCCAGCAGCCATCTTGGCCTTCTCCTTCCACCGTGCGCGCCACAGCCGGGCTCTCCTGCCTGCCATTATTATAGTCTCTCTCTTCTCTCGCACCACCAACCGCCAACATCAGCTTCCTTCGTCTCCTATGACACCCTTTCTTTCTAACGCTACTCTGCCCTTCGAAAAACTTTCCTTCAACGCCACTCGCCTAAGCTCCCTTGCTACCTTCATCATCCTTCCGCTAAAGTGTAGTCCTGGCAATCCCAGAGATTGTCGGAACATACCAATTCCCGTTTGCCAGCTGTTCTGCCGATCGATATTGCCACCCGCACGTTTGAAACTTTGACGCTACTCTCCCAATGGAAGTGACAATAAGGATGGATCTTGAAGGAACCTTTAGACAAGTGGAATAACTCTGAAAGCTCGTAAGGTGTTAAGGGAAACTACTTTGGTTTCGATAGTACAATCTATGAGAGATTAGATTGGTCTTCACTAGGGAATGTAGCCTTGGTTCGAGAAGAGTGCATCGAGTAAAACAATTCATAAATCAATTGTTTAAGGATCAAAAGAAATAGAAAACTTGAAACCAATGGCAGAAATGACGGAATTATATCAAACACATGAGAAGCCCTCCTGAATAATTAATTTCGTCTAATTCCGATGGTTTCTCCCACGTTTTCCATACTTCCCAACATTTTCCGGGGCTGAAATTTCGTAAGGAATGTTTTCTTGCATCAAGGAAGAAGTGATATAAAAACCAGGGTCCAATCTCAAAAATAATTTTTTCACAAATTTTTTAAGGGCATTCCTGATAATTTCTTCACCCTTCAATTATAATTTCATCCAGAATGAAGGAAAGGCTTGCCGAAATTTCTCTCAAAGCCTCGCGCTTGTTTTCATTCTCCATTCCGTTCTCCTCAACAAGGCTCCCCTTCCACGAATCACCTCTCTCCCACCATAGTCAGTCGATCTCGCACTGTCTCACGCGAGCGTCCACACACGCAACGCCGTTTTGCTTCTCTCTCGTGCGTGCCTTTCTCGAAAATCAAGCGCACGCAATTTCTGGCAGAGTCTGTGTATCGCGCGGGCAGGCTGAAAAGTTGGCGAGGCACCGGTGGAAAAAGAGCGAGCAGGAAGGGCGGAAGTTTAAAAATATGCATGCTTTCGGGGGATGAGTGTAGACGAAACACAGTAGGTGGCTTTGTGTCTTCCTCGTATGAGAGCGTGGCCGTGTGCTTTGAACTTGTATCTTCTTGAAGAGGCGAGAGCTCGGCTTTCGTCAAGGCAGTCTCGTGTCGACGACATGGTAGTAGCTGGGATGCCATGGAGGGAGAGCATGGCGGCCATCTTCTCCACTCGCCACTATCTCGCCTGTTCTTCTCTGAGTTACCCGTCTCTTTCTTCAGTGCCGCGCCTGCGCGCTTCTCCATTCCCGTACAATTCCTGCCGTTCCTTCGTCCGCCTTCGTTCTTTCCCTCTTTGACACGTGCCGCCGCCGCCGCCGCCCGATTCCCAGGCCAGCAAAACACTTATAAATCCGAATGCAGAGCATCCTCTAATCCCTCGCTCTGCAATGACTTTTATGTTTTTCTAATACTTCCCATATTGGTAGCGCCTGGAAAGGCATTGATTTTACTGTAGGATGTGCTTTGATCGTTCGTGAAAGCTCATATTACGTTCCTATAGATAGCAAAGCAGTCAAAAATCGCGTTGGACCACACATTCTCGGCCTGTTTAGAAAAATCAATGGGCAATGTCGTTTTTTCCTGGGCGCGAGTGTGCTCGGCATTGTCGATTCAGGTTAAACACTTTATGAATCCATAAGATATTGAAGCAGCGGGCCAAGTGGAAAAAGTTGCGGGCTAATTAGTTGGCTTTTAGCTGCGCATACCGGATCGCCGGTAAACGGCGAATCTATGCGCTCGACAACGCGGCATTTATTATGCGCGGACGATGATATCGCCCTGGTATTAATTTATTCCATCGCTGGTTGCGCGATTGTAAATTGAATACGTGACGTATCGTTTACGGGCTCGCGACTAATTCGATGCGCATTTCGAGTAATTAATAAACGATGCAGCGAGATTGTCGGCGGTGATGGTAGAAGCACCGGAGAGCGATCCCTACTGTACGCGCTCTCGTTTTGCTGTTCAAACTTTTATTCGCTCGATGGAAAACTCTTATTAATTGGACGAGGATATCGAGTTAGTTTAGGGGTTGCAGACTCGCACGTTCGCATTAAATGTTAAGTAGTAAATACAACTATTTCGTAATCGAGAATTGTGTTAAGCGTTGGCATTAATCAGTTGCTTGTAAAAAGGGAGATTAAGCTTGCGAATGAGTGGAACGCACATAGATCTTTGGTTGGTATTACTTTTAGAAGGGAGATTCGTTCCGCGAGGATCGCACGGGATGGAATACGAAGGGGGCCGGGGCGTGTACGGTAGAACCAGTCCCTGTCATATTTCGGTACATCGGCATACACCGGCATGATAAGAATCGAGATTCGGCCCTCTTTCTGTTCCTCGCTGGCTCGCTCTCCGCGGGGATCGAATTAAAATTGATAAGCATCAGAGGATCCCAGTGCTTCTTATTCATAGCCCCGGGAACGAATTAAAATTTTGTTTTCGTACCTCGTAATTTGCGCATACCGCGCGCTCACCGCTCCGACTGAAAAGTGCCTCTCGCACGAGAAGGGCTTGCCCATTCCCTCGGAGCATTCATCATATTTCTTCATGCCGAGATTCAACCTCGAGAACTCTCTCGATTCGCACTTTTCCAAGTAAGAATTTCAACGGGTGACTTGAGCCTTCGGACTTTAAGTTCTTAATAAGAGTTAGAGCGGTGGACAGCCAGGGTAGAACTAATATCCTCTGGTAGAAAGTCGAGCGTCTTTCCGTGGCGCGTCTTCGCCATTAACTCCGAACGCGTCGGCCAGACTTACTGCATATTGATCCCATTAATCCTGCTTTCTCCCTTCTGTCTTCCCTCACGAGGGAAGAGAAGGCGAGCGAGCAAGCGAGCGAGCACGCGCGCGTGGGCGCGCGGGCGTAAATCGAAGATATTCTTCTCGGCTTCCCGTGATATTCCGTAAGTGCCCGCGAATATATAACACGCCGCCGACCTGTTTTCCCGTCTCCCAGCGAACCCAACGAATTATGTGTTCCCTAATGGCCGCGCCGAGGAATTTTATTCACGAGCGAGAGAAGCCCGAATTTTTCCGGAGCACCTCCGTGAGACATCTTGAAAGGCTGCAACTACTTGTGTGGGCTAGTCCGCCGTACGCATTCTGCATGCCCTTCGTAACAGTGCCTACTCCCTCTCATAAATATCGCCCCACTGTCGTTTCTCGGAAAGCTAGTTACTCTTGCATTCAAATGCATTGAGAAGCATTCTTCGCGCCTGCGAAAATGGGTGCGCATTTCGTCGTCGGTGTTGCGCACTCCGCCATAATATCTCATATGTCTCATACTTGTTCGGCTAGTGGCCGCTCTAAATACTTCACTAGCAGTCGCCGTGTATGCTTTATGAAGTAGGAGAAACCATTGTGTCCACTGTGGCGTCAAGCATTCTTCGTTAGCTTTTTTTTCCTCGCTTTCTATCCCTCCCGGCCGAGAGTACCAAGCGAGTAGATACAGTGCGTACAGAACGCCGACGGACAGCCCCGTCCAGACCAATCATCTTCCATTTTACGGTAACTCTCTTTATGATAGAGTGCGCCTAATGATAGCACGATCGCTTCAGATATTTCTCTTCCCGTCTTTTCAATAATAAGCTTTTGCTGGTAATGACGCAATTTGTATGGTTCACGGGGACGCGGCGAGTACGCCCAATTTCACGCCACTCAGTGTAAAACCCGCCGAAAACGATCTTCACCCGAAGAGCTGTCCCATTTGACGCTCCACATACGTACGCTATAGGTTCCAGTAAAGGAGAATCGGGAGAACGTGGCCGTGGCATGATTACACTTCTTTAAAATAATGAGCTTATCATCGAGATCGGGCTGCCTCGTGCGTGCTCGTCTGTCGGGGTAAATTTCGCTATGGTGTACCTTTTGGTACACACCCTGATGGCCCGATGAAACCACGGTGTCACGAGAGCGGACTGCGACGGTATCACGAGACATAGAGTGCTGTCAGGTTGTTTGTCAGCGAGACGCCAATAATAGTTTTGTCGAGTGGCTGTTTAGAGAGGGTGGGAGAGAGAGAGAGGCAGGGATACACAAAAATATCCTCGGATGAGAGGAGGGTGGCGACAGAGAGAAGAGAGAAGAAAGGTGACGCCTGGAATGCGCGGCTGCACTTTTATGCGCTGTTTGGCACATGAAACGCACGTCGCGCCTATAAAGCGCATAAAACGTCAGGTATAAGTGGCCGGAGCGCCGCTCTCTTTCGAGGGAGCCTTTTAAAATGCGCGCCTCCTCCGCCTTGCTTTCTCTCTCTCTTGGATCCAGTGAAACATGTCTTTTGTTTGATAGCCAACTAAATCCGCCGGGCAACCCCCTAATGCGTCATTACTGTCGAGTTTTACGAGCGCCTCGTATCATTTCACTTAGGTATATTGATATGGCAACGAGTTCTCGACCTGCCTCAACGACGCGATGGTCCCCGCTCTGTACTTATACTATCTGCGGCCGGATTTGTCCCGGGACCTTTGCTTAATACCATCTTTTTACTCGCGTGCCACCACCGTCACCTCTACTCACCGAGACCTCCCCTGTCGAGCTCTTTTCCGACACTTTAACGAGAGTCAACTAAAAGCTCTCTATCGTAACAGCTCGACTGAATTATTTCACTATCAACATTCCAGATCGGCAATGCTCACCGGACTGCTATTGACTTGTCTCAGACAGGGTGGTTCACTGATGAATTTTGCCATCCACTTTCAAGAATTCTCTGACTGGCCTCCGACTCACCACGCTATTTTGGCGGGATCCAATGACAACAGTCTCGAAACACTGTACTCCCGACAGACTACACTTGTTTCTTTATTTCGTACATCCCGAAATAAAAAGCGCGCTGGTAAATAACAAGGAACTCGGAGACGCGTGTACCCGTGTGTATTGTCAAGTGTGGCTCCAAGAATATCAACATCACACCGAATCATTCTTGATTCTCGGGCTCGTTCGTAACTCCGGAAGTTTCCCACACTGTGTGAAAGGTCAACTAGCAGACGACGCACACCACACTCACCCGGCGATCGGGCAAAAAGCCGTCGAACTTTTCTTATCGCGGCCGGAGGTCCGTGTCACTCGTATGGCCGATAAGGTCGATGCTCGGTCAACAGATCGCTAAATCAGAGGATCACGAGGGCGAATCTCGCGAGCAGAAATAACAGACGTGCTTACGGAGGCGTCGGTCCAAGTCGAACTAACTTGCTAGCTCGTTTAACTCGTCGAATTCCTGGTGCGCGTACTGGGGGGCGACAAACACCCCTGTTGTCCTTGACACTCGAAGTGGAGGCCAGGAAAAAAGCCAGTAACTCGGAAAGCAGACGGCTGCGAGAGACAAAAAAAAACAGGCATCGGGAAACCGGGCAATTGTAGGGTTTACGAGGTCAAGCGAAGTCGGGATGGTCAATTTTAGTCACGTTGGTCCGTGACAGAGCGGCCAGCCGCTGCCGTCCCGACGGCACACAGCTTGGCTACTTCTCTCGGCGGCGGCGGTTCACCCTTGCTGCTTTTGCCTTTTGTTCTGCCGATGCTGACCCTTTACAGCTATTGCCCTCATAAACCCATCTTCGCTGACTTCCACGGCTTTCTTATGGACTTACTGAAACTCTGCCAGCTGACTCCTACCCTCGACAAGTCATCGCCAAAAAGTCGCCAGTCACCACTACCCTTGTAACCCTTCCAACACTCGTGTGTCTCTGTGACCCGGCAATTGAACCAATTTCCTATTTGAACTTAGTGATTCCAGAATTTACATGAAGTCTTTTACCGTATATTTTTGATACGAATTGCATACGTCGACCGACGGATTCAACAAATAGACAGATCATAAAATTTACCAAAGTCTGAAGTTGACTTGTCGTTGCACAGAGAAAAAATGTTTAAAAAATTGGGAAAATGTGGAAAATAGGTATGTTTGCTATTAGAAGGATATCGTAGTTGATTTACGATCTTCAGAGACTGGTGGAGTGACTGATTTGAGCGGGTCGAGGCGCAGCGACCTTGCAGGTTTACCTTTTTACAGGCTACCTCCGACTACCCCGTAGTCCGAGGTCGACTATGACCCTTTATGGGCACTCCTGCCATAAACACCCTCTCTGTCACCCCGTTAAATGCTTTTTTAGCCAAAGCGCCCGTTTTTAACAACCCTTAAGAGACCCCGGCGTGTCCCATCTACCCTCGACCTCGCTCGCTCTGTGCCCGTCGACCACCGTGGAGAAAAAAGCCGCACTATTGCAGGAAGCGCGGCACCCCGGCTATTCTTCCTCGAGGTTTTTACGAGCAGCCTTGAAATTCCACGCAATTTCGTAACTGCTTCCCTGCTCGCTACGCCTCCGCCACTTCGCCAACACTTTTTTAAAGTCTCTTTGTGGCCGCGTTGTCCATGGCGAAAAAAAGCCCCGGACACCGGCCAGCCGAACCCTTACGAGTCCTTGAGGAGAACGGCGTATCTCTGTTCCATCGCAGTCAACGAAATAAACGCGGCCCGCTCGTGACATTGACTCTCCTAGGCGATTACCAAAAAGTCAGGTAAAAAGACCTTATCCGCCAGCACGAAAATACGCAATGCCCTACCTAACGGGAACAGTAGTTTCCTTCGGAACGTCGAACGACTCGCGACGAACTTTCCGTTCTCTTCGAAAGTGCACTGGTGGCCGGATGATGATTTCGCAAGCGATCTCTCAAGCATTCGCATAAAGTAGCCGTCGGATTCGTTAGTAGGTAAGATAGATATTATTCATTGCTCGATAAGGAAACGGTAACCCGGTAGCTGGGGCACAGTGGTCCAGTAAATCTATGGCAGAAGTAGGTTCCATAGCTCTCCGCTATGATATTAGTGCCTGAAGTTACGCCACTAACTGCTCTAGTAATTGACCGGCCCCTGCTTCAAAGATATCCTGCAGTCCCTCGACTATCTTGCCAGGGATGAGTCAATTCTCTCAAGCCACGTTCAATTAGATCTCTTGGTAGAAGCAGTGTGGCGAAGCCCGTTGAACTCTTATCCCTCGGTGGCATCGGATTAAGACATCTGCGTCAGTCAGACAAGTCAGTACAGACAGTACACCGTCCGGATCATCGCGAGAGAGTGCGCGCTCGCGGGCGTGCGAGGACGTGAGGAGAATTATTGGCAGCTAGAGTGGCATGCTGCATAAAAGCTCGAATAAGGCAATGATCGCTTGAGATTAAACTGCAACCGTGCAACAGGACGAGTATGGTTTCTTTCCTTCGACTTTTTCTCTCTCCTTCTCAGGGGAATGGCCCTCCTGTTCTCACCCGGACAATTTCTCTCGACGCATCTCGTGAACAAAGGAGTGCCTTCTCTTGGCACTCCCCTTGCAGAAACGCGCGAGATTGCCACTGCCGTGCGATGGTTTTATTCGTTTATTGGAAACTGGTGCTCCTCACCCATCCTGTCTTGGTAAACCGAGTCTCCCTGAACGGGGTCTACCTTTTTGGGAAACATTCGTGCTTTCCATGGTCTCACGCGAGGCTCTCCCTCGAGCGTGTAGCACACGACGTGTCCCAGTAATATACATTTTCGAGGACCGGTGAATACATAGCTGCCGTGCTGATAAGCAGTTATTCAAGCGGCGGACAGCGTGTACTAGGACGTCGCGTTGATCTTGGAGTTAATTAATCAGAGGCGGTAGTAGGTAGAGGCTGTAGCGGGGAAGATAGAGAAGAGGGAAGAGAAGGGAGGGTGGACTAGAGAAGGATCGGCGAGGTGGTGCGGGTGGGCATGCTCGCTCGCTGGCATACATAATCGCGGAGCAAACGCATAAACAAATATCGTGCTGGGGAACGTGCGCGAACGAGCGCGCGATACATAATGCATAATACACGGAGTTGAATAGGAGCATTATTCCGAGTGGCGGAGTCGGGGTGGTTCTCTCCCTCGGTCTTTCTCCGGTTTACTCTGGCTCACTCGGTCCTTTAGGAGCTTGAATCGTATCCGGCCTGATTTAAAAGAGTTTCAACGGGGGCTTAGCGGTGTGCACCGTAGATCGCGGCGATGTACATTTATCCATGGAAATAGGAAGCATTGCTCCTGCGCGAATGGGTAAATAGGTATCGATAGATGCATAAAGCCGGTGGCAGCGAGGCCGCCGCGGCCATTCGCATTGTAGCCGTCGGCAGGGTGGAGCTTTCCGCCGGCGGAGAGAGCGCACCACCGCCGGGCCTGGCGGAGTAACAGGGAGAGAGATAATGGAAGAGAGGAAGGGAGAGAGGGTTGGATATCGGGGGTACAGGGAGAGAGAATAGCGCGCGCGGCGGTCCATAACACGCGGGTAGTAACTAACCGGATTCCGTTGGGCTATGCGCGGCAGCACCATCGTCCCATACGGCGTAGAATATGGGGAATCTATGGGCTCATATCCACGACCCAAACTGTACACTAGCCAAATGGACGCGGCAATAACGGCCCGTTAACGCTAATTCGCGGAATTCTGATTGACGATGGCCGCAGGGAGCGGGTGTGCCCCTCAATTTCTCTCGCTCTGCTCTCTGCTCTCTCGGCCGCCGCCCGCTCAACCTTACTCTCTTTCTCTATCGCTAGCCTGCTTCCCTTCTATCCTATCTCTCCTCTCCATCCGCTCCTCGTTCGACGCGTCGTGCATTCTCTTCTCGTTTTCTCGATTGTATATGCCGCTGCTTCCGATCGCACTCATCCAGGATAAATACCAAGCTGATTCTCCCTAATGCTCGTCTCGGGCTGGTTACTTGGAGAGCATCCTTCTCCCTTTTCGAGCGCGTCAAACTTCTTGCAAGCGTGGCCTTACTCAGAAAATGCTTCAGTAAGAATTAGGGAATTACTTTGGGGGAAGCGCCCAAGCGCAAACTGCTGCGCTGGCTGCATTATACAAAGTGGTTTCCGGTACCGGGAGATATCGGAATGGCCACATTGATCCTGTGAATTCGACGCCAATGTCTGCCGTCGCTTCTCTCTCTCCCTCTCGCCGACATGCCCACCACCCCCTTCGATTCTCTGACCCGCCTAGCCTCTATCCAATACACACGCACTTGCTTTCCAGCGCTATTATAGCGCGCTTCCCAAATGTGAGGCCAAACACCGGGACTCAAGCCCGAAGCCGACGGAGTTTGCCCGATACAACCATGATCCTTGACTGTCCCCTCACTGAGCTCTGCCTTATGGCCTCAGAATTACCTACACGACGTGACAGCCTGTGTTCATAACCCTCCCATTTGTACCCTTAGCCACATAACCTGCCACATTCTTCTATCTATGCCAATTTCACCAGTTAATAACTATTTACTTGACATTTACTGTGAATTTGTGGTTAGTCATGCGATATTCGTCGCCAATCGCCAGAAGCTTTCTTTTCCCATCCGGGGGCGCTTTTTATTTTCGATCGGCGGGGATGAGATCACCGGTTTAATTGCATTCCTGAACGAAACCTATCGTAACAAACATTGCGCGCGCGCGCGTTCGAACCTTCCAATTAAAGCCGGCCGTTTGCCGCATTTCAGCGTTTATTTATAGACACAAAGTTAGCGCTCCACCCGTGCACGCATGCACACCGAGCGCGCGCGGGCGCGCTTGTGCCCCGCGCGCGCGTTCCGGCTGCGGACGCGTTCACCCTCGTAAATGTGTCGACGTTTCGCAAAATGCACAGTCCGCCAGAATTTGCTAAGAGGAGTGCAGAATTACACCCGCTAGCTACCTCGCCGCCCGTAACTCCCCGAACTATTTTGTAGCTGGAGGGGTAGGACGCTGCTTCGTGTACTGGCTTGTCTAAAATTAATACAACGAGACCATTAAATCAGTGTCAATTAAATCAAGATTTAGGTAGAGCGCTTTGGGACGCATGGCAAGCACCGGGGACACTTAGCCCCCTGAATAAGTGACGCGATATTCAATCGAGCGAGCAATGCTTCTGTACCCAACGCCTCACACTTTAAACTTACTTTTCCAACTGGCACTCGACTATTTCGGAATTGAAAAAAGTTCGCACGATTTTCGGGGGATTGCGAGGACGATGTAAATGGAGGATAAAATAAGGAAAAGTCGAACAAAGACCTGCTGGACCAGTTTGCCATCTTCCACTCGCTCGAAAGCCAGAGTGTACGGCCAAGTGGTTTCTAGAGCCGGAACATAGTCACCACTCGGCATCATTAAGAAGTCGATTAAGGATTTACGGTAACCGCCTTCCTTTTTATATTTTAATTAAATTGCCAGTGGAATTCTGAAAATACTGACGTAAATGCAAATCCCTCCTTTATTTGCGATCTCTCGATCAATATCTCGCCGGTGTTAAGTTGCATTAACTTTTTTAAACTGTCGACACCAATGAATTGGCGTGTAATTGGAAACCCAGTGTTATAGTGTGGCTGAGGTTTCTCGTCGTTATGTGTTTCATAACCAGCCCTTTTGGAAGTATCGTTGATTCGAGATTAGGAGGAGGAGTACGTGAGGGTCCCTGCCTTTATCCCCAGAATATTGCGGTATAAGAGAGTCGACCAAATTAAAACTCCAATAACGCCCATGTCGTCCAACCAACTCGGCCATCCTCTCTCGCTTCCATTTCTTTATTTGTTAGCTGCAACTGTCCCTTCCTGTACTACTCGTGGCATTTTAGAAAAATCATTCCCTCGATTTTCAACAAAACAGAAGCTTATTTCGTTTGATGCGATCACTAGTTTCACATGTATATTGGGAAGATTCTAAATCGGTGAGAGTTCATCGGTTGAGTGTTTTTTTTTGTGCATCCATCCGGAGAAGTCGTACGTGAGAATCGTGTCAAACGTGACAGCCCTCTATCGATCCCCGACCGGAAGGTTTTCGTTCGTGAGAAAATCGCCACATCGAACAGGCCATTCCACTGTAAATCGTGGCTTGGCTCGAAGGATCCTCTTTACCCGAATCACTTGTGTCACTCGTATGCATGTATACATTTCGGGTTATAGTGTGCGGTAGGTGGTCAATTACACGTTCGCACCCACAGTTAAGGAAGCCGTAGATTTCGTTAAGCAGTATCTGCATACAAATTCCGGTATCCACTGGAGAGAGAAGGAGAGGCTGAACGGGCTTGTTGCCGGTTTATTCACAAAGTTGAGAGCCTTTTAAATGGGTGGTCTCGAATTTCCACGCTATAATAAGAGTCGCGTTCAGTCTGACGTAGCGGGGCTTAAAAGTGACACGAGGTTAATTTGCTCTCTGGCTTCCTCACGCCTCACGAGAGCTTGCTTGCTTAACACGCTCACGCTAACTGCCAATCCAGCCAACGATGCACCAGTGATGGCAATTAATTACTACCCAGAGCGTTTGAACTTCATTGCGAAAGCGCTGTGACATTTTCGGCACTTTTGTCGTGTGGTGCAGTGCGCATATATTACTCGAGGAAGGAGAGCACCGGATTTTCTGCGGTACCGCAGGCCGAAACTTTATTTGCCTCGTTAAGATAATAATATGACAGTTTATGACCAATTGAATTGGCAATTATCGGTTCCCTTATTATAACGTTATCTGCGCGAATGCGGAGTCCGGCCGAGGGATAACAGGCGCGGGAATGGTTGTCAGTAGCCCCGGAGGTAGGCACGAAGATACACCGATGGACCATTATCATTTTCTTCCTCCCGGCTTCGCGTCAGGCTGGCCAGCTATCAAATTATGCATTTTACGAACTCCGAAGCGGCCCGTAACCCCCGCACAAATGTCACTCGGCAACCTCTTCAGCCTAGTCTATGGCCCTGCGGCTTCTACGGTGTACTGTTTCCTACGCTCTTCCTGACCCTTTACTCCCCGTTTATCTCCCGACACTTCCGCAAATATCCAACGTGTACCATCCATCCTTGTCCAGCTGGAATCATGCTCGGATTCAGTATTTCTCTCGGCTCTCGGACTTCGATTCGAGAGGACATTCCTGAGGCTCGCGAGAGTGAGGGCGCTGCTGATCTACGACATCCTAAAATCAGACACCAACCCTTCTTCTCACTCGCTTGTTGCCTGGCGTGGCTTAAAAAGAAACCCTCCTACGGCGTCACGTAAGATCCCCACGAAATCAGATTGCGCACACGTACCGAGCTCGGCTCTCCGCGCGCGCCTGCATGTGTGTGTGTGTGTGCGCGCTCGCTCGCTCGCGTGCACGTGCACGGACACGAATTTTTGTCGATGGTGTTCGCTCGGTGGTGTGGAAGCGAGAGATTCCCGAGAAGATGAAAGGAGAGAAAATCGGCGGTGCACGTGCAGGTAACCCAACTCCTCCGTGGCTCGTACCTCTCCCGTCGTGCCTGGCCTATGTTGCTCGAATGCATTAATCACCTGGTCCCGCGATGCACGGGAACATGTATTGCGCGCTCCTGCTCTCTCTCTCTATCCCTCTCCCTCTCCTTCTTTCGCCTCCTTGTACTTCCCTTTAAGCCCTAGCTGCGCCTACAGTCACGCATCGCACGAAAATGCAGAAGGCAACGCCGCCAAGTCTCAGCCGTAGTCACTCTCTCCCTTTTCCTCTCTTTCTCTTCCTCTCTCTCTCTGCAGTACGTATCCACAGCCTCGAAATCCTGGAGTTGCTTCATCGGGTAAGGTGCACCGTAGGCATTATTTGAGCGCCTCGCAGCGCCACAATAAGTATTCACGTGCAAGCCGGGCTTTCCCCCTGCATGCGCCGCCATTGCCGCCCTCTCGACATATAAATGGCCGTTAAAATTTTTATATTTCGAAAAGGCAGCCAGCCAGCCAGCCATTCAGAACGGCGTGTCTCCATCTCGGCGTTTCACCGGGCAAAAAGCCCGGTTGGAATGCGCGTCGCGCTGCTGCTTCGGGAGCGTCGCGTCGGCTCACAGTCAACGCGTTCCTCGCACGACGCCTATATCCAACAGTATGTATGTATATCCAAAAACTTGGCCAACAGTTTATTAAGTCCCCCCGCTTATCATAGTTTCACCAGCATTATCCTCGCATCTAATTGCTGATAGTACGTGAAACAACGCGAATGTCTTAGGTTAATGTGACGTAAAGCTCCGATATGGTCCCCGTGCTCGTTCTTCCCGCTCCCTCCGGCTCCGCGCCACTCTCTGCCCGTCGGCAGCCGCTTCCAAATGAATAATTCAGAGTGGCCATGCGACGGTGTGTGTACCGCGAGACCATCACATACACAGAGAGGAGAAAAGAGAGAGAGAGAGAGCATCCCGCTTGCTCTAGCGAGAACCTGCACACAGCATTCCTGCACGCATTTGTTCCCCGCGATTGTAAATCTCGGGCAGTGCGCGCGCCTTTATGGTGGACGCGCTATGCGCCAATGAGCGGAAAGTATGAAATACGGCGGACGCCCGCTTTATTGCATTAGCCGCGCTGCGCTTTGCTCGCGATTTTCCGTTTTTCCCGGCAATATCAACCCGGCCACCGTCCACCCCTCCGCCGCTCCACTGCTCGACGCCTCATCCCCCGGTCACTGAAAGCCTCTCACCCACTCTATTATTTAGTCATTCCGTGGCCAGGCTAATTAAGGCCATTCCCTTATTTTTCATCGTTTATTCGGCGACACGAAGTGCGTCGGGGGTGGGTCGCTCTGCCGGGGAGTGCAGGAAGGGAATAACGCGTGAGAAGGTATAGCAGTTATGCACAGCACGTATGTGGGAACGCGGAGGTGGAGTAAACACACAGAAGGAAGGTAGCAGGAAGCTTAGAACCAAGAGGGAGAAAGAGGAATGATTTCCCTGGGCATAGAGTGGCTCGAAGGTTACCAGTAGGATGGGACACGAGCTCTATCATCACTCGTTAGGGATCATAGCAATCTCCCGACTCATCGGTTTTGCCAAGTCGTACCCTTGCGCCGTGGCCACACTCTAACTATTTCCAACCAGGCTTCGTAATACATGTACTTACTACCGACTCCATACAGACGCTGCTCGCTATGAAGTTCATTATGCCTGGTACAAAACGGAATGCTGGATTCGATCCGAACAACATGGCGGATAGAATTTCGTGCTGGCGACGGTGTCTCTCAGGAGAGGAGCACCCCGTAGAGAAATCCGTCGGACGGTAGAGTGCGAGAGGACATTTAGCAATTACAGGTCGTTCGGCCATTTTATAAATTTGCTATATTTAGCCAGCGGGTAAGCGAGCATGGTCGCTGAGGAGGATCAAGTTGGAGCGAAAGAGAGTGAAGTAAGGCAAGTGCGTGTAAGTAAGTTGGTGGAGTGGAGAGCTGAGGTAATTCTTAAGAGGGAGAGGAGAGTGCAAGAGGTGTTTTCCGCCGATAAATAAGCGATTCGCGATGCCCGTCCCCGGGGATAAATCAGGCGGGGCAGGCTCATCCGTCTGGAGCGCACGGGGGCGCGAAAACGTATGGAGGCGTTTGGTATACGAAGAGACGCGCGCGCGCTCGATGTGTGCCCCTCGCTGTTTACGGTGGTTCGTTATACAGCCTGACGAGGAGGCGCGCGAGGTTATACGAGGTGGTAGATATGCGCTCGGAGTATCTAAGAGGGGCAGTAGCCATCGTAATTCTCGGCGGGCGACTCCGCGTGTTCCTTTGCGCCATTCTGAAAGCGCGCGTGCACCGCTTGCCAGTATGTATGTAGAGAGGGACAAGTCGGTGTATGTGTGTGCGTGGTGGCCCTCTGTACGGTGCAGTGCGATGCCCGTGAGGCCCGTGTCCGGCGCGCTGGTCGAAGGTAAGCCCGGATCATATTCTTAACGAGAGTGTTTTACGATCAGAAGTCCCTTTATCTACGGTGCTGTTGTTGGCGTTATCCAACGCCGAACCGAAAGGGAACGCAAGCGAGTCGGGCGGTGAGCCGAGCCAAGCCGAGCGAGCGCACGAGAAAGAGGGAAAGAGGCTGGAGTGCCGGGAAGGTGGTCGTGATGTATCTCGCACTTAGTCCTGGCACACGCTGCCACGCCGTGTGGTACCGCGCCATAGTCGCCCGGCCTTTTTTATGCGTTGTCACGCTATCACGCGTGTATGTGCTATGTGTACGTATACCCATGGCGTGAATGTCGATCGTCTCGCCTTGTCCGTCCGAGATCTCGCTCGTTTGTAATTGTCCACCGCTTTCTCGCTCCTCCAACTACCCTCGCACCCCCTTCTATGTGTCTGCACGATCTCTCGAGGGGGAACGACGCCATAGGAATTGCACGGGGTAGATACAGCCTCGCTCCTTAGACAATGACTGCGTTTAGAAATAGATTGACCCGATAGAATAAGGCTACATCGTTCGCTTCTCTTCTCCAGACCAGATTGTTGCCTACGGGCCAGGTGTCTCGCTTCATTTTCACTGAGGACTACATTATCCGCCTCCGGCGTAACGCTCTTTTGTCCCCCGGCTTTAACGCGCCACGAGGGTACTCGCAAAAATCCCTGGCTAGTTTTCAGCCAGGTAGTTCCGTGGATTGTACTAGTATATCTCGCCTACCCCTATGCTCAAGCACCACTGCAATCATTATTCATGAAGCGTGCAGTGTTCTCTCATGATTAATTTCAGCCGATTCCACTGCGCGAGCGTTGAAGCGAAATTTTTATGCGGAGTTGAACCAATAGTGGTCCAGGATTATAGTTAAATGTGTACATTCAAAGTGGGTAACGATACCAAGAAGTGAGTCCGGATGCTCGCCAGTGCAACGCGCGCTCTGTGCGCAGCTTCTTCTTATCTTTATGCGCACGGGGAGCTTTCATCAGGCCTTCCGTTTATCATAGCCGGCCACTTATTCAAATGAGACGTGCGCCCGAAACGCGATACGATAAAGAGATAATTCAGTACACGTAAGAGCGCATCGTTACTGCAATTATACGTAAATAAGACGATTACGTGTTCGGTCATGCAAAGGGGAAGGAAGATCGTCGAGTGTCCGCATGATTCTTTCTGTATTCATCTACCGCCACTCGGAAACTCTCCCTCTTTCTCTTCCTTTTTCTCCTCTTCGTTCCTCACTCTTTCCAAGCTCGACCATGCGAGGCTGAAGCGCGCGTTCCCTGACGTTTTCGAGCGATTAACATTTTTTCATAAATATGCCAGGGAGATTTCGCGTATCGCGACGGCGACGTACGCCGGGAACGTGGACCATAAATTAGAGCAGGCGCACATATCTCTCGCGGAGCAGCAGGCAGAGCCAGAGGTACATAGCGCGCGCGCGCGCGCCAGAGGTTTTAGAAGATTTGAGCTTCTTCTTCTCTCACGGGGGTAGCTCGGCAAGATCATTCACCCTGTACACGTGCACCGCGGATAAGATCCCATGAATACGTACCTAACGTCCGCTAATTTGCATACGCAAGAAGAACCTATCGGCTATGTACGTAGGTACATACCGCATACCTATCGGGTGTCCGGAAACTACCAGCTTGCAGGAAATTACTAATCTAGGAATCTCGAATATTTTCTATCTTTTGGAAAAATGTCAGAAATCTTGGTGGGCGGATTGTAAAGTATTTGTAGACTGGGTAGAGAATGATTGCCGGGTCTCTAACCTAACTGAAGCGCGAAGATAAGATTTTGCGCCGCTCGGTAGGGTTGCGTGTACGCGAATCTCTGGGTTCTCGTGTACGTGGAGGGTATGTGCGTTGCGAATGTGTAGTATAAGTATAGGCACTCTCGAAGTGGGCTACGTGCAGGCAGTGGACCGACAGGTCATCGCTCATGGCGCTCCCTTGGTCTCCTAAAGCGCTACGTTACACACACAGGGGGTTGGGGACACTTACTTCGTTCTCGTACTCTTGTACCTTCGTTATCCACTCGCCATTTATCCTTCACGTGATCCTGGTATACGTGTACGTACACCTTCTTCTTCTTCCTCTATGTAATCGGAGAACTGTGGGCGCCATTACCGGCGACCAGTGAGAAAGGAGCCGAGGAGCCTACTCGCTCGCTGTATCTTTTAGCAGTCGAGAGAAAGTGTGTCTGTGTTTGTGTGTGTGAGTGTGTCTAAATGCCGCGAGGACATTGTCACCTTGCGAAAACGTGAGAACGAGAAGTTGTGAAAACCTGAGCCAAACTGAATAAATTCAACATGATTTCCATATTACTACAAACAACTCTGTTCACTGGTCAATAATTTTGAGAGTGGCTATTATAACAGCAGTGTTGTAAGGGTTGATCGTTAAATTTTGGTCGGTAAATGATAATTCAGGAATGCAGCATTATAAGTCATTTTCCCCTCAAAGTCATTGCTTTCGAATGTTGCGGCGAACTGCCGGGTGGGTCACATAGAAAACAGTTGTTGCAAAGGGTCAGTTGCAGCGGCAGTATACTTTAACGCGGAGCCAGTAGCGGTAAGAACGAATGGCGGCAGACTTTTACTTATTTTCTAATAGTGAATGCCGCCGGTTACTTTACGAGGCCATAATCTGACGTAACAATGCCAGGAGCTGGCTCGTGCGATGGCTCGAATGGGGCTTCTCCACCTCTGGCCGGTCGCCGCCGTCGCTTCAGATAATGGATTCACGTGGGCTCGTGAAATTAAAGGGCCCTGACAAATTTAACGATATACCGCAGTTCGCGCTCCGCTTGACGAGCGAGTCAACTCAATCACGCGTCCGTATTTCGGCATGGTACACTCAATCCAATGATAGTTGGTCGGAAAATCCAAAGCCATCGGACTAATTTGATTTTCGTATTCCGCTCGGACGAAGCCATGCACGCTTCGCCGGGGGAACGTTAGTGATACGTTCGTAAGGTATCGAAATAAAAGCACGATCGGCCATTAATATCCCCTCGCGCTCGGAAACTAATAGAATATCGATGTTCGGAGAGGAGCAGCATGAGAACTTTCCCCCGAGCAAGGCACATCGCCGGCATTCGTTAGAAGGGTATACCCCGGGTGGACCAGTGGATCACAGCCATTTCAGCTAGAATTCGGGCGTCTACCTCCGCGGCTACGCTTGCTTCCCGGTCTTTGATCTACGATGATAATAAGATGTCGGGGGTAGGATTAGAAACGACTTGCCGGGCGCCTTATTAAGACTTAAATTGAGGAAAGAGATCGACGGAGGGTGAAGGTGCTCAGGTGTCTATGTATGGCAGAATAGTGGCAGGAATGGAAAGGAGAGAGGACGAGAAGAGGCAGGAGCGGCAGCAGGAGCAGGAGCAGCGGCAGCAGGGATGGTGGTGCATTCAGGCATTATGGCCGCCGCCGCTCCTCTCGAGTTTGGAGGGTCCAGGATATACGGCAGGCAAGCAGGCAGGCAGGGCAGGGCAGGGCAAGGCAAGGCAGGGCAAAGCAGGCAGGCAGGCAGGCACGGCTGGCAAGGATAAGGAAGGCTGGAGGGGGTTGCAGGCGCGCGGAGGTTGGGGATTTGGGGGTCGAGGACATCCATCTTTCCCCCGCTGCTCGTCCCGCTCCTATCTTCCATGCTTTGGCCCGTGCTGCATCCTACAGGGTTCGCCGTACCGACATACATCTTCTGCGTCGAGGGGAGAGCTCTCTTCGTCTTGCCCTTTGCTTAAGTTAACTTTACACTCGCCCTCCTCCTCCCGCCCGCCGGCCACTCTTTTTCGTCGGACTTTTCTTCCTCTCTCTTTGATCTCCTCTTACTCGAGCTCCGGGAGAGACTTACTTCGGTGTGCCTGTGTGTGTATCAGTCGGGCGGGGGGTGGCGATGGTGGATGTGGCTGCAGCATCCGCAGCCGCGGCTCGGCGTGGCGCGGCCCTGCGCCAGGCCACGACCACGGATGAGGGTGAAGAGACGAGGAAGCGAGGGGACTGGCAGAGCGCACCGAAAGGAGATGAGAGCAGCGCGCGGCGAACGAGGGAAGAGACCGCCACGAAACGAGCATCCTCGAAGAAAACACAAACTTAATCCTACGCGTGATTCATCTGGGTCGCCATAGATCTGGATTATCTGCCGTCATCTGCATATTTACGAGTTTCTGCCTTGTCCTGATTGTATGTGCCCCACGCGCTCTCGTATTCCAGCGTAGGAAGTAACACCGCAATCGAGATAAACGCATCCCGTGCGCGCCCGCTTGCTCGCTCTCGCTTTCTCCGTAG
Source organism: Ectemnius cavifrons (assembly GCA_964023945.1). Taxonomy (NCBI): domain Eukaryota; kingdom Metazoa; phylum Arthropoda; class Insecta; order Hymenoptera; family Crabronidae; genus Ectemnius; species Ectemnius cavifrons. The sequence goes on from OZ030380.1 coordinate 12,584,685, forward strand.
ATGCACCGAGGCGCTTCTCAACCTTTTATTTCGAAAGATCATTATTTACGGAGCAGAGCTGGCCGATGTAACAAAGACACCGGATTGAATGGCCTGTTCGGCAAGTCGCTCTCGTGTCCAGTGCCCGACGCGAACGACGAGGCGCTCTTGCTCGTGAATTTTTTTCCCCTGATCCATAGAGCATTCCCGGCGACGAGACGCCAAGAGACGCGCTCCCTCCTGATAGCCGAATAATGTTATCTTGGACGGTGCTCTATCTGTTGTCTGAATAAGCGTATTACCACGGCATGCCCTCTGACGCCTTCCTTCTTCTCTCGTAATTCCCTCGGCGATCGGCCATTACGTATCCGATGTTTCTTTAAGTTCTCATCGGGCTCGTCAATCGCCGAGGGACTGTAAACCGAGCGGCTGGAATCCTGCCACGGCTAATTCGTGCGATTCAGCCCGCGCGAACCCCGCGCAAAAACGTGCTATTTATTTCCCGACAGCTTCGAAAACTGCCGCGAGTGGCGAAACGCGCGTCCGACACGCACGTATATGCCGGAGCTTTGCAAAAACTGGTGGCGGCCCCGCTCCGATCATAACTTAATAACACGTTCAATGCCTCGGTGCGCAACGCCGCGCCGGATAGAGCAGGGTTGCGCTACGAAAAAACGCTTAATCGCTCTCCACCTCTTTTTCTCACCTATGCTCGAGTTCCCTGGTTGTTCAGACTTCCCTCTCTATCTCTCTCTCTTACACAACCTCCTCCTCCCCACCCCCCTAATTCTCTTTGCCAAGATAATCGTGCTCTCATTTGGAAGGATAAACGTCCGCTCACTCGCGCGCCCGCCAGTGATGATAGTCCCTGATTAATTCGCGATCCGTCTCGCCAAGGTATTCGCTGTTCGATCGGCAATCAGCGATCCGCAAATTGCCTACTCATCGCGTAATAGCGGCGACGTGCTGCGAGAGCGAGCGAGTATCCCTGTATCCCCAATCCTCGATGCCGGCATCTCTCCACATGTAGGTCTGTTTCCTTCCCGCCCGCCGGCTCTTTCCCTTTCTCTCTCAACACCCAGTGGTCAGTCCCTCGGTTCCCTTATGTGGACTCGCTGCTCCCCTTTGTCGCTCCGCTTTCCTGCCTCTTTTTTTTTCTCGGCCCGAGGCCTTGCTTGGCTGGTAGCGAGATTGCTCTTTATTTTCTTAATCTGCCGTAGATAGTGCCCTGAAAAACGCTGTTCCTTCGCCATTTCAGTTGCTTTTCAAGTTGTAGTTAACATTTAATAACACCCTGTACGCGCGCCTGCCGCCGGAAATTTGCTTCGAAAGCCATGCACTTCTCTCTTGAACTTCCTTTCGTCTGTCCACTCTGCTTGCGCTTGCTTGCTTGTTTCCTTCCTTCCCTGCTTGCTTACTTCTTGCTGATGCTTGTTCTGCGTGGACAGGCTAATGCCTGCTTGCGCTATCTTAATGCCGAGGCCAATCTTCGTACAAGTCTGCCTCGTCGCGCCAGTTATGGCATCGAGCCAGGTCCCGGCTCACTTGTCGGCCTCGCTAATGAGTCAGAGAATTATTTGAGAGAACTAGTCTGTCGATATCACTTTGATGCGACACATTTCCTCATAGAACGATCGAACGATCCTTGTTACGATCGTCGCGGATCTCCAAAGTAACTGTTTACCTTCCCAACGCGCAAGATTCAAGGAAGTGCAGCATCTTCCATAGGAATATCTAGTGTTCGATGTAACCGGAGATTCGTCACATTGTGCTATTTTCCAGCTGGCTTTGTAGCTGCAGTGGGATGCAGTTTAGTCAACATTCGGAAGCCATAGCATTTTATCACGGCCATTCAAACCCCATTGGCCGTGCAGTAGAGATACCGCACATATCTATATACCACGGTTAGGTTTCCATTTTACGTGCTTATACCGGGTGGACCCCGCAAAAGCATTCACCGACTTCGAACCCTCAGCCATACTCGACTATACTTTGAACAAACAGTCTGTGTTCGACTTGTGGACTATTAGCATCGCTACAGAAAATCCAAGTATCAGCAGAATCCTTCCTTGAATTGGTACGAAAGAAGGGAACACCTTGGGGTTAGCACTTTCGATGATGAAAGTCATATTTCATTGATCAAGACAGTGGAGGAAAGTGGAAGTCGTTCTCATTGGTGGTAAAGGAATATAGATAGGACATAACGAAATGGTACGTCTCTTCTCTTCATCCCTACTACTTCTGAGACTGGTCTGATCGTTGCCGTCGGATCGCCGGATTCCCTTGGCAGACTCTTCTATGGATTGTCGGTATGTAATGGCTCGAGCACTGAATTCCACAACAGTTTGTTTGGTTATGAAGCAGGCTTTCGGTGTGCTGTGTATTGGGCCGGTTACGTCTGTTTTTGTCTGGCCGGTGGTTACATAACGATGAGAATAATGTGAATAATATAGAAGTGGCTGATGTAGAAGCGTTGGCACCAGCTGTGATGGTAATGGGGGATCCGGCAAGGGTATGGTTGCCATCCAAGGCCGACTTGTTTGTTGGTTGCTCACGGGGCCCGAAAGTGGGGCCCGCTAGTGATGGGGAAGCCACGAATGCCTTCCCCCTTTCTGCCTCATGTTCCTTTCTCTCCCTCTCTCTGATCCCCTGTTCACTCTCACTCTCTCTCTCTCTTTATCTGGCCGTAAGAGTGCCCGGGAGCTCAAGGGATACTTAGAAGTCGTTGCATAGCATTTTCATTAAAGAAATACGCGCCCAGCACTTACCGATGCCGCTGATAAACGCGTCAGATTGCAAAGGTAATCGGTACACAAAGTCAGGTGAGTCCGATCACTATAGTTAGCCGGTTGGCTCATCAAAATCTCGAGATAGAAGCCGCCGTAATTCGAAAGTAAAAAGAGCCCCTTTAAAATGGATAATTGGTAGTCGAGCCTCGAGTGGAAATGAATGTACTCCCGAAATTACGAAAACCTCCCCATCGCCATGGGCGAGAGATGCAATTTCAATGTCGTCTCCTCTCTCACTTGGCGCAGATGTTCCGTGGAAAGCCCTCGTTGTACGATTGTCCCGGGAGTACAAGGAGTGCGGTTTACGAAATAGTGCAGGATCATAAGGAGAATTAGGCGCCTGGAGTTGCAAGGCACGTACCTCCGTAACGGCGTCTCGAAAGGTTCGTGATTTTACCGAATGGCTGAAATGACATATAAAACTGGCGGCGGACGAGGGGTGCGAGGCACTTTCTATATTTTAAACTTGTCCCGTCAATTCCTTTGAACTTGACTCTCTTTGCAATTGCTGAGCGTCACCTGATAGCTAATCCGAACTTTGCAGTTTCAAAAACTTGTCCAAATCAGAAGAAATTGATTATTGAGGAAGACCTTTCGGCATGTTTTCGGTACAATTCTGGCATTTCTGCCACTGGTTCTATGTTTTCTATCCGTTTCGAAAACTTTCGAAAAATCGATTACTTTCGGCATCGATTACAGTGTGCTCGGCGGGGGAAATTAAAAGAAAGTGGAAGCCGAGACAGTGTCTGGAGATTCAGCAATTAAAATGGCTAATCTAACTTTCTAATTAAACAGTGCCGCGCATAACGATAAGAACGGAATGAGATTGCCCGGCTGCAATATTACGTGTATCTTAATTTCTCAATCCAAGCCTCCTGCGAAATACGAAGACTTCGCAGTTTGTTTCCCATTTCAAAGAGAGATGATACTGAGTATGAAAGTCACTGTGCCCTTGCACGAGACTTGGAATGAGATGCGTCATGTGCCAGACAGTCAGTCAGTCGGGGAATAATAGCTTTAACGGCGTGACCAGCTGATGGCTCATAGAAAAAGGGCCGCGTGGCACCGATCACCGGACATTTCCTTCGTGCTCCGCCCGATATACGACGGATCGTTAATTTAGCGTGCTATCTCCTGGCCCGGGCTTATCGAGAAAGGATAGAAAGGCCAAGAAAGGGCAGGGAAGAGGGGGTCTCGAGTAGGAAAAGCAAAAGCAAAAGCAAAAGGCGAGCACGAAAGGAAAGCCATTTCTCCGACACCGGAAACCGAAGTCCTCGGGGTCTCTCTCTCCGTTTCTATCGCGACGGGCAACGACGTGCCACGTCAGCTTGGATCGCCCACCCTTCTCTGGTTCTTCGTCAGTCATTCGCTCTCTGCTTCTCGCTCAAGGAACGACGACTGTGTTCCGATATTTATTTTTATGGCTGTCTATGTCAACGCTACCTCGACATAGTGTACCGGGGTACCGTAGGTCGACGAGAGAGACTTGGAGGATTTCCAGATGTAAGCGTGGCAGAATAGATTCGAACGATTCAACCGTGCCGATATTCCACTCGCTACCTTCACACATGTGGATCGTTAAGGCCCATTATGCTCTTACTTCCCACTGATATTATTAGGGCTCCACGCGCACACACCCTCCAGCCACTCCAGGTAGAACACGAGAGCGAGGAAAATTCAATTGAAATGTCCTTCCTGTTATGAAATCCTTGCCTATTATACCTCCACCGTTATCTCTCGACTCCTCGTATCTTTCCTCGAAGAATTTTTCCCCAACCTAAGTTCCATGACGCTAGGGTTACCGACTGAATCGAGTGTCTCTTTCGACTGTTTGGTCGCCTCCTGGTATTCTGATGGGGCACATTAATCGTGCAATTTCCAAAGGTGCGTGTGATGATTGAACGGGTCTCCGGCAATCTTTCTCGGTCGGTGTGCGCCGGCTGCATAAAGGAGGAGCCGGTGCACACCGGACATAATCGTATTTAAAATGGGCGTATCTCGACGGACACCGTCGTTTTCGTGGTGCCGGTCTTTCCCACTCTTGTTGACCGGCGCGCACCGGCGGTCGCACCGTTTACCATAAAATTATAGTCCGAAGGCACCGTAGGCGCCGCAACTAGATCCGGCACCTTGATTAAAGTCGCGAACATGGGAGATTCCCGTCAGGTAGGGGCGGATTAAAAAAGAGCATGCTATCACGCGGCCCATGCACACCGTGAGCAGTGGCTTCAGTCCCGACGGGAAAAATCAATTTTTCAGTCGAGTTTCCTTCGTCGTAGTCTCCTTAGTCGGGCGTTCAACTTTTTCGCGTTTCATTTTCCTTGCATCAGAGATTCTCGTGTACATACCCTCGTCATCCCTTATTCCCCCTTGCATCTCGCCAGCATGATATACTATACCATCGAGGGAGTCCATCGCGAGCAACTCCCACGAACATTTGCCGAATTTTTTCAAGCTCTGTCGAGTGTGCAGGACGATGGTGGTAGAGTAAGCGGGAGAAAGTGGGTGGTACAGGAAGGAAGGAAGAGAGCGGGAGCGCGGGTCAAATAATCCAAATAGGGAAGAGCCGGCAGTGAGGCGGGAAGGGTGGCTGGTAGACAGTGGAAAAAGGGAGAAGTAGCGAGGAAGGACAAAAGGTTGAGGTGAAAGGTGAAGGGTGGCCGGAGACAGAGGCAGAGGAAAAGCGGCAGGCAGAGGAGAAGAGCCGGAGCAGAACGAAAAGGGAGAAGAGGGCCTGAGGGTGAAAGAGAGAGAGATAGAATGAGAGAGGACGGGGGTACACAGGCAGGGGGATGGGGTACGCTGGAAGAGGCAAAGAGAAGGGAGGAAATGGCGCGCGTTACGGAGAAATGGCGCGGAAACTGGGGATAGTGACGGGCAATGGGCGCTCGCCGACTCCTCTAACTGAACGAAAACTTGTATCCGAGAGAAGACCGTGGGAGGACAACCACTCCCTGGGTTTCAGCGTCGCGCTACCAAGCGTACCGTGGAAGGAGGACAAAAGAGAAAACGAACTAGAATACGTTAGGAACGCGAACCGCGGAAGGGATAAAGCTGGACCCACCTTTCTCTCTCCCTCTCACTCCTCTTTCTCTTCCTCGCTCTATCATTCACTTCCTTTCTCCGTGGTGAGCCAGCAGCCACGGAAAGAGTCCAACGAAGGAGAAAGATCGTTTTCCTTATTCCGACAGTTTCCACCGGTTTCTTTTTCTTCCCCACCCTTTCACCCCGAATTGCGCGCAAGAATTGTTCTCGGGATTGGACAGAGTTGGCTGCGACTACGGACTGCTGCCCATTGGAATCCACATCTCGGCGAACCCTAAAAACCTCCTGCTCTTAATGGACTGCAGCTAACGATCTCCACTATATCTTAACAGCGATTTGACCTTGAGACTCTAGTCACTCCTCGTTAACGGGTGTGTTTGATAGCACCGCTTGATCTCCCGACAGGGGAAACACCCTTCGGAATGTGATCCTTGTTTTCCTCGGCTTACGACAGGCACACTCGATTGACTTGGTCGTCAAGAATTAGTCGAGCTATCCAACTAGCTGCCAGGACAGGTATTTTATACCCACCAGAGAATCAACACTGCGCGGTACATCTGTCTATTGTAGAGAACCACTTATAAAATTCATCCGAGTTCCCAAAGGAACCCTTCACGAACTCCTCGGCATCTAGGTAAACGTGCCGGCATCTAGCGGGTTCTTCGATAACCCTTTCATTCGACTAATTCGATTCGTAGCAACTCGAAATGAACGAGTGCCTTGCAAAGAACGAAGGCCAAAGTCCGATTTCAATTGCTTTCAAAGTTTCGCCCGGGGGCCCATGAGTTACTATCTTCAATTGGTACTAGCAAGCAGTTTGCATTGTGCATGTTGATTGCTCTTCAAAGTTACTTTGAGTACAGCTTTGTGAGCGGCCGGTATTAATTATTCGGAACGCATGATACATGTAAAATATAAATGGATCAGTACAATTTCCAAGAACAAGTTTCGTTAAGGTCGCTCGGCATGCATGCCTGTTTGCCCCTCTGCTGGATGGCCGAGTGTATTTACGGGGAACGTACATGTACTTCGCAGCTTGTCCGCCGGATCGATTTCGTCGATTTTTCAATGATGCATCATGAAGCAGAGGCGCAATTAGCCCTGCCACGGTGCGTAACGCGATGCCTCGCCGATGCATGTCACGTAGCTTATTAGCGGAATGTTTATGGCCGGAATTTTTATTGCCAATAAGGGCGATGACTCAAAATTATCATTATATTGAGAACGCGTTCTGGCAGCGCGGTCAGGTTAGCAGCAGCCACATCTTTCCCCTTCTTGCCAAGACGAAAGCAGAAGGTGGGAGAAGGAGAGAGTGAGGTTGAGGCCTTTTAAAAGACGGAGGGATCGTAACGAGGCGCCACAAATGGCGATAGATTGAATTAAGATTGTGCGACAGCCTCGCGCAAGATGAGCCAATTATGAATTAATTACGCCACTACGGTAGCTCTATGGGCTTTAATATCCGATTATGTCTTAACAACGGTATCGCCCCGACTTTTTCTCTTGGCATCCCCTCTGTTTCTACCTTGCGCCCGCCATTTTGGTTCTCACAGCCAGGCTACCAAAGCCTGAAGAGAGCCATTTTTCACAGTTTCGCTTTTGCAAAAATCGCACGGTGGCTATAACTAATTAAGTTACTAATCAGATTACTTCTTGACAATTTCACCGTCGCGACGCGCCGGCTACTCACTCCTAGTACGTGATTCTCTTAATCGAATTACGTGTAATTACAATTCTTTCTCATAATCCCCCCCTTTATAGGGTTAAACAAAGTTACGGGAAGAGCGAGTTCTACGGCCCACTTCGCTATACACAGTTTCTGCATTACTGCCTGCTCCCCATCCCCGTTCCCCACCCCTTCTTTCTTGTTCGTGGTATCATCCCCGTACGTGTTCTCTGCACGGACATCCTACATAATGGTGCTGAGAGGCTTTTCCACTGCGCGACAATTGCACGTAAAGCAACTTGCAGTTTCTAAAGCTCTAATTATTAGATGGCACCATTGAGCAGCAGTCTCGTCTCGTCGGAATTATGAAAGCTTCTCACACAAATTCTTACAAACAATATTAATTACTCCAGCCAAGGCATGCACCGACATGTTCGTCTTCAATTACGAAGAGTAGCCTTGAACTCGAGCGGGAGCTTCGTACTTTTCCATCCGATATTGATAGAGCTATTAAGCCTATTAGTCTCGGAGAGTATAGCGCTATCATTAGGAGGCCTCTAATTGTTTCGGGGAGGTGGAGGGTGCTCTGCCTCTCTAAATTTAGAACTGTGGAGAATAGGGACGGTGCTTGCCAGCCGAGGAAGAAGTTACGGAGCCAAGCGTAGGTACACACAGTATAACGTTACAGCCTCCGCGTTGCCGGAGGATCTTGTAACACCCACGTAACACTACGTTATTCCAGAAGCATGCTTCCCATTAGCAACTGCGCCGTCTATGCACGGCTGGTCTTGTTGCGGCTGATCTAGAGCGACCATTTTCCACGGTGCACGCCTTATTGCCAGACTCACACACAAGCCACCACACCACCATGTAATTATAAGACGGCCACCGTAATTGGCAGGTAGTCCGCCGCATGCGTTGTTCCAATTGGCCCGTACTTAACCCTGTGATCGCAAACCTGACACCCCCCCAGTAGAATGGAGAATCGGTACGTAACATGGATGATGATGATTCAGAAGTATCGAGCGAGTTCTCGATTTATTTCGGATTAAAACATAAAGTGCAAGATACTCGAGGAGCTCCTGGGGTTGAGTGGAAGTTGGGAGAAAGATTGGTAAAACAGCAGGGAATGTGGGACATGCCGGGTGAGAGACTCGTAAATCCGTCACGGCCATTTCCTTGAGGTCTTCGGGGAAGCGGAGAAGGGAAAAAAAGGCTGCGACCAAGGCGGAAGATCGAGAGACAGAGGTGCGCTTAAAGGGTCAGGGAGTCATTGTTCGTAAGGACACGAAGCTTCGTGCTTCGCCGTTACCTCCTTTCTGTAACGGCACTTCCTGCGCCCCCCCCCCCCCCCCCATTGTTGTCGCCCGACACTTTTTTTTACGGCACCGTCGCCGATTTTTTGGCCTCGGCTTTTTTTTACGCTAGTTTGAACGGGTGCCATTAGTATCGACAAGGTTGCGCGGCTCTGACCGCTCGTCAAGGACAGACGAGAACCTTAGAAAAGAATGCGGCTACCTCACTGACAAGGTCAAGAGCTGCTTGACGGCCAGTTATACATATCAGGGATTCGACCTACAGTAGAGTCGAGACTGTGTACATTTCAACCGAATCACCAGGAGACTTCCGTACACTGGCAAGTTTGAGCTTCAGAAATACAGGATGCTTGGCTTGTAGGGAATTCGGGCGAATATAGGATACACCCGTTAGATCTACCAATACAGCAGCACAGCAGCTCCGAAGCCACATAGAAGGACGGTCATGGTAGGATGCCGCGAGATCTATAGGCAATCTTGCAAATGAGAATCCTGAGTAACGGCGAACATTAGCGCCCCTATACAACCACAGTCTCGAGCTCCCGAGCTCTCGGGAGTGCGCGTGTGCCTGCATAGGTGAAAAGAGTGTGCTCGGCTCGTTTTAGGTGTTGCTCTCTTCCTCCGAGTAAAGGAGAGGAGGAACTCTGCCAGATAACGACCAGACGTTGATATTTTTTAGAGTACGACGCTTGCCGAGATGGCGCGAGAAGTAAAGTAGGAGGGAAGGAAAAGGAATGAGAGAGTGGTTTGCATAAGAGAGGACCTTTTACATCTTGCGAACTTGTTGTAGCTGGCCTAGTATATCTGCATTCTTAATTATTGCCTCTTTCACTAGAATAAAACTCCTCTCATCCCGAGGACGCGCTTATCTCTTCGCATAGATCAGCCTTAATTTGAATTGAGACGCAACGTGTACCTTCCACGCGTTTGTATGTGTATAAAAAACCAACAGAAAAAAAACAGAGTGCGAGAGCGACTCGACTCGCCAGGCTTTTATTTTATTGAACGAGCAGACAGAGTTTATTTAGCGCGAAATGCCTGATGTAGCGTTGGTCGGACGCGTGCTGTGAATTTCAACAAAAAGCCCCGCTCTCTCGCTAACATGGATCGCCGGATTTTCCGTTGGGGTCGAATAATCTAGTATTATTACGCTTAATAACGTTAATATGGGGCTCACGGGATAGCGGAACCAGGCGGCGCCGCGAGCGATAAGAAAAATTATTTTAGTTGTCCGATAAGTTGCAAATGTCAGGCTGGTTATCGGGATTCACTGGTTGCTAATGAAAGCAATGGCATTTCACTTTTCTACCTTGATAGAAGAGAACTGTTTTCTGGCTATGTCAGATAGGCGATCTGTGCTGTCCACTAGCAAAACATTCCAGTGTAAGTAGTGATAAGTTGGCCGGTAACAATGAAGGAGGAAGCAGGTCGGTGAGGGCTGGAGGATCAGCATTATTTATGAATCACGTAGCTAAAAAGAATCCGAGATTTCCGAGCTATGTCCGGCGGGACGGGAGGCTAGGTGCAAGGGTAGGAGAGCGTTTATCGGCTGGAGATAGCCGCTTTTCCAGAGCGGCACGCCGCTACCACCGGCACAACTTCTCTCTTCCCTCTCAAGCAGGGAAGCCTGAGAGTTTCCACGGACTAAAACTCCATATCGCCAGCGGCACACACATACAAACACACCGATCCTTCGTAAACACACCGGCACACATATATTGTTAGAGGCACAGTGTACAGCTTTGTACACACCTATACAAAGGTGCTCACTATACCTTCCTACGGTTGCATTGCCCATTGGTTTCTGCAGCTATGGCCTATTTCGCTTGAGGGAACGAGCCATTCGCGGAGAAAGGACCCAGCCTTTCGACCGACCTCCTCTACTTCGGCTTTAAACGTCCTCCCGCCCGCCCGTCCGTCCGTCCGCCACCCCCCCTTTTTCGGGCAATCTCGGAGCTTTTCGATCGATTCTGCCACTACGTACTGTCAATTGTGCTTTCCCCGAGAGATACAGTACGACTTTCCAAGCTAAAAGTTCACGGACGCTCGACTGTGCTTCGATGCTTTTTAAGAGGGAGAACATTACAACCAGCTAAGGAGGCGCTCGCAGCAGCAGCATCAGTGAACTGCAAGTCACGTCGTCGCATTGAAATTTACGAGAAGTGAACTCTCGCTGCCCCGTATATACATATACCCCGCTTAACGAGAACATGCAAAATTGATAGGGCAATAGAGGCAAATTTCTATAATTCCAGCGGTGCGCTTGGTGCGTGCGTGCATACGTGCATGCGTGCGTGCGTGCGTGCGTGCGCTCGCGTTTCAAATAACGAGCTCCCGCCCGGTTAATTATGGAGACGGATTATTATAATAGATGTGAAACCGGCGAAGCCCGGTGGTGCGCGGCCTCGGTGCCATTATGACAACTATAATAAAACGGACGGGCGCGTCCAAGCTGAAGTCGCAGAAGACTGTGTACCGATCTAGAAAGATCCTTCGGCGAGACAAGTGTGTGTGCGCTTGGTGTATACGCCATCTCCCCGCTGATTACAGAAATTTTACAATTAAACGCTAATTGGAACGTCCAGACTACATAATGGAGATGGTATCGCTAGCGAGCGCTCGCGCGCGCGGGCGCGCCGCGCTGCCTGCGAAAAAATTTGCATCGTCCTTGGTATATGTGTGGATATGCCTTGGTCAGAATTATTCGCCATTACGTATAGTATATACGAGCGAGCGAGAGTACGGACGATTATATTGGAGAAGGGAATTATGCGGCTAATGAGGAATATTTATATATTTAAACACCGGCAGGTTCTGTCAGGCGCAGAGTGTTAGAGGTTTGCACGCAGGCAGGCCAATTTCAGGATTGCTTTCGATGTGAGTTTCCAGGCAAGCTCTCCTGGTTTACCTGTGTGTCTGGTCGACCGAGTGTCGAGGGGCCGGTTATTTTCCGGTGGCGGAAAATGAAAAGGCAAAGCTTCGAAATAGGAATCGCTGCGAGCCAGGCAGCCATGCAGGCGAGTCCGGCGCGCGTAATGAATCGATTCGAGTGTAACGTATGATACTCGTGTAACGAGGTGCGTACGCGCTGGCAACTGGGTGGCATTGTTTCCAGAGGAGCGTGCGGGACAACGAGATGGCAGGGAGGGAGGGAGGGAGTGGTGGTGCAACACACGTACAGCCACCGGGCCACCGCAGTTTATGTGAAACATTATTCCGACATTACCTAGTGTTGCCATCCCGGGCGGCTCGGCCCTGTGCCACGCCACCCCTCGAAAACCTGCTGTTTCGCCGCTGGAAAACCTACCGAGTGGCCGCAGGAGTGCTTGTTTACCAGGCCAGTGGAAAATGATTAATCACCGAGCGGTCGGCTTCCGGCCAACCGAGAGCCAAAGAGAGAAGAGAGAGAGAGAGAGGCGCTCGGTGGCGTTCTGCCTGGTTAATTAATCAGATAGCCGCAAAATTAGCGGTGGGTACCGCTTCGATCAACCGCACACTGGCGATCGGACCACGGAAATCCCGTTGCGTTAGGTGTACGCACGGCGAAATGCCCGCGCGATTTATGGATATTCCTGGATCGCGCGCGCGTTCTCTCTCCTGGCTCGTTTCCATTTGATGCGCTAGCCTAGACACACCGCGGGCCAACGTACTGGTCCAACCAACACGGTCCCCGACGTGCTTTATTTACATTTTATTCCAGAGGAATATTCGGATAGATCATTTTGTAAGATAGAGCAGCGAGCTGGCCGATCGAAAAATTTATATCAGCTGCCACCGCGAAGAGATACACGGAGAATAACTCAATGGTACTGATTGCATGGCTGGATAGTGCCGCAATAGCTCTTTTCATCGAAGCAACGCACACCAACAACACTTGCCCGACACTCGGGATAACGCCAAATGTATTTTGGTGCTTCCACTCGCCTTTTTTTTTTTTTTTTTACAGTCGCGAAACCCAACGCGATATTTTTTCACCGGTCAGATATATATTTGCGTAGAGGGCGTATACATTTTACTCGACGTCTGGCTAGATTTCATTGTGCGCTTTAAATTGGAACGCGTATAACTGATCGGTGACGTAAATCGCCGCGTAATCAAACATGCGCCATTGAAGGAGTGCCGCAAGATCACCTGATTCTTCGAGGCGATTCTCGTCTGCAAGTAGTAGGCGTGCGACCATACTGAGTCAGACAAACAATCGGTAGTCATAGGTGGAAGGCGAAGTTTGCGGGGTTAACTTGGGAGACATAAGTCCCGAAGTATCATAAGCCAGTGGAGTGCAGAAGCATTTCGCGGATCGGTCCATCGCCGATCTCCCTGGTAATAAAAATTCAGGACACTCGAGCGAACGACTGCCGCTATTGACCGTCCCTCACTCGAGTAATTTCCCGATGAAAGCAAAAAAGAATCGAGTATCGGACGAGCTGGGGGAGAGGGTGGGGGGTGGAGGGGTGTTCGGGCAGCTAGGTTCATCCTCCTGGGCAAAGGAGAGGCTGTGCACAGGGTAGGGCCGGTTCCTACACGATTTCGAGCCGCAGTCTCGCCGATAGATAGGAACGAGCGAGGCCCAAGTAAGAGGAAGCAAGAGAGTTCGTAGCTGGCGCGATTCGAACGGGCCCAGGGGGTTGAAATCGATAGAGATGGTTGCTCGTGAATCTAAGGGAGAAATTCTGAAAGATAGAAAGAGAAGCGAGTATACCGGAGCAGCTGTGAAATCAATGGTGTAGCTCACGGAGGCAGAGTTCCGCGGGCGTTCGGAAGCTGGCGAAAGGGAGATCGCAGTATCCGGGTGGGCTCTTGGAAGAAAGAGGGAAAAAAGGAGTGAAAGAGCGAGCTTTCAGTGGTGGCAGGAGCGAAAGAGAAAGAAAAGGCGGGAGGCACGTGGGGTGGAAGGAAGAAAGGGGGTGGCTGTAGATACGGAATGGGCTATGCTGGAAGAGGAGAGGATTGGGAGTAAAGCGGCAGTAGAGCGTCGCTCGACGGCGGTGGTGGTGGCGGCGGCGGCGGCGGTGGCGGAAAGGTTGAAGGAGGGAAAGCCGTAGAGAAGATGGAAGGTGCTGGTAGGGGGTTGCGGGACGCCGGCGGACGGCAGTAGCGACGGCAGTTGAGGCGCATGAGCACCACTTTTATTGATTCCGTAACTGCCGCCATGACTGCCGTGCCGCTTCGCCGATGGTAGGGTCGATGGGGATGGTAGGGGTTGTAAGGGAATGGGTTGACGGTGGCTCGGGGGTGGCTGCTGCTGTTCCTCCCGGTGGCGCGAGGGCGGGGGCGAGCGGGATGAAGCGGAGGGAAGCGGGGACGGTCGAGCGAGTGAGCGAGCCGTGGCTCGATGCTCGGGCTCGAAGGAAGCGGTGCGCGGGGGCTTACGGGGGCGAAGCTGATGGGGTGGAAACTTTGCGGAGATAAAAAGGAACGAGGGCTCCCAAGATCGCCTGCGAGGGCTCCCCCGTGACAAGGAGAGCGAGAGAGATAGGGTAGGAAAGGGGTTAGGCAGAGCGGGAATATCAACATATCTTATTGCCGGCGAACATATAGCCGATGTGAGAATAAACTTGAGATTTCTGGCGATAGCTCGCCGCCGACGCCGACGCCGCCGCCACTGCCGCCATCGCCACCGCGCCTGTACGCGTCGCGATACTGTGTATACATAATGCGTAAATAGTATACACATGAAATATTCAGACTATCGCGGTGAGATTCGCAGCCGCTGCGCCGTCGCGAGCTTATGCAAAATCGTCGACGTAACGAAACTACTACACTTGGCAAATGGGCGTCGAGCAAAATGACTGGAAGCTTCCACGGAGTCATTGTCGGCCCCCGTATATTTTTTGTTTAGGCGAATCCCATTTTGAATTTTGATATTTCCATGCATGCGTGCAACGACACGCTCGAGGTGTCGCATCGGAGCTCATAGGTCATTCATAGTGGCAGTCATCAAATATGAATATGCATAGCAGACATTAGAGAGAGGGTGGGGCTTCGAAATGAGCAGAGCGCATTAAAGATTAGAGGGCAGGCATTAGGCCATTCGGGGGCGAGGGGAGACTGGTATTTGACGAATGATGGAAGGTAGTTCGCTTCCGGGCAGCGAGCAATGCTGCGAGGGGGTGAGGACCCACCTATTAGAAGGGGTAGGCAGCGATGCGTGGAGATAATTAAGCCGCTTGATCTATGGCCGTTTCACGAGTTCGCTCGTTATCTCCTCGGTAGCTCGGTGTCCCCCTGGTATTTAGTTCAGTTTCGGATATACGCAGAATCCGGAGGCCAAAACCGATGCTCTGTATCCCGGATCCCTCCGCATCCCTGCCAGTGCCGTTCCGTTCTGCCCTATACCTACTACATACACATACAACACACCGCCCGTAGCCCGGAAAGTTCAGAGTCCAGAGGTCGGCGTTCAACGATCCACAGTTTTCCGTCTCCATCCTACCGATCCCTTTCGCCGGGTCGCCGGCTCCTCTCCTCTCTCCTCTCTCCCTCTCCTCATCCTACTCTGGTCGACCTCGCCATCCAGAGAGAGCCTCCGCTACGGCCGCTCGCTTCTCCTAACCCCCGCCGACACCCATTCTTCTACTCCTACTCTCCTCTTTCCTGCCGGTCCCGGCACTCCTCTTCGTCCTCCGCCTCGCCACTCCTCTCCTCTCCTCTCCTCTCCCACCCCCACGTCCTCCGTGCCTCCTCCTCTATCCTCGGCCACCCCCGCCCAACACCCCTCGCCCCTCCGCCCTCCCCCGGTCCACCACCCTCCACCGACTGCTTTATTGTCTGGAGCCGCTCCATCGAGGGTGCATCCCATTCCCGGCTTTAATTGAGACATAAATAAGGTTTGTTTGGCTTTACCATTCGAGCGGGCTCTAGCTATCCCTGGGAATTGGGATTGAGGCTCTGCCAATACAACTCGTTCTGCATAATGGCCACGTTAAATTCTGCCTTGCCGAAAAAAAGGTGACTCTTTGTCTCCCCGCTCGGCACCGGCACAGGTATTTCGTCTCCCGGTACATTTATAGTCGCTGGCTTGATTGGACACGTATCTCCGCGGGATTGCGTGAAGAGTACTCGATCGGAGAGGTATCTACTTTTCGCCAGGATTTATTATTGCCACCTAGCATTGGCCTAGGATTCTTTTTTCTTTTTTTTTTTGAAAGAGCGCAGTAGTTGATACTGCAAACACGTGTCAAAGGCTGTTTCCATCTGTCAGATTGTTGTACTATTTCTCTGTGTTACAATGTTAGTTATTTGAATGGCGTGCTTCGCCCCGTACCTGTATAAGCGTGGCAGTAAGAAAGGCGCCCCGCTGCTTTCCATGATTTTCATTCTCTCCCCCACTGGGAGATCGACGTGAACAGGTAGAATTATTGTTGTAAGGAACGCATCGAATGAACTGGTAGGCGGATATAGCAGGAGGCTGCTGCAAGCGGGAAAGGGAAAGGTGGTCGAGACTAATGTGGCCGCGCTGTAGAATTTCGTGCTAGTAAGATCGTAACTCTCGTTAGCCAGGTATCCCCCGAGACTTACGAGCCACTTTTGTGTCCTGGCGGTAGGCGGACCAACGAGAGAGATACAAGTTAATCCCATGTGTTGGCATATGGACGATCCTCTCCATCCTGCGAGAGACCTGAAAGACGACGCTGCCTCGAGACACTGTCCCGCACCATTTCACCATCTTCGGCTTAAAGGCATTCGCCGGATCTAGCGATTTTCACGAGCTCGTCCAATTATTTTTACTTGGCTTATCGGCTTAGCGTCGTTTATATTCATTCGCGCTCCATTACACGCTCATTCCGCATTCGATTTTTTCGAACACCTCTCTGCGCCTCACTCCCTCTTTCTCTCTCTGCCGGCAGGCGTGTTCTCTTGTCCCACGGTGAACAGCGCCGGGGACAACTCATCCACTCCTCTTCTTGCCTCGGCGTATACCTTTTGCGCCTTGTTTTCTCGACCATCGTCCGCTGGTTGTTTCGTCGTGCTCCTCTTCTACCGTGCTTTTTATCCCGGACATTTTAACGGGTTCGCCTCGAATCCGTGATTCCGGTATGTTTCTTCCATTACCGGGAGTGCGGAAGAAGGGGAGGAGGAAAGAGAGCGGGTCCAAAAAAAGCGGGCGAAAAAAAGGAGCTTTGTTGGTGCGGGTGGCCGGCGTATAGGGCGACACGTACCATACGTCAGCCCCGGTTTAATCTCACCTCTCATTTATGCTACTGTGAAACGACCGAACCGCCGGCCATGGAACCCCATCAAAGCCCGGCTCTCTACTCCGCTCCAGCCTCGGTGGCGATTTCGCTGACGTATCTCGACTGTCCGCTTTTCCCCTTTTGTCTGCCGGCGGCTTTGCCAGAATGTAAATGCCATTGGCGCCATGGTGTCGCGCGAGGACCCATATATCCGGATGGGATTGGCTCCGGCTATGCGAAATATCATAAGCGCGGGTGAGCTCATACTTGAAAACCACCCTTCGAAATTGCACAACGCCAACAACGAGGTTGCAAGTCCCCGGAGCTTAGTAACTCATATTTAATCACTTCCCGGCGTATTACGAACTTTGAAATATCACAATCATTCTCTATCCTTTATTTCAATGCTTTTGGCGACAAGTGGAATTTTCTCGATAATCATTGTTAGCGTAGAACTCGGTGGCGCATTGTCTGCGGCAGGGTGAAACGATCTCTGTGGAAGATACACGCCATTGAGTGTGAATTATTGGCCTATATATGCGCCTCCAACCATGCACCGGATTCTAATCTTGCTTTCCCGTCTCCCTTCAAAGGAGCACTCACATTCTATCTCTCGCTCTCTCTCTCTTGCTATCGGGCTTCATCCCTCCCGAACTTCCTCTCTCCTTCTCTCACAGGATTCCACCCCTTCCCAGGGAGCCCCCACTCGAACCCGCGGGGAGCATCTTCTGCTAATGAAACGCCGGTGAGCTACCACCGCCTCGTGCCCCGCCGGCTCTTACCATAGAGCTCTCTCGCCTAGAATCACCCTTGCGACTTACTAATACCGATCTTCCAAATCCGGCAACGATACGCTGGCCCTGATCCCATTCCGCGCCTCCTCCTTCAATTCGGTACTTCCAAGACTTCGCCAGGACCCTTCCGTCGATGATAAATGGATCTCTCCGCGCGCCAGAGAACCTCCAATCCTACTCTCCTCTCATCTCGCGTACCTCCTCTCTCACACGCTTTCCCGTAATCGTGTGATCACTCCTACTTGGAGGGTGGTTCCACGCTGCGCCCGGACAAATGCCGTACACGTAAAGTTACTCTCCGTATTAACTTGCTCTTAATTGTACTGCACTGCTGGACATAAATATCTGGAAATGGTACTTGGGTTATATGAGGGTGTTCTCACCCTGGGCGGTCTTGTGGTACGAGAGTGGATACTGTCAGTAGTGATTAATGACAGAATGCACTGATGTAGAATAGGGGATTTCGTATTATAATTGCAATACGAATGCGATGAATTCAAATAAAATCATAGGTATCTCATACCGGGCGCGGTGCCCTGCCTGACATGTTATTGACCTATACTACTTGTTCCCTACTACTGGCATTGCGCTGGCTATTTCTTCCTTGGAAACTGGTAGTTTGTCTCCGAGCCAACATTAATCGGCGGCACACGGCCAATTAGAGTGGATATACGACGAAATGAAACTTTTGGTCGAGCATTTAAATATGAAATTCTCGAGTGGAGGGTCAGGAGTGCCTAGGGCGCATATCTAAGATTCTCCGAGGTGGAAAACCCTGGAGAAAGCGAGACGTGTGTGTGTCTGTGTGTAGCGTGTGCGTATTCCGGCGAGGTAGGAGAGTAGGAGAAGAAGAAAAAGAAAAAGGAAGTAAGATGGAAGCGGATGTATGTCGGGCACGTAGCCGCGGGGATTGCCTCGATGTGCCATAGAGGCAATCATGCCGGCAATGCAGAGGCCCATCTCACCGCGTTACCGCCCTGCATATACCTACCCCCGGCTATTCCCTCTATACAGGGTGGCTCGAATGTAGCAGAACTTAATGCTTTCCTTAGAAGCAACATCTACCCACATGTTATATTTCAAAAATACCAATGTGAACCTCCCGCTCTCTCAGTTTGGCTAGACTTTACTGCTTATTTTTAGAGCTACCTTTTGCTATTCGAGGATTAAGGTCTAGCCAGATATAAAAGTATCTTGTCAAAGAAAAAGTTGACACCGGGAACGACATTAATCGGTCTTAAGACAAATCATGGTAGGGTAGGGACATATGATTACATGTGTTACAAGAGGGAGATTCCTGAGGGGTAGAACGACAGAGTGGACCCTTCAAGTGAACTACCCTCTCATAACTATTCCGTCGGCGGGGCAGCAATCTACATGCCGAGAAGTGGAAGATTAAAGCTACTACTGACCAGATTCATCCTGCTTTCTTTTTCAGAGGGAGCCTTGGTCATCGTAACGCTGAGATCGTAGCCGTAAATCGTATTTCATTAAAGAACACGGATGATCCAGGGCGCAAGGAGGGAGAGAAAAGGAGGGAGGGCAACGATGAGAAAGCAGAAGAGAGAACACCGAAGGCTTCGTAGCACATCAGCATTCAAAGTGCTCGGTAGAAGGAGGGTGCCGCTCTTCAGGGCAGAAGAGGAACAAAAACCCCCCGAGAGAGGAGGATGTTGCATTAATATTTATACGGGAAAAGAGGGGCTGCTGGTGCTACTGGCGGTGCCGGTGCTGCTGGATGAGCGAGAGGACGAGCCTCGCGTTGGGGAGGGACGAAATGAAATGCAAATGCCTTAACGAGCCACTGAGGGACTGCTCGAGCATATCCTAGTCTCGGTCACGAATGTACCTTCCTCTCATCAACGCTTACAATATAATGTGTCACGAGCGATCCTCTCAACTCACTTCTACCTATATCAACTCTACCCATCGTCCCGAAACCATTACCGAGAATTCGTCTGTTTGGCCGGCGGGGAGTGAGTGGACAAGGGTTCGCCGTGTGAAATAAGACATGTATCAATTAGTCCCATGGAATAGGGATGTTATCTATCGACTTTCCTGGCAAAGAGTGTGTATAGCGTGTCCAGTGGTTTCTGGTCACACGAGCCCATCATTTTCCCCGAGGTCCATTACAGGAATTAATGTACCAAGTTTCCCTTCTTCGAGTCGGGGCTACCGGTGGCACCCTCGGTATTTCTCGGTATTGGCAACTCCTCTTTTTCATTAACTTAGTCTCCCAGCTGCAAAGTTAACGCGGGCCCGCGCGCATATCTCACCGCCAAGTTGGCGCGCTCTGGTTTTCGCGTGCGTGCGAGTCGATCTCGTAAAATCTCATTAAGCCCCCTTCCGTTCCTTCCGTCTTGCGGCTATGGTGGTGTCGGCGGCGGCGACGGCGGCAGCGGCGGCGGCGGCACGGACTAATTAAGTTGTAGCTCGTATCGTAGTTGCAGGTGCAGCAACTAGCTAATACGAATTTATAACTCGGCCTTACAGTCATTTCGCTGCTACCAGCGCCGGCTGCTCGACGAGAGAGGGAGAGGCCATGGTAGTAGATACATAGAGTCAAGAGAGACGAAGCCTTTGTTCGGCCGACGTTAGCGTCCATCCCGACATTGAGTTGGAAAGAGGTAGAACCGTGATAGGCAAACGTTTGTTATTTGCAATCTCACCCGTGGGACTCGAAAAGGGGGCGGCCGATGGTTCAAGAGGGTTGGAAAGTTTAGCACGGCCATTATACAGATCACGTGGCGATTGGGTTCCTTGTTGAGCACGAGCATCCTCTCTCCTCAGGTTCTCTCTCCGGTAGTCCTCTTTCTCTCTCTTGAGAGGGAGAGAAAGAGAGATCGGCATTCTACGGCTACGGCTGGCTGCCGGTTCACTCTCGCGATGACTGCCTCTTTCGATAGGTGGATGCCTCTTTGGCTAGCTGGCCGGGTTGGGAGGTCCGCACTACCCTCACAAATCCAAGTCCAACTCCACGGCTTTCATTATAAATCCACCCCCATCCGCCCTATCCACCCCATCAGGGCCCCCTGCGCCACTGCTATACCAGTCAGCCCCTTCAACCCCTAACTTTCAACCCGCATTTTCCGCGAGCCATTATATCATTCGGTTTCCTCTTCTCTCTCCAGGCAGCCGGCGCTACGACCCTCTGGGAGATCCGGCTGCCGGATGCCTCACGCTCGGCCTCTTCTTTTCTCCAAGGCCAGAGAAAACATCGTGAATGTATTTTTCAATTTGGATCACCGCCAGCCGGAGAGCTACTACCATCTTTCGCCAAATTCTACCGCGAATTCTTTGCCTCGATTATTGACACAGGAGCTTCTTCGTATGAATGAACTTGTTTGGGAACAAGTTTTTCTAATTAGTTCGAACCAAATCAACTGATGCAATACGTTGCTGTTTGAGTGGCTTTTCAGATTGAATTGAATGTGGGGCCGAATAGAAGAACAGCGGCTACATCGTACTCGTCCAGAGCACACTCTTTCGCAGATTGTCCGATGAATCAATGGGAATCCGTGGTAACATTCTCCAGGATTGGATTACCTTGCGGCAATACATATTCTCTTGGTTGGCTCGAGAAAGCCGAGCCAAGTCTGCGCTGGTGAAAAGTTCGCAAGTGGCCCTTTCCAACTTGGTAGCCTGCCAGATTGGAAGAGGAGAGTCGCGTGAAATACAAGGGAGAGGATCCACCGGGCACGTAAAGCAAATTAATATTTTCCCTGGCGATGATTTAAGCTCTTTATAACGCGTCCTCATAACCGTGCTCGTACGAGAATCGGGGAGCAGAAGAGATCCGGCAGGGAATCCAACTTCGTAAGTTCAGATTCGAATTTTGCAGGAGCACCGGATGCACGTAACGACGTCTTACCTACTCCATCCACCCTCGCGGCCTTCCCTTATGTATTTTTTCTACCGCCCATCCGCTCCTCGATCTCCAGTCCACCCGGAACATCGAACACGTGTTTCAACCCACCCCCTGCCCGAAGCCCCACCCGATTCCATACCAGAGCCATCTCACCCGAACCCGTTGGATATGGTCCCAGATGCTCTTACAGAAGGTTTCCTCGACATCGCCTTGTTTCCTAGACATAGAATACTAACACCCTGCAAAATCTTAGTGGAATTCACACCTCATAAACCTAGCACTCGAACTCATTTGTCGAAGGAAATTCGAGACTCTGTACTCCCTTATTCCTTCTGTTTGCCAGTATGTATAATGTTTATTCGTGAAGTAACAAGAGTGTAATGTGTGGTAGCTCGAATGCGGTATGGAAATGGCAGGAAATGGTCGAGAGAGGATCTGTTAATCGATCTGGCGGAGAGATACGGCGGCTGGGCCCTCGGTGTAGCATTGGAGGCATCGTATTATCGAGGGATGGTTGGACGCCCGATAGCGAGACTTTCCGTGTTTGCCGTGTAACACTAGCTCGTGTCGGATAGCCAGAGGCGCGTAGGTGTCCGTTAAATGGTACCATTAAAACGGAATGGGTCATTTGATTCGGAAACGATATCTCCCTTATGAGGGATCTACGTGTACCTATCCCCCGGCAATATGGGAGTGCGCGATATTGTGAAAATATGCATGCATACCTTGCTACCGGGCTTCCAGATTTGTGATTGCTATCATTTCTACCATCTAATTCGACCAATCTACTTCAATGTATATTTACCCTGGCATTACAGGATTCATTGTGTTCCGTTAGTAAATAATAACTCTACAAAGCTGAGACTATTTCATCCTATTATTTTTAACGATTGCCCATCGTAAGAGTAAAGTCTAGCATTTATTTTACTTGATAATCCGTGGAGTCTAATTCAGGCAGAATTTGTTAAGGGTAACTGCTCTAATCTAGATGGTGCCATCCGATATCTGAGGGCGGGATTAGCTTAGGAGGGCATAGGCCGAATGCTGGTGCGAGAAATGCTCTCCTCCCGTGGAGTAATGCGGTGTTTATCGGGCCGTATCCCTATCCAGCTTCCAGCAGCGATCCAGCCGCTTAGACCAAGAGGCTCCTCGTGATCCCCTCTGCTAGTTTAGCTATCATAGTCGCTTGTTGCAGCTTGCTCCCGCCGCTAAATGAGATTTCATACACACCCGCCACGAAATCTGCTCGGAATCCGGCCTCGCATCTCCCGCACGCACGCTTACACCTTACACCACAACTATTCCGTTCAGGATTACTTTTTCGGGTCAAGTTAGTACCTCGGCGACACGTTCGCTGTATAATAAGAAGTCGATTAACGAGCGCTTCCTATGCTAAGCGCAGCTAGAAGCGATTTTACCGATTCGTATAAATTTCTGTAATGGCTCGGGCTTAATGCCGCGTTTCGTGTAAAGGACGCCGCGAACGAGCAAATTACGCGGGCTAGCCAATTAATTGTCAATGTTCCTTCGGATAAAATGGCCGCTATAAAATCGACGACTCATTAGGGAACGCGCCTTGGGTCGCTCGGTGGACACGGCTCATTAAGGTCTCACTCGGACCTTACTAGAACCTCCGAAGATGCAAGAGATATTCGGAATTTATTCGAGCGAGCTCCCGTCTCTTTCGGCTGAAGTCTCTCTTTCTCCCGGATCTGATACTTAGCTGTAACAAATCAATCTAGAAAACTATCGGACCTACTCGTTAGTGTACTTAAGAATAGAATCTAATTAGGGGATTTCGTGCGGGCCATTGCTGAGTTAGAGTTCTCTGTTGGGTAAATGAGACATAATCGTAAGCCGAACGCGTTATTCACGCTCGTGGAAGATCGTTTGAAGGAATAAAAATTAAAAAGCGGATCGACCGAAGTAGAAGGTGGAAGCTGTTCGAAGCGCCCCAGTGAACGTCTACCAATTTGCCATAAGGAACAGGTAACGATCGGTTCTGGCATCACAAGGCGTGTTGCTAAGACGACTTCCGCCTACCGTGCAGTGTAGAATGCTCTAGATCTCACTAAAGCAACACGGAAGCAATTTCCATATGAGGAAAACGTTGTGAAATCGTCGATAATCGATTAATAGGCTCAAATCATCGTAATAAGAGAACCATTACCAAGGGACCAAAAAATCTGTCGGTGGAAATAGCGTATTAGAATGGACAGAGCTATTTATAAGCAGGGAAACAGAGGCTGTAAGTTGTTGAGTGCGAGTGCTTGACGAGGGCGAGACAGGCGGAGGGCAAATTCTCGTGATCTTTTCGCGTACGATTCCCCAGGCGGTCTTTCGCCAGGAGGAAGGTGGGCCCGCTCACCGGGTACGCGTAACACGCATTTTTATCAAACGTTACGAGCGCTGAAACGAGTCGGATGAAAACCAATATCTTACAGCCGCCTGGGAATAACCGGCGAGTGTGCCGTTCTACGGACACTCCTTCCACATATCCACACTCGATCCCTTGTTTACATAGCTCTAGCGATCTCACGACCTTCCATCGGGAGGAACCCTTTCCGACATATCCACACGGAATATATTCGAATTTCCCTTGGATTGGCCAGGGAGTGTCATCGCATCCACTTACCCCTATACCGATGCGGGATGAATCGAAATGGCCGTACAGTATAAAACAATATCGATGCCAATATGATAGTTGTGCTTCGAGTAGACGAAAATCAAAGGCTCAAGTCGCTCGAGCAAGTAGATATAATAAAAGCGAAGTTCTCGAAGTTTAGATGACCGTTGGCTATTCGCTACATACCTAGGTAGGTAGAAGTTATTCCGTCGACTGCTTTGAGGGCACGAAGATGACCGTAAGGGATGGAAAGGACGCGCGAGTTCATACAAAAAGTTTCTAATCTCGAGCCCCCGGCGAGCAGGGAAAGTTGAGTGGAGGGGGCGGACAAGAAGGATAAGGTGAAACGAACTCCTGTAACGTCCCCTCGGGTACATATTAACCCTTATTGCACCCTTGGTAAGCCAAGGAAGTCATTTCGAGAATGTATAATAACGGCGGTCTGACATCACAAAAATCTTAGTTTCTCCAGTTCCTTCTACTTTGCATGCCAAGGGCCCTTTGTCAACTAGAATATTCTCTCCTTCCTGTGATAATTCGATTTAAATGCTGTAGAGTTGAGGTATGCACTCAAAGGGATAAAGTCGGGAAGCCGTAACGGCAAATAATGGCGAGGCAAATATTCGGCCAAGTTTAAGGGGACCATTCTAGAGGTGGTATTTAATAATTTTCGCACGTCTTTCTGAAATCGGTGTGCGACGCTGGTACTGCGAGAGAGGTAGTGGGCTTTTCCTCTTTACAGATATATAGCTATCTCCACACACAGTTGCACGTAAAGCCCGCACCGACGCCGGGATTTAAACTCAAGCGTGGAAAGCTTATACAAAGCTTCAAATTTATTGGATGGAAATCCTCTCTCGGTGGTGGTAGTAGTGGTGGTGGTGGTAGCGGTGGCGTCGGGGGCATAAACGTGCAAGTTCCCTACAGGGGGCAAAGTTGCCCGATAGGATTAACACTTTCCTATCTTCTACTCAATGCCCGCTCATTCCCAGTAAACTTCTCCGTCCCTTTGTACTTGTTTCTACTTTCATTCCTAGCAATACTTATTCGCCGCCACAGATTTTCCAAGATGCGTAGCAACCCTTTGTATAAATAAGCTTGCGACGACTCGATTATAAGTCAGGAAGGAAATAAAGAGAACGTACGATGGTGTTTCCCGCTAGCAATTATCGTTATAATGAATATTTCTTGGGAAGCTTTTTCAGCAAACGCTTTGTCTGCCGCCAGCAACGTCGAGACGACGACGATCCCTCCGGACTAGACTGCGCCTCACATCTCTCGCCTTTTCCCTATCCCCAGGAACATACAGTCTGCGAAAACTTTCCTGGCGGGATTTGGGAAGCGAGGCGAAAACGCGAGAGCGCTTTCCCGCCCCCGACGAAATACACACCCGCCTTTCGGCCGAGTGGCGAAGGTGCGGGGGGGATGCAAGCAGGATAACGATGCTCACGAGAGAAGGTACCCTAGGCACCCGACGGCATCCAGCCAGCGGCACCCCGAGGAGATACCATTTGCCAAGAACCCCCCCTTGCTCTGAAAAATGCCACCTCCCTAAGTTATTTGCAATTCTTAAGCGCGATTTTCCTACTTACCGCCGCCTTGTAAATCGCGGAGGGCCACGCTTTTATCGGGAAAAGGCCCACGGCGAGATATTTTCCTTCGCCAAGTAAGAAAAGCTTTGCTGTACTTTTTGCAGCTTGCCTCTTGGAAGTTGGTCTTTAATGCTATTCCATAGGTGCGGCACTGAATGCTTAATGAAGTTCGGATGGTACTTTTAAGAGAAGATTCGTTGTCCCCTACGAAGGAAATCTCGAAAGGAGGTGGAAGGATCCGTGGAGAGTTTGGAGCGGGTGGCATACGGAGCAGATAATGGGAGTCTCGAAATTGGATTATCAATCTCCGCAATTCCAAGATCCCTCGGGTAGATATTCCTCTGGATAAGGGGGGGAGGAGGGGCGCAGCGATTACGTACAAGAATCTCACCTGGTCACACCATATTCATCCAGCGGTGAGTGTTCCTTTGCCAGCTGAGTTGGAGCAACTTTACTAACGAGGCCGCTGATGGGGAGATATCAACTAATGCGAAGACAGGTCGAAACCGAATCAGATAAGGGTCGGTCGCGACATCGGAATCCCATTCTAAATTAACAAAAGGATCATAACAGTATATCGCGGCTGTATGGCGGGTGAGAGCGCGGCTACCAGGATACGGCAAAAGCAAGAAGTCCGAGAAAAAGGGGGTGAGTCACGAGTGTGAGGCGGGAGAGCGATAGTTCAGCCGGGGTAACCCAATCCCTTTGATTCCGGTGCCTGCGTGTCAGGCTACCTTGGCTCACCTTGCACACTGGCCCCTTCTCCAGAGGAAAAAGGAGCAGCGCGCCGTTTATGGAGTTAACATTTCTAAAACTCACTGGTTCCCGCTGGCTGCCAGAAAGAAGAAGGGGAGGGGGAGGAGGAGGAGGAGGAGGAGAAGGTAGAGGCAGCGGCAGTGGCGGTGGCGGCGGCGGGGGTTGGCGAGGAAGAGGAGGTCGGCAGGAGGTTGGCAGTAGCGGGATGAGGATGAGGCGGAGGAGGCAGTGGCGCGAGGGGGTGGCAGGGAATAAGGGAAGAAGGCAAAAGCAAAAAAGATAGAAGCACCGGAGCGAGCTCAGTGGACGGGGGTAATGGCAGTCTTGGAATTGCGTTATCAATCTCCGGACCCCTCGACCCCTGCGCCCCTGCGGCCCATGCCACCCCATGCCACCCCACGGCTACCACGCTCGACTCCATTCCATTCCATTCCACCCCTTCTCCAGCTCACAGTCTCTCGAACCATCCTAGAACCTCTCGCGGAACCTCCTCGCAGAACCTCTCGCAGAACCAACCCCCTTGATGCCTCATGCGCCGGAAACCCCCCGTTCAAACACACGGCCCTTCCAGAACGCGATTCCGCAGAGCACAGCCCAGGGCGCAAGCCCTGTCCCCACTTTCTTGGCGCATGACTCGCCTCTATTCCACCGGATATATATGCATGACACCCACACCACTACCCTTCGACTAACGTCTTTGTACATCGGCTCTCGACCAAACACCCTTATTGCATTTTATATTTCAGCCGGCTAACTTCCCTTTGTGCACGTCCCATAACTTTCTTCCTTGTACCTCTCCCAGTTGGACAGTGGGAGAAAGAGGTGGTGGCAACCACCCCAAAATGTATACGTCTTGGATACGTCTGGAAATCATCTTTTAGATTGGACTTTCGTAAAGTTGGTCTCACCGGCGCTATCTCGTATGTAAAGTTACGGTATAGGGTATTAAGTAGTGCTTAATAATTGGAGCCCGCTCGGGCCACAGGCGTGACCAATCGTCCACATTTACCCGCAATCATTTTCTCGGCCCTGCGGTCCCTTCTGCGGATCGTAATCAGCAGCGGCTCAGGGCTATATCTAGCTATTATCCACTCGCATTAGATGCCACTCGATAAGCCTTCCCGATAATTCGGCCAATCAACATTTCTCTCGCTGGTATAAATTACTATCCCCACTCCCATCTCTTGTTCCTATTTTAAATTTAAGTCCTCGATACTTAATTTCCTAGGAATGCAGCACTCTTCGAGTTATTGCCTGGAGGGCTGAAGTTAATAAGGGTGTCAGGGTAAGTATGTGAAGTGAGCGATCTCGTCAGGATCTGGAGAAATGCAGGAATGAAGACAAAATGGCGGTGGGTGAAAGGCTGGTCGAAAGGATCCGAGGTAAAAGGGCGGCTCTCTCTCGCTCTCTCTTACTCTCTTGGTATACGCTCTCACGAAATGTCGCGACCGGGCGCTACCAAGTTGATAGCGTATCGCTTTCCACGGACCCAAAGGTTACCGAATCGTTCCGAGACTATCTTAATGGCTGGATAGATCGTTTGATACTATGGGTGAGTCGTAAAGGCTATTGCTCTGCCCTCCAGCCTCTCTCTTCCCTCGGCTTTCCAGGGACTCCGCACCCTTCGGGATAGAGAAAGCTGGCTTACTCCTTGCTCTCCTATACACATCTCTTTCTCTCCCTCTACCTCCCTCGCCCGTCTCTCTATACGCACCTCGTTTATGTCCTTCAACTATCGATGCTAGACACCGCAAACTCCATTCCAGATCATACCCGCCCCCGAAATACCTCATTACCACCATCTACCCTATTTTACCAATGCCAGAGCGCGTCGATTATTCATATGGGAACGTAAACGCCATTCCAACCTGTCCCCCATTTTTTATCCAGCACATAGCGCGATCATAAATGCATAACTTTCCCGAGAAACTTTGTGGATACGAATGATGTTCAACGGGCCAACGGTAATCTGTTCCCGTCGGTCATGCACGAGAATCACTGCGCCCGAACATACTGTAAACTGTCTCCACGTGCCATTCCGCATCAAGGTTTTTTATGATTCGCGTAAATATCGCAATGTAGCTACGATACGAATAGCACCGGTGTATTTGGAGAGGAGGGAGAGCGCGCAAGCTACAGGAGAACATATGAAAAGGAAGCATGTTGAAAAATAAATTCGACTGATCGCCGGACTGGCAACATAGCCGATGACATCGACATCATACACATCGCGTTCCGACGATCATTTTAGAACAGACAAGCACACTCATCGCCCATACAAACGACTGCGAAACACCGCTCCTCGCGAGTTACCGCCACAGTACGCCTCTTTCTTTTCGGCACGGCTTTCCCGTGAATTCTTTTATGGTGCCAATAAAGTCGGCCTGCCGGGCCAAGAAACATTGGTGAGACAGTCACGACGAGAGCAGACAGACACTATCGGGTCGGGGAGAAGGTGGCGGCGGTGCCCAGAATTTGGAATAATTAATACTGCTCTCCCCTTGCTCTCCTGACATTTACGCGCACCGAACAATGCGAGCAGCGTGTAACTTAATTAAGGCAACGACGCAGACCTGACCGTGGCTTTGCGGCTACCGTTTCCCTATATCCGTTGCGCGCATTATTATCTAGTCCGCTCTCTCGCTCGCCTACTCTTCCGACGAGCCCTGAAACGCCGCAATGCCACCGCCGTCCTGCAATTGTATTTGTTATGTTGCGCGCGTACGTTCATTCCACGAGCTTCCGCTAAATCTGTTCTGGCGAACCGAGAAAATAACCGAATATTCATAGATATGGCCTCGCCACCGACGGCGGCAGCGACGCCGGCTAGACAGGAAGATTAACACAAGGAAATTAACTTTCCAATGGCCCGGAATCTAATTCCATCTGCTCGTATCCAACCCACCTGTCGGCTTATTGAAATGTTCCCCTTTTTTCTCCTGAAATACTTCTCTCCTGAATGCTCTTATAAAAAATACTTGCCTTACGATTAATATCAATCATTGCACAGACATTGAAACACGACAGGTTAGTCAAGGAGGCTGAGACACGTAGCAAAAGTAGCTGAGAAGAAGAGAAGACGTTAAAGTGTCAGTCGGTTGATAGGTAAGACCGTCAGGCAGTGCGCATAACTGCCTGATTAAAAGTAACGACTTAAACATAAATGAAATTTACGATCAATCACAGAGACTAGTTGGTCGAACTAAAAAGAGAGGGACGAGTGGCGATCAGAAAGAGACAAGTGGAAAGCGTCGGCACAGCCGAAGCTCCTTCAGTCGTTCGGGTAGCCGCCCCTGTCATTCAAAAAGGTGTCAACGACAATCGCTTTTACGAGATACTTATTAATTGTTACTGCGCTTTTACGAGCGCGTAAAAGGCCGCTCTACGACCGTTCCAGTGGGCATGCCGACTACGCTGTAAGGGGAATATCCCGCTTTGGATTATTGCTTTGGTTGAGGAGGCACGGCACACGCGTCGGCTTTCTGTATCTTCGCACATCGGTGCGTCTGCTGTGGTATTATTGATAGGAAAGTAACGAGAGTCGGTACCAATAATAAGTGCATTTGTAGGTAGCTTAAGATAGCTTGACAATGATACAGTGGCAAGATTTGTGTCTTGGTTCGCGGATTGAATAACCAAACGAGTAAGCGAGCTTAAAATAAATTGTCACAATGCTTGAGACTTCATGCAAAAATCATATCAGCCTACTCTTTAATGTATCAACATTCCTATGAGTCTCGCTCACGGCCTCAGTTATAACTATCCATGAGGAGAAACGTCGGGATCGTGAGAAGCAGAGATAAGTACTTCGTAGTCGCAAAAATCTAAAGTCATGCAGCCAGCATAGAGACGTGAGTCATTTCAGAGAGCCTTAACGATGTGTATGTGGGTAGATCGAGGGAACTTGTGGTACAAAAGGTGCGTCAGTGGCGGGTGTTAGGGAAATCTGCTGGCAAGACTTTGGATAACGAAAGTAGAGGTTGGCGTGGTAATAGTAGCGAGCAAAGGAGAGTTTTTCTTTTGGTTGGTCCGCCTCTCTTGGTGAGCTCGGCGTGTTCGCTTATCTGCACAGTAAATCCGACGATTTTAATACGCGTTTTCCCGGCAATTTCTGTGCTGCAGGCTCTCCTCCGTCGACTTAGCACCCCTTGCGACTTGCACTGCTTCCCGCAGCATCCCTTAGCCAGGCCGTCAGCCCTTCGCTTCGCTTTCCCTACAACCACCAAACTCCACTTATTCCCCTCTCGCCCTGCCACTCTACTTCCACCGCTTGCCACATTCCTCTCCATTCTTTGCTTGCGCACCCTTCTTTAAATGGACTTTATTTTTACGGTCCTATTTAAAGCAATTTCTGATTTCCCTTAATTCATTACGGCGCCGTTCCACGCAGCCCTCTTAATACGCTCCCGGCATTTCTCATTTCCCTCTGCGAGCTGCGAAGGACCACCCGTGCGCTCAACTCAAGCAGGTCCAAATCCTTCCTCTCCCTCACCATTTTTTCCTTTTGATTTTATGCTTTGGATAGAGTGTGTTTTACTGATTTTAATATGTATCCTGTTGGAGCTCCGAAGCTTGAATAAATTGGGAGACTAGTCCGGGGGAAGGAATATGTATATACGAAGGGTAGTGTCGTGCGAGACGCTACACTGGGTAAACTTTCTTCCCGGGGAATTGAGTCCGATTTGAGTTACGCAATGATGTTCATCCCTCGCGAAGGAGAAGCACCCTCGGCTGGTGGTACTCTTGTCTCTGTATCGGCCCCTCTCCACATAAAGCATCCATCAGCATTATGAAGAAGCGGAGCGAGAATCTTGTAAATAACAACAGACAATGCTGACGTAACCATTACGCGCTCCTCCTGGGTGCGATATTATTTTCCATCGATCTAGATAGCCCGCCAGGGGCTGACGCTTACGATCGATTATGGTTTCGGAAATTCCCCGTGATTGCGCGGCCCCCGCTTTCCACCTTCTATTCTTATTCAATCTACCTCGAAGCACGCCTCATTTTTATTTCACGAGATGGCGACCCGCGCAGATTGAAAGGACGCCCGCTCTAAAGCGAAGGAAAAGTGAATCTGCTGCGATGGAATGCTTGATAGCTCGTTTTCCTCTCTACAAATTAGTCTAGGAGCAATTCCAGTAGACAATGAGCGCAATCTGAAATTGGATATCGGCTGGCCGAGGTTCCCACATATTACATCGGTAGAGTACTCTCCCGGCAATTCGTATCAGATCAAACGATTATACATTCATAGCCACTTGAGGAGGCTAAGCCGAGGAGCGGGTTTCCACTTTGCAATAAATTCGTGCTTGCGAGGCAATTACTCCGGGCGGGCCGTAACGGGTGATAGTCGAAGATTAAAAGAGGATAGGTGTCTCTTGGTCGGCCGTGGCGGTCGGGGAATTCGCTCGGTATAAAGAGGCAGACAGGGCAGAACAGGGCAGGGCAAGGCAGGGAGTGCAGAGAGGGCAGGGAGGTGTGCAAGGCTTGCGCGGAGACAGTTGCCGCTGTAGGCCGCAGGTAGGCAACGCGATAAATATGATTTTTGTGTGAAACTGCCTGGAAGATTCGGGATTTGATCACCAAGGGTGGTCCCTGCGCTCGTACGTCATCCCGCGGACTCTCCTGCCTTGTCCTTTCACTCTTCCCCCGAACCAATGAACCCTCGGCGACCCGGGCACCGAGAGAGGTCCTCTACACGAGAGGACTTCGCCAAGAGACAGGGGATAGGAGAGAAGAGAGAAAGGAGGAGGGAGGCAGCATATCCATGGACAACGAAAGACATTCAAAGGACTATGATGTCGTCCGTCACTTTGTCGTCCGAGAAGGGGACCGACTCTCGTTCCTCTGCCTCTTCTTTTTAGCTAGCCATTCCCCTTTGTCTACCCTTGCGCGCTCCATCCTCCGATGCATCTTAATCTAGATATACCCAGCCCCTGACCTCCGGTGCCATCTCCACTAACAACTAATCCTATCTTACCTAAACCTTCTATCTCCCTCTCCCGACCCCCCCCCCCGGACACCTCGCCCCTCGTTTCTTATCCCGGAGGAGCGCTGCACCGACAGGTTTCCTCGACGCGCTCCTTCTTCCCGTCCTCCCAGCCGAGACTTCGCCTCTTTCACCCCGACGCATACTACTAACCCTATTTATTACCACCGAACGGACCGTCAGAGAAATCTGTTGGGAAGCTCATAGTGATCCTCGGTTTCTCACTCTCTTCCTGCGCACTAATAGAGTCATCCCCGAACTAGTTTTAACGACTTCGCTCCATTGCCATGGAACAGGGGTTCGACACCTTTCGAGAGGAGAACTGGTAGATCCGTTCATCTAGCTCCGATTGTAGTCTTCTTAATTTATTGAGAAGAAATAAAGAGAGGAATAGAGCATCTCTAAGCTGAAATGCTTTTATAATGAGTTTTATGCTAAGATGGTAAGGGTGGCTGAAAACTGTCCCTTGGAAGTTTTGTATTATCCATTGTTTCTTCCGAGCGCCAGGACAACGATGCTCTCGAGCGCGAGAAAGAGAGAACGGGCGCGGGCGCGGAGAGAGATTCGTGAAGATTTACCGAGCGGGTATAAACATTCAAGAGATTACGGGAGAGCTCATTTTAAGTTCTAACGAGGTCCCTCAGCTCGGTGTCGGCGGCATTATCAAATAATTGAGAGATGTAACTCAGCGCTATCTCCGCTGCACCCTCGACCCACCGCTGCCTCTTCTTGTCGCCCTTTTTAACGCCGCCACGATACAGCTACATCGAGCTTTTTGCGATACATGTCAATTCCCTGGCATTAACACCCATCCTGATTAGTCCAGCGATCTCATTATCAATGCATTCTCACCACCTTTTATAATACGCTCATCCTAGAACCTTAGAATCTTCAATTCTCTAAAAGTAACTTCGCTAAAGTAAGGAAAAGGTAGAAATACAAAGACGGGCTGAATGTACCGAAAGATTGAAGAGCAAGGAACGCTGGTCTGCGTGTATGTGTGTGGGTCTACAGAGCAGAGAGCCGAAATAAAGAAGATCCGTGCGAGTCTTAATGCATGCCATACGTCAGGTGGAAAGATTAAACAGTTAATAAGAATAAGAGTCTCCGCGGCGCAGCGCGGCGCGGCGCTGCCCTGCCCCACTCGTCCCTTTCCTCGAGCAGGGGGTATTTCTTCGCGGGAAGGTCGTCGCTCCAGGCCGGAAGAGGAAGAGAGACGGTTGAAGAGATGTGTAGGTGGAGGATGGAGGATGGGGTGAGCGCCCGGCGGGGAAGCGCGGGGGACGGGGGGGACACACTTCCACGGGTGGTTGGAGGGAAATGGCGGCCATCTTTCCCACGGGCTCTTCTCGAGAACCAATCGGCTCTCTCGCGCGGGCATTAAGGCGGCAACTTCGGCTGAAGAATTGCCGCTGCCACGTTAGACACATTTTTCTCGCTTTTCCTTTATTCTCTTCTCCGGCTCCAGAAGAGCCCAGGACCCTCATGGTCTCTCACTCTCGCTCACGGACCTTCCAGCCGCAGCCTCCCGTTCTCCCTCTCACTCTCTCTTACTCTGTCCTTCTCTCCCTTTCCCTCGTTTCGTGCCATCTCGGAGAGCGCGTTGTCGTTTCGCATCTCTTATTTTCTTTGTTCCGCTACGACTCGAACCTCCGTGCTCTGCATCCCTCTTCTCCTCTACCTCTTTCTTCTTCTTCTCCGACGTCGTCGTCTTGCGAGCTTCTTCTCCTCTGCACGGGCGTCTCGGCGCTCGTTTTTTCCCCGGCCGCCGCCTGCTTCCTCTTCCTCCTCTTTCTTATGGTATATAGCGATGGTACCTACCCGCGGTGGTATAATAGTGTTCATCCCTGAAGTGAGCTCCATCGAGCGGCAGGTGGCTGACCTTAATAACGCGTCACGCAACCCTCCAACCCACCCGGGTGCCGCGCTGGCTCCGGGGGATGCTCGAAAAAAAAGGAGAATCGTGAGTGTGTATCACCTATGAAACGTCCCTGCTATGATTTGTGCCCTAACACCGGATTATAGCGCCGGATTGGTAAAAGAAGGGCTACTCCATCTCGAAAATAAGAGCAGAGCCTCCCATGTTCGGCCCTCGAACTTTCCAACTTTCCCGCGACGCTTTGTGCTCTCGCAAAACCGATACACACAATCCCACTCTCTTCGATATTCTCGTCAGATCTCACAAGACGGAGAGGGAAAGAGAGAGAGAAAGAAAGAAAGAGGAAGCTCGTAACTTTAAGTGTTTGCCACGGCTACCACTTTCCTTTGATCTGGCCGTAATACCATCAGCAGTCTATTCTATCGGGTATGTCTTTATTGCATTTTGAGAATGGACCACCCCGTCGTGCTTTTCGGTAGCCAATGCCACTTGGAGTATCGATTTCAGCGAGGACAGCTATGCTATAGAGAACTACATTCCCAAATGTATAACTGTCCTCATGAATAGGAATGGGATGGCTATTCTCACACTACACTCGCAGAGACCATTTAGTTCTTCCATCATCTCGAAGCCTTTTCAATGTACAGGCTTACATTTCCTACCATAATTCTCGTATTGTATTCAATGTGATAAACATCGAGTTTATTCGTCGACAAACGTGCCGAGAATTGTAGTAGAACCAGTAAAGAGGCACTCCTTAAAAGCGGGCTGGATGATTCAAACAACTATAAAATGGTATACGACTATTTAAAGAGTGTTGCCAAGTATATTAACGGATAATTAAAAGGGATTCTTTTCATTGCGAGTTTATTAGTGATAACGATGGCGGGGGTGCGCCATTATCGGCGGGCAGCTAAGTAAATGTCAAGTGTCTATACAGTTTGGGTGAGAGCAAAGCTGAGGAAGCTCTTTTCCTCGGGGTTTATGGGGAGCGAGTTGCCGGTGGTGTGCTGTACCGGGCACAACTCCGCCGGCGAAGTCGTCAAAGACTTTTACGAGCGGGTAAACGGGATTTAAAGTGACGATGATGCAACCTCAAAGTGCTCACTTTATCCTTCACGGCCTCATAAATGTAACTGATGACATTGCCAGATACGTTTGACTTCGGCTCATCCTGTCGGTGAGCCGGCCCGCCACCACCCCTTATCCACTTGCCGAACCCCCGCTGATGAAACTGCTCCCACCAACCACCACCTCCCAGACACTGCAACGATCGTAAAAATTTAAGGGTTCGTTGGACCGAATTATCTTTGCCCGCCATTTCTCACCTATTCCTTTTGCATGCCCGCTCTCATTAATTTCACAGACTGTTACGCTCGCCGGATAATTCTCAAGAAACTAGATCATCCAACTTCTCGAGCCTTCTCTCTGTGAAACCGGTGCGACTAATCCATATTCAAAGTAATGAGAGTTTCTCATACACGCTTCAAGTACCTTCTCATATTTATGTGAACACTATCCATGCGCACATAAAAAAGCAGACTTCGCGCCACGAATTCCGAATCCCACAGCAATGGACTCCGGTAAGTATGCCATAGTGCCATCTCTTAAAAGAAATCTTAAGTTGGACGAGACGACTAGAATAACGATCGGTTGCGACTAAAGAAGGAGATACTTTGTTTCCTACATTTGATAGAGAGGAGCACATAATTATAGAATTCTGCACTCTTTCACCTTCACCCTGACATTTAAATTGTAAGAATAAATCTTCAATTATACAATGTAATGACGGTATAATTTATATACAATTTGGAAAATAAATCATTTGAAATATCGAAAAAGTGCATGGGCGGTTTAAAAATCGAAGCTATAAAAATAAAAATAAATAGTCAGTTTAGTGGTTTACAGGGAAGGACTGTAATCCTGTAAGCTCATAGGAGCAGGGTACTTGAGGCTGTGGCACCATCTACATTCGAAGCGGGAAGTAGTAGAATAAGTTCTCTTATGGTTAAACAGGAGGAGCCACTCTTCGCCGCTAGAGGGATTTCCCTAAGGTGGCGACAGATGGCCCAATCTACTTATTGCCGTCGGCCTCGTGCTTCAAGTGGCGCGAATACTTCGCATTGATTTACGGGCGAATTAAAACTGACAATTATTGTTATCGCGGCGTCATATATGGCGGTAACAGATAATAAATTCGGCCGTAAAAGCGTTCAACTAGTGCGGCTGCGTTTTGTAAGGCTGGTTTAGTACTGAGTCGCGTGCAACGCCGCTCGTTAAAATGGCAGTAAATCGACGTAACCGCTCGTCGTCGTGTTGCTTCTGTCTGAACCGGAAAGGGATGCTTCTCTTATATTTCAGATCTTTGTTTCCTATTACGATTTTGATACGCACTTTGTTTTGGAAAATTGACAGCCATTTGGATTTTGCATACTGGGATCTTATTGGTGTAAATTGGAGCCGGCTATTGTCAAAGTCATTAGCTGCCTTATCTTATACGGATAAGAATTGGGAATGATCTTGAGAAAATGTGCTCCCGAGGACATGGATGGGTGATTTTGATTTTACCGATTCAGTAAGCGGCCTTCTAATAGTGACGGACTTCACCGGGAGAGTGGCTCTGTATCCCGATTCTTTAACTGCTGCATTGATTTACTGTTAAAGTGCTGAACCTCACGAAATGCTTTCCTTTCCCCAACTCTGTCGTATAATAACTAATTTTAGTAACTCTCTCACCTTAGAAAGTAGATTTCATAATGTTACTCGCATCTTTTGAAGTTATTATCAAAGAATAGTAGCAGTACCATAAAATTTGGTATTCCCAGTAAGATTTCCTTCCGCCCACTAGTGTAATATAATATTCATGCGAATCACTATGTAATACCATAAAAAAAATACCATAAAAAATTCGCATGGAAGTTACTTCACCTATGAGGGCCCACACAATTTTTATATGTATATCTCAAATATTCGAATTCACGAAACTGCGGAGTTTGAGTGACAACTTCTCGAATATAGCAAACACCATAGAATAAATCCACTGGAAAAACTTGGAAAATCCAAAAAGACGAATGTTTTCATGATTTGACCATAGCACCAGGGGCACTGTACTCCTGAGGTTCCTTCGATTAGCCAAATATAGATTTACTACGATGAACAAATGTATCCCTAGACAATTAAAAAGAGGGGGTGAACGGCGAGTTCGATCGCGTTAAAAAATCAATCTCGTTTTACTAAGGGTAATTAGACTGATTTCCTAGCGAAGAGAGAAAATCCATATTTAAACTATCGTCTGATTCGCGTGGTGGCGCAATTCCAGCCAATCATGAGAGCGTAATGGCCACCATGCAGAGAGGATAACTCCCGGCTGGCGGCACTAGATGTCAGTGGCGTAGCAAGTCATAAATCCTGGCGAGATTCCCGCCCCCTGCATGCTGGTAGGCGGTCCTATGGACCTCGTGACGTCAGAGTCATCCCCTCCAGAATCCTCATGACTTTTCAACCCCCACCAGTTCTCCCCCACCTTTTGAGCAAGGCCCCCACTCCGCGGTGAAGTTCCAGACGAACGAAGAACTCTCGGGTGGGCCACCATCCCTGGTCATCTTCATAAATGCGAGTCGGCCGTTTGAAATGGTATTGAGGCTAATTTGAGCGACGCTTATGCGATACAGTGTTTGTTTACTGCTTACTAAAGCGGCCCGGATTAAATATAAAACAGTTGACAGAGCGTAAACGTCGAGCTAGACGGAGTGGCGCTGTCTCAGGCCCGGCGTCGACGGCCGACGGATGCGCTTCTGTCTCTCGAAAAGCACATGCACGGCCCGCCGTTTCGCGGACTACCTATTCCCCTTGACACAGAGCACTTTCGTTCCTTAGCAAGCTCCTGCAACGATTATGCCAACCGATGAGCGCATTATACATGATGCTACCAGTTCTCCATTGCAAAGCTAAGTGATAGAAGTGGGAGACTTTAATTATTTAAGAGTAATGTACGAAGGATTATCAATCACACTTAGACTTGGGGGAGATTTCTCTGGTTGTATATTGTTTAAGGTGTTGGAAGTGGCGCTGATCTCAGAATGGCGATATTGGCTATGCGTGCCAATGGCAGGGAAATAAAGCAAACGCAGTGTTTTATCTACGCCCGCCCTTTCAGCAGCGCGCCTCTCCTCGGCATATCTATACAATACCCGTGGCACACAATATTCCCCGGCAAATTGTGTTTATAGGAATGGCGAAGCGTATCTGTCTCGGGGGAAATGTAGACCTTTAGTCTGCACCGGTCGGATTGTGTCTGTCGGGAAGGCCACGCCACTAAAAAGATCAATACGCCATCGGCACTCGCTGTTCATTGGAATGTAGATGGTGCACGCGCAACCTATCTCTATGTGCCAGGCGAGCATTACCGATCGGAGTGCCTTTCCTCGCGTTTAATTAAAATTCCCCCTCTAATCCGCATGATTTCCGATGCGAGCGCGTGAATAAATAATTCAATTGCATCGACGAAAAATCCGGTGGCCGGGCGGTGCTGTGAGCTGGTAGAAAAGCAACGTCGAGCCAATACTGCAAATCGGTTTTATGCTGGCCCAGTTGCAAAAGATCTTCGGCCAAATGGCCGGCACACTCGGCGATGCTACTCCACCAATGTTTTAGAAATGTTTCTGTTTACTACGAAAATAATGCTCCTCCTCTAACTTTCGCCCTTATCTCCGTGACACATAGGATCTTATCGACGTGTTGTTCTCCTCAATGCGGACATTTCTGGCGCAGAACTCCTCGCAGATATCCCTCATATCCCAGTCAGTGGTGACTCTGACTTTACGATTTTTCTATCCTCCCCGAATGTCGCCGCCGTTAGCTCGCTGCGCTCCACGTGCTCGCCCGCCGCCCAACAAGAATCTCCATTTTTCACGTCGACGCCGAAATGGCCATTTTCGGGCGGGCGAGCGTGTTGCCAGTTTGTAAATCGGTGTGCGTGCACCTGCCATATTAACCTTAGTGTAGTTACCGGTGCGTGCCAACGGCGCGTCCGTGCGACCATTTTACACATGTAGCCCCATACAATAGCCATAAATGGTATCAACAAGTGGACGTTTAAGTGCCATTATAAAGCCTTGATTATGAGAATAAAGCATACTCGAATGCCCCGGGACTCTATCAAGATATCACGCGTGTCTTTTGGCAATTATTGCCTGGCACAGTGCGCGCCGGCACAATGGACTCGGGAACACCGAACTAACTACTCCAGCGAGATATCAGAGCCGAGTATTATTAATCATAAAACAGAGAAAAATTCCAACTCATAGTTAGCGGCGATAGTGGAGAGTAACGCCCCGGGAAAAAGTGTATTCATTCACATGAACGTGAGTATCGTTGTAAGCAATTCCATATGAATCCAGCACTTCCACTATCGGCAGTAAACGTTTATGATACGTGGAGCCGTTGTATTAGGCTTCCATCTATGTACAACTCCGGTATATTACGCGTCCGGCGATTCCTTATCTCTCCAATGACTTACTCATTACTCTAATTACGTCACGATACAACCCGGAAAGCAAAGTTCCGCCATTTAAATATTGAATTTTCATTCGCTGGTGCAATCTAATTTTCACGGAATATTAAAGTGAACACAAAGGAAGTAATTCTCAAGCGAGTACTACCGTCCTTCGAGAAATGAGGAATGTTCTGACTACGTTAGACTGGACAACAATTGACTCGAGATAGTGCCAGGAAGATTATGTGGAAAATGACGGAAGAATTTGCAAGTTGAAATGAGCGGGCGCGGAGCTAGGTTTAGTATTGTGCACTTGTGCAGTATTGACGCCCTGCTGCTGTCTCGTTAAAGGCAATCTAGACTTTCCATCTCGCGCCTGCTGGTCTCCCCAAAGATTGCGAGGGGAGTCCGGGAAAATTGCACGAAATAAAGGGAAGTTAAGCACCAACGCTACGCGTCGGGCAAATCGCTGGCTTTGTCACGACTAACACTCGCTGTATCGCTCGATACTCGAAAAGCAGACCGATATCTCCCACCTCGCATTGACACCAGTGTTCCAATACGCGCACTACACGCAACATTTACAAGCGTGGTTTGGCTGTAACGCGGAAGCGACGGCAAAATATTCAGGGCTCCTCATATCTATGTTCTATGACACTGATTAACATTACACGAATTTCAATTGATTCTTTATGTTAAACCCTCGAGTTTGACAAGCACTTTGGTAGCCACGATAGAACTACACGATGTAACTACCGTCGCTGAATTTACACTACTTTTCCTTTGGGAAAGCCACCCTCCGTCGGACTGAATACTGATAGCACAGTATTCAGGACAATCGATACTACTTATTTCTCCTACTGTGTACACCACTGACCAACAACCGCACCAATGACACACAGTACAACTAATAATGCATGAGACCTTATCAATTATTGCTCCGATGCTTTCCAAGGAAAATTGAAGAAGTAAAAATGAAGTCTGAGCACTATGGAACGAGAATGCCTTGGTGAGCACTGACGAAAGAGGCTTTCCACCGCGAGTGATCCGTTGACAATGAGGAAAGGCTTTCTAGGACTGACTAACAGCTCCGTAAAAAGCTGGCCAGTGACGAAAAAGAAAGTCTACCTAGATCAAAGACCCTTTTTCAACCCTGTCTCCTTAAAAATGTGAAATTTTTATGACCGAACTTTCACGCCGGGGACAGCCGGCGACCGCTGGCTCACCCTTGAGTCCAGTCCCAGGGAAGAAGACGTGCCACAAATAAGGAATAGATACTAGAAGTGTTTCAAAAATCTTATTAAACCATTAGCTCGTTAATGCTATCTTTAATGCGATACTTCGTGCCAGTGCTTCTAAGATTGTATAATGAATAGTACACTTTCTAGTAACAGAGTTGCAACTATCTATCGACAAACGCCGGAATCCTTCGTGGAATGTGATCAATCTTCTCCACAGGTTGCCTTGATGTTGATAGAGTTTCTACAGAGACAGTGTATAAAAAACGAGTGCCGACTGATAATGCAAGTGGAGCAGAAAGAGGCGGTTCCTCTAGACTGATCCCAGTGTACCTCCGACGCCCTACCATCTGATTTACATTGTGGCATGCTCGAGGAGCGAAACACCATAAAGAGTGCGGAGATATGATCTCAATTAGCTCGGACGAAAAGCTCCGGGACGAAATGAAGCCGGCCGCGATAAGAAGCCGACGACGTGTACCACTTACCGCGGACGACGACTCCTCACTTGACTTACGGCTCCCCCTTTGGAGGCTTTGACTGATTCCCCAGCAGTTCCTACTTATTGATATGCCAAACACCCGGCGCCTTTTTCTTCCTTATGGAAATCACCGGCTATCTCCCATAGGCGACGAGCTCTGTCGCTCTCGCTCTCCGTTCAAATTAATTAGGCGACTTTAAGATGATTTTTATCGGCCACCGATTGAAAACGGAACCATACGCGATCACGAGCATGAAGACGAAACGATGGCTAGATTTTTAATGAGCCTGGTATCAGGGTAGAAGGAAAAGAGTGGAAGCGAGGTCGAAGTGGCAAAGGTCTCCGGGCAAAAAAAGTGTTAAGCCAAAAAGTGTAACACGTCATGCAGAAGGTTGGGCGGCGAGGGCAGGCGAGAGCGGAAAGGGGTCGTCATTCGTAAGAAGCGAATGCACCGTAATCCTTGGCGAGTGCGAGAGATCGCAGGGGACACGTAGAGTCCGGGAGGAAAGCGATCTGATCTCTTTAGTGAGTCGGGTCGGGCCGGTATACGGATTCCCGCAATAACGGCGATCGTGAAGGCGATAACGAGGACATGATACGCGCGGGGAGAGTGGCCAGGAGAGTGATAAAGAACGGGGTGCGAGCGGGAGAGAAGAATGAGCCGCGACAATAAACCTGGCGACGCGAAACAAGCCGCGCTGGGCCGCACCAAGCCGGAGTGCGCGCCGCCTCTCCTCTCTGAAGGAAGGAACGACGGCGCGCAACGAGTGCCTCGTATATCTTCCCCTTTCGTCGTAAAATTACCGACGCCGATAAACAGATTTGACCGCTCTAATTTAAATCGGCCTGGATAGCTGCAACCGTGCCTCTCCTTGCCACTGGGCGAATGCCACGGAGCCAGCGCCCGGCCTCTACGTCCCACCGACACCCTCGGCGACGCGAGGACTATTTTACTGTGACAATTATGTGGTGCAAACATTACGGGAAACGTGCCGCAGAGCACTCCTCACGCCTCCCTAAGGAGTGGGAGAGGAAGTCTGCAGGAAGAGGGTAGCGTCTCCATTTAAGGCAAAGATCACGCAACATTGGCATTCGTCAGAATCAAACTGGCATTTCTCCCGGGGAGAAAGTATAATTTCGCCGGCGTGTAGGAGTCGGGGATCGCCGATGAGGGACACGGCGTTTCATCCCTCTCATCCATTT
The DNA here is from genome assembly GCA_964023945.1 of Ectemnius cavifrons. Lineage (NCBI taxonomy): Eukaryota > Metazoa > Arthropoda > Insecta > Hymenoptera > Crabronidae > Ectemnius > Ectemnius cavifrons. The sequence goes on from OZ030380.1 coordinate 12,627,577, forward strand.
ATATGTTCGGTTAGAGTCCCCGAGGGATATCTCGCGCCTTTCACCGTCCTGCTGCTCCTTCTTTCCTCTCCCTTATACCGAAACCCTTGGACAGCACTGTCGAGTTGGTGAGAGCGGACCCTCAATGCCTGCCTGACTCTGCCTCTCTTCTCTCCTTGCCTTTCTCTACCACTTTCATTCCTCTCTGCCATCCCGGCGACGAAACCAATAAGTACAGGGGAAGGAAAACCAGGATGGAAGAATCGACGACGACGGCATACATATATTTTCGCGTCAGACTGGATGTTATGCTTGTGTGTCTGTGTGTGTGTGTGTATGTCTAGATGTCCAAGGTAGCAAAAGAGTGTGAGTGGCATCCTGTTCGGCTGGTACCAGGCGCAAGTGCGCCGGTAGGTATGAGCAGGGCCACATATGCCCGGCAACCCTAGCCCTAACCCTAAGAATTAATATTCTATCTGCGTCGCTTACGGGGAGTTCCGCAGATTGCCAATGCCGCTCCACCGTAACGTCCTGGACCCTCCGGAAACACCGGTGTAATGATGGAGGAACGGAGAGAGCAGGACTGGGCGGAAGCATGGGCGAACGAGGACAGAGACATGTGTGAATTTTGGCTTTCCGTTCATATGTCAGTCCGGCAGTGAAATGGGTTCCTGATGCCGGTTCATCCCTCTTCCTCCCTGATACGTACGCGAGCGGACCAGCTAAAATCCAGCGTGGCGGATCGGCCACTGCCAGCTAGCCATATCCCTCCCGTCTGAGCGGTGTATACATAATTTTGCAGCTAATCTCCCGACTTATATTCGGTAGGGTGCGACTAAACAAGAGGATCAAATTTTTAAAGCCCTTCGCGAGAACGCTCCTTCGCCGACTTACCGCGGCGGTCAGTCACCGGCAATATTTCGGGATGACAGACACTTTTCTTCTTGTTACCTATGTGTAAAAGAAGGAATGAAGCTACGTCGTAAATCGAATCGGAGCTTTCTCAGTATAGAAATAGAAAGGCTTGTCCCTACCACGGGATGCGCTGTGGCACCAGAAGTCGTAATGGTGGATATAAGCTACCTGAGCGTATCAGTGGAGATCGTAGGACCTTAACTGGTACCCTGGGGAATTGGTGGTAAAGGGCGAGCGTGCGACAAACAGCGGCGAAGTTTGGATTAGGAAATGGACGCCGGGATTGTAAGGTAAATGGGCCAGTGGAGGATCGGAAGAGAGGCATCGAGGGGGAGAGCGTGGCGCATAAACCGATACGGTTATTTCGGAATATCTGCCGCCATACGCGACCATTCGATGCTGCCATTTCAATGTTCCGCCCTCCGAAGCGTAAAAGTGGCGAAAATGTGTCGAGAGATGGGGCGAGTTCGCCGAGGGTAGCGAGGACCGAGAAGAGCCTCCTCTACTGCGACATAACACCCACACACACCCACGCCGCCCCCTTCAGCCCCAAACCGCCCCCGCCTCCACTGGCCAGAAACAAGCAATCGAAGCGCGGATCTCCTCGTTTCTCGAATTATGCAAAGTCCCGGGAAAACGACCCCATTGAAATTTCCCCGCCTACACGAAAAACTCGGATTCAACGGGGCCAAGCGGGTGTGAAAACAAGAGACAATAAAAGAGGAAGGAGCGCAGAGATGCGGACAGGAGCGGATATGTATCTCGGATGCGGCACACCACGAATAGGCCAGACACTCGTAATTTACTATACGCTTTTATTTCGGTTTGTATGTCATAGATATAGCTTATGAGTATAATTCTACATCAAGTTTCGAAAATGGATACATTTACATTCATTGTCAATGGATTAACTCCCTCGCCCATCATCGTCGTCGTCGTCGCTGTCTTATCATTCATCGTCAACCCCCACCCCGCCCCCCGCCCCCCAATTCCTCCCTCCCACCCCTTCTCCTCCCTCCCTCTCCTCCCAATGCTTCATCCTAATCATCGGTATCATTATCATCGTTTCACCTCGTATGGTATAATACTACGTTTTAATAGTCAGTAGACATGAGACTCCATTATTCCATTACTTTTATTACTTAACGTGGTAGGTAGTGTATTGAAGGACAGCTACGCTCTCTTATCGTAATAGCATTACATTAATTAGGTATCATTTAGCGGTGTATGTAAACCACCCGTGGATCGTTCTCGGTGTTATGTATCTAAGGTGTGTCTGGATGTGTAGGTGTTTGGTGTGTGGTTGAGTTAACCAGCTTAATCGACAGAGTCGGCCCATCGGTCAAGTATCGGAGTCGATCGCATACGGCGAGTCCTCTCGCTCGCTGAGATCTCTCGAAGAACTGTCTCTAGGGGGCAAAGGTGTTCTACCGGTGTATGTACATCGAACTAAGCCTTGGAAAACAACATAGCGGCAGAATTCTACTTAACAGATAGAGCGAACGAATTTCGGTGAGAGAACGAATCCTCCGCCTCGCTATTGTCGAGGCTTCGATCGATTTCCTTTGATGTGCCATGAAACTTAAGTCGAGCTCTGACCGAAAAGTAAACGGCGAGCGCGATGTGCTCGCAAGCGCTTTCTCCCGGTGTCTCTCGTCGTTGCAAAACTAATCATCACAGTAAAAATATCGAGGGCCTACCCAGTAACGAAGCAAAACATACGGGCGAGAATGCATTACAGTCTCATTCAGTCGTCGCGACCAATACAACGTATCATAATCATGTGCACTGACCCGGCTCCATGGCAATTCCTTATTACGTACTAGACCCTATGTAACATCAACTCGAATCTCGATTTTCCCGAGGAATATAAAATCTTTCAAGTAAACAGTAGAAAAAAAACAATCATGTCGTCGATCAAGAGCGCAGTGCTTGAACTCAACAAGGAAGCGATCGAGAACCACACGTCGTCCGCCTGGCGGCGGCTCCTGGCTCCTGCAAAGAGAGGAGAGGAACGCATTCCATGAGAGAGAAGAGCGTGGAGCTCTCGAAGGCGAGCTGCTAAAGGAAGTAACCGATGAACTCTAATGCTTTTCGACAAACGCGATACACACAAAGGGAGCTGCGGGGCTATCGTAAAAAAGTCGTAAAAATCATGTCGGAGACACGCGCGAAATGGGACAGCTGCCAATAAGACGAACACTCGGAGTGCAGACCACCAGAGCCTATCGCCGATATCCCGGCAATCGCTTGCGAACGACACATCGCCGAACGCGCGATGATATCGCTCGCAAACAACCCACGCCTGTCATTCGTGAGCGCGAGCCAACTAACCGCGAGATTCCTTAATACCCCAAGTAAATCATCGAGCGCGCCTAGATAGTATGCCAGAACGCGCGAAACATATGGCACGAAATATCCTCCGGAGATCCGGCTTTTGCTGCCACTCGGCGAACCAAACTATCCTCCCCCCCTCGCCAATCTGAACAATGAGGAGAGCATCGTCCAACCAACGGCCTGCTGATTTCATTACGTCCAATACTATACACACAAAAGTAGTCCCGTGACTCGCACTTTAACAAAGAAAAACAAGTGTACGACAAAAGAGAAGTACGCAAAATAAACAGTTCATAAATAAACAATGACATTTATAGGTAAAGAAAATATAACAAATTTGCTTTTTCTACCGTGTCGTGGGCGGCCAATAGTGCCGCGTTCGCGTGCGCCAATTAATAATTTCGAGTCGATCCTTATCCGATTCGTGTGCGCACCTTATATCAAAGTGTAGTTCTAACCTTAATCTCGAATACACCTTGCGCGCTCTCGTGTCTCCCCTTATACATAGTACGTAACAGCACGATCCACGCTGGATCCCCTTTCATTCCCGCACTTCCACTCCATCACTTCTTTATCCATCGCTTTCCATGCCGCATTACGTATCCTCGCCCACAGGACAACACACGCACACCACGCGGCGACCACGCGTCAAACTCATTCTTACCAGCTAATCACTCACTCTTTCTCGCAATCACTCGCACTTCGCTTCGGTGGCAGCACTCCTCCCCTTAATCAACACGCTTGAGCCACACTCCACTGGTTCTCCTCTTCTTTTCCTCTCGCGTTACACACTCCCTAATTCGGATGAGAGAGAAGTTTCTCGCGTCTTGGCTGTGCGCGCCTCTTTCGTGCACCCTCTCGAACAGCCCTTATTCAGGGATGCTCCGCTTCCCGATGAATAAGAAACGGGCGCGCGTACGTACGCGAGTTTGGCAAGTCGGGCAAAACGTTGTACTACTAGAATCGGGTGTTTCGCGTCTTGAGTATAACACTACGTGTGGGTACCTAGCCGAAATAGTCGAAGTCAATATGATACACCTAGAATAATGGTAAGAGTAAGAGGCGTGTAAAAGGTTGGAGCGCAAGTTAATGCGAGGAGAGGATATATATCGGGTAAGGGATGAGGAGGGGAGCGTTGGACGGGGGGGTGGTGGCTGGGATAGGAAAAGCCGGTGTATGAGGAAGGAAGCGTTTATGAATGTGTTATATGATATGATTACGCGTCGAGTAGTTCGAATAATATTCTATAACAATATGGTTTTGACATAGGTAGCTTAAGGATAAGCCGAGCGAAAGCATCGTATGTGGACGGCGCCCGCACATTTATACTCTAAGGTCCAGCTCGCCACGCCATCAACTCACCACCAATGACCTGGGAAAATTCATTATGACGCTCCCAATAAAAACTATATTCTCAACGTAACAGGTAATCACTGGAATTAAACTGGCAGGAGCGCGAATCAACATTATCCGCTTGCTCTCTCGATTTTATCGGTCCAACTGTCAGAGAGCACCCTAAAAATTAAGTCGGAACTAAGGATCTCAAACATGAACAAACAGTACGGAAACACAGTAACACGATTAAACAAATTCCCAACAAAGTAACTTCTTCTCCCAAGTCATTCGCATTGAGTTGCCAAGCCAGCTTCTGAGAAGGGAGTTCTTGCGAATGTAACGCTCCAATTCTCAACTGGCATGTTTGAACCGGCCCACTAACAATTATAAGACTTAATTACCGTACGTATATAATATATAACATGGTTGCTACGAACCTGATCAGCGCGCTCTGTACAAACTCTCTCACTCTCAATCTCGCTCTCTCTTGATTAATCGATAGTGATAATTAATTATTATTACATGTATTACGTATATCTCTAATTTGTCGGACGTATCGGCGCCGTCACTCTCCTCGCCCTTTCTTCCCTGCTGCACTGCTGCTGTTCTGCTGCTGCTGCTGCTGCTGCTGCTGCTACTGCTGCTGCTGCCGCTGCTACACTGCTGCTGCTGCTCCCATCTCTCACTTAATCGTTAACGAAGTACGCGAAGGTGTGCCTATAACATCATCACGAACGCAACCATGCTATCCATTTGTGAAACTAATGAAAAAATAATGACGACATCGTCGTCGATAATAGTCGCTCGTTACTCCGCACTGAGAATAAGAGACTCGCGATAGATTCATAGTGTGCGAGAATGTGTGCCGCGTGTAAAGCCTTTTTCTAGAAATAGTTACACCGATCCTCGGAGCTGAACCGTGTCACACTATGCGAATATATCCCTAGCACACTCTGGTGTGCCCGAGTTCTTCGAGAATATCTTCGAAGTCTCTCTTCCTCGCTATACTCCCTCCATCTTAAACGCGTATACAATGAGCCGGAGAAGATTCAGCCACGATCACACTTCTTTTGACGCTTTTTCGACAGAACAACCAAAATATCCTCGAACTACGACCACGAAATGCATAATGGAGATTAAGGACTTCGTAATATATACCACGATTCTTCGATCTCTAGTATTTATCAAAGTATACCTACATAAGTCCACCCCATTGGCCAGCCCGCAAGGCAGGATAAGTCGCATTGTACGGTGACTGACTATGTGACAAGAATTGTGAATGAACCTTAACTTCTCGCCTGACAACACACAGTTAATACTGCTGTGCACGCTGCCTGTTATCAGCTGTTCCTTTTTTTGCTTACGATTTTATCATAGCTACATCGGTCTAATTGAAATCTGAATGCGACTGCACCTGCTCTTCCCAGGATGCCCGGAGTACCGAAAGGAAAGGATGCTCCTGTGGCTTCGCTCGAGTAAGAGCATACACCTTACAGTATACTTTACTCTACTCCTCCTTGTACCCAATTACGCATTGAAACATCATTACGATTACGGTATGTAGGTACGCTTCTTTGCTATGCGGAGGGGGCAATATTAATGTGAGTACATCGTGCGCAGACTCGCATGCTCAGCTTAATCGTTAATCGTTACGTACGGGTCGGGGGAATATTATTTATAATAATAGGTTTTAGTTTAGCTAGTTAGCGGTACAGTATTAATACAAATACGGCTCCTCCCTTTCGCTACTTCGCGTTGGCTTTTTTTCCCCCTTCTTCACTGAGCTCGCGCTCTCTCCGAAGCCGAATATTCTGTTAATTCATCTTGACTACGGACGTCTAGTTTTTGTATAGCTGCACTCGCCGGTTTGCACGTTTTCATTCTGGCTCGGCCTCGCCTAATTCAACAAACTTCTGCCCTCCCCTTCCTCGACCTCTACCCTCTTTTTGCGTACACCCGCCATTATACGTATGCTAGGATCCTTACGACACTATGAAAATCTTCTTTGTCTTACAGCACGGTGCAACAGTCCTCCTCTGCATTCGTTCATATAATATATTTCTATGTATATAATAATATATACTTAGTACTTTTAGTTATATTATAATACGGTATTGTGTACACTATGATTTTACGTCGTAGATAGATAACCACTGGAGCGACTCGTACAAGAGGTCCCTTGGCGACGACTGAAGGACGAAGCCGCTCACTTTTCTTTACGTATATTTTCGAAGTCGCTATATGATGCTTCACGTGAGGTCCTAAAAAACGTATTCTTTCCTCTACTATGGTTTCCTTGAAAAATAGCCCGTTACATCTAGTCGAAGGGGTCCTCCCGAAATTTCGAGTGCTAGCTTTCCCTTAGGAGCCTTGTACGAATCGCGATCACTGGGAGGAGAGAAAAATAATTAGATAGTAATCCGCATAGTTCCAAGTTGCATCTGTCTCATCTCTTTTACCAATTCTACGTAAGTAATTAGCAACAACAGTGTTTCTATATCTATTGGAAAGGTCTACCCTGACACCAAATTACGTATTTAATGTACTAACAGTGAGATACTCGTCCAGTGTGTCTATGTCTGTGTGTGTATGTGTGTGTGTGCCTCGATGTCTTTCTTGTACAACGGCGTGCGATGTTTCCATCGAGTGGGCACTAATCTTTCATTTCACTTTCCCTTGCTTCCGACTATCTTCCTTCCTACCGATAAAACTTCAAAAGGGCCACGCCAACGGTAAAAGTGCGCCAACACTACGTAAAATTAATAGAAGAAACTCAACATGGCAGTGCTTCAAGAACACATACAACGCGAACAAAACAAATGCAACTGATCTAGGTTACTGCCAAGAAAAAGAAAACACTAATATCACACTGCGGATCCTTTAAGGATCGCGCGGTGCTTGTCAACTCGTCATAATGTTCAATACGTAACGTTAAAATAAAATGTGACTTTAATCAATAAATGGAAAATAAGTATTTTTAGTACAGATTTCAGTACAGATTGGTAGCACTGGTTATAAAATCAACGACACTGAGTGGCGTGTCTCCATGTTGTAACAGAGAAATAAAGATTTTCCGATCGTGTCCCTCCATGGGATATACCTAATTCCCAACAAACCTAGACTAATATACATAACTGCGATTTATCTACAGGTCCCAACACAATAATAACGAAAGTTGAGCGGTGGTTTTCCGTACAGACCAATGCTTCCAAAGCTCTCTAGCTGCCTACTGAATTCCTCGGCTAAAAAGTTACAATAGAACCGAAGCGGAAGTTAGTAACGAACGTATAATACTTTAACTTAATGATAAAACGTGTAAGCTGCCCTTTTTGAATTCTGACCATCCCCTGATAAGAATGTCTAGAGATCGGCATCGATTTTTATTGCTGCGTACAGATTCCCGATAGCTTTGCGCGCACTGCTGAGAAAAGCATAGATTTTCAAAAGGACTTCGCACCCGTAGGAACATTGTTCCGGGTGAGTGAAAGAAACAATTTATCGCTGGTGGTCGGAGAGGCCAGCGAACGAACAGCATGCATGTGTGAGTTCAGTTGCGTGCACGCGTGTACTTGGTACTCACGAGCAACGTCAGAGAATGGATATTGCCGGCATGGATTTTAATTAGCCCGATTATAACGTTAAGAGCCGAACTGGTTGGTAATCATGGCGTAAACCACGGTTAATTAACGTGGCGGGGAAAGATCTCGGCGAGGAGCATATCGGTTTGTACCACTAAATTCCTTTTAAGAGAAGAAGTCGGCCAGCAGCATAAACTATCGCGCGCACTTGTCGGGGCTTGGCTTATAGTAGGAGAGCGGGGTCGGTCTCGCTCGGTGTGTAGCCCGAGGAAGAAGGTATCCGAGGTATCCAAAGTCCGCAATCGCTCGAGAGATACGTTCGTTGTTCTAACGAGGGCGTCGAGAGCCTCTTACGCCCGCTGCAACTCTTTTTTCTCAGCTATCGCTTGCTCGTGGATAACCCACCTACCCGTCTCGATCTCTCTCCCGTTATCTGGCCATCGCCTGAAATTCCCAGCATCCAAATCGGCCATCCTCCCCCTCCCCCCCCCCCCCCTTCACTGCCTTTGCCCTATTCCCCTCTCGCGCTCTTTCCGATCCTGACTGCCGCATGGTTGCACATATCGCACGCCACTTATTTCGGTAGGCTAATCGTCCAACTAGGTTCTCCACTGCCATTGTTCAATGGCAGCTTGGACGAGTCCGGGGCGAGTGTGTGTTCGAATGCGTTGCGGCTCGGAGAGCAAATCGGACCATCGGACGCACACTTCGGAGGCATTTCGTCGACGACCCCGTTTTAATTAGTTTTCGCACTCCTATTCAATCGATCCTGTCTTCTGGGCTTCGTGGAGCCACGCTCGGCCAACGGCACGAACCGCACGAAGACAGCTCAGCTTTCTGTCTCCTTCTTTCTCCCTCGGATCATTTCTCTCTTGCGTAACTCCCATCAACTCCCTCGTCGGCTCGTCTCCGCCGCTGGCTGTCTCCTCGTGGCAGTATCACGTCGGCGTGTCTTATTCATCGCTCTCACTAATCGCGATGTCTCGCTGCAGCGCCCGCTTTAACACTATACATTATACGTCCTAGGGTTCAGTCACAGGCCGGGCGTACTTCGGCCCGGCCAAGTAAGTACGTAGTTGAGGCTGTGTGTGCTTCGGCTCCTCGCTTCGTCCCTCCTCTCTTCCTACTATCCCTTTAACATCTACGCTTCCTTCCTTCCTGCTTGCTGCGTAAAAAAAAGCGAAGAGAGAGGACGACTCAAACGATGTCGTGCTTTCCCCGCTCATCTCCCCCGGGGAACTCTCAACACTGCTCCGCGTCTTGGCGCGTCTTTCGAGTTTTCAGTCGATGAGTAGAAGCGGGAGATCACTCGGCGAGGTTCCCGCTCTCACTGTTGCTGCGAAAGCACTCGCGGAATCGTCCCGTTAAGAAGGAAAAGAGATGAGCGTACGGAGGAAAGGGAGAAGAAGGTTTAAGGTCCCCGGAGCGGGTCCCAGAGTTTGACGGGACCCTTCTGCACTTCGACATCTTCGTTTAGGCCGGTCCAGTCTCTTGTTTCTTCTTTTAAAAGAAAGAGAATCGGCTTAGAAGAGTCTCCTATGTGGGCACCTTACTAACCGCCTTGAGGAGATCGCTCTGCGTCTTGTCGAGACCACTGACGTGATGCTGCTGCTGATGCTGGAGCGCGGCGCTTTGCTGCTCTTGCTGCATCTTCGCCTGCTTCTCAGCTTGCTGCTTCTTCATCATGTCCTGCTCCTCGCGCTCCCGCCTCGCCTGCTCGTTGATTTCCTTCACCGCTCTGAGCTCCTTCTTTAACTTCATCCGCCGATTTTGGAACCAGATCTTGATCTGGCGCTCGGTGAGGCAGAGAGCGTGCGCGATCTCTATTCTCCTCCGTCGTGTCAGATAGTGGTTAAAGTGGAACTCCTTCTCGAGCTCGAGGGTCTGGAACCGCGTGTACGTCTGCCGACCCCTGCGCCTTGGGCAGCCATTCGGTCCTGCAACAATAAGAACAATGTCCCACATTCGTACTGTCAGCTGCTATGATCAGTGCCGGTGAAAAGCACGAAAATACGAGTACATTCCATACTTCTTTCCGCCTGGATCTTAATCTCGGCTGCGCTCCGAGAGTCCGGCACGATGACTGTGACTGACTTTCTGTCAGGTAGGTGCACATATTACCTGCTCTGACGGAACGACCCGGGTTACGTTTGCGAGGGCACGAATCTTAACTCTCTCCTCACTTTCTCCTCGAGAAGAAAAAACCGAGTAGGCACTCCCCGACGGTCACTTTATTGCAGGGGTTGAACGAGGTAAAAGCGGAAGGCGAGAAAAAAAAGAAAGTTTCCCCAAAAAGAACTCGGCCCGAAAGCGCCGCGCCCGTTCTGAAAGGACGAACCCTTTCCCGAAATGCCTCTAGCTCTAGAGCTTCGACAACTTTCTCCCGAAAAGTCGAAGTCGTAAACGGGGGTACCGAGGACTCGGAATTTTTTATGGTGTTTACGTAGACGATCGGCATGCGCGCGCCAGCTCCTACTGAAGCAATGACCCGGGCCATAGACTTATTTTGTACCTGCGGAACTGACTTTCTAGCCAGCAGTAAATTCCACCTTCAACCTACCGCAATCTCAGGGAAAAAGAGCAATTCGTAATTAGCAATTACAACGCTCTCTGTTGTAAGACCTTATTATACAGCGATTTTAAAGCTTTTTATCCTCGAGCGGATGGAATCGAGCGGCGCTCGGTTGCTGTCCCACCAGTTAATTCGGTGCGACTCCTTTTTGCAGTAATGCGAAAATTAATTTTACTTTTGAACACCCGCCACGGGACGCTCGCATTTACAGTTCATCGCCAGTGGAACCGGTTCCTCCTGCGGTGTGCGCTGCAGAGACAGGCACAATACCATCATTCCTGAAGAGACGCTGAGTGGCCGTATTATGGTCTTATGGTGAAACAAATATGCGCGCATGCTACCGACGACCAATAGCAAACAACTAAATTTCCAACCGTTTACGATCCCGTCTCCCATGCACTTGGAACTCTGCACGCGTATCTTACATATCCATCGACAAACAGCCAAGTACAATTATCCCTCGGCTGGTAATAAAATTGACTAGAATGGGAAGGGGTAGGAATATAAGGGGAAAAGGAAATCTTTGCTCTTTACAAACATACAAGGACCACCCCGAAATATAAGGAAGAGGGGACGCTCCCGCCGTCATCTTACGATGGCCAACACGCTATCTTCGATATTTATTAAATCGCTGACGCAGCTTGACCCATCGGGCGGCGGCCATCATTCAAAGTCGAAAAAATTCCGCAAGAATGCGGGGAATGCTGATATTGAATTCAGCATGGCCGTTCGCAGCAGTGCGGTCCAGGATTCGAGGGTAGCCGACACAGCCTCGAGAGTGTGTATACCTCGCGTTCGTGCATGTGCCCCGGCGTTCTCACGAGCGGGCACATCCACGAAATTCTCTGGGTACACATGCACGTGAGAGAGGGGGAGAGAGATCGGTCCATGCGAGTAGGAGAGAAGGTGGATTCCCGATGCGTGTGTGCCAGTGAGTTTCGGGCTCACGTATGTGGTTCGCTGCAGCCACAGGGTGGTTGCTCAAGCTCGAAGGGTGGGCCATAGGTTTCCCTGGCAACCAGAGGGAAAACCATTCCATCCTGCTGCCGGCATGTCATGCCAGGGCCGAGCGAACCAGCCAGAAACCCTTCGTTGCATCCTCTCTCTTTACATTCGACCCGACCACTTCTCTCTTTCTCTTTATCTCACGCTCTCTCGCTTCTTTCCTTTCTCCCTCACTCTCTTTTCATTCCAACTTTTCTATCCCTCTCTCTTTCTCACTCGCTCTCGATCTCGATTTGCTCGCTCCCTCTCTACCTCGCTCTTTCTCATTCTTCCTATCATGCCCACTGCGTCAGTTTGCCGTCCCGAACTTGCCTGCCTGCCTGCCTGCCTGCTGCTGCTGCTCTGCTGCTTCCCAGTGGAGTTCGCTGCTCCTCGAGAAGACGAGTGAGCCCGGATTGCCGTACCCACCGCCGACCATAAATATCCCCGGCCCATTGGCGAAGTGCTGGCGCGAGCATTATCAACAATTTTACTGGATGAAGCTAATGCCCTGTGCTGAATTTATGAATCGGTTCTTCCTCGAACACGAATCCTGCGATCCGATTTTGCCAGGCATGCCTATCTCTATCGAACCCGAAGTTCCGTGCTTCACCAATCTCTCGCACTCCGACACGATGTTCGCCCAACTAGGAAAGGGGTGGGAGATCTCGTTACACTCAAACTGACGGGATGCTTGCATCTCCAACTGTCTCTACTAATTAGGAGTATGTCACAAATGATTCAGAGAGGCACGCGTTACAGTCGACGGAGACAGTAGTTGGAGTTTAGCATTAGTGGGCAGGCAGGCGGAAGAGTGTCACGAGGAGCCGCAAGCCGGGGCGTCTAAACGAGAAGGGCGAATGCCTGCTTCTAATTGCGGTCATATATTAAGTTTAATATCTGGCCTCGGTGGCCGCACGCGGTGTCACTACCCGGCCATCCGGCAAACGGGAATATCGTACAAATTTCCTCGAGCCTGGCACCTCCTTTGCTCGTTTACTCGATACTCGTATTCTACGATTATATCCTCTTTTGATGTGTATATTAAAACTGCCATGTTTCCTTTGTCAGTACTAATCTCGATTTTTTTCTCCTATACCCTGTCTATTGATTCGCGCGAGTCACGACTCCCCTTCGAAATTACTCCCGGCCACCGATCTTTCTTCCCTCCTCTAAGTTATTGCCACGAAACGTGGGTGGATATTGAGAAAGTTCGCCTGCATATTTCCGCCGAGGGCGCACCCCGCGTGTACTTATACAGCTGCAACACGGGCTGCTCCTGTCCTTCGTGTCTTCGATTTCTCGCCCCGTGCGATAACCGGAGAGGCGATAAATCGCTTCGGCGACGCTTAAAGTCAGTATCAGGTAGACCATCAGGCCGATCAAACCGATTGCACACAGCTCCGATGACTGAGCCGAGAAGTGGCTGAACCGGCCTCATTCCTGTCGCTACGAGCCCATCACACCATCTCATAAGTCATTCCAGCCACACACGTTCGTACTAAGTCTCGAGCAGTGATAGTACAAGATCGAAGAAAGTACGGGTGTGGATTGAGGGAGCAGAGCTAAAAATTCGAAGGGCCAGTAGAGATAAGTGGCACTCACTTGAAGAGGACCGGAGTGCCATTCGCATCGGTTGGGGCGAAACGGTCTGAAGAGAGGACTGCTGTACCGCAATAGCGGCAATAGGGCCGCAGCCTGCCGTAAATCTAAAGAGGCAATTAAATGTCAACTGCGCGCCTCGCACACGCCTCTATGAGGTACCGACTGCTCCCCCGACGACCGCCGGAAATCGTCTCAGAACAGCATCGGACCCTCCCTTTCCCGATTTTCCTTGAGCGCCCACCTTATACTTCATTGCATCACCTGCCCTATTGATATTTCGATTTTTCCAAAGACCATCCCAATTGAATCTTGTCTATATGGATTAAAGTTGTGGAAATATAATGACACTCTCTCCAAGTGGTTGTCTGTGACTCGAAGTAGTTGTACGTGTCTTTTCAGTAAAAGCAACGTCGGCTTGGCGAAATAAATTCGACTGTGACTCACAAAGCGAATCATTCATCTCTCGGCGAGATGGTAAAGTCCGCGCGGATGTGGTTGCCGCAACATCTAACGAGATTCGAATTAATTAAAATTCTTAGAAATTCCGCGTCAAAGGAATTGGCTGCGCCCGTGTAATTGGATAGTAACGCGCGGACTGCAGAGCGAGCATAATAAATTTCGCCGGCAAGTAGGCAATTTCCACGTCAGCGTACACTTAACCGATACGCGCATTGCCAACGCGCCAATAAATCTCAAGGCTTATTTAAAATTGGGGATAAGACACCGGTGGTGCTTGCATCTACGATACAGCGAAGCAAAGCAAACGGCAACTCAAGAGAGTGCTGTGGCGTGTCATCGGAAGGCACAGTCGAGCGGAACCGAGCGGCGAGTACATTAAGAGCACCGAATTATCTAATCGGCCACTAAACCGCCGTAATTATACGCGGAGTATCATATTTAAATTAACATGTAGATTTAATCACAAACTCCTTTCGTGTACCGCTTACAGTAATCGGCTTGCAATCAGTATTGCGCATAAGATTATCATTAATGAATATCGCGCAAACGTGTGTAGCTCGCGCAGGCGGACCCGTTACCGTTGGAATTTCGGTCAGTCTTCACTACTCGCCTTACCAGGCAGCCAGGACCGCCTACGAAACTGTAGTTTCACCAAGCATTTCGCAAAGAATCGCTTGGAAGGCTCCAAAGTGAAATCACTCGAATTCTAATCGCATCCAGAAGAGCAAGGTCATCGACCAATCAGGCAACCCCGGTATCTAGTGGCTGCTATCGCTGGGTACCGGCGGTACCAGTATAACTCGGGTATGAAAAGTGCGAGGATTAGTTGGATAAATAGCGTGCGGAGCCGGAATTGCGAGGAGGTAGACGGTCAGGAGTTATCGTGATCGTATTTTTCTTGCTCCTGCTTTCTGCGGTTCTCTCTCCCCTTTCTCCCGTCCCCTCTTTTTCTCCCTGCGTCTCTCTCGCTCTGTATCGCACACCCTCTTACGGCTATTCGTCTCTTACTCGAGCATTATACGAGTTCCTTCCCTCGTTGTGCCTGCCTGCTCGTTTCTCCTGGCTCGGCCGTGAAGTGTGCGTTCTCCCCTCTCGCTCGCTCCCTCATTCTCGCTTCTCTAGCTCCGGCGGCGGTGGCGGAGGCTGCAGTGACCCGAGACGGCGATCAAGCGATTCGTGGGTCGTGCTTGAGCCGTATCTTCTCTCTCGTCCCCCCTCGCCGGGACTGTCTACATTTTTCACCGGCTCGAGATTTTATTCGCCGGCAGTGCTGCGAAATTAAGCCGTTTTGAGATATTTATGAATGGATCGCCGAAGCGCGCCCGCCGCTGGTCCAGCCGCCCGAACAAAGAGCCTCTTCTCGTCGGAGAGAGTGGCTCGCTCTCTTAAATGAGAACTTCACGATTTGCGAGCTTTGTCAAACTAGCCACTGCCTCTCCCGTCCGGAATGCTCAATTCCCTCGACGCTCTCCTTCCATCTTGCTCGGCCTTCCCCTACCGAGATACATATTGTCTTGGAAATCCCTCGACCTGTGGCCCCTCGCCGACATTTTTCTTCCAGGGATCGTGGCCAAGGGTTTTAATCGGCGCCATCTTAGGAGGCGGATGGATGGAGCAGGCAAGGACGAACGTCCTGAATGCCAATGTCACCGTTGCGTGATTAACATTCAAATACTACCCCAAGTCAAATATTAAATTTCGCAACAACTATCATTGATAGAGTTTGCACGAAATGAGTTGTCGATTAAAGGTGTGGGAGAGGAATCCATGCTAATACAAGGAACGGAACCCCGCGGAGTGGGAAAAAAGTATTGGGCGCAGGTAAGGTCGACCTGATTCGCGGTCAGGTATGCGTAGAGTAGAGAGGACACAGGTTAGTGACGTGCTGTTGGTGTGTGCGTAGGTAGCGGGCAGCTTCCATGACGGCTGCAATAGACTTAAATCCTGATTGGTAGGACAGCTCATTCGGGAGTGGTGTGCGTGGCCGGGCCGTGTGGGGCACCCGCACACGAGCAAGTGGGTTCGCGAATATTCGCTCAGGGCCCGGCCGCCTCCCTCTCCGCAGGCGAGGGTGTGAAGGCTCGAGGGAGGGTGGATATATATGAGAGTAGGCCGTTCGTATATATGCCGGCTGGTAATAAAGGATTCCGACAAGGATGGATGGTGAGAGAGGGAAAGTTCGCTCCATTGTTCCCGGTGGATCCCGAACGTCATCTATAAGGGTGCCTGCCATTATCTGCCGTGTATCTGCCTCACGCTCACATTTGCGAGCCGCTAGTCTCTCCGGATAACGCATACAACACCCGAGAGGGCTCCGCAGGGAGAGATGGAGAGAGGAAGGGAGAGAACGCAGCCTCTCGCCTCTGCCCAGATGCGCTCCCGACATGGACTCCCATGCTCCGGCCGATGTGTGCGTAACACACACCTATCTCTCTACATGCCACACCAACGACACCGACTGCTATTCCACTGGCAATAGGAGCTCTAATCTCCCACGAAATTGTAAAGTCACCTTGCCAGAGTAATTTATTGGGAGGATCCGCCTCGACACGCTTGCTCCACGCACACCCTACATATATGGAGTCCCGAAACGAAGAACAATGCTCTGATCGACTGGACCCACTGCCATTATCCCCGCTATTTATAGACCCGATAGCCTTGCAGGACCAATTTATCTTGCGTAAGGACAAAAAAATAATTGGAGTACACTGCTTCATGTTGGCCGCTGCCGTCGCCGGCGCCGCCGCTGCCACCCTGCAAGAGCTGATTCCGCAATAAATAAAACTGACTCACTAAAACGTCTCGGCGTGCAATTTACCGGCGGCCGTCCAAGAACGAAGAATTTTATCCCACTTCTCCCGGGCGCATTATGCATGTCAAAACAGCCGGGGTAACGTACACTAATTGCACGCCGGAGTGTGCTCGCGTAATTTTCTTTCGAGCCGTGAGTGGCTGCGCGAGCGACTCGGGGAGGAGAGGAGAGGCTGCGCCCGTTGGATGCGCGGTTGGCGACCTGGCCTCACAAAAATAACCCCCCAATAATAAGCCGGCAAGCAGCCAATTCTAAAATACACGCAATCTCGCGCCACGGCCGACGCCACCACCCGCCGAGGAGGAGCGTTGGATTAAATTTTAATTTAACAATAAAGAATAACGTATTAGAATGCCATCGGCAAACATTACGCCCCTCGCGAGAGAGCCTTCGTCGTAAGGGTAGGCGTGCTACCCTCGCCCCCTTCCCCCTTCCTAGTAAGTACAGCCTGCCTAACACCCGGCTGCCACCCTTAACGGACCAACGGCGCGAACAACCACCCTATAAAACCCCTAAAACTCTAATTACGGCCTTACATTCCCCACCACGCGTTCCAGCGCCACTTCTCCAGCCCTCCACTCGTATTTTCCGACACTGTTCGTCTGTAGCGAAGGTTCCTCTCTCCATCTCCCCCTCGCCCTTCGACCATTACATGCAAATGCTACGGTCCTCTCTTTCCGCTAATAAAAGTCGCGGCCCGACGCAATTTAGAACATCCGACGTGGAAGCTTGGCCCTGCCTGCTTGCCTGCCTGCCTCGGAAGATACTGAGCGAGGACATGGACCAAGACTGCCAGCGAGGACTTGGCGAAGATTATTACTCATTAGTTGGGTACTCCGTGGTGGGTTGGGGTCGTGTTTTATGCGGGCCACTGCTTGTGCTCTCCTTAAACTCTTGTTTCAAATATTCGAGGTATCCGTCTGATGAATCGATTGGCATTCGCCTTGGTGGCGAAAGAGACTCTCTCGCGTTGGAGGAAGGCGACGCACCGACACATTTCGGCCGCCACTAATAAGACAAGGGTGGCAACAAATTGTTGCGATCAAATTGACGGCTAACGCCGGTGGCTTTCTTGTTCTTTATGCCCGGTTAATTAAGCTGGAAGGAAATATACAGCGGCAATAAGCGGGCCCCTTTATTGAAAGAAGTAATTGGGAGGATAACATTTTATCCAGAAGTAGAAGTAAGACGCGCGAGAGAACGCGTCAGATAGCTATCGCTGCGGTGAGGAACGTTAGGACCCACATAATGTTTAATCAGGGCACGTTGTGGCTTTACGATACCAGTTCGTATCTCACAACCCTCCTTCTGTCTTCCCTGGTATCCCTTTTCTCTCGCCGCTCTCCTTCCTCCATCGTTTATACTTTGAAAATGAACTCGGTCGTCATGGTTTGCTCCGGCTTCCGCGGGCAAATGCAAAATTAAAAGTAGAGGGTACAGCTGCTATTAGCATATTTCTCGAGGAAGTGCGAAAGTCCAATTCAAGATCCTGGGATAATCACTCGGCGCCTGGGGGCTTATGAGATCGAAAAGAGTTTGCCGGGTGGAATGTACATATAATAAAAGTGGTGAGATCGGCGAAGTTCTGCGGCAGCACTCGCCCGAGAGAGATCCCCACCCATCGGCCGCCACTGGAATTTACTTGAGCTCCGCGCTGCTGCTGTTCGTCCGGCCGGTGTTCTCCTCCGGCTGCTCTGTGGACATGGCGCGGCGCACACACTCACAGCCAGCCAGACAGAAAGACAGCCAGACACGCACTCACACAGAGCCATCGGCGAACAAAGGGGGAATGCCGGGGCATGCGCGTATTACGCCGGGCTCCGGTAACGATTCCACCCTCGCGCGTTTCAAACCTGCCGACCCCGTCGACCTCAGCCCCCATTTCGGGGGCATGATACTCTCCTCCTCTCTCTCTCCCGCTCTTTGTCTCCCCAGGCGAGCAGCCAGCAGCCACGAGGTACGCGGCCGAATGCTTTCTACTTGCAGTATAGCACGAGAGCACAGAAATCCCTTCTCCACCCGCATGTGTGAAATGCACTGTGCTCTGATCCAAGCACACGCACGCAACGAGGAAGGAAAGTGTGTGTGTGTGTGTGCTAGCTGCAAAAGGACATGCACGTACACGAGAGTATGCCTGGCCCGGGGAGTGGAGATGGCCCGTCGACTACTGGTCCGTGCATAGGCACAACCGAGGAGGGAAAGAGAGTGTGAGAGAGAAAGAGAATGGGAAGGGGAACGAAAAGAGTGTGAGCGGGAAGAAGACGCGTAATATCGCGGCGATGTGGCACCGCGGGAGGATACAAAAGCTGGGAATGGGGCCTTTAGTTTTTATCGGCGGATAAAAGTCGTGATAAGCTGTATCGGGCCCTGTACCCCGTGAAAGAGCGCGCCGACGTACTCGCACGATATCTGCACGGCATCGGTATCCTCAGCATGCCATACCTATGTATGCACATACACTCCAGAGTCCCTCTCTGTGTACCGAACGTGTGTACACACTACTTGTCTCGCTGACGTCGAGGCAGGAATCCCAGGATACCTTTCGGACACGTTCGACAATACCCACACATTACCTCCGTGATGACTCGAATAATGCTACGATGCAAAATATCTGTTTCCTATTGACGCGAATTTAATACACCTTTGAATTCGCCAACGACCTAGCGGATGCAGATTGGCTTAACTGAGTGGGAATTGATCTATTCTATTGTTGATTGGATACAGATTAAAGCAATATTTCCCAGTAATAGATGTTTATAAGGAAATGAGAGAATCGTAGGAATACGAATAGAAGTAGAAGTAACGTTAATCTTGGGTAGATAGAACTTTTTAATCCGGAAGAAGAATAACTTTATACTAGGATCGAAGCGCCATACCGCAGAATGGCAAAAGATCGGTATTCCGTATTGGCTATCTCGGAGGCATGGATTATACGGGAGTCCTCTGGGATACCGAGTAACCAACCCCCTTCTTCGAACCTTCGCGATCCACTGTATGACTGCTTTCTCTCTCTCGCACTCTGTCCTGCTCATGCTCACCGAGAGTGTATCTCTGTCGCATGGTCTCTTCCTTCGGAGCGCCCCTTAGCCTGGCCGGCTCTCGGTCTACGTCTGGCTAAAGGACTATATCGCGCACCGTCAAACCTGCCCGAATTGCTCGTCGTCGTGTTATGCAAACGGGCACATTTGTTACGATAGTGCTCGCCGGGGGGTCGTTCTCCACTACCGTGTCGTGGTGCAGCACCAGTGTACCGAGCTCTGAAGTAACAGAGTCATAGACGGACCGAAAGAGAGATAGAGATAGAGAGAGAGAGAGTGAGTGAGAGGGAGGTGGAGGTGCATGGTTCTCTCGCCAGTATGTAACTCCCAGGTTGGAACGCGCTTTAGCCGGCGAGCACGTTTTCTCGCCTGGACAACATCGTTTCCTATGTCAGCGCTACATTTTCCTAACGACCCAACGTCCGCTCTAGAAGATGTCGGTCCACTCTTCGGAAATACTACTCGACCCAACTACAGGCTACACTTCACATCCTTCCAGATGCTCCGAATAGGATAGTTGACAATACGACGCGACTGATTTCTGGAACGTCGCAAAAAGTATGTTACCGACGATCCTGCGGGTGAGAGCAGGAACGCGTTCAGATATTCAACTGGTGATCGTTTTGTAATTAATTACTGCTCTCGAGATTGAAATATGGAAATGCGTAACTCATGGAATGTTAGGATCCCCAAAAAGTATTGAGGAATTCGTTGGTGACCAATAATTCTGGCATCTACTGTCTTTCTTCTTCTGGACACAGAGTTGCATAGACGGGGGCGCGCGGAATCGTTCTGTCCTTCTCATAAAACTTTATCGCCCGTGAAAATAACACTCTGTCTCTCTGCTGTATCTGCCAAGTGTCATTCCGAAAGTTTTAACGGCCATCGCGTATCTCCATATCTGTCGGGCTTCCTTTTTCGAGTGATCCTTCGCGGCGAACACGCGCGCCTGTCTACTGTGTCCCACCTTAAAATTCATAGGTCACCGTCATTGTCGAAACGCGATTGGCGATGTCTTGATTTATCGATGAGCCCGCCGGAGAAATGACGCGTCGAACCGAGAGTGAAAAACATTATAATTCACTTGGGCAGGATTGGCACCCGTAATGCTACCAATCGAATATCTACTACCTAATTTTAATCATTTAACAGTAGAGATAGCACCAAGTTCTTGTCATTCGGCGGATGAAAAAGTTTCGGTAGAAATTCATCGTTAGTGCACTCGTCGGAGAAGGAGAGATATCTCGAGTAAGTCGAGGGAACTTTCCAGGATCGGTGGAAGTCATTTTTCTCCTAAACACCACGTTAAACCTTAAAGTTTGAGCATAGAGATGAAGACAAGTTCGACGGGAACTCGACTGGCGAGTCGGAAGACTCGAGGATATTCGAGGAGAACTCTAAACGCGGCATTCCCTGCAGGCGAAACTTTGGGTTAATGGCGCGGCTGGGTTGCTGCCGGGAAATAAGACTCGACGTCTGCATTCACTCGAGAAGACGAGAACTTTGCATCTCGTTGCGTATTCCTGATATGTGCCTTTGCTCGCCGAATAATCCACGAATGCCTTCGGGGTAGGAGAAAAACTGAAATCCCAGCAATTGTGAGTCACTCTATCTCTGAAAAAGCACCGACTACCAGAACGTACAAAGAACCTGGTGCTTACAACAGTTGTAGCCTTATCATTCCCCACTGCTTTTCGCAACACGCACTTTTTTAATTAAGGCTCTCACGTACGCCAAGAGATCCGGGATCGCATTAACTTGAAGATCATTTTCATTATTCCCCCTTATTTTTATCGCAAACTGGCTATCGGATGCGGGAATCTTCAAATACCACTGTTGCTGACCTTGCCGTGTAAAATAGCACATGCATGATTCCCAGTCCTTAAATCAGATTTTTTATTAAATAAATCATTCCATTATCCGAATTCCGATGCAGTACAACTATAATTCACCCAAGTCAAAGTGATAAGTGGCACGAAGATTAATATAGATGTTGAACGGTGAATAATATAAAAATAGACAAACATAACCAGCCCGCACTCAGATCGAGAGGCATTATTTTCTCCTCATCTACATTATTCCTGGATATATGCATTCGAATCTCTTAAGGCTGAAGGAAAGCCGGCGGGGGTAGAAGGTACATTAGCGAGAATGAGCGGGCTCAGGGCGTATCGAGAAAGAGATAATGTTGCCGGTGTAATTACGATAAATTGTTCCTTTTACGATAATTACCCAAGCACTAGAAACTGAACGCGGGAGTTGCACTCCCGTCTCTCTCCGCTGGACAAGCATGGCCCCCACACACTCCCCTGACTTTCTTTGGCCGTCTCATTACAGAAATGGTAAGTTTAAACATGCGACCGATGTGCATCGCATGAAAAGAGACTTACACCTACGAGGACTTCTTGGTAGGTGTACTAGAGAGAACTCTGTATAAATTAGAGGGAGCCGTATGCACTGAATTCTATCAACCGTTCACGATTGTATCATTTTACGTAATGAAGAGAGTCTCGGGCTATTTACGATAGCTATTGGCGTCCAGTTTACGTCAACGGAACTGTTTGTTTCTGTGATGGAGTCGCGCCATTGTAAACTAGAGAGCCACGTGTACTCGACAGTGAAGAGCGAAACGATGAAGCATCTGACGGGTACATCTGTTTTGAAAGTGTGCAACGTGACTGATCTTTGTAGACCATCCTCTGTCCAAAGCCTTTACTTTCACGAGGGAGAAATTCGGTGATTTACAGAGTCTAAAAAGGGGCTTCGTCTTTTCCACTGTTGTCTACCTTCTTCCTCTCTGTCTGAATGCCTTTCTCTTCCTGGACGGGGTAAGAATTTTACTGCTTCGTAAAAAGCCGCGAGGGGCTCTACAAAGGGTGCGGTGAAAGTTGGCGACGACCGACCGGGTTAGAAAAAAGCCGATCTCCTGGATAGAGGTGAAATCGCGGGAAAAGGGTCCGGTGAAAGAGTGGTCCCCGAAGAAAGTGGTGACCTTGCGAAGAGCCAGGAAAACTTTGGAGAAATTTCACCGGCCTTCGACGTCTCCTAATGTGAATCCTTTCGTTCCGGGGACTACTCCACTTTTTCCCAACTGGAAGAACAGAACTAGCAGAATACTCGGTATAAGAATCAGCAAGGTTGCAAGAAATGTAAAGTATCTCTTCGGGCAGAGGAAGCGTGAATGTACGGTGACATTTAGAATCGACCGGTTGTCCTGAGGATTTGATTGGTATGATGGCTTTGGCACGCGACAAAACGGGGTACGTGCCGCTGTCGTATGACCATAAAATCAACGTTTGGGGTAGCGCAGGCGGAGGCCAAACCTGGCGGCGCATAAACACTTATATAACAGCAATTAAACTCCTTTTAAGGCCCATAAAATTGCAGTTTCAATAATCTCGGTGACAAGACGATTCTGACCTGCCTCCCGACTACGGAACCTCACCCGGGAGAGACCCACCTCTCCCGTTCAAGGTCTTAAACCCACTGAGTTACCTTCCAAGTGCAAATGTACTTTTCCGCCACTACCTACCAACCCCTGTCAATTGCCCCCGGAATACCTGGCTTTCCCTTCGATCATCGGTTATTACGATGCGTTGTAACATCATTAGAAGGACTGCACCAATTTTTCGAGCAATAAGTCGATCATCGGGCTTCTTTGAGCGAAAGGTATCCTACCACTCCCACGAAAGGTTCGTAAGAATGGCGGTTGAAAAGGGATGCAGTACGTGCAAAAGCGAGCTCGGCTCCGGTGGATGGAGCCGAGCGAGCTGAGAGAAGAAATCGCTGGTGAGTGGGAGAAAAGGAGAAGAGTCCAGGTAGGGGAGGGTAGGAGAACGATGAAATGGGATAATACCAACGCTGCAGGACGCGGCAGCCATCACCGAATGCTAATGAGGGGTTGGCGGCTTTTGGGGCGGAAGATTCAGCCGGTACAGCGCGGCGCACTGTTGCCGGAGGAACGGTCTGATTATAAATTATACATTATCTCGTGCTAGCCGCCCCGCGTGTACACACCAAAATCCAACTAGACGTCCGCTGGCTACCGAGCCAGACAGAGAGGGAGGACCGCCATCAAAATGCAGGACGTTTACGAACCGGAGATAAATTAAAGACGCGCCTAGGTACCTTTCTACCCCCGCGCCCCACACCAACCTCCACCCATTTCCAAACCCTGGGAACAGTAAAAATTACAATACCGCATTATCGTCCTGAAGATCGAGATCGCAGTGTTTGTGATGAATTAGCTAGCCTGTATGGACTGACTTGAGAGATAGGCTTTGGAGAAGAGGCTGTCGAAGATGGGAGAAAGAAGCGGAGTGTCGAGTGACAGTGAGACTACAGGGGGAATGGCGGCACACGTTGCACGCCGAGGCGCTCACTGTTTACAAACTCTACAATATCGCTCGATAGCGGCAGCAGCTCTGTGCAGAGAAGTCGAGTGTGGAAGGCATCGGATATCAAAATACGCAGGATGAGAAAAATAACTGGCGACACACTGAGGAAATTGTAATCTCATTCCTGCAAATGGTCAATGTACAAGAGAGCAAAGAAATTCCCCTGAAAGAAGAGTATGTTTTCATATTGCCCGAGACCTAGTATTATTTCTGTTCGTACCTTAATTAATGGAATTTATAAGAGTGGCACTCGGGAGTTGGTGAGCGTCCAAACGGAATCAAATGTAACTTAATACGGGGAGCGCTCGGCGTATCCTCGGTGGCATCGGCAGGCCGGCGATCCCTGACCTCAAAATGCAGCGTGCGTCTCACTCCGTACACCGGAGCAAAGAGTGAAAGATTAGATACATATATCTTCGCCCGACTAATTCTGTACCATAAATGTATACCGTTACGCTACGAAACGCTTCGGCGAGCTCCGCGAAAATGCGGAGAAAAAAAGTCTGGCCGCCCTATAATTTTACAGTGCTCTCCCCTCGAATTTATGGTCCAGTCGTAATCAAAGTACGCCGGCATAAAATATCCTTGACAAGGTTGAGTTCTCAAGAGCAAGCGCCTACTTTAATTGTACGTCAAGAGACACGAGAGCCTCGATTATTAAGGACGCACCGTTGGTAATTTCTGTTCGACATAAAATTGCTAAGTGTATCGACGCCACGCTCCCCTGAAAAGTGTCCCTCGAGCCGAGCTGCCAATCCTGAAGGTGCACATTCGCACGGCCGCGCGTAGTATGTTCACGTAGCGGCGATAGATTACGTCCATACACATCGGCGACGGATATTGCGCGGGCCGCTGGGAGGAAAGGAATCACAAGCTTGCATTGAATTTCAAGTACTCCCCTTATCTCACTTTACTGCCAACGCCCGCCACGGCAAAAGCCCACGGAATTTCGGCGTGCCCTGTCCCCGCACACATTAAAATTTAGGAATAAAGATTTATAGCCCGCTTTCTCCCGGCGCTGCCGGCAACTCTATCTGGTCCTCGAGGAATGCGAGAATGTAAAAAGCTTTTCGCGGTAGCGTACTCTCCATCCGTTATTTACACAGGGATGATCGAATTTAAGAATTTAGAACCTCCCAGAAGGAATGGTGCGTGCGATATGGCCGCACGGATGTTTCAAGATTCGTATACTCGGCTGGTATTACACACACGTCTTAGCCACTCATTGGAAGCATGGACACGTCCATCTTCCAACGACGGCGTACCAAGTTATTATCACTGGGTGGCAGATACAACAGCCAGATGCCTACCGCTCGGTAGAATGATAACAATCCCATCGGACGATCATTAATAGATTGTTGAGCCAAAAAATGTGAATCTCTACTGTGCCGCTTGGACTGGGGCACGGCCGAGGGGCATAGTAGAGTCGTAAGGAGGCTTTTTTCCCAATGGAACTCGGATATGCGCCGCAAGTGTAAATGAGCGACTCTTATCGGGCCGGTAAAGGACTTCCTCGGATAATCGCTGATCCCCGCGCCAAGTTATGATCCGCCCAATGTAAACAAGCCATCGCGATAAAGTTGTTCATTCGTGGTAGGTTGGTAGGCATAGGTAGATACGTCCGGGCGGGGAAATTTTGCGTTTCACGTTCTAATCGCTATTTATTACGTCATTGTGCCGGCGGTGAATGGCCATATAGGAGAGATAGTCACGGGGATTATTTGCAAGCAACATTATCACGGTGACGACAGGTGTAGTTGCCCATATACATGTCCTTCTTGCATGCGCAACTAACATAAATGAATAGGGTTCGTATACCGGCATGCTCGCGCGCGCGCGCGCGCGCTCTCCCAGCACGTGCTGCTCCGTGGTAGCATGATTCGAGCAAAGAACACAAACGTTGCTGCTGTGCCCTGCTGCCCTTGGCACTCTCCTCCACTTCCTGTTCCCGAGGCCGCCCGAGATCTAATAATTACGGCGTATCCGTAGAATTTGGGAAGTCTGACGAGCTAATTATACGAGAGAACGAGACTCTCCAACGACTGCGGGTGGGTGTGTGAAACTGTACGGAGAAGGGGGGGACACATTTTTAGCCGCCCGGGAGTATGGCCGCCATGTGTGCCGCGAAGGCGCACGCCACACCTAAGCGCGGCACAGATTTCTCTTTCAGCGGCGTCCCATTTACAGAAATATGGAATGTACTTGCATGGTGCACGTATGCTTGCCGATGATGTCAGTGGCCAATCAAGCTGACCGATATCAACGAGAAACAACGATCAACATTTACTTCGGAGTTGATAAGAGAGCAACAGACTCTGCTGTACTTACCGCACACCACTCGGTCGAAGGGGCTCATCCAGTCTGCAAATGAAAAAGAGAATCAATTAGAAAAGTGCAGTGAACCTCACCACGGTAAAGGAGGCTAGCAGAGTTGCCCCACTCCTCTTGTAAATACACACGCGCTTAAGATAAGGGATTGGTCTAACGACATCGACTGCCGGAGCGGAAGCAGCCGAGCTTCTACGTAGTACTCCGGCATCTATGTAATTAGGCAGTGGGAACTCCCGAGATGCAAAGCCCGACATTATTTCACTCGGCAGGGCCCGGATTAAAGAACGATCGTCAAGTTCAGAGGATGCCGATGTAATCCTGCCTTTCCCGATTAGAGGAAAACTCTCTTGGACCGACGGCGAAGGGACCACCAGTTCCCTGCAATCCTCCTCAATGGCCAGCAGTCCTCGCTCGACCGTACAGGCTTCACTTTCTGTTTACCGTTTAATTGGTTAGCGAACGACGCCAATAGTTCGCAATGGCCGAAAGTTATCTCGGGAAAAGTATTGCTCGCAAGATATACCAAGGAGTACCATCCGTCCTATCTGACACGGGATCCGCTCTAATAAATCTTGGCACGATAGACGCGTTACAGTGTACCGACCGTACTGAATTGTCCATTCGATCGTCAGGTCATAAAGTTATTCTTACGCACTCGTAAAACAGATAGGAACTTTATTGAATCAGGAATAGACACGCTCGAGAGCGTACATCGGCCCGAGTCTGTGCCCTGGAAAAAAGAAAATTTACCGTAAGACGACCGATGCGCACGCGATGCACCACGAGACTTTTCCATTACGAATTTTGAGTCGAGACGTGATTTCGAGAGATACTCGAGTACCGGGCAATAAAGTGACTACATAAGATTACCAGGAAGAAGCGCGACTTGAACTAGCAGCACCTACTTTCAACGGACATACTTGGGAGTCTCTCAGTCTATGATTAACGTCATGAGATCTGCAATTTGCCGACGAGCCTCACTTCCAGCACGATGCTTTTGCAGAGAATTCACGAAAAAGAGAAAAGCGTGCTTTGACCGTTTAATACATCGCGGTAACATTACAACAAGGTGTTGATGGCCGAACGGGCGGCGGAAAATAATTTACATACTTGACGATTATCGCTTAATCGCAATATATTCCCGATTTCCTGAGTTCCGAGTATTCTACCTTGCGCTGTATGTATGTATTATTATGCGGAGGTATAGCATTTCCTTCTGGCGCGCGTACGACAGATTCCGCTCTCAACAATATGGCTGATATAATTTAGACTCTCCATCGAACCAACGTTTTCAGACTATTATTTATGGAAATCGGTGCTAGAAGCCATGAACAATAATAGATAAATGGCACTATTATAGTCAACCGAATCATGATCGTTATTTATAAGAATTCCTGTTGTCTTTCTTCCCTCAATATCGAAATCATGTGTACTTTACCGAAGATTTCGCGTATATTTCATGTAAATGCGATAACATTAATGCCAGCCGAGATATTCTCAATTGCTAATATTTATCCCAATAAAACAAATAGCTTCTCCAACAGCTAATAAAAGATCTCTTCTCCCATGAATCCGTGCTCTCGGATGACTATAGCAGCACGCCATGTTGCCTTTCGCCCGTGACTCCTTTACTTGTTGCAATCGCAAAAATCTGCAGTCTGAACACGCCGCCATACTTTAAATATGATTAATTTTTACGGCGCCCATTACAAGAAACAACAGCAAATCAGCAGCGTATCGGTGCGTTCCGACGTGCGCCGAAGGCGAGCAGTAAATGCCGTCGGCACTTTGGACTAATGCACTTCTTCGAGATAAAGGCTCTTCAACATGCCTTGCACGGGCCGCATGATGCATTACCGCAGCCACAAGGTAAAACATGCATTGTCAAAAGCGAGAGAACTCTACGGATGTTAATCAGTGAACTGCGCATTCTTGGCCGAACGACATGTGATTGTTCTTGCACATAGGCACCGTGTGGCAAGTGAAATGAGACGTTGCTCCGGTACAGGATATCCGACACGTTCCTACTGAGGAAATGCGTGTACCCTAATTAAAAGTGCTCCCTATATTGCCTGTGTTTCCTGCTCATCTGAGTCGTAAACGTGTGGTAATTGAATAATATAACTCTTTTATGAATCATTCAGCTTGCTAATAGTAAAAGGATGGTAGAGATGCAGCTACCACAAGGTAGAATTAAAAGATCTAGCTATTCAGTGAAATACGGAAAGAATAACTCAACCTAGAAATATGAGATATTCTCATTCCACTTATCAGCCATGGCACGCCTGTTACTCAATAATTAGTAGCTAAAGCGAAAGGGCAGCTATGCATGTAATGGACCCTAACGAGTTCAACGAACCGCGACTGATATAAGGAGAGTTTATGACAAGAAAAGTAGGGATACCGGATTACAAGGCATTAGAAACCCTTAAATCAATAGGTTCCAGCAAAGTTTCATAGCTAGTTTGAAATACGGGTACGTATGAGGAGTAAGAAGTAGCGGATACGTGCAAAGCCTTCGGGAGGGAATAAAGAATTGTTAATGAGATAATGACTCACCGGTGATGGACATCCAGGGGTAGCGTGGTATGTCCGAGATACCCGGCTGGCCGGTGGTCGGTTGTTGGCAGGAAGTCAGGGGATCGACGACGGCCGATGCAGCGGCCGCTTGATGATAGAACTGTGCCGCGGCGGCCATGGAGGCCGAGGCGGCGGAGACGGCGGAGGACGCCGATGCCGATGAGACCAAGCTGCCAGGAGTGGCGCCGTTCTGATGATGATGACCGAGGGTGTAGTTGACCATCGGATCGGCGGAGGAGGGTGCGACGTTTCCGGTAAGGCTGGCGGTATATCGGCATGACTTGTCGTTGGTGGCGGCGTCGACGGCCGCGGCCGCGGCCAGTGCCGCACTCGATGCCGCGGATGAGCCGAAACCAGGAACCATGCTGGATGTCGCGCCGAAAGCAGCAGCGGCCACGGCCTGCTGCTGCTGATGATGGTGATGCGCCGCCGCTGCCGACACGTAGGGATACATGCTGGAGGTGGTGCGTGCCGCGGGCGAGGTGGATGCCGAACTTCCCGAGTGTTGGGGACTCGAGCCCGTCGGACTCGGGGAATTGTGCTGCTGCGCGTAATTAACCGCCGCGGCCGCTACTGCAGCCGCGGATAGACTCGACTCGAGACTGGCGCTCGCCGGACTCGTGGTGCACGCCTGGATCGACGCTGGGTTCGCGCTCGAGAATAACTGTTGATGATGGAACTGTTGGTGGTACTTCGGGAGCATACTATCAATTATGAATTTCGAACTCATAGCGCCCGTCGCTTTGCCGATTTGGACGCGATGCCGACGACACACCCGGCTCCGACCGGGACCTGTGCCTCAACACCGACACCGCACCGGCACGCTGCTCCTCGACCCTTGCCTCATCGCGCAACCACTCTAATACCTCTCTCGTTTCTTCACTCTTCACCAACTTGATCTACTCTCACTTAGAGATACTTCCTCCTGGCAAATCGATCCTTCCAATCAGCTGTCCCTCACAGAGTAACGCACTATCCCCCCGCGCCCGTTTAGCCGGAGTTCGCTTGGTCGATCAGGTTGCACGGATTCGTGCCACGACGACCACTGCACCCCTCGGCCTGCCTCTCTTCTTCCTGGCCGTGATCTCGTGATTGCCGCCGAGATTTCACAGTTATTGAAATCTCCGGCTGGCCCGCTCCCGGGCTCGATCCTCACTCAGAGAGACGCACTTACGTAACTTTGCACATATTATCACAGGGGAGAGTAGAGTACTCGGGCGGCGAATGTGGATGGTGGCAGGTGGGTATTGGAATGATCACAACTGGGGAAAGGATGAACTCGCGGCGGCGGCGGGTCACTGCAAGTCAGGAGCGGACGAGCGGCAGCGGCGGCGTTGTCGGCGGCAGCAGTGGCGGCGGTGGATGGCAAGCAGGAAGGCCGGTGTTCGGTTCGGTTCTTTCGGCGGGTATCGCGCCAGTTTCGATGGAGATCGGTGGCCGCTGCTCCACGTCGACGTTCCGCACACTGAATCCGAGGTTACGGCTCCTTTATGGTAATTACGATTCCTTCCACATAACGGGCCGACGATCGACAATAAAGCAGCGGGCCTTTCGGTGCTCGAGGCCCACCCAGCTGATCGGTGCGCGCTCCCAGCGAGGAAATTGGGCTGCGGCGACACCAAGAGAGAGAAGAAGAGAGCGTGGCCCCTGTCAGGTGTTAGAAGCCGTTTCTTGCGTACTTCTCGGATAGTCGACGAATCCTTTATGGGCCATGCATGAAGGTACTATAGCCCCCTATCCCGAACGCCGCGTACTACAACCCACGGCCAGCTAAATGTAACCCCTTACAATAATGGCGCCGCTTGTCTCTCCGCTCTGTTCTTCCCCTCTCTTCCACGGGGTTCGAGCGCACAGGGGTACCAGCTGGTAAACAGAGCCGACCAATCCCGCCTCTGCCTTATCCAAGTTGGACCAATCGCGCGCCGCCTAGGCGCGCCAAGATGAATGGTCTCTCTCTCCACCGACTTTCCTCTCTCTGATCTTCGCTCCACGCTATACCTCCCTCTTCGTCGCGCCAAACTCGCTCTCCTTCTTCATTTCGGCATTCGCCGCCTCGCTCCTTCTCGCTTCCTCCGCGCCAGCCCGCCACTCACTCCTTCCTACTTCTTCCACCCAACGCACACCGACTACTCTCTCTCCTCCACGTTCCTCCAGTCTCTCCTGTCAGTGCAGTCGTGCTGGCCACGCTGCCTTGCTTGCCTTATACCTTGCGAGCTTCCAACCTCTACTACGATACTTCTTCTTTTCTCTTCCGTCTACTCCTTACTTATTCTTCTCTTACTTCTTCTCATACTCTTCTCCTCTCGCTCACACTCGTACTCTCACTCACTTCTCTCAGTCTTCCCTCGTTCTCACTAGCAGCCGCGAATGTCTTCACTGCACTTCCCTGCACAAGCTCACGGAGAGGAGTGCTCTGGCTCGGTGCAGTCAGTGGTTTCTGGAACCACTCTTCCGACGTTCTGACGCTTTCCTATGACCGCGGAGCCTCCCGATTCTCACCTCTTGTCTCTCACTCCCTGCTCTTCCAGTTTCTCGAACGTCTGTTTCGTATCGATTTTTTAATCGCAGCTGTACGTTCTTTTGGGAACCTATGAAATCGCTTCATCCGTCCGACGGTGTGTAGTCTTGCGCGCTGGCTGCCTACTCAGCGCGATGTACCCGCATCCTTCTTCCTCTTATAGCACTCCCGTATATGCTTTCTCTCTCGTGCAAGGCGCTTATTTTCTTCGCCGCGTTCTCCTTCTTCCTCACTCTCTCGGCGGCGAGTATCCCGTCTCTCTTGCGCTTGTATCATCTCTCTTCCATCATGCTTTTTACTATATCCTTCCACGGTAGGAACAGCTTTATCTAGCCATAATCTTCGTGAGACCTACGCTCTTCCGTACCTTCAGATCTTACTCAGTGGAAAACAGAACCGATATCCTCCTTTCCCTTCCCTCCCACCGACCCCTCTTTCCCTTTTCCTTCCAACACGAAGATATCCCAGCTTCCAAACGAATTGCTACCATTCGCAGATACCCCCACGAAGAAATTCACGCTACAATCGAGGAAGCAACGACGCCGAATTTCTCGAGGAATTCCAGAGACATTGGAAACCTCTCCCTTTCGCCCGACCTCGTCCTGCTCACGATTCTATCCCGACTCGGTGGATATCCGGTTCGCCGAGGCTCTCGGGGCCAGATGATTCAAGAGTCGCGCGAGTTCGCTGCCGCGATTTCACTGCAAGAGTCAGGCAAGGCGAGGCTCCGCGCCGATCGTGGCCTCTCTTTCCCTACTTTTTTTGCGCCGCGCTGGAAGAACCAGAGGACGAAACTGGTGCGTGTGTGTTTGGCCACTCAGTCTGCTCGACTCTTGGCAACCACTGAACCCGTCGCCAGCATTCCTACGTACGAGCGAGCGGAGCAACCAGGACGGGGCAAGAAGAGCGGCTCGCTCTCTGCCTCACACGAGCTGCCACCTAGGCCGAGTATGTGTTGGTGCGGCGGAGAGGAGCCGGGAGAAGCAGAGAGGGAGCACTGGCCAAGTTGCCGCGAGAGGGTAGAAAAGCTGCCGGGGCGGGAAGAGATCTTCGGCCTCGATCGAGACGCGTTCTCCTTACGACGGACAGCCTATTATACGCACTCCGTTTTGCAGGTCCGCGTTACTGTTACTCCGAACGGGCTTCCTAAGCTACCAAGGGCCTCCCAGACTTTTTTCTACACTCACGAGGACGCCCCTCGATCGTTACCAGCCCAGCCTGCTTTCTGCTTTGTGTCCCGGCCGACCGACCGACCGACCGACCCTGCCTCCACGCTGGGCGTATTAGTTTTGATCCACGAGTTGTCTCACATCTTTATGGCGCCCCTTCCTTTTTTCAATCCTGCTCCACTCATCTCCGATAATTACTAGCCATAATAGAATATAAATCTGACGAACACTACTCACCACCGGAACACTTCTCACCTGGAACAGAAAGAGGAATGGCCTGTTCAGTACTCAGTATTGCTTCTTACCTTATTTAGTTTACATAGGTTCCCCCGAGTATATCCAATAGACTTTTGGCCTCAGTTTGCACACTAATTCTGTTCATCGTTTATGGCGAGGACCTTTAGCCTCAATTACTAATTAGCTCGAGGGCAGCCTTCCGACTTGTGTCGTGGGATCCCTTGGGACGAGCCAAGCCAGCCCGGGTAAAGGCGTGGCCCACAGGTATTTTAAAATGGGGTGCGCTTTAGAATATGAAAGGTTCAGGGAAGCAAATCTATGGAGATGTATGTCCACCCTTATGAGCTTGTGATCTCGCTGTGTCTCGTGTATCTGCTTTTTAAGACACACCGCCTGGCGGGACACCAGCTACTACAGAAAGGAAAAATATTAGCCGCCCTTTGTTGTTGGAACCTCCGCTCGTTTATAATCAAATGAGCCGGCTTATAATAGGTTGGATATCCCACCGCATGATCCTATTCTTTATTCCTCTTCTACATATGAAGGTATTAAATTTTCCGAGGGACCTTGAAACTACCAATGACTTTTCAGTGTTACTCAACACTGCTGTTACTATTAGAATAAATCTGATCAATGGCACTTGACAGAGCAGGAGAAGAATTATTCCGATTACTGGAAAAGTTGACTACGTCAGAGCGTGGCATTTCGTAACTGAAATGAAGGAGCGTTTCTTCGGCTAAGTTGGTATCTGGTCGTTGGCCCTCTGGGCATGGTGTTGCAGGGATTGAGAGTGTGTGGTGGTCTCATGAAAGACGGGCTGTAAATTGCAGCCGTGGCATGGAGCAAGCGAAAAACAGAGCGAGCTGTAGAACGCTCTACTGGTGTGTCGGGTATGCGCGTTAAGAGATGGCCCTTGCACGTTGCACGGGGCAAAGTGGTGATCTGGTTCTTCGAGAACTCGAAACTCGACGTGAGACGTGTCAGTGCACGGCCCCGTTGACGAAGGACAGAAGGATAGGGAGAGAAAGTTGGGGGGACATGAGAAAGAAATTGGGCGGTGGTTCGGAGGCTCTCTGGACCGGGGTGAATCAGGGTGACGCCCTAGAGATCGCTCACAAGACACCTAGCGCGCCATCTCCAAGATGATAAAGAGAATTCGCGACCCTCTCCGGTTGTACCGGCGACTCCAACCTGTGATACGAGATCCCCGGCTTTACTGGCCTCTTGGATACCCGAGATTCTCCCCTAAACCTATATCACCGCCACTATGACATCACCCAATCCTCTTTTCCACCAACTGCAATTTCCATTTAAATTTCAATGATGAGAGATTTACAGCCGCACGAATACACGTTTTAACTTTGACCTTTGCCCGTTCGATTGAATGCATATTCTTCTTATTAATTGATACAAGTTCTTGATCATAGTTGAATATTAAAATTATGAGAATTAAAGATTCCATTAGTTCCGTATAATAAGTGTTCCATGTGCAAAGTTTATGAATCTGATAATGTAGAGAGAAAACAAGTAATTGGATTAATATGGAAGCTTATGATTTCGCATATGATCTCGAATGGCCAATAAACAGGGTAGTAAAATCATAACATGCTGCAGATCAACTCCATTGCCACTATGTTTTTCTCTCCATACGAATCGTGAACAGAGACGCGGAGATAACGTGAAGTATATAGGTCATTTATCTTATCCGAACGAAATTTAATGTACTCGTAATAAGAATAAGGACCGTAAGGAAACTTTGAGAAGTGAGCTGCTCAAGGTCACGGGCCCACTTCTTCCAACTGCTTTACCGACTTCCATCTAATGTGAGAGGACTGCTGTTTACCTAGCGAGACCCTCCAAAGCTTCCCGGGTATTTTACCTACACAGGACTTTGTGAAATCCATTTTAAGACTTTAATTTTAAATTCACTCGTGTCTGAACCCCTTCAAAAATTGGTGGAAAATTGAAATTTGAGCTAGGGCTCTGGAATTTATATCACTTATTTTTTTATGCAAAAAAACATTCTCCACCAAATTTCAGCCCCAGACATAGGCGGGAAGATCGAAAAACATGAAAGAAACCATCGGAATTAAAAGAAGTTGATTATTCAGGATTGGTTTTCCATGTGTTTTTGATACAATTCCGGCACTTTGGTCACTGGTTTCATGTTTTCTATCCGTTTTGATACTCAAACAATCGATTTATCAAGCGTTCGCCAAAGTCCTAGAACTTTCGAAAAATCGAAAATTTTTGAAGGGGTACACCTTCAGAAATTTGCAAAAAAATGAATTTTGAGCTAGGACTCTAATCATTCCCCTGGAGCCAATTCCCACATTCTGTGAGATGCAGTGCTATCAAAGATCTCTTTCCTGGGACACTTAAGTTAAGGGGAGCAATTGAGAGGCGAAGAAAAGTGGGAACGAAGCGGCGAAAGAAGATCAGTCCTAAAGTGCCGACGAGGCAGAGATAAGAAGCGATCCCATGACTGTGCTTTTATCCGTAGCCTGCAGACTATCGTTTCCTCCTGTGCAGATCTCAAAATGTCAAAGGAGGCCCTCGTCCCACCGGAATATATATGATTTCCCAAGGTATTTACTCCGAATTTGATCATGGTTCTAACTGCTGTATGATAAAATCGTGTCAATCTAACACCCAATTATTGTACACATTATAATTACTCGTGAATTACAGAATATAAATGTTTTAATAGATCAATAACATTTATATAAACATTGGCACTCACAAGTAGTGCTCGCCACTTGTTGCAGGTAGCTAACTTAAACCATGAATTACCTTTGACTCCATTCAATCGCACCTCCCACATACTTTAGCATTCAAACACAATGTGTCATGTTAATTAGATGCTCTTACTTTCGCGGAACACGTGAGAACACAAATTAACTGCGGGCATAAACACGCACCAGTGACAACCGACTCGAGCTACGAGATCACGTGACTGACGTTACACATACCAGAGAGATTACGCCAGACGGCATTTCTCCTCATATGATAATTACAATTGTTGATTATCCATTTATTGGAGTAACTTAAATAAGATGATTCTGTTCCTAGTGCAATAAGTTTTTCTGACTTTTTAAGTATTTGTGGTTAATGGTCTTGAACATTGTGCTGTCGCTATATCGCTTGGCTAACGTATTGCTCTAGCGAGGCGGAACAATTTTGCTGAGCAAACTTGGTCTCGAGAAAAATGCGTGCTGAGACTGGATTGCATTGAGGATGCATGGTGTATTATTACGGCCAATTTTCTTAGCCTTTCCGAGAGAAGGTACCGTAAAGGCAGGACGCGCGTGCGCGCCAGTGCAATAATTGCAGAGCACTTTGGCGATTAGGTCTCTTCCCGGAACACCGGGCGGCTCTCGCGTTCCTCGCTTTTACTGGTACAGCATCGTTACCGTTTTCTAACTTTCTGAAAAAGGCAGACTTAATGTTCGCTGTCGAGGAATATCTTTATAATGCGTCTCTCTTTTCAAAACGCCTTTACCGGCGGATCGACGAGATCTCTTGAAGTTGAGATGCTGCGAGAGAGGAGTAGAGAGGAGAATCGGAACTTTACTCGAAGCGGTGGCGTGCGCGCGAGTCCGAAGGTTGAAGACCCGCCGATTGACTCGGATAACTGAGGTGACTCGGTGACGGCGGCCAGAGGAAAGGCTGCCAAGCACGTGACAAGGCTGATAGGCGCAACGTGCCGTGACGTAATGACGTGGTAGAAAGTCTGGAATGCGGGGGGCACAAGTGAGTACACGTGCTGGAGAAGGAGAGAGAGAGAGTGACATGAGACAGAGGGGCTGCGCGCGAACGGGGCGGGCCACCACTTAACGACATTAGCGCAAGAGGAATCGAGAGGATTCGAGGAGGACTAGCAGCCCGAAGAAAGACAGGGCGAGCGGACTTGTGACTCGATGCGTTTTACTGCTGCTTTACGGCGCTTTATTGCGCCATCAAAACATAAAATGCCTGGGCGGGAAGCGTGCACACGCGTGGGTACACCCCCACTTCAGTTTTACCGCCGACTGCTGGTTAAACCGGGCAACATTTCCCGATTTCTTGCTCCGAGGAGCAGAGGGACCACCGCCTTCCACCTCCAACTCCATCGCCTCGCCTCCCTTCCTCCTACTTCGCCTCTTTCTCTCGCCTCTCGAGAGCCCCCTCGGACAATAGGACTTTTTTCACCTCATCTTTATTACTGACTCGATGTAGCTCGTATATGAGCCTCTCTCTTTCCCTCCCTGTCTATGCTGCTGCCGATCTCGCCGTGGCAGCCCTGCGACTCCATTCGACCGACGATATTTTACGCGAGCTTACGGATATCTCGCCGGTCTTAAGGGTAATTTGATCCCGTAAATCTTTCCTGACATTGATTCTCCGGCTTTGTACTCTCGCGCCCGCATACACACGTGGGTTCAACCCTCTTCTTGGAGACTGCGATTTCTCCTTGCTTGATCATCGCGCCTCCAGATGCAGCCGCCTTGCGTCATTCGCTCCGTTTTCGAGCTCTTCACTCACAACAGATTTTCTTGCAATTGTTTGCGCCACTCTTGCTGAGCTACCGAGGAGACTCTCTCCAATTCACTTGGCCTTAAAATATGCAGGGTAACACGTACGCCCACGGTCGTGTTGCTCCGCGCAGCGAATCGCAAGCATGACAAGCTTTATGGACAGTTGGGAGCCGCCATTAAAAAGTTTCTTAAGCAGAATGGGGTGTTGTACGGCTACTAACGAGCGATCGTGTAAGCAGATTAAAGGCCGGGTGCAATGCGACCTGCTTCGGCTGACACGCCACTCGCTTCTGATTTGCACCATGAGTGTACATTGTGCGGCAAATAAACTCTCAACTTTGTAGTATGAGTTCAGCCAGACGTAACAAAGCTCGAACCAACGAGCGAATATAATATCGAGGGGAATGGGTGTTAGGATTTTATGAATATTTAACAGTACATTACTTTGCCAAGAAAATGAGAGAAGGTTAAAAAAGGTATCGGCGAGAGTAGGCGTTTCTTATGTCAGAAGAAAGAAAGTAGTTTCGGAAATAGAAACGTTAATATTTGCAGAGTGAGAGTTGCCAAAATGCAGGACTGCGGTGGCGGCATCTGGCGAAGGGTAGTTCAGCTACATAGCGGCTTCTCCACCCCTCGGGTACGTTGCGAAATCCCCCTGCGAAACCGACCGGACAGAGAAGGGTGCATGGCGAATTCTCCCTTACCCCTGCACCCCATGGCTTTTCCATGGATTTTGGGATACCGTCGGAGACAGGTAGTTCCTCAGTATCTCGCTAGGGTGACAAGATCGAAAGAAGAAAAATGAGTTATAATATCTTCGAAATTTCATACTCGAAAGTAGGATCACCCTCCCAATAATATCTCGTTTTATATTCTCTATTTTATTCATGCGAAGCAATAGCTATAAACCTCTCCACCAACTGGTTTTCCTCATGGCGCCCAAATATAACCAATTGAAGGATTTCAAGCCCAAGATCAAGAATTTCCAACAAGTTGTCAGAGTAGAAGAAATCCTAAAGTATCTTTGGATCGTAATTGAAATGAAACTATGAACAAATTATCCGAGGGGCAATACGGGAAACTAAATACAACGAAGAAGAGAATGAGAAGAGATACGCGGAAGTTTTGTGAGACATCTCTCGCTGGATCTCCGAAGCAAGAGAGAAGAAAGCATGGGCTTGACTCACCCAACAATACAGGTCGTCGTCTAGCGGTGGCTGACGAGCGACTAACGCATTCATAAAATGTTAACTGCTTAATAAAAATGTTACGAGCTACTGTCTCACGCCGAGGATCGCCGCTCAAAGCCGGATCATCTTTAATGGCGGCTGGAGGCGCCTGCGTTTTGAATGAACACGTGCTCCCTTCCGCATCCCCGGCCAATCCAAACAAAACGTCGCCGCTCCGTCATCACTTCAAACTCTTACGAAATTGGGCAGTAAAAAAATAAGCACTTCCAACAACTTTTGTCATTAAATCCCAAGAGTTTTCAATACCTCGACCCCTTCGGCCCCACCATTTTAACCACCTGGCGAAGCGACCATCACTTAAAGATGGTAGGAAGCACGGGAGAAGTGTTGGAGAATACAAGCGATATCGAGGCCGGGGAATTCTAAGGCTAGGCTGAGGTGAAGTGTAAAGGAACTGGTCAGTGCATGCAAGGGTTGCGTGGTCGGCCTTGGACGGTCGTTAGCACTGTTCTTGACCGCATGCACCTATCGGCCGCTGCAGACCGAGGATCTCCGAGGAACGCAAGGACCTCGGTAGCTGTGGCTGCCATCGGCCTCATTCTACGCTTCCTCCAAAGTCATCTTAGCCGCATGTTACATCTTGTAACATTCCTCTCTAACAATCCCTTCGTTTCCTATTAAGTTAGAATCCAGGCAAGATTGATTTCATTTTGATCCTTCATTGGCAGTTTTCCCAAAGAATGATCGAGAGGGAATGGACCTATCAATTCTGGCTGATTAGCCTGTCGGGGTTGAGCGCGCTATGTGTATCGCAATTGGCTACGTCGCGTCGTCGTAAAGAGGTCGGGAAATTATGCAAAATACGGTTGTAACAGCCGGGCGGATGTCCCTTCACGAGGAAAGAATGCGCGAAATGGGCCGAGCGTCCTAAAGCGTACATTCGAGGGGCGTTATCGCGGTAGAGTTACGGCCGATCGATAAGCCCGAGAAGCGGCGTTGGATTTACGATGTCGGTCGCGGGATGATCGCTCCACGATTGCACGGCCTTGTGTCGTAAAGTGACGACGACCAGCACGGCTTCATGTACGACAGAAAGAGAAAGAGAGAAAGAGAGAGAGAGAGAGTACATGTACGCGAAGCTGACGGTACGTGCGTGCACGCAGATGTAGGAGAAGCCATTGAACGGAGCCGTGCAACACAGCTCAAGCCGATAACAGTGGTCAGAAAATGCTTGAGGGTTAACGTCGACAGGAGTCCAGCATGCCATTAGATTCCTGTAATCTAGCTTGCACTCTCGCGATAACACTCCGCTTGAATACAGTGGAACCCAGTCACTGCGGAACTCGAGAAAAGCCTGTTTTCCAGATGCCCGAGAAACGAATTGAACCTCTCGGCCAAGGCTAGATTGCTCGGTATTGAGTGGGATTTCATAAAGTGAACTTTCTCTCTGTCTCTCAACCCGAAGCAATCACGCGGGATTGGATGGGAGTTACATGAACACTTGCTTGATATTACCTAGATCGAATTTAATAATGCGCAGCTATAAAAGGAAAGATCGCGGTTACATTTCCTTGTCATGGTTCGCATGCTAATTTCTAGACGATCCTCCCCGTGTGTCCCCTGAATTATAGGCTTGGAATTGTTATCATGAAGAAATCAACACTTGCCCGACGTTCAGGAAGAAGCGCGAGTAGGATTGGGTGCGCTGACCACACAGCTCCGCTATTTGTTGTAACGCAGCTGTTCGCTAAATCGAGCGAGGGTTAAAAATACCACGCTCACTATTCCCTCGAAGAGAGCTCTTGCCAACGTAATTTTATGCGCCCTCGTACTCGAGGCTATATAAATGATCCAACCTGGACAAAGCGGTACCCCAAAATATTTTCTAACTCGCTACTCCGACTAGAACGACGAAAGATCAGCGTCGTAACAACGCGAACCTGAAGACATACGAGGGGAATTGCTATCGAGGGTAAAAGCTCGGGCGGAAGTCAAGACAAAAGGATCGTATACGATGCTCCCAGTTCTAAAACGGCAGTACCCTTTTTACGAGAAATCACTTGGACCGAGCGTAGAGCGGTCAATTCGCACAAATGCAGGAGAACCCGCCGAATCTCAGAGTGCTTGTCGGACGCGGGAGCGTAGAGATAGTAAAAGGAAGCCGGAAAAATGCTATATCACATTAGAGCCGACCGCCTTAATTTCCGCCTAACGATAAAGCGTCCGAGAGTCGGGCTCAGGGATCCTGCGTGAACTCATCCGCGTTGGAAGGCCGATCGGCTTTGCTAGAGGAAAAGGCTCGCGCGAACTTGAGCGAGCGAGCGAGTGAGAAGAGGAGGAGGAGGTGGAGGCTGAAGGGTCGAACTGTTCGGAAAAGGATATAAAAGGAAATATATGGTAATGTGCTCGGGGTGCCTTTCTCCGGCTCGCTCACTCGCTCGTTTGCTCTCCTCTTCTCTCCTGCTCGCTGTGGGGAGTCGAAAGAGGGCAGATAGGGGGCTCCGATCGCTCGCTGGGGGTTGGGCGTGGTGCCTAACGCACCCTCCTCGCCTCCAAGCTTCTGCCATCTCTGGCCTGTGCTTCCGTTCCACCCTCTAGCTCGCTCTTCTCCCTTCTTCTACCTCTCCATCGCTCGTCTCACACCAATGGATTCTCGTGTGTTCCTTGTCGCTCTTTGCTCCTCTCTCTCGGTCGAATTGGTTGCGGAGCGAGCGGATATCTCGGCTGACTCGGGGTCGCCGGTGGCACGAGAAGGCAGGCACGGCTGGCGGCACGCACCATCGCACCGCCGCCGCCGCCGTCGCCGCTCGATACTCCGGGGGCCGCGTGGCCGCGTAGCGTCGCGGCGCTGGAATTCCGCGCGGCCGTGTCATGGCCGCCCTTAGTACCCAGCCACATACGAATCCGACTGGTAGAGGCTGCCTTGCGCGCACCCTGGACATCCACAGCCAGCAAAGCCGACGCTTCCTATCGCCCTTTTTACAAAGCGACGCGACACTGACCACCGCGCGCGCGATTCCACTACTAACCAACCACCCCAGTCGCCGAGTCCACGGTGAGTCAAGCACAGACACACGCACAGTCCTAGCCTACTTTAGAGTACCTTCTACTTTCGTACGACATTCGAGTCTACCGCGTATTCGTGCGATCCTTCTTGCCCAAATGTTTGATTCGAGAGTCTAAAACATTAGTCCCGATGGAACGGCTCATTCCTATCTGGAGCATTGTTTCGCCTCCTCGCTGCGCTCCCATGGTGATTGGCTATCGTGGCGGCCATTCGGCGCCATCGCCGCAGTACTCGTATGCCGGCCGCGATGAATATGGATGAGAAGGACGCGCGACTCCCCGGTCGGATGCTGCTACATGTGACACGAATACTATCATCGTCCTTCATGATCTCGTTGCTACTATGAGAAATTTGTCCCACAGGAAGATAGATGGATTTGTAGAAAAATTGGAAATTATTTAATGTATACTTGCATGATTTACGATCAACCATCGATAGATCATTTATTGATATTCGTGAGGATCGTACGTCGCGAGAAAACACTATAATTTTCTCCTCGCCCCGTTACTGAGAAGGCGTGTTTAAAGAATGAGAGTGCGGGAAATTTGCACTTGTCAATTTTAAGAGACTAAACAGGTTTCCGAGAGGATTCGCGAGTGGAGAATCTCGGGGGACGTCGACCGGTAGTACGGCGCAAAGAACAGAGAGAGAGAATGAGAGTTAAGGGCTTGGCGGGAGGAGTCAAGTTGTTTATTTGATGGCACCGTAAAATGCCTCTTTATGAACTTTCCCATTTAAAAGGCTCGCATAAAAGTAGCGAGCGTATGTATGTGTAGGTAGGAGAAGTATCAACCGGGCATAAATCACGGCGCGAACTCGAGTGTTTTTAAGAGTCACCTCAATCGGTTCGTATACTGACTGAAGCAGTAGCCATAAGAGCCTACCGACGGCACTTGCCAGCAGTATCACCATGTGCCCGGAAGTTCACCCCATGAATACCCCGAAATATTTATGAAATCTTTATCACCAATATCTATAAAACAACCACGACTCAAATTCGACATTTTAAGAGATTTCTGACTCTCGAGAATAGCAGGTGTACAACTGTGGAAAATACAAAGCGACCAACACGTTCGTCACGGGAGCGGTGATGCGTTCACGGTGGTGTAGCTAGTTAGACTGACGGACTTCGCTCGAGGACGACTCTTTTTTTTTCTAACTCCTTCGTCGTTGCGTCAGGTAGAAAGGGGTCCGCGCTCTTTCGTCAACACGCTGAATTGGCCGATGACCTTGTCATAAAGCGGCTCTACCGTCGAGAGTTTACCTTACCCAAGGACTATTCTG
Organism: Ectemnius cavifrons; assembly: GCA_964023945.1. NCBI lineage: Eukaryota > Metazoa > Arthropoda > Insecta > Hymenoptera > Crabronidae > Ectemnius > Ectemnius cavifrons. Next base: position 12,670,481 of record OZ030380.1, read on the forward strand.
CTAGTCAAGGGTAGCTCTTTAACGCTTCACCCTATCATAAAATCAACGAGGATGCCCTTGCTTTTAAGAGGAAAAGTACTATTCGTGCATACCTTCATATTTACATTATTACGCTTGCCTCGAGTTCGACCAACAAATTTTGGCGAAAGAGTGCGCGCACGAAAGTTGGCCAGTTGAAAATGTCATTGTCATAAGGAAGCCTGACAAAAATGAGTCCGCCGTCGCTCGAGACAGCGGCAAGTTCGCGCAAACTTGAAACAAGTTTCAACACGCTGTGTTTTAAGCACCACATTTATTCCGCTCGAAGTCTCTCGTCGCGGCACGTGCAGGGGTGTGCGCGTATCCGAGAAAGCCACCAGGACTTTCCAAGAAGTACACACGCATTCACCTGCGTGCGTGCGTGTACGTGTGTGGGATACTACACACGTCTACATGTATTGTACATACGTGGCCTTTCAGTCCCTGCCATGCGAAGTTCGCTTATCGCGCGTTCAGCACTTTACGTTCGCCGGCAAAAAATCCCGAGTCAATTCGAAGTAAAATTTAGGTTAGCCGCGCAACAGCCAAGAAGTCATTGGGCAACTTCCACGCGGCGAAGTAATCGCATTTAAATCGCATTTAACAACACGAGAGTCTCCCGAGCAGTGTCTTCGGCGCGGCACTTCTTTTTCGCAAGATGTAGATACCACCGGACTTAACTCGGACTGTCGAATGAGCCTGGTAAATTCAGAGTCACGCCGTCAGCCTGGTTGCGTGCGAGGCGCAGGTATATTTCTGGAGGACTGTCAGGAAGGGTAAAATTTCGTGGGGAGAAAAAAATGCTCGCTCGTACAAGCCGTTTAACCGCAGCGCGACCAAGGCCGCGCAAGTCTCCCATCGCCACTGTCCATCTTAGAACGGCAAAGGGTTGTTTTGTGCGTTTTACTACGGCGGGACGCCTCAAGGCCGAACCAGCAGTAGAGACGAACTAAAGAACAACCCTTGCTTCCGGATGACGCGACTGCCACGACCGTAACGACGGATCCCTTGCGTCCTTCGAGTTGACGACGAAGGGTTAACTGCCGGATGCCTTGGCATTCACAGATCCAAGCCACTCTTTTTCCCTGCAGGTAGCGGTAATGACAAGCGAGCGGGTAAAAAAGGCGAAGGCACGATATTACAAGTTTTTAAGAGAAGGCAACGTAAGGCCGCTCTAAGAACGGTCGCCTGGCAAGGTCTTCGTTCGAGAAGAACTTGAGACCTTGGCTTCTCGTAAAGGGGTAATCAGCCCTCGGCAAGCCGGACCTTGACTTCGATGGCTCGAGCTTCACTCCTTTTCGTAGCAACCCATCCACCTTCCAGTCTTTCTTACCACCTTTAGACCGATATGAACCTTTCCTCTGCGCGCTCCTGTCATTCCGTCGTCGACAGTCGTCTCCCGGAGGAATAAGCTCTCGTGCAATTTTTCTAAGTTCGTCTATGTACTCGCAAGTGTTTTCGTGCTGTGACTTCCGGGGGCTCCGTGTGCTCCTCGCCCTGGTGACGTGTGTACTCTTTGATTCGTGTCAAGTTTAAGTGAAGAGCCGTCGCGACTCATTGTCTGAATTGGGCCCCGTTTGCACTTGGCTCCAATGCTCAAATCGGCCGGATGGAGGCGAGCCGACGTGATTCTCGATTACGCCCTCTCTCACGACCACGTATTTCTATAAGTTAAGCCGGTAATCGAGGGTAATTACCCGATGTCTGCCGAGTGAGATGAACGAGGATGGAACTGGCAGGAATATCTGGTGACATGCTGGCATCGTTGCTCCAACTCGAAAGCCTTTCTAGTTTATTCACTCTTCCCCCTTGTCGTGTGAACTCTTCTCCTCCGCTGCTCGTCACGTCCGCCCGCCACTTCTCTCTGTCATTCCACTGCCGAAGTTTGTCTTCCAAAGATGGCCCTTGCCACCGCCTCCTCGCTAAGGCGACAATCTTTTATGCATTCCGTGTCTCACTCCTGGATATACATGTTGCCGTCGAGTGAGATTTAACAAGTACTGAAACGCTCAACTCTCGTTTCTTCGTGTGGTGTTTGTTGTGTGCTGTGCGACTCTCTGGGAACTCTTCGATCTCGATGCCAGGCTAACTGTTTATTAGTTCCCATCGACCAATCCTCTCTGGCGAGGATACGTTCAATGGAAAGACAGGTATAACCGAAATCACATCGTAGAAATTAAAATGTCATCAAATGAATAATCTTCTTTCGGTGAAAAATGTCATGAATAAATTTTCGGGATGTGGAACATGGCAATCCATCTCTTCTCCCATTGCAATCTCGATAGCACCGTGACCTCGAAGGACGCTCGATACTTCAATACTCTCACCGAGAAAGCTTAAAAGCATTCCTCCGTAACTCACGCGTTCTCTCTCGCAACGTCTTCACCGGAACCAGTTGCTTACCTATTTCTTCCTTATTTCAAAGTATTTTCTTCCTCTCGCGCTCGTTTCTATGATGGCTATGAAAGACCTCCATTACACCTGGCGCACTCCTCCATCTCCCAGCTTTATTATTGCTAATAACGCTTGTTCCAGAGATTAGTTTATCAGTGGTTACCAGCGCGCTTCATGTTAATGCTCGTCAGTAAAATCACACATTTTCTTAGCTGTTAAGGAACAACTCGACAAAGCTGATAGGCGGGATTTGTCGATGTAATTTCGCAGGTCCATCAATAGCAAAGTTCGCACGATACGAGATAAAATTTCGCCTTTATCGCTGGCTAATTGCTATTACGATCGCCATCCGAACCACCGCTGAATGACATTCTTACTTAATTGCACAAAGCTCCGATGGCGAGAGAAGCAGCCGGCGAGCGGCGGCGACGGTGGCAGTGGCAGTGGCCGCATCGACGACGAGCCGCTCTACGCACTAATAATTTATTTTACGATCACTCACTTTACGATCATCCCCAGCCAGTAAAGTTCCCTTAATGAAAAATAATTCCCAATTAAGAATCACATTGATCAGCTATAAACGCGAATCAGTCACGCGAGCCCCGTTCTCCCCCTCGCGCCTCGCGCCGCGCATCTCTCACACCCGCCCTGCTTTTAACGATCTTCCAATAATAGTTTTATTCCCACGTCCGCCGCTATCTGCATTCATAATCAGTTCATAATTATAGCTGCTATTATCGCCACCGAAAGAGAAAGAGGAGGAAGAAGCGAGACGGAGTAGAAAGGGAGACAGTTATCGTCTCGCAACGATAACTACCATGACGCTGACTGTTCAAAGAAAGTGTCATCAAATCTTTGATCCCTGAGCCAATAAATCACGCTCCCTGGCCAACGAGATCGTAATAATTAATCGGGAGAAGTTGAACGCGCGGACGAAATGGATGTAGGTTGCGCGTCGAAGTTGGCGTCACTTGTTGGACGCCATAGTGAATGTTCGAGGCAGTGGCATTCACGGGCCAGGAGAGCGCTCTTGGCATGGCTCGCAGCCATTTTCCCATGTGTTCCTACATGGCCAGTCCGCTCCTCTCTTCCTTTCATTCGAAAACGGAGGAAGACCTGCCAGCCTCCCAGCTTTTCCTGCGGATAACGGTTACTCCGAGACAGAGAACGATAGAAAGAGGGATTCGGAGAGAAAGAGAGAGAGAGAGAAAGAGAGAGAAAAGAGCTGGCCACATTGCTGCGATTCGAAACTGATCCGTAGGGAGCGATTGAAACCGACGACGGGCGAGGACACCGACATTACGTTCCCAAGCATTTCAGCTGACGACAGCTTTTCCGCTTTTCTTAACGCCTCGAATTCCATCTCGCGGACCAGTGATCCAAATTGATTCTCCCGGAATCCGAACCGCCTTAAGCCTTCACTTCCCGGAAATATTTTTCCAACGACGGGATCTTCGTTCTTGCGCTCATACTTCACTTCACGAAATAGATAAGCCTAGCTCGGAAATAGCCACGTTATACTTCGCCCCGACTTTGACTATTAATAGTCCGAAGTGCTAGCTGGAATTTGTGTGCAGTGAACAGCAAAGTGGTGTGTGTGTGTGTATGTACTCTACTTACAGACTCGGAATACACACACAGAGCGATCGTGTGCTGTGAGAGTTCGCTCTCGCTCTTGCTATCCGGCAATAAAAATACTTGCCGGAGATAGGACGAAACGGGAGAAGAAGCTGGGCGTCCTGGGCATTGTAGTTAGCAGTTAGCCGGGCAGAGAGAGAGTGCACGAGGGCGGAGAAGAAAAGCCTTGCAGAAAGGGAGTGAGTGAATGCAGAAGCCTAGAGACAGAGATGTGGAGGGTTTAGAGGGATGCAGGATATCCCGGACGCAGATTCTCTTTGGTCAGCGGGTGCAATTCCAGCGGAGCCCACTTTCCGAGCCGGCAGAGAACACGGGACATAACATGAGAGGAGCGCGTCTGTAGGTACGAGCGTCCGTTGGTTCGTACGAGAGAAAGAAGGAGAGTAAGAAAGAGGACGATCGAGCGGGCGAAGGGCAAAAGGAGGAAGAAAGGCAGAGAAGAGAGTGGTGTCGGCCCCGAAAAGGGTTGAAGTTGGAGCGTGACCGGGAGGAAGAGATTAAAGTGAAGAGCGAGGGAGGATGAGAGGCAGATGGAAGCAGAGAGAGGAGCAGCGAGAGTGGAAGGAAGGCAAGGAGGGATTTGACAATCGCAACATCCGTGGCCCGGTGAAATTAGGTGGGCGTGCTTGGCTGTAAGGACGACGAGCAAGCGAGCGAGCGAGCTAGCGAGCAGGGGTACGAAAAAAAGAGGATTCGATGGAAAGAAAGAAAGGAAAAGGACTCGCAGCGCGATCGGCTCCGTTCATTACTTTGCGTTGATAAATACCTTTATGCAAATTAGCTTGTATCGCACGAGGTGATCTTCATTAACCTCGGACCAGTGCTAACCGGCACTGTAAATAAGCTAATTTATTCGGATCCGCGTATGTCCTCTTCTACGGTTTCCCGTCCCCAATATGCCCGGGTCTCCATCCTCCGCGTACCTACCATTGCGACATTAAGATAGTCCCCGCGAAGCCTTATCCGGCCGCGATCGTTTCGCCCGAGCTAACAATGAGATAAGACGCAATTAACAAGATCCCCAGTCGTTCACACTGCTTCTTATAGACCGATGTCCACTTATATTTAATTTACCTTCCACCCGCTAAATGCCTTATTAGAGTTCATAGCAATTAATTCCCTGTCGCCATCAGTGACGGGGGAGAGGAGAGATGATTGGCCTTTTCTGCCTTATAGGTCATCCCAGTCGAGGCCGAATTTTCGAAAGTCCACATCGAAAGCGAGCAAAAGACACACGCCTCCATTCTAATTTTACATGAAAAGGACACTTGCCTCCACGAAACGCTAATTACAATCTTGTTTTCGACGAGCGTCCCGACAACTGGCGCTTTTGTTTACCGGACGCGTCTGCTGGTAACAGAGCCGTGAACTTTAACAAGGGATTCGGATTTGTGGATCGCGATAAAGTCCTATAAAACTCTGAGAATTGCGCGTGGGTTAAATAAGCGGAAAATATAGCCTTACTGACGCAAGCTCTCGGTGCTCGCGTTGTCCAACCAGCAGATGCATGTAATGAACTATTAGCAGATCATTATCGGCTGTAATTTATTTGCGCGGCTGGTCTGCAAACTCAGCGTCGGTGAAATAACTCATTAATATATCAAGCTGTTTAAATAATTGTTGGGATCGAGCCCAAGTGAATACTCCAGTAATTGGCGTACCCTCGTACCGCATACAAACGCTCCTTGCTAAATGGCTATTGTTCACGGTTCGTACTCCGAGTGCGGTGCACCTGAGCGACTAATTTTTATAAAAGAACTACGCTACAAACGTACCGGGCAACCTGCCCAATGGGCCTCCCAGACACCACTGAAATATCCCTCTTGATATCGGACTGTACCTTCAAGCAATATCTTAACATTAAGGTATCGAAATGCCAATGACAATTTAACATAAAGTAGCTCTCAATGATTTCGGGGACTCCTCTCAATGCGTTGCAATCTTACACATAACCAACAAAGTTGCAAGGAAAAGTTAAGCCTCTGATATAATGAAATCCGATATTTTACATGCTTACTGACGCCAGCCTTTTACACAACTGATAACATCCACCGGCATTACCATTCCCTTTCTTTTTGCTCAAAGTGTACACTGTAACACTTTTTTCTCTGAACTTCATGTTTAACTTCGCCAATACTTCGCTCGCACGAATCGTACTGCAATTCAATCTTATCTTTAACTAATAAGTGCGGACACGTGTTATAATACTGGAAAAAAGGGAGGCCGACCAATAAGACTACCCTTTTTGGAAATACATCGATTTCTATTATGTAACGGCTGCGGCAAAATTTGTATTTACGATCAAGCCAATAGATCAGCTAGCACTCTGGAATCATTGCGCGACAGTTTGACTCGGGCATTCCCCATTACGCGATAATAATGGGCGTTCGCATGTATTGCCAGGAGAGTGCTCGACATCGCCGGCATAATTTATTAGATCTCGAGCGAGTGTCAGAGCGGCAGGGGGCTCGCAAGCTTCCACGAATCAGGAGAGGCTGCTTGTCAAGGGGGTGCACGCGTAATTTCGAGCGTGTGTGCGCTGCCGCCGGCGGCCATAAACTTCTCTCGGGTGTTTGGCCTCGGTCTCCACTGGTTAACCGCATTCTCGCTATTGCAGAAACGTGTGCGAGCAGACGAGTGCTCGTCGCGCGCTAGGTCGCAGAACAGCACGATATTCCGGAATCATAAATAACCCTTCAACAATTAGCACGCGCCCCCCCCTTGAGGGCGCGCAAGCCAACCGTCGTTTCCGAGCGAAGGAGTGCCGGCGTGAACCCCCTCTAGCTATATCTGCCCACCAGTTATAGGATTCTCGCAATAATAAGGATCATGTCGGCTCTCTGCGTCAAGCGAGCTCAACGATTTGCCTGGTCTTCTTTGTTCGACCTCCTAGCACGATCCTTTAGCCAGGAACGGAGCGAAAATTTCCTATGAAATGAAGGCTTATGAAGAGCAATCGTGACTCCAATACATAAGTGATTCACTAATGACCGAATTATCGTCTGCCATCACTGGTGGAAAGATACTCAAAGCAGCTTCAAGTTTGATACATAAAGAATTTAATGGAAGTTAAGCGGAGCATCGAAAACATCGTTCGATGCTACCTACGCGCCTGAAAAGGATGGAATAACCTTGGCTGGGGGGTGCCGGGCGGCTTTAAGAGAGAAATATACGCGCGTCGGCCGGCAATCCTTATCAAAAGATACTGCGATCGTATTGTACGGTATGAGTCCTTTCCAACAGAAATGCGAGCTGCGCCCCGAGTAGGCAGCACCTCTGGAAAAATGATCTTGGGTCTCCAGCGAACCAACCAACCAGCCAGCCAGCCAGCCAGCCAGCCAGCACTCAACTTCGAGCTCCAGCTGGAGCTGCTGCTGGCGAAGCAGCCCTCGGCTCCCAGCAAGGGAATAGTTGTCGTTCGCGCGCTCACTGTTATTGCCCACGATATCCCGGCCACTTATCGTAACTAAGATCGTCGAATTAAAATTCAGCGTGCGTGTAATGTCGCCGTACGTTACGCGATAGCGAACCGGCCCATTCTCCAAGTGCAATCTGCGCGGCAGGAGTCGAAGAACTTTCCCGGGATTACGCATTCCATGATATGCATGTACTAAGGCAATGTACTTAGAGGGCTATCCTGTTCGTCCTGTGAGAGTGACTCTCTTGAAAGAGATCGAAAGAAAAAGAAAGAGAGAGGGAGTGAGTCGAGGTTAGCCAATGGGGCTAAGTATACTCGAATGACGATTGCTTGGCATATTAACGCGAAGACTAATCGATACGTAAGCGATCGGATCGCTCTTTCACAGGGGCTCGACACCGGGGCCAGCTTGAGAGCTGAATAATCCAAGTGGCTGGTGTGTAGGCAGTGCCAGCCGGAGCTCCCTAGCTCGTATTAACTTTATGACACCCGGTTAATATCTCTCACACTCTTCTACCCCCCCTCCCTCTTTCTTCTCACAGATATCGCGTAGAGACGAAGTGAAGCGTGCGATGACTTCCGAAACAGTGTTCTGAATGAACGTGGTCAGTCAGTCAGCGGGCGAAAAGGATGGGGCCGCCGGCAGTCAGGGACAGGAGCATTCTTCGTTTATGGCTCACTGAAATAGCCCGTATAACCCCGTTACCTGACGTCACTTCACCAAGCCTGTATTAATGTGCTATTTATAACGCATACTGCCACCAAGATCATAAAGGCGCGACCGCGATTCCATAAATATGTGGAGCAGCCTACGCCTCGGACTTATCTCTCGGTGATCGCTATGACCACTTGATGCCACTTGACGAATGAACGACTCTTTCGGCAGACTTAGGGAACTCTGATAATTAGAGATTGGTGCGCAGGAAGGTCGATCGGGTAGAGGGTTGTGGAAGGGGTGTGGGCGATAAGGGAGGACTCACAGCTTGATCGCGCGATTAAAACATCACTGGGCTCGACTTCCGACAGAGCAGAGAGGACGATGCCATCGTCGGGAGTTCGCCGTCATAATAACGAATAAATTCGAGAAATTCAGTAAGGCGGCGGCGTAATTGCATTGAGGATTTCGGTGGTGGGTCCGAGAGGAGGGGGGATCTGGCAAGGGGACGGGGCAGAAAGTGAAGAAGCCGAGGACGAGGAAGCTGGAGAGCGAGAGAAATAGAAAGGCAGAATGGCGAGGGGATGGGTGTGGAATCACGAAAGTTGGCAAACTTGTGCGAATGGCTGTTCCAGCGGACGCAAAGGAAGTGAAAGGGATGGGAAGGACGGAGGTGGGCCCTGCCAAGGTGGGGATGGCCGAGAAGCAGAAGGGCGACGGGAGCGGTGGGGGGCGGCTGAGACAGGAACACGGCTCTGCCAAGGTGGAAGAGGCAAAAGTTTCGATCGTAAAGCGAACGGAGGCAAAAAAGGAGAATTACATTAAGAAACTCGAGCGTTGCCGGTGTGTAATGCTATTCCCTTCCCTCTTACTCCGAACATCATGCATCCGGGACTCGACTCGATCCTTTTTCTTACTCCGTCTCTCTTCCACCAAGCTCTGAATAGTGGATACACAGGGCCATGTCGTGAGGTGTCGGTCAGTACGAGACCATCAAGAATTGATCATTACGAGGGCCTTAACAAACACTCGACTCCTCGAGGAAGCCGCGCGACGGCACGCAATGGTAAACACGAGACAAAGGGACAATCCCCCGGAGAGAAGGAAGAAGTAGGTCCGGACCAAACTGAACTGGACGTTGACAAATATACAAGTGTGAGTCTTGGCTGTCCCGTTGCGAGTAGCAAACTAAAGAGTATCTACACACCAGCCGACAATTTCCCAGGAAAATACGTGGCCCGTTTGTTCCCGGGAAATTATGAGAACTCCCGCAATTATTTCTGCCGGCAATAGGGTTTAATTTCCGCGGGCGATTCCTCCCAGAGAGAGAGGAGATGGCGCTTAAGGGGATGCGGGGTTAAAGAAAGGAAGGAAGGATCGCGAAGGACGAGGTAGAGCCACACCTCGTGTAGTAGTAGTTAGTTTCGAGTAGAGACTAGTGTAAGGCTTGGTAGCGCGTCGGCGAAAGAAAAGGGTGGAAGGAAGGGCAAGGATAAAAGCGAGGAAAAGGCCGCGCTGTAGAAAGAAAAGGGAAGGAAGATGGTCTGCATATAAAGTGGACACGAAATGAAGCGGGTTACGTATACTCGCTAGGTATAAGAGCGTATACGTCGGCCCGCTTCCCTCCTTGGCGCGCATCTCTCTCCGCCAAGTTTGCCTGCCTTTTTACTCGGCATACATTTCGTTTACATAGGGATCCACGTGCAAGCGAGCGTGCAAACGCGAATAGTGTATGCCGACACACGCACACCACCAACAGAAAAGAGATCCGAGTGTGGGAGTGCGTACATGTGTGTGTATGTGTGTATACGGGGATGTGCGTGGGTTAGAAGGAGAGAGCGAGTCGGTGGAGCCTCGGGGAGCTTGGTTAAAAGCGCGCAGGGTGCTCGCAATGGCCGACGATTTTCAACTTTTGCTATCGCGCCAGAGCCGAGAATGGAAAATGGAGAATCCCGTCGTCGGCGGGTGCGCGGGCGGCGCGGCGGGATATGTACGCCCCGACCGACGACGGCTGAACTCATTTACTTGGAAAACTTTCCTCGAGAGCCTCTCGCCGCTCTTTCTTCGCGCGGCGTTTACTGCCAGTGAGCCCTCTCGCGATACCTACACCTTTTGCATCCTTCTCCGACCAATACTACCTTCTTTCCTTCCTTCCTTCCTGCCTTCCTGCTTTACTCCCACTTCTATTACTTGTATCGGGCATCCCCGACTGCCCCGTCCATCTCGCCACGCATTCTCTTTGTATCGGTAAAACGGAGATTACTATTTCCTATTTCGCTTTTTCGAGGATCAATGCCGCAACGGAACGGATTGCCATTCCATCGCCGAGCTTTCTGTTTAAATGCTAAAAGACTCCTACAAGGTTTCCTTGAATAACATATTATTCATAGCAAAAACAATGAGTTGAAGAGGAATGTTCCGTATACGCTCGAGTCGCGTTTAAATTAGGAGCGCAAAAACCTGTAATGTAAACTAACCTTAATGCGAATAGCATCGGTAGTTGCGCGCCAGTGGAAATATCAACGTGAAGCGGGACACTTTTATTCGCAACTGTGACAGCTCGCCCACACTATCTTATCCCGAGAAGATTTAATGTGCGTGAGTCTATCTCTTTTAGATCAGAATCTACTGCAATTCCGATCGTTATAATAATTCAATGCCATTTTAATATGGAATGTTCGCTCGTCGAAGCAAGCGGAAGGTGAAACTATAACTAGCACCTGCCGCCAGAAAAGAACTAGAAACGAAATAGCATGGTGTTACAACCTCTAATGATTCCAACGATTTAATGTCACGGTGATACCTTGGATGCTTTACGTACGGCATCACGCTACCGCATCCATGAAATTTATAATTCAGGAACTTGCGCTACAGGAATCGTCCTTGTTCCATCCGCGGAGTGGGAGCAGGTAGCAAGGAATAAATCAAAGCAGCGGGCCAGTGTACTGCAAGTCCATAACCGAGTTTTCGTGTTCGATGTTCCCGGGCATCAGTAAAAGTCACCGTAAAAATATAATCGTGCTAATGATAAGCAAATGGAATACATGGAGAGTCGAGCGAATGCCAGCAGGAGAACCGAGCCATCATCAGAAGTCAGGAAGCCCGCTCGTAAATTCCCCTATGACGTTTACGATCGGACACCTCGCCGCGGAAATTCTTGCTAGATGAGTATCCTCCAGCATCCAGTACCACGTGAGCGAGAGAGCGAACCAGCGGGTGAGGAAGGCCGACAGGGGGGACGAAAACAGGAGAGAAGATATACGGGACGATAGTTAATTTGATGTACGGCCACGTACGGGTATCGATCCTTAATATGATTTAGAGCAGAGGTTCGCCCCGATCTTCTGTAATTGTTTCAAGAATTTACATCGGCCAGTTAAGTTTTGATAATACCTGGCAGATCCAAGAATTTATTGGCCAGCTGCCAAGACGGCGTAGCGGAAATTTGCTACGTGGAGATTTTAATTTTTCATTTTCCTACAGTACGTGCGCCCACGAAATAGAATCGCGCAATTTTCCCCCTTTGGCGTTCATGCAACTCGAGCCAACATGACTGCGTCGAGTGATGTCTGGTTGTTCGGTCATTACTTACGGCCGGTGTTATCGCAGCGAACGTCTCAGATTCATTCACGTATCGTCTCTCTCACGGTTCCACGTGATTTCCAAGCGAAGCACCAACAACTCCTATCCAAGCGTTAGACAGGGAATGCGAGAAAGGGAGAGAGAGAAAGAGAGCGACAGAGAGGGAGAGTGCTGGAGGAAAGCGGTAGTAGATATTCCAATCGCATGGAGCCAATGGGACTACAGTTAGCGAGCAAGTCGATTGAACGGCGAAAAAATTTATAAGGTCTCTGCATCGGCAATCTTACCGGGTGTACTCCACACGAGGAACGAAGGGACGGAAATCGGGAATTCCAGGCTTCTGCTTCTCCGGCTGACGATCGCCATGAAGAGAGTACGACATATCGTCAATCTCTCGAGCAAGACTTGCTTCGATCGACCGTGCTACCGATGGCAACGATAGGCTGATTCATGATTTGAATCAGGAATAAGCCTGTCCACTCTCTTCCATATCGCAGAGGCTAAGCATGTCTCCCTTCCTTGGACATTTTAACTTACTACCGATACCAAGCGCAATCTAAACTAGCATATACTTCCGCTTACAAGAGACTCCGGCGACTTAACGAAGAAGACTCGGTGCAATGGAGAATTGTGATATGCTCAGCTAGAAAAAACAAAAAAAAAAATCCCGTCGGGAATTTGAGTGTGGCGGTTGGCTTTGGCGCAAGATCGACGTGAACTAATTCGGGCGGACTCTATCCAATCTCACCGGGCTCGTGCAGTCACCAGCGTCGTTTTTAGATTTAACCTACCCAAATATGCAAATTGCCCGACTGGCAGCGCGGTACTCTCGCTGGGGAAGAAAGAGAGAGAGAGAGAGAGAGACACACACACACACGCACACAGAGATACACAGGCGAAGAGTGAGAGAGAAAGAGAGAAGCTTTGGCTCCGAAGATTCCTGGAGGGGAATGGGCGATTTGGTTGGCTCGCCTCTAGAAAGGGGAACATAATCCTTGCGCGTCCATGGCAGATTGTGGGCGGCGGTGGAATGAACGAGGGAAAAAAGGTCCAAGAGGAATCCGGACACGCACCTCTCTCTCTCTCTGTCTCTATGCACGCGCGTAACGCACCTACATTGCTGTTAATCAATAGAACCAATGGCCAACATCCTATCCCGCAGTTTCATCCTACTGTCGGGTCCTTTTCACTTTAACCTCCGAGTCTATTGACTCCAGCGAGTCCTTAAAGAGGCGGATATTATTTCCTCGCACAGAACACAATACTCTTCAATATAGTCTGCCCGATGAGTAGCGTTATTGCAATTCGAACATACACATCGTGTATGCTGTTCCGCATTCAACCAAATGCGTCGAGAGAAATTGTTTCATCGATAGGCCAAGCACGATCCCACTCATGCCTCTTAGCTAACCAATTTTTTTCTCCCCTCGGAGCCTCTGCATCTGGTGCGTACACGGGGAAGTATTAAAAGAAGAGCGAAGATATGTCGGCGCCAGCACTGGTTCTTCGCAGCTCATTAAAATGCCTCGAGGAAGCGATATGATCGCAATAGTAATGTTTTACGATATTCCAGCTAACTCGCTAGATGCATCTCAGTGAAATTTTTACCTGCCACGAGATAAGCGTTACTGATATAACACTGCCATGCGGATTACTAAAGATAGTATTACAGGCGCGAAGCTAATAAAGAGAAAGGAAAGAAAGGATTGTCGCGAACGATGCCATGTTGATGGTGGCACACACGTGTATATTCGCGAGAGTTTCAATTGACCTGACTCGCTTCTCACACTCCATGGTGATAAGATGCGTTGGTTATTCTAACATTTGCGCGACGATAGTCCAATGGCTGGCGGTACTCTCCAATATCTACGTTCGCACTATGCGAACAAAGAATTCGCCAGCAATAAGTGACCTGTCCGAGTGCCGGCTAGCTCGTTCGCGAGCGGATAAAGCGCATAGGTCCAGAATCCCGCTAAATTAAGAGTACTTTAATACCGCTGGCAGGAGACAAGCCAAGAGAAACTGAGAGATCTCGAAAAGCGAGGATAGTCGAGGTACCGAGAGGAAAATAGGCATTACGGTACCTAATAATCGCGTACTCCGGCTGAAAGCATGATGGCGGAACAAGGCGGGGCGCACTGCACGCGAATATTTCTGTCTGGCGTAGGTAAGCGAGGAAAAGGGCGAGAAAGGGAGAGATGAGAAGGAGTTGTAGGTTAGAGAAGATGCCACGACCGACGAAGATGCTGAGAGCGAGGAGGAAAGGTGTAGGGAGACTTCGAGCGAGTAAGGCGAGGAAGAAAAAGGAGCGAAAAAAGAAAAGGGTAGCCGAGAGCTTGGGGAATTGACGCGAGAGAAGGACGTGGGGAGAAAGCAAGAAGGGATCTTCCGGCTGTAATCGTTCGGCGATTCCACCCAGCAAAAGGGAATCCGACGTTCCAATTCCAGCTGTTCTCTCCTTCCTGCTTTAATTAAAATCAGAAATTGACGAGCTTGCGCGCCTCCTATCTCTCTTCTATAGTCCAAAGAACATCGTCAGAATGTCCCGACCTTACTGTTCACGGAATCGTGCTTGTTGGCGGTCAGGTACCGATAGGTAGTAACTATTCACAGCGAGAGATGTTAATCGAACTCTTTACAGCGCCCCTAATAATCAAACTTCATTCCCTGGTGATTCTGGGCTTTGAGTGTAAAGAAAGGTAAAGAAAGATTTTCCCTCTATAAAGCTCCTGAGAAGCCAGCAGTTGAATTGTACTTAATAGCCGGTGTACCCGAAGCGCCCTATTGCCGTGGCTGTCCCGGACTGACGGGACTTATGGCTGTCATAGCCCTTTTATACTCGGCAAGCCCGATCCTTCAAATGACTGGCGGTCACTTTTATTGCAACGGCCGCTCTCGGGGTCTTGGAGCGGGAGGGTTAATTACCCCCAGGGTATTTGGCACAATGGCCCGCTCGATTATCCAGAAATTAGGCGGCGGATTAAGAAGTCTGCGAGAGGACCGGCCTTCCAGTCATCCGAGATTATTAGCGACGCTCTCTCCGCTGCAAGAGAAAATCGAGAGGGTAAGGTGGCCCCCCTGACTTTTTCTCCTTCTGTGGGGGTATACATATAACCAGTTCCTTTCCGGATTCTCTTGGCGCAGCCTCTTCGTAATTAAGTAACGGATAAAAAGCGACGCGACCGTCGGTATTCTAATACCAGCCACTGCTTTTTCCTTGTGCTTCATCGCACTCATATAAATTTTCTCCACGCATCTCCACGATATTATCCTAGCTCTTTTAATCCTTTCTGATAAGATAGTGAAGCAGATTATGGAGTATAATTTCCCACCTTCCCTGCTTTCGAGGCTAGGTAGACGGCTCGTTAATTGGCCGGACACGCATACTCCTGCGGCGAAATAAGTCGCTGGTCCAGAGCATCAACTCGCTCTTGATCCTCGGTCCCCTTAATTTCGCGCAGCTCGTAAAGCCTGTAAATAATTATCATCATCGGCTCCCACCGGGCGTTGAGATTCCATTGTGTCGAAGGGTAAAGCGATAGGCGAAAAATCGAGTCAAGGTAAAGGAGTAATTAACCGCAAATGCTAGTCGATGATTGGTACTGTATCCTTCATTGAAGTTGGAGGATTTTATCGCAGGGCAATTATAATCGATCGATTGCCCGTGACTCGTGCAGCAACACTTTCCGCTTGTTCCCCACTCCGATGTGAAAAAGCCTAATGAATCAGCTGTTTAGCTCGGCTTGGCTGTAAATTAAATATGCTAATTGACTCGCCGTCGGTTTCCTGACATTAATGCTTTCGTAAATCCCAACCTTTTTTTTTCTTTTGCTTCACTTTGCCCGTGGCGAGCACCGTGTACCAGCCTCGTGCAATTACCTACCCGGCCCAATTATCCGTGAAACATGGACCGAAATTACCGAACGGACCCAGTCCAATGCCCACCTTCGCCGCTCGGATCGCAAAGTTACTGCACGTGCGTAGGAATGTATGGAGATGAAGGAGCCAGACTGGCATGATTCATACTGCGAGAGAGACAACGAGCCGTGACAATGCGTATCGGCTCTTCCGGCGCGTATTACCACTAATTCATCGATATAGGAGAAGGATCGCTCTGCCAAGAGCCACAAGAACGGTACGAGTCATATTCGGAGAGGGAAGTAGAGAAAAAGACAGAAAGAGAAAGAAAGAGGAGTCGAGTGAGAGAGGTGCTGGAAATAAAGACGAGGGTATAGGTGTCGGGGGATGGACCATTTGGCCTGACCATCCTATGAAGCCGAGTGCAGTCCAGGGTATAGTAGACATCCCCTACCGGGCAAGTTTTATTGAGGACAGAGGAGGGGTGGGCCCCCCCGATGGCTCTGCATGTGTGGACACCAACGCAGGAGGATATCTCTCGTAAGTGGAAGCTGGCCTGCGAAAGGGACCGCGTGCGCGCATATGTGTGCGTGCGAGTGGTCCTTTTGACATGGCACTCGTAGCCCCGGACACACCGGGACAAATATACGGAATGGCCGAGCTGGAATACCGGCGGACATTAAAGGATACACCCCACTACCGCGTATAAAAATAACGAAAATATATCGCCGAGCTCGGTGAGAGGAGTTCCTCTGATCACCGCACTTTGCCACCTCGTGAAATTGACGCTTACGTAATGCTCGTCGTCAGCTATCTCGCCAGTGATAACTGACTTCGTCATCCCAATGCTTGTTATGCGGCCATCGATGGCTTTTTCGGCGGACTTATTAAAAGAGTGGAAAGCACCCAGGTTAATATTTGGTAAGAATGCATAGTCGACTGGAAGAACTGGAGAAGCCGCTGCGCGCTGTGAATAAGCGCCGCTGCCATTCCGATCGGCCACTTCCACTGAAACGGCCGGGAATGATAAGCACGTGGTGAATTCCCGCAATAACAATTCCGATAACGGCAATAAAATATCGCCGGTAGAAAGTACAGTACTCTTATGTCGATCTCGAGCGAACAGCTGGTAAGGAAAGTTAAGGGGAGCAGTATGTGCGAAAGGCGTCGGCCAAGAAATTGGCGCTAAGGTGTGCGCGATGTTGCGGCGGCGACGACGGCGGCGGCGGCGGCGGAGCATTAACTTTATCAGACGGGTGGGTGCGCGTGATTCATGCCGGTTATAAAGAAGCGCCTAATCCGCGAATATCTTTACTGAGCTCTGCTATGCTGAGCTCGGAGGGCAGAGCCCAGGCTCGGTAGCTTGGAACGGCGGGAATAGCGAAATACCAACCGCCTTAATACATACGCGCCAACACTCTCCCCTTGGTCGACCCTGAGTGCAAGTAAGTAGGTGCGTCAGCGGCTGTACAGACCGGAGCAGAGGATTACCTGAGCCATGTGTAATAAGAAGGCTAGCGATACCGGCTAAATCGATAGGTCCAAACAAGGCTGAAGTTCTTCTGATGCTGGCTGGAGTCGTGGTTACTTGGCTCTTCGGATAGTTCTCTTCAGCTGACTGGACTGATGCTAGAGTGCGGGCGGCGGGTCGGGTCGGGCCGGGCCCCATATAAAATGTGGGGTAAACTTTTCAATAATTCGCTCGGCCAACTCGCAACGCTGGCCCACGCAACCAGCCACGTAGAACCGGATACGCGTTCGCGGCGTCACGCGAAATAAGATATTATAATCTTGCGGCCGACCATAAATATCACCGCGGTGACGCCAGCATTACTCGAAGCTGTAAAGTCGTAGAACATGTTACACGGACTTGCTGGGAGCGAGTGTTCCTCTCGCTCGCCGCCTTTCCGTTCTCTCTGATTCGAGGGACTGGCTGGCTTTGCCTCTGCCTCCCTTCGATCCTTCGTTTCTTCTTCTTCGTGGCTGCTCGGTTGCTAGCTCGTCGAGAGTGGCGCACCGGCTATCACTTCACTCCACTGCATGCCTGCTGCTGCTGCTTGTTCGGCTCGCTTCAGCCTCCTTCCACTTCTCTTCATCGCCACTCTCCTCCAGCTGGACTCACCCTTTTCCCTCCAGTGCCTTTTTTGCAAGTTCATGTGCAAAGCCACGCATAAATATCGGCCCGCGCGCGCGCGCCTCTACGAGCGCTAATTAAAGAGAGCCGTGCTTGTACTTGCTTTCCTCCGGGAGTAACGTCATGGCAGCACGCGGCACATTGCTTCATATCGTATGGCAAGCTATCGATGCGTGAGTGGCCAAGTATTCATTATCGCCGGGCCAGGCAAAATATTTGGATGTCGTGCGCTCTACAATTTCTTGCGTGTGGATCCTATCCTCATGGTTTATTATGACATCGGCGATCGGGCCATGACTTTGTTAGGAAGCAGCTTGATGCCAAAGACCCTCGGTAGCCATTTCCGATTTGACGTTGAGCCGCCGATCCGCTTCGTGCATTGCGATTGGTATCGCATCGTACACTCAATGAATGCCAATTAAGTATGTAATGGAATTCGGCTTCGAACCTTCGTTCAGTGTAAAGATTTTGTAGCTGTTTTGCCGGTGGGTAATAGAGATCGTTAAGTCGGTTGACAAGTGGTATTTGCCAGCGAAATCTCATTAATTAAAGAATGAGACTGCTGCCTAGCCTGGGTGGTCCTCCCTTATTCCTCTTTACTCCGGTGGAGCGGCGAATCCGCTCTTTAACTCAAATCTCCAAATTACTTCTTTAACATTGCGACTCCCAGTTGGCCGCACTCTCCTCGCCGGATTAATAAGTGAGATAGGAATGGCCGGCGTAGTACGGCCTCAAATTAAGTATTTAATTGCACAGTAACTGTATCAGCCGCCGATGATCTAGATCCCACACAAATATGCATATTTCGAGATCTCATGAATGTTAACAGTCCGTGAACGACGTTGTTGAAAGTGACCGCGTGATTTGCGCACGACACCCTATCGACACTGTGTCATCTCGGCAGGTTCATTACCACCTACCGTTCTAATTGGTTATACTTTTTCCCGAAGTTCTACCAAGCCGGTGAGAAAATAGTTGGCGTAAATATGTCGGGGAATGGCTGATAGCGGGTGTTGGTCGGCGAAAGGAGAGAAGAAGATTTGGCTGGAGGGAGGATGGATATTGTAGAAGAGAGCTTTCCACTGCGGGAAACACGACAAGTTCAAGCGCGCAGACGACACCCGCGTCTATCGTTGGAAGTGGAACAATTTGTCCCAGACGAAGATCCACTCTTATGACCTCAATAATCCCCCACCGGCGCGCAGCACTTGTCAAGGCTAAAACTGCGTAGCTTCAGCCCGGTCCAACTTGGAAGCTCGCCTCTTTCTTCATCCACTCGAAAGCACCAGGGAGCATCTCGTCGGCCAAGAGCGCGCGCGTCCCTCTCATTGAATACCGCGCGGCAAGCTACATAACACCAGCAGCAGTCAGCTTGTCACACTGCCACATAGAATGCTAGCGCTCACGCCTCCATCTCCAAGATTATGACGAACAAAATAGCCATTCACTCCGTCCTGCTAAAAAATTAACGGCAACTACTGCCAAGTGGATGGTGTACGCTTCACCCTGGCATTACTCTAACCCGAACAGTGCTCCTCTATTGCATCCCTAATTAAAAGCGTGTGTCCACCACTCTCTAGTGAGAATACATTGTCCCTCTTATGCGACGGCTCCTGCGAGCACTCATCGTCCCTTCGCCCGTCAGAGCATTATTTACGTTACGCTCAACATCTCCCCGGAGCAACACTTTTTTCTCCGTCAAGTTCGCAGGGGATCATGCCGATTTACCTAATGAAGCATTTCCCCTGCACGCTCTTGGTAATCTTCTCCTATGTGTTCTTGCAGACTTAAACCCTTTGCCGCTCGGTTAGCCGAGCATGTCGAATCGACGGTGCATCGTGTCCCGCCTTCCAGCAATAGGAACAAGCATATTTTCGTGCGGTGTGCACGACGGCGTATCGCGATCCTGAGGGATGTTATAATGCGCCCGGTCATCTCTATTCAGCGTGGCGTACCCTCGATATTTCGCCGCCTTTTTTCCCTCTAGTCCGCCGTGAAATGAAACTGCAATGCACATTGTCCTGTCCCTTCCTCTCGACGCAAACCCCCTCTACTCGCTCGTCTCTCTCGCTCGCTCCTGCCCCTTTCCCTCTCTCTTTCACCCTTCTCATTGTCTGTCTCTGTCGGTCTGGCTTCCCCTTGCACCCCCAACTGCCGCTGGATGCGCTCACTCGGCATCAACCCTCTTCATCCAGGCTTTTTCCATCCCTCTCGGCTACCGCTTGCTCCACTCGCTCCGTTCTCTTCTCTCTCCGGTCGATTCCCTTCTTCGAGCGTGGCTGCCACTCCTCCCACTCCAATGCTCCTCTCGTCTTTCTCTATCACGCGCCGCTCCAGCCTGCCCCTCTACTGCCAGCCTTACCAACCGGGCCGCACGAGAATACATATTTTACAGGCATTCATGATGGCCGCCGCGCATCTGTGCAAACCTGTCTGCCTCGCCTGCCTGCTCGGCCTGGTCTGACTGGCCTGGCCTGGCCTGGCTGGCTTGGCCTCTCTCACTCCCGCTCAAGTGAACCCCCCTTCGCGCCGGATACTCCAACACTCATCTCATCCCACTCTCCTTCTTTTTCCCGCTTTTTACACCAGCCGAGAACCCACTTGTCCTGTCCGTGCCCCCCTTTCCCGCCTCGATTATACCTACATACTACTTCTCTCTGCCCTTGCACTGATTCCCTCTCTCTCTCTCTCTTTCTCTCTTTTATCCAAGTGCGCCTCGCAATCTTCGGCATTCTTTGCCGGCGGCGATCGCCGCACTACCAAATTGAGTGTCGGCTGAATTTCTCTTTCGCTCGCGCCGCTACGATTATGAAGTATCGCAGTCCAAGGTAAATGCGAGACTTCTAACTCGCCCCGCCGTTTGAGTGCATCTGAACTGACTCTCCAAGTGTACTGAACTTGTCGTAGCGGAGTATATAGTTGCGCGAGGCAGACGATTCCACCGTTTCTTTCCACGCTTTAGTTATCAGTGAATTGTAATGGTTATTATTTTAATTGTCCATGCTAGTAGTTGGAGCAAGTATGCATTACCGTGGTTGGTAAAGTATACTATAATTCTAGTTCTTCTTCTACTTGCTTGATGGTTGTCCTTTTTTTTCTCTCTCTCTACTGAATGCCGTGGCTCTCTTTCCTGGTGGTGCCGAGTTTTACGAGGCCTCGGCAAGCGGTGCGTGCGAAGTTACTGCCGTCGATTTTAGTGCGCCTTATGACTACATCGGCCCCCATAGGGAACCGAACGGGCTTCCTACCGAATTCCCCGAGGAATGCCCCATGCTTCCCACAATACGGCCGCCTTTCCCTGCCACTCGTTTCACGGTGCAATTAAGTTTACTTTTCGCAGCTGGACAGGCTTTAAGAAGACCCATTGTCCTCGTCATGTTTCCATGTCGAATAATAATCGTGTACTACCTTTCATTATAAGGGATGCTACGAGATTTAATAAATTACAGTCGCAATTGAGTTTCGTCCCTGATTTTCTTCCAATCATTGATCCTGAATAGGACAGCATTCCTGGCTAGGAATTCCAGGAGAGATAGCGTCGGCTGAGATAGCGGCAAAAGGCAAAATTACGTGATGTTGCGTTCGCATTAAGAAAACTGATATCCATACGTCTTGTGACGGAATCTTTTCGATCCACGTAAATGGATTACTAATTGGATACGTTGTGTTAATGGATTTGGCGTGTCGATGCCTCTTAATTGGAGAGGCGCACCGCTTCATATGTACTAATTCTTATGCAAGAGGGAATCGCATTAAGAGCAAGTCAGGTTTCAACTCTCGCAATGATCGTTCCCACGAGTTTTGTAATGGCACTGTTTTTTGCGCCTCCGTCTCTCATGAAATGTACAACGCACTACTTTAATTATCGTTAATTGGTTGGGGCAATGAGGTAGTTCAATGTTCTAATGGAGGATGTTTGAGAATTGTAGAAAATTATCGGCAGTAAAGGTTCGTCGGGAAACTCAGTTGGTTTGTGGGACTTTGTTGCAGTTGCGGTTCGAGGTAGCCGATGTCAAGGTGTGTAGAGGGCGTCCACAGATGGCAGCAGCAAACAAGCATTCCCGTAAGGTGTTCAATAACCCGAGGCCATGAATACCACTTTGACCTAACGAGGGTGGACGAAAATGGCAACAGGATTTCCATCCCACCGTCGACCGATCTATCTGAAGGAAAATCTAATTAAATTAGAACACGACACTTGGAAAGCTTCGCCAGCCAACGATTGGAAAGAAAGCACAGTCCGTTTGTAATGAATGAATCTTTGAAACAAGATGAGGCAATGTGATAGAAACGAGATCCTAAACGTGTTCCCTCCTCATGAAAGGCCTACGACAATCTGTCTGTCTGGCGGCGTATCTTCACAGGACTTTACGATCTTGATAATTTTATCTCTCCTACGGAAATCCAACCTTCACTGGGTTCCATCGCAGCGAGAGTATCTCTTCGTTCCTATCAGTGAGATTCCTTCACTATCTCTCCAACTCACGCAATAGACTCTCTGTCTCCAATCAGCAGGAACCCCATCCTAATTGTCTCGATTTTTTCCGTAGGTCGATTCTCTCCGGTGGATCAAGCCTACTTAAACATCGACCTAACTCCAAGTATACCTGATCAGGTGGAAAAATCCTCCTACCGCTCTTCTCCGGGGGTAGTAAAAGGTCGTCCAATAAAAACGTCACGATTGCACAAGAGTGCGAGGAGTTTCAGCGATGGATCCGGCTGGTGGCGCCAGGATCCTGGGCTTGCGGCCCAGGGGTAGCATAAAGCTCGATGTCCTCTCGCTCTTGCACTCTCTTTCTCTCGCTCTCTCTCTCTCTTCCTCGCATACAAAAGCGAGAGAGGGGAATGCTAGCGGCGGCGAGAGCGCCGATATCGCACACACAGGGAAAGGGAGCGAGAGAGAGAGAGAAAAAGCGTGAGAGAAGCGGGGAAATCAAATCGACGCGGAGTTGGAGCAAGGGAACAGCGAGAGAGTGCAGGCAGCCGGACTGGGTGCCCCGAGCGCCATGGGTGCTCTACAGCGAGCATGGGAAACCGAGAGAATAGCCAGTGGAGGAAGAAGGACAGCTAGATTGTGTGTGTGTGTGTGTGTGTGTGAGAGAGAGAGAAACGGCAGGATAACGGGCTTTGGAAAGGGAGGCTGTGTTGGAGCTGGCAGACGAGAGCGCGTAGAGGGGTTGCTTGACCCTGCCGGGCCAGACGCAGACAACACTACTGGCAAGTGGAGAGACGAGGAGAGCTACGGACGGATAAGCGGGAAAGGCTGCCGGGCTGCAGGCGCTGTTTGACCCTGTTCGCTAAGACAAAGCGAAGGAGCAGGGATCGCAGGAAGGTGAATAGGAGAGAAGAGTAGCGTGTGAGGGAGAAAGAGCCGGAGAGCGCCAGGGTTGGTCGACCCCCCAGGACCAAGAGAGAACGGAAAGACGGAGATGCCGTCGCCTATTGTGTCGAAGAGAGGGACGAAAGGGTAGAATTGTCAGGATGAAGAGGAACGGAGGAGAGATAGAGAGAGCGGTGGGCTTGGAGGAGGATGGTACCAGGGGACGAAGGATCGAGATGAAGAGAGAGGAGGATATAGACAAAGAGGGGTTGGTCGACCCTGCGCGTTATCAGGAGCCGCCCCTCCCGGCCGCCGGCGTGACATCCACCCCAACTTTATATACCCCCCGTGTGTCCGAGGCGAGAAATGCATTCGTGTGCGTCGCGGTGGTGAGAACCCACAGAGAGCGCGCGCGAGAGGGAGAGAGAGAGAGAGAGAGAAGCCGACGGTGGAAAGCGCGTCCCTAGGCGCAGCCGGGCAGAGGCAGAGCGACGCCGCATGGCGTCGGCGTCGCGAGGTCGAGCTCGACTCTTCTCGCGCGTCGCTCCCGGCGGACGCCGCCAGAAGATCCCTTTTCTCCGTGGCCTCGAGTGCGCTCCTTCGGGGTACATACCACCGGCGACCACCGAGCTCCACTCCAGACGCCACCGGGCCAACATACACCCGGCGACTTTCCTAGCTCTGGTATCGCGAGTGACACGCGCAATCCACCGAGCGTCGCGACGCCAACAGACGCCACCAGCAGCCGGCCTTGGACAGACGCGTCGCGCTGACTCTCGCGGCGAGTTCTCTCCCTGGATTCCAGCCGCAGTCACCTTCTTCATTCTGACTCGGGGCAACGTGTGAACCGGCCGGCGCCTCTTCCCGATCTGGCACATTCTACTCGCTGGCCACTCGCATATATCCTGGCGAACCTGCACTCCTTTAGCCGTCCACCTTCGCCGATCGTGCCGGCGGCGCAGTCTAGGCGGACTCCGCCGCAATCTCTTCGCTCGACGGCCGGCCGCTTTTCGCCTCTCGGGCGCCGGCAATACCCACCAAGAGGATCCGCTAAGAGAGAGCACTCTCGCGCGCTCTCTCGCACTCTCTCGCCCCGCTGGCCTCTCTCTCGCACTCCCTCGCCACACCGTCACACTCGGCGAAACTCAGCGCATCCACCGGGAACGTCACTCGCCGATGGCATGCGGACCGAGCGTCGACCGAGTTCTTCCCATAGCCTCCTCGCTCTCAACTGGATCCTCGACTCTCCTCTCTCTGTGATTAAAGCCACCGACGACAACAGTCTTCTCGTTGTGCTACTCTATTCCGGTGACACATCTAGTTGAAGGACGATCATCGCACGCTCTCTCTCTCGATGACAGTTTCCCTTGCCTCGGCGCGAGGACGGTGACAGCGGCTCAAAGGCGAATTTCCGTGAGGGCGACTTTAAAGGGGATGGTTCGAGCTTTCGATGCAGGCGCCACTGAACCCTCTCATTGATTGCAAAAGGTTAGTACTCTATTTTCGGAATGCTAATGTTCCTCTGGCATCGTCCAATGCACTTTAGCTAGATATTATATAAAATGATGTGCTTTCACAGTGGCTGCTTATATCATAGAGCCGGAGTGCAGGCAACCAGATCGACGCAGCACCGACCGGCCTCTGGGACCTGTTCCTGAACTTCTTTATCTGCCAGCTCTCACATGGTACGTTCCCATTTGCTCTGTCATTCGTTAAGCTCCTCTTACATTGCCCCTTTCTACGTCATCTTCACTGACAGTTCAATCTTCTAATGCAAGATTCTCCTTTTATTTTCAGACTATATTCCCACCAAGGGAGTGACAAGTGTCATGACATCAAAGGATACTTGTAGACGTTTGTCGTTGTTCTATTATCCTCGTGTTACTCACTGGAATGTTGGGAAACCTTTCAGTTTTAAGCACATCGAAATTCCAGAGACTCTATGATGCTGATAAAATGAGAACAGCCGAATGCTTGGATTGCACGAGGTTATTACCAGGAGATTTTAGACCTCGTGGAACATCTTGACAGTAATGGCAGAATCTGGCAGAGGGTACTTCACGATGAGGAATGTGGAACCCCCTGGACGTATACTGAATGTATCCTGAGTGTATTTCTGTCCGGTATACCTTCAGTATACGTAACAGGAGGCTACACCGAGCTACGATGGACGTCTTCGTGGATCTTCAGGCTTCATCTTCATATGTAAACTGTGATCTTGAGTAAAATTGACTTTTCCCTATGTATAAGACTACTACAATGTAATATACCTTACGCTTTGTATTAATACCACACTTGTGATACATGATATTCGTAGAAAATGTATTGTAACTTGATTGTAACAATTAGAAAAATAATTCGAGTGGTATTGATCGAAAGTTAGGCTTTAGAATCGGTGAAAATTTATATGTAAGCGTAACTATTTAAGTTTTCATTGTGAAGTAGATGTACAAGAGGAATAATATGATATGTTAGAATTTATACTAGATATACAAGCTTTTTACTGTGTACGCTTCGAATTTTTCATGAAATACTGTTGTAGGAACGAGCGACTAGTATTTGGATTGATTATACTTGTAGCACATTGCCTCTTTTCGATTACTAATAAATATTTCATTATGTAACACGAGTGTATCGTTTCCTGAAGAACATTTTGATTTAAACCTGGCAACTAAAGCACATACATTTCATTTAGATCTGTTAAAAGTTCTCAAGCAGACAATTTGATTCTTGGTCTATCAAATAACTGTTAATAACATTGTATTTTGACAAATGTTAACTCTGTTATATATTTTACACGACACAGTGTTACAAACATAGACTGCACGAATTGGAAGATACGAAATAAACAAAGTGTAAACTATCTGCGTCAAAGAATCACTGCTCTAAGACTGACTAGTTTTCTTCAGCTACTCTGACAGTTTATCCGGAAACATGCGTGTCAACTTTCTCTTTTAAAGCTCCCATGAAAAGGGTTAAAAAGGGTAAACTTAGACAGGACTGACTGGAAAGTGACTCCAACCGAGTCATTGGGGAAAGGGTTGGTGAAAGTTGGGTGGACAGGAAACCTGGTAAAAATTGGAAAGCGTCGAGAAAGGGTTGGTCAGATAATGGTAGGGGCGAATTTCACCTTTTTACGGAGGAAGGAACTCGCTCAGTTTTCTTCGACTCGTGATGGGGAACGTTTGAAAGATCGGCTGAGGAAGCGATCGCAAGTTTTTCCGACGACCGGCATCTTCCTTCGGTGGGTTAATAGCGGGTTATAACTTCGAGTTAATCGTTTTAGTGTGTCTCGTAAACGGAAGTGACTTTCGAGTGGGTAATACGGCGCACCTTGGACTCGGACTCCCTCGCGAAAGGAGTCACCCCTCGTTACCATCGTCTACCTGTCGACAGGTTCGCTTTTATATCTTCTTTGACTAATAGCCGTAAACACAGCAACTTCGGTTGCCATCCCTGCCTTCATTCTCGATTATTTTATGGATTTTACTTCCGTAATTCTCCACCCTTCGGACGGATTATCGGTGGTGCAGTGAAAACAGTCAACCTTTAAAACGCGCTTATACCTTGTCCCGAAAATGGCTCGAATCAACCGGGATTTCCAGTCGGTAAAATTGCAAGCAACTTTCAAACAGATATTAACAATTAATTATATCCATACAAGAAGAATTTCCATCCTTCGCATTGGAATGCAACCATCCAGTAAATCTATAAACCCGCGGCATCAATTCTCCGGCAATAATCCAAGCTTTGTCAACACGCGATGCAAATAATTTCTCTCCTAAGGATTCCCAGTCGGAAAGTTCAGTCTTTACGTTGCAATAAGGGCACCCGGCAAACGAGAAAAGGGCGGAATATCAGAGTAAAGTAGAGTGAAGCTCGCTAGCCGAGCAATTTATCGAGAAAAAGTTCGTATGTCGAAGGAGTCGGGCGAAGTCACGTCGAAGTTCGATGTACCTTAGAAAAGAGTGAAGTCCTAGGAAAAGGGTTGGGGGTTGAAAGTGTGAAATTGAAGGTAGGAAGAAGCAAGGCGAGCGAATATCAGATGAGTGAGACGAGGATAGCAGGAGGGTAAAAGGAGAAAGGGCTTTCATCGGAACGAAAGCGTGACCGAGAAAGGGAGCAGCCTCTCGTCGGCCAATGAGTCGACGCTTCTCTTTTGGTAGCCCAACCCTCGGAACAGTATGGCTGCCACCCACGATAGGGGACCTTGCCAAGGGTAAGGTTGGGTGATCCTGCTGGTCCTGCAGCTTCAGGTCTCGAGGAGGAGGCGCCGGCGAAACTGGCAACCAAGTACCACTCTCGTCGGCCATCACAGGATCCTGTGAGATGCCAGCTAAATCTCTCTCTCACTCCCTTCTATCTTGAAACCTTCCACCACCCCTCTATCTCTCTCTCTCTTTCTCTTTCCCCCCCACAGCCAATGTCTCTTTCCACCGAAACTTTGAAAATTTCGAGTCCCACGCATCGCACTCGCCCGAATCAGATCGATCCCGGCGGATTCGGTGTGTGCAAGTTACAGGATTAATTTCACAAGATATATATTGGATGGCTGCGAAACTTTTCGCCGCGAGAGGAGGCGGTGCCCCATGAAATTGGCCTAGTTGGAAGTCAGCAGTTTAAAGTCCAAATTCTCTTGGGCAACCCCCAAGCCAAGAGTAAAAGAGACCGAGAGAAGGAATGATATTTGCGAGTCAAGGTTCGCCGAAGCGAACAACGAGAGTGTGCAGAATCCGGCAGGCAGAAATTCGCGAATATGCAGATTAGTGCTGGTGGAAGCAAGTCACGTTCCCCAAGAGAGGAGAGCACGTCGTAGTATCTACTATGGTGCAGAGGCGTCCTGGCAAAAGTTCTTTTTGCAAGGATATCGTCCTGAGGATGGCGGAGGATGTCGCCGGGTAGAAAAAGTCGCGCGGATGCAGATGGAAAGGAAGGAGCGCGAGGAAGAAGGCGCGTTAACTCGTTTTCGAATACGAATGGCTCTCCGGCGATATCGGTTACTATAAATTGCCCAAGGAAATTGTGACTACCTACCGTAAAGGGTAGAGTAAAGTAACGAATTAACGGCGCAGGGTGTGTCGCAAAGTGTAAAGTGCCGCGTTCCTGATACACGTCTTGTCTCTCTCTCTCTCTCTCTCTCTCTCTCTCTCTCTCTCTCTCTCTCTCTCTCTCTCTCTCTCTCTCTTGGTTCTGTAGTCCTGTATATGTGCTGCTCGTACATGTCCCTTGTCGAACTGAACGTCCCCTAAGTCCCCGGTTAGCCCGTCGCCGGCGTAAACGTGAATTTATAATGACGTCGCACTTCGCCGCGTGCGATTAAGAACTGCCTTCCAAGGAAGTTATATATTACGTGTTTCACGGGCTTTCGTAAGATAACTCCTCCGTCGGCGTACGACTTGAGGAGGAATCCTTTGAGTTTTCTCTCCCTGCCTCCTCTTCCTATATGAATTAAGGACCGGTTAACAAAGATCCTGCGAGGGATCGCGGCGTAGAACTTTTGAGGTTCCATTTTGCCCTAATGATCAGCTTGAGCTCCTCTCGAAATATACTCCAATTTGCTGCCGGTAACCTGCCTCCCAATCCTTGATTCATAATTCGAACCTTCGTGTCGGAATGACCGATTAAAATAATACGCTTGTACGAACACACTCTGTCGAGTTCAGTATCCGAAGGTAGCAGTATAAATATTCAGCTTTTGCACAGCTGTTTTTAAGTTGATATTTAATGAGAATAAATTCGACACTCACCCTGATGCACTCGGTGCTGGCTGGTCTGGCTGCCATATAGTAATCTGTAAAAAAAAAGGGAATTCCCCAATATTAGAATGTATTTCGTTGAACTTAATATTTGAGTTCTGTGAGAGGGTGGAAGTCGAAAAAGTGTAGCAGTCGAAAGTAAAAGTCGGCCCGAACCCATCCGGGCGTCCCGCCGCGACGAACAGTAGAGATTTCTATTATTGGTAAGGAAAGGGTGAAAACGTGGCAGACGCGCGAAGCAAGGGGTAAAGGAGTCTACTGGTTGGAAAAGTGAAAGTACGGTCATAGAGCTGGAAGCTAGTGCGCGGCATGACTTTTTGCTAAAAAGGGTTGGGAGAAAGTCCCTTATTTACTGGGTTGTAAAAATGCCAGGCTGGGGTAAAGGGTTCTTAGCAGTGTTCCATAGGGTTGAGGATCACCTGCGACGGTCCTCCTTAAAAATACAACCCCCGCTTGTCTACTAGCTCATTTTCGCCTTCCTGAAAATGTCAGGAGCAGTCTTTTCCAAGCATTCCCAGTTGACTGAACGGAAATAATCTTTGTGTTAAATGGCGGGCCGCTTGATATTTCAAGCGACGGCCGTCGTTCGCGTCTTCTGTCGCTGCGACGTGAACGCGTCTGCTCGTCCATCCGACGATCCCAGGGTGCAACTTTCGCGTTTAACGAAGAGAAGACGGAATCTTCAACGTGACGCCACGAAAGTTTCGACTCGGCACCCAGCGGCATACCGTTTCTGCGCTGGGCGAAATTTATACGGGCACATTATACGGCGTCGTTAAAGTAAATTAAAGGCGTTTTATCACCGGACCCCGTATAATTGATTTAAGCGGCTCGGCCATTATAGCTTCGCTAAGGCACACTGACCGCCTGTCGCGCTTTCCTCCCTCGCCACGGCAAAAGCCCAGGCGATTCAGTTATTTAATAAGATCATAAAACCTACCCCAACCTCCCAAGTATCGCAGCGAGAACGTTGAAAAATCTTGGCCCTAATTAGTCAGATGATCATCGAACGATTCATCGTACCAACACAGATAAACTGTCTCTGAACATTCTTTTAGCTTCGGAATTTCTAAGGTGAGCTTTCATTAGGCAACTCGTGCCAATGGCAGAAATAAAGTGTTTCGAATTGTTTTTCTGCTTTAAGGAAATGGCGTGCTTTCTCATGGCAGATTCAAGATGGGCGGTCACGAAGATTGGGCGGAGTAGAGCAAGGATATTTAACTCAACGGCCGATTAAGGGATTGTGTGTCAATGAGGAGTAATCGCGCGAAGGCTGGACAGTTGGACAGTCGTTTAACTATAATTCCTGCTGACATTACGACCGTCAGCTTGGTCATTGATATATCTGCGAGTGGCGGAGGCCAATTTCGAATGGGCTTTTATTCGGCTGACGGCAGCCTCGTCTTCAAGTCGTAACTTGCAGTGGGACCTTTCCAAGAGACAGGCAAAAGTGCAATTAAAAGTATAGTCAGATAAAGGTTGAGTGGCAGATTGAGCGGAGAATCGGCCATCGTTCATTGGGACGTGAAAAATCAGCAACACTTTATAATACACCGACACTGCTCGATTAAGCTTGTATTAAAAGCCAGGGGACTTGTAAGACGACTTTTTCTACGATAACACGCATCGTTCACTGCATGCGAAATTATCGCTCTATCCGCGTTTGGAATTAATTAACGAGCCTATCGTTGGCAATATTTCATGTCTATTGCTGGTATCACGCGGTAACCCTCGTATGGCTAATGAACTCAAACAAGTGTTTATTCAACGTCCCCTTTTCAATCTTTTATTCGCTTTTTCCCATGTCAGTTGTATTTCTTTTTTTCATTAACTACCACTCTCGCAGTCGAACAACAACGAGCGGCAGCGTGTAAGCGGCCAGTTGATCCTGCACTAATAAAGCGCGATAATTAGTGCAGCTGTAAATGTCAATGTAACTGACGCCGCCATAATTTTACCGGCCGTTAATGCAACGACCGTCCATCCAATCCCGTCGTCAAGACGTCACCCCACGCACTTCCTTACCAATTCTTGTTTTTTTTTTTCCTTTTATTTTTCTCCCCCCACAGGCAAAAAGTAGCGCCGTTCGAAGTCGATAAATATTGAAGCTCGGACAAGAAGGCTCACATAAGGGTTCGATACCAAGCTATTCCTGGCGTTCTAACGATCCCTTAATCGTACTCCAATTATGTCTGTGCTCGCGACGGCTTGTAATTCAGAATTCGAACATTGGAAAACCCAGAGAGACTTTGAATTAAGCTCGTCGCCATAAACGGAGACGATTTGAAAGCATTACATGGCGGATGCCAAAGACAGGAAACAAGAGAGAGAGAGAGAGAGAGAGTGAGTAGTCATGGTGTAATGGAGCCATGGTGCAATGGCGCAAACCTTAGCAATGAGGCGAAGCAGACTATCTTCCAGAAGCCAGATAACCCAGAGATCGAGAGTGCGGGTGAGCGAGAGAAAGAGAGAGAGAGAGAGAGAGAGAGCGAGAGGGAGAATCGGAGGACTACCACAGATTTACTGTCGCATCCCCAGCGACATCCCATTGTTTGCGCCTCGGGCGAGCCACATAAATCTACATTCTAAAGTGCCACCAACCGTCTGCGGCTCCGATTCCAGACGCCTCTGCGTCCTGGCAGTTAAACTTCCTCCATTTCACTGCAGCCGTATCAATACCGCCACAGCAAGGATAGCCAGAGAGCCGGTGAAAGTGTCGTGCGCGCCCTCTCAACAGTGTCACCCCTTTCTCCGTGAATCGAGGAAAAAAAAAAGTGGAAACATTCCTCGCGCCAGACTCAAGGACACCGTTAAGTCTGACATTGGTACATTTGGTATCCAGATTTAAGTAACATTGGACTGAGTCTGCTTCTCGACAATGTTAAGGAGATGGACTAGACAGAGCTCTTTAATAAAAACAAGACAGTGGTGTGAGAGCTTTTGCTCTCCGCTATAAACAAGGGTTTCGGTCTTCGGGGCTTTTAGTAGAATGAGAAGGATGCCTTTGATCGACGGAAGATAATGTTAGCTGACAACGTCGGATTAATCAGGAATCGATTGGTAGATTTAGTTCGGGATTGGCTTATCTCTCGAATGGAACGAATGCCTACATTTTTTATAAATGCTCCCGATGGACGTGTGCCGTCGATTCCCCGTCGCTCGAATCCTAGCTCCGTGAGCGGCTTACTTATATCCACATCCTGCCGGGATATCCTGCCCGACGATGCCTATGTACATACTTACATACGTGTATCGCGCTGGAATCGGTACGCACAGGCTGCACGTGTCCTGATTGGAGGATCCTGCGTGTGGCTATTGGCTCCCTCGAGTCACCTCGGCGCGATAAAAAAATCATAGTGAAAGAGAGAAAGAGCGAAGGGATTTTGCCTGATGGAGAACGAAATCGAGATAGAGACAGAAAGTCGAAGGGACGAGGAAAACCGGGGAGTTCAGAACCGGTGGTGATTGTTATCGAGGAGTTTTCTCGTTTATATGAAAATCGTTTTGACTCCTAGACGTACAATTACAGGAATAAAATCCTGACAGTATCTCATTCGTGTTCAATGTCTCCTGTGCATCCTTAGATCCCTCTGACTCGCCTAGCATAGACAGAAAATTATGAACCATTTCAACTTGATACTTCAGATTACATTCTCCATTTAAACTCTCCCTAACATATTCCACTCTCAAGCAAAGTTGAAAATGATTTCAGTCGCACCTGCGAGTTCGAGAAAGCGATGAGAAATGAAGCAGGATTTTCCTTTTATCCCAACACTAGCCAAGTGCTCCGAGGAGAGGAAGCTTTTCAGTCGGCCGGGTTCTAAGGATTGGCTTCGTAGATACTTCCTCGCACGATCGCTTTCTTTTCCAGGGGAAAAGCGAGCATGGCTGGAGAGACGATCGTCGTCCAAGAGGATCGAACCGAGTATTACTTGGATCGTGGTCGAAAGGACGTGGCGATCGGCCATGTTCTTCATCGGCCATGTGCAAAGGCGATCATCCAGGAGAGCGGATATTCCAGCCATCGCGATTCACCAGGACGAAGTCGATGCAGCTCGAGGGACACGGACAGGGGGTTGCCATGAGAGTAGAGCCCGATGGGCGGGTGCGCCACAAGGGATGACAGAATCTTTAACGTGTGTGCGTGAGTGTGCTTGTGTCCTGTGATACAGTGTGAGCTCTAACCAGTGGTGGTGGTGGTGGTAGTGGTGGTGGGCAACGCCGCTTCCCGAAATAATCCCCTGTATAAATTGGATTGTTGCCGGAACGTGGAAACTGAACGAAACCGTGCGGAGGGCCAGTGCCAACTCGCTCTCGCCAACGAAGCTAAGAGAGAAACCAGCTGAATTCTCGCTCGTACAAACATATATATACAGAGCAAGAGGAAGAGAGAGATTGCGACGTCGTACTACCCTGTTTTGCCCATTGGCGCACACGTAAAGCCATTGGTGAGTTATGTGCGCGAACGTGGTACCGTTGCCTGTGAGGGCTCAAACTCAGTGTGTACACGGGGCACTTAAACACGTCGTGATTTCCAGACCGGAAATTCACCGGCGTGATTGCGACCATAGGAACCGCAGGATTATCCGTGCTAGGCCGCCGCGTCGAAGGCAGCCCTCGTTCTAACTATGGAATTATGCTTTGCCACCGTGGCAAAGAGCTGCTATCCATGTCCTGGATAAATTGGCTCTTGAACAAGCCAATGCTGGAGGTCACACGATATGTGCTTTCCTTGCTATGACGCTAACCAGCACACGGAATATTGATAATTCGACTTGTAAATATCACTGGCCCTGCCTGATATTATCTTCTCCGTGTATAAGGCGTGGAAAACTGGTTTACGTATCAAGGAACGTATTAATTCGTAGCTGGTTTAAGCCACGACATCGAAAATAACCAGTCGAAGGTGAAGGGATTCTTTCTACAACTGGGAAAATGTCTTTCTTCTCGAAAGTGTTTATTACTGTGTTCACTTGCAATGTCTGGTCCAATTGCTTGGAGAGTTGAAAAAATAATCTTGCGAACTTCGGACACGCGAGATACCGAATGAAAGGCCAGTAATCCGAATGTTTCCGAATCGTGACACCTTTCTTATTACTCCCAAGTAAACATACTACGACACGGGGTGTTCGAGCAAATTATCTGAGGTTGTTGTTTACAAGGTAAGTGATGAGAGTGTCGACAGATATTACGCTCGTAATATACCAGTCGCGTGATTCACGAGACGACAAACATTCTCCTCCATTTCACGGCACGATCCTTCCCCGAAAGGCAAAGGAAACCCCAAAGATTCCAAGTATCACGATGTAATCTTCCTCGCGAAAATAACAGCTTGTATTTCAGTTTATTCCCCAGTATTGTTATTCGCTCGAATAGAAATCGAAGAAGCGTTGGTTACAGTTAGGACGAAACCCAGTTTATTTCGATATTCCGAAAGCATGAGAATCGGCGAACACAATTCAGAGAAATGTTTTGCCATACAGTCGTGATTGGACGGAGTGGTCAAAATGAATGTGGACAGAGGGGATTCGAGGTCTTGTAATTAGGGCTAAATTGATTTAGAGAGGGTGGACCAGCTGTAGCCAGGGTTTAGAGATTGCTCTGTCCTTCGAGTGCAGTAACAAAGGGGCCACACCTCGAAGGTGATATGCGCGCAAGTGTAGTAGGTACGTCTGGCACGTCCATGGAGAAGGTAAAGAGATGAAAAGAGAGAGAGAGAGAGAGAGAGAGGGGGGGAGTTGGGAGGAAGCATGGCTTCTTCAACTTCAATATGCTGGCTCCGATGTACTACGCTCGTTGTTTATTCAGGAGAGTGTAGAGGCTACCTTCTCCTCGAACCTCCTGGTCTCTCCTTCCGCAGCAGCCGCTGCTTCGACTTCTTTTTTATTCCGGCGTCAATACCGCCCGATACTCCTTCTCACTCTCCCTCTTTGGCTCTGGCAGCGATACCTCGCTGCTTCCCCGCTCTTTTATAAAATATAAGCAATTTCATACTTTCCGCCGCTCCCGGGCGACCCCGGGGGCGCATCTTTACGATGCGGCACTTCGGATTTCGCCAACTTTTCAGACGTCCACCCCGCGCTGGCATCTTTCTTTCTCTCCTTTTTTCTAGAGCCTTCAGTATCCTCTTATGGACAGAGGCTCGCGCGATCGCTCGCTCCTGTATATGCAATACTCACTGCCAGTCCAATAAATAGCTTCTTATACACTGAAGTTTATTAGCTGCACTGCCTTTCATTCCTCTTTAATCCCTGTGCACAGCCATTTTTCTATCCCTTTAAGTTAGTTATTGCCACTCTCGTCGACTTAATTATTAGTAGCGGCGCTTTGCTAGGAAGAAGACGAGTCGGGCCGTAAATACTCTCGAGTGGCTGCGACAGACTCTCGTGGCGAGCTCTAATCCATTCGTACAATCCTCAAGCGGCAAGATCGTGTTTCATTGGCCTCATCAGTGGACTGCGAATCACGGACCGCCGTATTTCAGAGCCTATTAGAAGATCTTGCGTCCGACAGAGTCGCACGGAGAGAGAACCTTTTCACATGATGAATAAAAAGTGTCGAACTCTGCCATTAGGAAACGATGGTGTGTGGAGGAAGATATTGAAGATAGTGGTTCGATGGGTGATAGAAGGACTAGTTTACGAGTGGCGCATGCACGGTAGGCAGACAGTTGCCCTTAAAGGAATCGCTTCCCTTAAGGCCTGATTCCCAAGTCTCCCCCCGTTTCAAGACGCGCTCACGAATCATTGAGCAGCCGGCAACCGCGGGATGCTAATTCGTGGCGGGAAGACACCGCGAACAGCCTCGTTCATTCTAATTTTCTACGGACACTCCTGATTGGAGTCGCGGAGCAGTAATTTAGAGCGGCTCCGCCGTTGCATACGCGCCTCCTTCTCTTCCTCCTTCCTCACTTCTTCGCCATTGCCAATTCTCCCTTCCCCTTGCTCCTTCGCTCTGCCACCCGGCACGTCTCCTGCACCTGCATCGGAGTGGCACTGCGCCATGCTAATTATGGGCCAACGAGTGCGCCCGGTTTCTTTTGCCCATCTGATAAACGGGTGCAATGACCGCTGTAAGTTAAGGGATAACGGCAGCGACGCTGCTCCGTAACAATGAGCACACTCCAGAGTACTTGCTCGAGAGCGACGAAATCTCGAAGAAAAGGGGCTGATTTTTCTACCAAGGCTAAATTACACTTGGAAACGTAGAGTCTCGCGTCCGCCGGAAATTGAATAAGTTTCTGAGAACTGGTGCGATTGGTGCGGGGTCGCCAAGGGAACTTGAGTTATCTCGAGCTTTACTTAATCTCGAGCGACCAGGTGTCGGCGTCAGCGCGTGTGTACCCTCCTATTTGTTGACTGAAACAGCGCGTTCTTATTCGAATTTCCTCCGAAATGCAGACAAGCTGTTCTCTAGCTGACTGAAAAAAGAGTGGTGTATATGTCGAAGGGTTGCAAGGGGTGGTGGTAGATGCATGTAGCCAGGCGTTTCGAACCGGCTGGTTGGAATTCGTAGGAAAGAGTGGATTATCTCACCAGACGGCGAAATGGAGGAGTTGCCAGGCCGCCACGTAGGTACGTGACGGAATCGAGCCAGAGGTGGTAGAGAAAGTTAGCCACGGGAGGGAAAGGACAGCAAGGGTTCTCGGGAAAAATATATATGTGTCTGTGTATGTATAGGGGGCGCGCGCTCAACGAAGAAAGAGTTTTTAGGCTTTTCCCGAGAACATTGCAGACGTGGCTACGCGGAAACTGCAATGGCACGCCCTCACCCCAATCCCTCCTGCTCTCCTCTGCTCGACTCTCCCTCCTTCCACCCTCGAGAGATGTTGATGGCTTCTGGGCCACGGTGGCTCTCTTCGGCTAGGCGGGCAACCGTGCTTTCGTTGCCAGGGGTCGATTTGAACCTCGCAACCCTCGCTGGCGCAACCCCTCTCCTCTTCCACAGCAATCTTCCTTTCTCTCCCTTATAACCCCTCGTCACTCTCTCCCTCCCACTCTACCACCATTTCCCTCCTTCCTCCCAGCAACCCCCTCCGATTGTCCTGTCGTGTTGCTGCTGTACCTGTATTGTTGCCACGTCGAGCGTTCATGGGTGTGGTGGCTCGTTGGATGCTGCCTTGTGCCGTTGATCTTCCGAGTGTTGGTCTTCGATCGTCGTACACCCGCTGCCGAGACTCCCACGCGTACATATACATATACATGTATATATTCGTCGCTAGTGTCAGTGGTGTATTCGTGTTTCACCCTGTTGGCATTTACTCCCACGACTCCCGCATCTACCCCAGATCGATAACCAGCTCCAGCTCACCTATCCGAGGACCTAGCCATCGTCCTTTCCCTTCTCAAGGCTGGATTTATCCAGCGACCACCAAACTTGCCCTCCACTATTGATAGTCAAGCTTCGCTACTCTCTCGACTGGCTCTTTAGTAGACTTTCCAATTGTTCGCCCCTCGTACCTGGGCTAATTACATCGCCAGATTGAAATGAGTCCCTCGAGGCTCGAAGCTCCATTCGGTAAACCATTAATCGGTAGTTCAAGTTTCGTGGTCCAAGCTTGGGACATGAATATTGGAACGAAGTTCTTGGGAGCGTGAAATGTGTTGGATTATAGGCGTGCATCGAGCTGCATACCGTTGACCAAAGTGTTTTATGATTCTCGGGGAGATCGTAAAGAGTTGAATGGCATTGAAGGAGGCTCGATATCTAGCAAGTGCGTCTGTGCCACATTCTTTTTCTTTCTCTCTCTCTCTTTCTCTTCGGTGATTGAAATCTCGATATCGACTATCCACTTGCTGGTTTACACGCTTCGATTAAAGAAGAGTTCGCCAAAACGAGGCCGTTCGCTTTCGGCCATTTATGGTTCACTTGTTTCCTTAATAGTACTAAAGGTGAATTATACAGCCGTAACATAAAAAGAGCCCGATCGTAAAGGCCCCCTTGGTTTACTACCGCACGGGCCTACGTTGTAGGTAAAGTAGTTACAAGAGCGAAGACGAACTCGGCATTATGCATAATTGTCCGTGGCGCACGAGACTTTTACTTAACGATTCCTTTCCTCTTTCCAACCCTCTCTCTCTCTCTTTCTCTCTAAACGCGTGTCTCGTTTGCTTAACAACCACTTAGAAAAAGAGCACGCGATATGATTATCCCGATTGCAGCTGGGCACGCAAGAAAGCAACGAATCAAGACAAAAGTACCTAAGTACCGCTTCTTTCCGGGTGAAACTCGCCAGATTGAAGCAGAGCTATGCTATCATTGGAACAAGAGTTTCTCCAGAAATTACAGGGAATACTCGCGGTTAATCACAATGATGCGCTAATTCTGGCCATGTAAGTGCACCGAGCTACGTAAAATTAATTACAAATGCAAGCACACTGGCACGACGGAAATTTGCATTTAATTAGTGCCTTTACGCTCGTTACGTCTTGCGACGTGTCTCGTCAGCGTGCCTTCTTGGCTAGGCCGGCGCAACAACTATTATATTCAATGTTAATCCTTGGAGTTATCGAGCGTATAATACGAGGGCCAACAGGACGCGCGAGAGATGTTATGTTGAGGGTGACGGGGTGCAAAAGTGTATCGACCTGTAACGAGCACGAGCATTAAAACGAGAAGGCTCTTACTTTTCTTTTTCTTTCTTACTCTATCGGTAGAGTGAAGAAACGAGTGAATTAAGAATGATCGTTATCGGTCTGCAAGTAGTCGCCTTGGAGTAGCAAAGTAACGAATCCTGCCCAGAAAAGCCAGAATAGCCTAATTTCGACGGTTTCTTCCATGTTTTACAGTCTTCCCGATATTTTTCGGGGCTGTAATTTGGTGGAGAATGTTTTCTTGCATCAAGGAAGAAGTGATATAAATTCCAGAGCCCTAGCTCAAAATTCATTTTTTCGCAAATTTTTTAAGGCATACCCCTTCAAAAATTTTCGATTTTTCGAAGGTTCTCGGACTTTGGCGAACGCTTGATAAATCGATTGTTTGAGTATCAAAACGGATAGAAAACATAAAACCAGTGGCCAAAATGCCGGAATTGTACCGAAAACACTTGGAAAAACCAATTCTGAATAATCAACTTTATTTAATTCTGACGGTTTCTCCCACGTTTTCAAGTCTTCCCGACATTTTCCGGGGCTGTAATTTGGTGGAGAATGTTTTCTTGCATCAAGGAAGAAGTGATATAAATTCCAGAGCCCTAGCTCAAAATTCATTTTTTCGCAAATTTTTTAAGGCCTACCCCTTGAAAAATTTTCGATTTTTCGAAGGTTCTCGGACTTTGGCGAACGCTTGATAAATCGATTGTTTGAGTATCAAAACGGATAGAAAACATGAAGCCATTGGCAGAAATGCCGGAATTGTATCAAAAACATCGAATCTCTTGATTCAGACTCCATAACATTCTTCGAGCTCCTAAAGGGGCGGGAAAGAAGTAGCTGGTGGGACACATCGCATCTTTGGTCAGGAGAAAATAAAATCGCGAGACTTCATCCGTGAGTAGATAAACCCTGCTGTGTGGCCTAACGAGCTACCGTCTCGCTTCTTGCTTAATGCTTCGAATACCATGCGTTCCTCCACCCTCCAAAAAAGTAAGAGTCGATCATTACCGGATCTATCAACGAGTCTGCTAAAATGTGCTTTCTTTCTCTTCCCGGTTTCGCCATATAGAAATTCAGCGTGTTCCCCACACAACTATTGTTCAGGCTTGTTATCAGTGCGGTAACATAGTAATTTAGTTGGAAGAAGGGCTTACGACTTCAGGGTTCGGTCTTATCTCCGGCCAGCTTTCTCTCCGCCGCTCCTCAAAGGGGAATGAAAGACTGAAGAAAAAGCTGAGAGAACAGGGGAAAGAAGGCTCGAAAATGTGGGCGGCGCACGTAGACAGCAGTCGTAGCGAGTAAATAAATAAATTAGTAAATAACGAGCGTTATCTCGGCCGGAATTGGCGAGGAATCCGATAAGTTGTTGGCCCATCCCGCGCAGCTTCCACCCTGACCAGAGATAGTCGGGACTATAAAGAGTACGCATTATGCGCGGCCGCTGTCCACGTCGAATGGGGTGGCCGCGAGAGGCCACTGGACCAACCAACCCGGCAATCTCACGCGCAGCTTTAAAGGAAGAGGAAAGAAGAAGAAGAAGAAACACCGACCAGCGAAAGAGCGAACGCGGATCACCGAGGACGAAACAGGCTGGTCTGAGAAAAAGGAAGGAATCGTTGCCGCCGCGCTGCGCCGCGCCGCGCCGCGCCACGTCGGTTCCTTATGGAGCGGGTTCCTTCGAGAGTTCGGGCGAGCAGGAGGCGTTGGCGCTTCATTGCCAATACCTGGCTGGCTCCAACTGCTCTGCGACTGGCTACTCTCCGAGGGTGTACACCGGAGCGTGAAGGAAAGAGAGAGAAAGTGTGAAGGAAAAAGTAGTTGGAGAGAGAGAGAGAGAGAGAGTGGCAAGAGAGTTCACTGGAGAGGGAATGAAAATGAGCAGAGTCGGCAACCAGCAATGACTCCGCTCTCTCGAAGTCTGTGCTTGATAAGTTTAGAACTCTGCCTCCTTGCTCTTTCTCTCTCTCACCCTCTCTCTTTCTTTCACATCCTTCTCCCTTCTCTCTATTTCGAGTCTTTATTGATACTCGAGTATTTCCACTTGTCCCATATTGTATACGTGGATACACCCCGCCGATCGCGCGCCGTACCAACGAATGCACCAGGGATTACGTCAAAGGACTCTTTATACGGAGAGCAGACAGCCCCCTTGGTCTTTTTACCTGAAAATCCTTCGCGTCTACGTATACACCTTATGTCCCGCGAACGTCCTCGCGCACGCTCGCAGGATCTTCGGCTGGGATTATTTACTGCAAGATCGGCGGAGTAAAGCCCCCGTGGGATTAATTCAATGCGAATTTTCTTATCTCGCCCGGAGACTGAGAGACATTGCGAGAAATCTCCGATATGTATTCCTCTGACTAAGCGAGTCAATTCAACCTCGAAAGATAGATAAAATCGAAGATATTGTTTCAATGAAATGAGTCAATGTGAGGGCGAGTGTGTTAGTTGTAATTTTAGTAGAAATAAAAGGATAAGCAAGATGAAAAGGGACAGGGAAGTTTTTGAGTTAGTTTTGG
This sequence comes from Ectemnius cavifrons, assembly GCA_964023945.1. NCBI lineage: Eukaryota > Metazoa > Arthropoda > Insecta > Hymenoptera > Crabronidae > Ectemnius > Ectemnius cavifrons. Next base: position 12,711,366 of record OZ030380.1, read on the forward strand.
TGAAGCGGAGGAGGGTTCCTCGAGATACGAGGGAAGTTCGACTCACTCTCGCTCGGCGCGTATCTAAGCTCCAGCCTGTAAATCACAGCCCAGACTCATTTGGGGCCGCGCCACGTTATCGTAACTCAGCTCTCGCGTAATGAGACCACGTACACATAACGGTTGCATCTCTTACGTGAGATGTTTATGGCCCTCACGGTGAATAAGCGTCGACGCACGTGCTACCCACTCGTGCCTGCTGGTAGCTGGTGTGCTGCTGCTTGCTCTTCCTAGAGCTATGAAGAAGAAGTGCTGGCAAAAATCTGGCCGCGAAGACGACGACTTTACTTCCCACGTGGAGAAGAGAGCCAGCTCAGCGAGGCAGCTGGCTGACCTATCCTAATGCGCCCACGTGTCTACACGTGCCTCTCATTAATTCGCGTACTTCGCGAAGTTCTTGCGCGCGCGCCGGCACGTAATCCCATTCGCCAGCCATTTTGAAGTCATCATTGAAGTACTAGGCAATTCGTTTGCGATCCACTATGCGCTTCTGTGCACGTTTTGCAAATAAATACAGCCAACAACCGTCCGCTTAGCGCGCGCGCGCGCGCCCGAGTCTCGTCGCTCGGCGCCTCACGTTATTTCTGTCACAACCCTTTTACAGAGCCAATTAGGTATAATGCGTGATGGAGTCTGGCGGGGAACTCGGGGGGAAATTAGGCAATTAACTAAACTACCAGGTAGGCGGCTACTGTCTGGAATACTGGGACGAGTGTCACCGCCCCGCCGCATTGTCAGAGAGCGGGCAGACTGCCAACAATATCTCGCTCATACCAGGCACGTGCGAATAACGAGTGCCCCAGCCTCCGAGGGCGCCAAGGATTTCTCCGAATACTAAGAATCCTTCTGGCAAGAGTCTCCCTGATAAGCGGAGCCAAGCGATTTTAGGACGCTGGGAAAGGTGAGTTTTTGGGATTCCATCGGCGCGCCTCGCGTCGTCGAATATTTAATTCGGATAGCGCGCATTAAAGATTCAAGTTTATGAAGAGGCTCGAAAAAAATCCGAACTTTCGAAAGATTCGCGCCTGTTTTTATCCGCTCTTACAAAGCACGCGCGCGCGCCCATCTGCACGCTTACACTCTTCAGGGTCTCTTACTCCAATCTCCTCTCATTCTTCGCCACGAGGCATCAACTCGGTAATTTTATAACATCGTAAAGAGAAGGTGTTTGTATTGAGTTACACGTCGGTCGCTCAGCTACTCAGCCTGACCTTTCTCGCTCCTTGGATTCCACTGTTGTTATGTACGCTCGTTCAGGGACATGTGACTACAGTTCCAACTTCATTCCGAGCGAAACTTCGCTCTTTAGGGACGCGGAATGGCTACTCTTCTCGACAATAAAATGATTCTTTGCATGCGTGATCGAAGGAAAGAAGCTTGGAGTGCAAGAGAGTGTCACGGAAGGTTGTCGCGCCTTATCAGGAGCCAATTGAAAGCAAAAGGTGGTCCGACAGGAATGCGGGGCACACACCGATCTGACTACAGCTGCCTGTCCACCTCTGCTTCGCGCAGTCACTATCTCATTGGAGGGGGATGATTCCTCTAATGAACCCTGTGGTCGAGTTTAAGCGGCTCGAAATCGTCATCACCGATGGAAGGAAGTTCCCTCATTACGGATTCCAGGCTGCCTTTTCCCGGTGCGCGACTTTTGTCAAATGTGTCTCTCTTCTCTCTCTCTACTTTTGCCCTCCTCCTCCTCTTCTTCCTCCCTCACCCACTGATCCTCTAGTGCAATAAAGTTGCGGATAACTGACGCAGTAAACATTCGGATATAATTATCTCGATCGGAGACGTGGATAAGGTGGCCCGCCGCGCCCGATATCCTTTTTCGTGCCTTCGATATTATAGTACACATGTATGCCGTGCTCCATTCCATTCTCAGGGCTCACTGTAAATTTCGATTCGCTCTCCCATTTGCGATCTACGACGCGTCTCGACGCACTCCCATTCATGAATATGCGATTCCCGGTACTGACACGAATCCCGCAGGAACATGTATGTACTTACTTATACTCGTCTATTTAAGGGAATGCGCTCGTATAGAATGTAGAATTAAGGTGAACCCCGCTGACACCATGCGAGAAATTCCACCAGCCAGACACTACACTTGTGACACGGTAATAATGTGAATGTGTTACGGTGGCGCGGAGCGCACTTGAAAGTTTGTCGAGTGCAAGTCTGTTGCTATAGGATTTGAGAGTACTGTGGCCCCTTTTTAGTTGGTGTGTGGATTCGGTGGATGTATCTTCTGTATTGTGTTGTTGAGTTAATAAATAAATGATTGAAAATAATTATATATGGGTCGAAAGTTATTATTGTCCTACTGTGTGTTTTCCAGTTGACATTGTTGATTATTTTAACAAAGTTATTTCCTTACTTGAAATATGATAATTGTTCATTAATTTTGGTGACTTGTTATATTCAAACTGGAGTGAAAAAATATTCTATTATCATTAGTATGATTAAACAAATATCGGATGAGAATCATTGTTATTAAACAAGGAAGAAAGAGTAGAATTCTGGGATTCATTTTGAATGGAGAAGACATGCAGGGTTCAAAGTACCAGAGCCATCTCTGCGTCGAAGCTGGAAGTCGAAGCTTCCGGGTATTCACGCCAGAGCGCTGGCACCACCTTTTTTCTAATGGCCGCCGGTGAGTGCGAGGAGATTGGCCAGCAAGGGGGCGGCCATTAGGAATTCCTCGAATAGATTGCATAATGAGCCCATGATGGCCGCCGTGGCTACCAATACCAGCGAGGGGGCGTGCCGGGGCGTGTCCCAAAAAACGAACCCCCAAAAAATGGCGCCCGCGCGGGAACGACCTGGAATTCCATCGATCCTACCGAGATATACACACCGGCGAATATGAAAACTGTACAAAGCGCACCATCGCCTAAATATTCATGAAGCGCTCCTATCAAAAATGCCCGGTGACGATGATTAACTCATAAGTCCCCGGAGTCCCTCCAAATGAACTTTCTTCGAGCTTCAACCACCCACCCCTCTCATTAACCCCAACTTCCTTATTAAGCTAAAGAAAAAAATCCCAGGAAAAATCCTTCCACCTAGAAATTAGATTAGTCCCTCGACCATCTATCATCACGACTCCGCGTGCTCGGTGTGTACAAAGAAAAAGTGACGAAGCAATCGCAGATCAAGTGGGACACTCCAAGCGTGACATAAAGCTGCCAGTAAACGGTACTAGCAGCGGCGACCTCGAGAGAGTAAATGGACAGGTATAGTAAACGCAGCTATAGCTAGCGCAGTAGTACACGCATAGGAGCGCTAGCATGCAAGAGCAAAGAGTGAGCGGCAACGACGACGACGACGACGACGACGAGGATGACGGTGGCAGCGAGGAGGGCAAGCGTGTAAAAACGTTTTATGATCGCAGCCAATAAAATGACGTAACGCAGCAGCACCGTGGCCAAGTGTTGTAGAGCAGCGGGTAGGTGGCACGTGACGTCAGAGAAAAGGAGCGAGACCGGAAGTCGGGCGTAAATGCCACATGGACCGATCGAGAGAGGGTGGGATGGATGGGTGACGAGCGCACTGGTGTGCTTTGGAGGTCGCGCGCCACGCTGCCAGAGGGAGAGGAGCCGATTGGCGGGCTTTCGGGGTGCGAAAGACAGAAGAACAAGGCTATCAGACACACAGACACGCCAGGAGAAAGAGGGTGCCGGCGAGAAAGAGGGAAAGAGAGAGAGAGAGAGAGAGACACGTCGGAAAGGGAGAGTGAGAGAAACGACTGCCTGATGGTTTACGACATTCCGTTGATGGCCGTAGTGGCGTAGTTGCGGCGTCGAGCCCATAAAAATGTAACGAGCCTGTAAACGTTCGTTTATATTGCCCTCTGCCTTTACACCCATCCGCATTGGGATAGGTCATGGTGCCAGTTCCACAGTGAACCCGGTGTGTGCCATCGTGTGACGTCACGTAACGTCAAATGTGACAGACACACTCGGAGGATCCTCGAAATCCGCACCCCAACCGCGGATAAAGTATCTCTCTCAGAATTCACCTTGTCTCCTTGAGTGGTCCATGGTATATGCTCAACCAAGTACTCTAATACCCGGATCTATCGGGAAGAACCGTTACTGGCGGTCCAGGTATATCTATCAAAGAGAGGCAATGAGGTCGGGTCAATTAAAATATAAAATAAAGATAAAAGAATCAGCCAATTAAACAACATCTCAATAACTCAACTTGTTACAGGGAAACTACTGGTACGATTGCGAAATACTATTTCTCCGGAATGTCAAGATCTTGATAAATCAGGAGGTCAGGAGATCTGGATGTGCAAGGTTCGCAGGAATCCCATTGAAAGTTATGCGAGAGGCTGGTTGAGAATTGACGTCCCAGTGGAGGAAAGTGGACCCGGTGAAGCACGTGAGAGAGTGAGAAGACTGAGAGATATGGAGAGAGAGGGAGCTCTTTTATGATTCGTTGTATAACGCGAGGAGCACTCCGGAGCCGGTCTATCTGGCGTAGCTGCAACGACCTTGACATCGATCCACATCCATACGTAAGAACGAGCGGAAGCCAAGCCAGGGCCAAGAGCGTGATTCATGCCCAAGTGGCATCAGGTGTTTTGTGCGCGGCACACAGGAGTGGCACCCACGTGCCAGTGTCTCGGTGTACGTATGGCTGTGGCGAACGGTGGTTGCTCTCTCGTGTCGCTCGAAGACGCACGTCCGTAGAGGCCCGAGCGAGAAGAGGTCAGGGAGTCGTCTCGTTTCGCTAACACTTAAAACTTTATAGGCGACCGTAAAAACAGACGTTTAGCTTTATTTGGAGGCGGCAAGGTGCGCGGCGGCGGCGGCGGCGGCGCCGGCACACCAGTCTTCCGTCCAAGCGCCGTCGGTGTGTGGCATAACACAAGGAACTGACCAAGGGATAACTAGGGATAACATTCGTTTGAATAATAGACTGAAAAACCTCTTCCAACTGGTTGATAAAACAATGCCATGGAAGTGTAATTTGGATTCTTGTATTTTGATTGTCACTTTTATAAATGTCTTAAGAAAAGTCCTGCTCAATGAAATTCGTTAGGACGTGTTGTGATAGCAAGCACGTGCTCCAAGCGATTATATTCGAGCGCGTTTGCGGAAGCTACGCCAGCTTGAAGGAGCAAGCTTTACTACTCCTTGCTCAAAGGCGACTATGATCTGTGACACTCGTAAACCGTCTGCGTCGTGCCAATAAATCGTTTATGTCCTCCATTCTATCATCTCGTAGCATCTTGTCTTTCGTGTATCGCCAAGTGGAAAGAGAACAGCTTGACGAGCCATTGTCTCGCTCCATTCATAATCTTGTCGCGTGTATCACACCGGCAGAGTGCCACCGCGCGTAAAACAGTAGTCGACGATCGTAATCACAGCGAATTTATATCACGCCGAGCGGCGGCGCGCAAGGCTCACCGCGGAACCACAACAGTATAATGCCGAGTTAGCACTGAAAATAGTTAAAAAAGAGAAGCTTGGCGCCTGGCAAACAACGCCGCCACGATCCTACCAACCCAAACATTCTTGATTTGCGAGGATCCTAATAATAAACTTGCCTGAACTTTGCCAGCGAGTAGATAGGCTCGGAAAAATAGCTTGGGTGGTTCCAGCTGCTCCCTTATATCAGTCGAAGAAAAGCTCCCCCAATATATTTTCACGTTTCCCGGCATCATTTTTTCGAGGCAGCAACCTTTTATCCCTCTCCCTTTGCCGCACCCATTCGAACGAGGGAACGCGATGAAGCAGTGTAATGGCGGTGGCCCACGACCATTTTATCACGCGCCTACGGGCTTGTTTCATCATCGAGGTCATCGCGAGGGACGTCGAGACGAAAGGATGCACAGGGTCATCGAGCGTGCTCTTGTCTACTGCACGTCTCGCACGCTCCTAGAAGAGAATACACAAGCTCTCGGATACATACGTGACAACCAGTACAAGTACAGAGCGATATCCGTAGCGCGTTTGCTCGTAAAGCTCGCACGACTTGCGTAATCGCTCGTTCGTGTCGATGGCACTATCTCTCCCCTCTTTCCTCAACGCGAACCGCTTTTCCCCGCTCTACGACATTTCGACGGCACACCGGGCGCAAACGTACGCGCACGACCCTGTACATATGCTTATTCGTCTTCATTCATGCGACTCGAGAGGGAATTTTATGCCTGCCCACCACCTAGACACGCTCCGAGCTCCTCTGCCGTCTGCATTTTTACCGCCGCCGGCTTCTGCCATTCTTGCACCATCACCCTCTCCGCACCAGTCCTGCCAGAAACCCTTTTTACAACCGGTGCCAGCAGCAGCAGCAGCAGCAGCAGCCGGCCCTTCGATGTAGTCAGATCATTTCTCTTCGACAACGCTTGAAATATCGCCTCTCAGGAATTTTAATCCAACCGAGAGAAACAGATGATTACCCTGATATAGCTGGATCAGAATTTCGAGAGAGTCTGAAATTTCTTTGCAACGCTATTAAGAACTAAAGGGTTACAGTAGCATGGATAAATTAAAGAGTAGATCGCCCGATTGGCAACTCGCGACTCGATAAACCGGATTCTTACTTGCACTTATAATGAGAGTGTTTGGAATTAAGTGGCGAGACCTCCACAGAAACTTGCCCAATTAGGACAGCGGTATTTCCGTGAATTTCTTTATATGAAGTTCAACTCTGTTGCACTCGGACTGGTTGTACTCGTGCCTGAAAAAAGAGGATTCCTGTCGGCTGGCTTTGCATCCCTTTCTTTTTGCAAGCCGTTCGTTCGCCTACATAATTGCACTCGGCGCACGCTTCATTAGTACGATACAAGCGGAGAGAAAGTTTGCAAAACGTGGGAGAGAAATTCAGGTACGAAGGAACGAGTGAGCTCTCATTTATTCGCGGAACTTCAACGCTTTTCGTTCGCTCGATATCCCTTCCGCCCCCAACAACCGTTGCCCAGAGAAGAGCCCTCTTAATTACGAAGCAAACTGCCAGCCAACTCGCATCTCGATGCATCCAGCCTCCGATTTATGCTCCGAGCTGCTGCTTCTCTTATAAACTCGCAAAAATCCACTCGCAAACAACGTGATTCCCCGGAGATCGTCGGTTACCACCTCGCTTCTCCCACTTGAATTCACGCTTGATGGATTAATTCCCATTTTTTACGAGCACTCGAAATCGCTTTTAAACCACGCGGAGAACTGCAACTATCTAGTGCACCCGTTCCACTCGATTTCACTTGTGAGATTAGTGTTATCTAGTTAATTAAATTGATCGGTTTACATGAATTGAAGTTTGAAGTTAGCGATAAAGTAATGTTGCGATAACGTTCACTGTGGGAATCATTAGTGCGTTAAACAGGAGAAGTATGTAATTTAAACCTGCTATTACTATGTAACTATATAGTTGATAGTATAATATGTTGGTTCAGTGATAATTAGGCGATATTACGTATCTTAATTATAATGTGAATTTGCCATTCCTCCATTCTCGAGTTTTCTCTACAATTTGACAAAAGAATCATTCGAGTTAAAGAAGAGGCAAAATAAAATTCGCGTCGAAATTACGAATCCTAGGTGAGCACTCAACGAAGTTAGACTATTTCAGGATCATGCAAAACTATGTAATCGACTAAGGTATCACGTATGCCGTGTGCGCGATGTGAAAAGTTGGCGCGTGTGGCAATGTCAATTAATTCCGAGGGCATCGGGACGATTTGTAACCGAGAGTGGACGCTTGTCACAAGAAGGACGACATGCACTCTGCCAGTGAAGAGAATTCATTCCCACAGCATCGGTAAACAGTCCAATTAGGCTGAGACGCATTCGACGAAGGTTGTCCAGGAGAGTTTATCCATGTGTCAAAGGAAGGTTAGCATCGTTCTTCTTCAACGTTGTACTTTCTCAAAGGATCGTGCTCGTCGTCCGAAGAATCCTCCTCCTCCGTCGTCTCATCCACCCGCGCTACCTATCTCCTTCTTATATCATCTCCTCGAAGCCTCTAAATCACGTGTCCCCTTCTTAACAGGATAAGAAAAAACCACTCTTTCCTTCACGTAATACTGTAATACCCACGCAGTACGCGCGTACCCAGCGACTCCTGCCAAGGTAATCGTAATCATAGAACAGGATCCCAACTAAAGTAGACGAGATATCTATGCATAGAAATCGTGGCTGTAAGTCTCCTCCTTGCTCTTCCATTCAATTCAATAGATTCAACTGGCACCCATCAGTTGACATTTTGCGAGAATATCCTTTGATTCTCTGCTACCAGGATTATAGACTTCTCTTCGCGACATTCATCCATTAGCTACCGACCACGCCCTTTAGTCGTTTCCTTGTGCACACCTATGTATGTAAGTACATACGTATGGCAGTAAGTACTTGCAACTCTTCAGCTTGACAACTTCCGCGCCCTTATATTCGAGAAAGCGTAGGTGTGGCTTAGATCGACACGAGGAAATACTTGGAGTATATTTGGAGTAATATTCTGTTTGGTAAATATTCTTCCCTTTTCTCTGTCATATTTTAGTGCGTCGATGTTAGAATGAAAATGGTCATACACTGACCGAGGAGTCTAGCTCGAAAGTGAGATTCGAGGCTCTGGCGTCGAGGTCTCATAAATATTCTGGCGAGGTAACGACCATAAAGGAACTACTCTCGTGGCTGCGAAAGGGTTGACTTTTTCTTTGGTGCGGAGAGCCAGAGAGAGAGAGAGAAAAAAAGGGGGAATCCGCCTGCGGGCCAGAAGAGGCAACCGCTCTTTCAGTGAGGTAATAGCCAGGAAGGACAAAAGGCACCACTGTGTTCCCTCCTGCGACTGGTCACGCTAGGGTTAAAAGGGTTAGGCTGACCGGGGGTGGCAAACTTGGAAGGTCTCACTGTATTTCTTAGCTCTCTCACAAGTATGCCTACCAGTGAAATAAAGTGTTAGTCGAAGACGTGTTACGAAATATTTCAAAAGTCATTTACATAATAATTGATCAATCCTGTTCGAAACATCGAGCAATCATCGATTTCACTCGGAGAATCTTAGGCGTGGCGATCTTCTTAATCCGTAAGCGATCCGAGTGATTCGTCGAACAATTTCTAAAGACCTCGAACGGAAGAGTCGACTTGCGGAGGAACGGTAGGCGGGCCTTCATTAGGCCAATCAGATCGGTTACCGTCAATTAAAACATACGAGTCCCAACGGTGTGCAAGCCTGCTCGACAATCACCTTATCGAACTTCACTTCTGTCTCTCTGTACGCTCCTTTCTCACCGCTACAAGTTCTCGCTCTTGCTTTATACCGCAAGATGAAAATATCTTCTCTGCTTTGGCCAGTGAATTTTAATTAAAAGTAAACGACGCGTCATTCGTTGCTGATGCAATTTGGGTTAACGTCTTTCGATATGCTTATTGCCGGATTGGTGAGCGCTAGCGAAAAACGCAATCACTGTACATGTCGAGGAAGAAATGTCACCTCTCATATACCGAGAATTCCATAGATACAGGAATTCTCAGCGAATGGTCGACTCGGATACTGCGTGAGAAAGGTCTGATTAGTATTCGAGCATGCTGGTTAGTAGTATCGAATTACCATCGAGTGGAAAGACGACTCCAACTCTGCGGGATACACACACACGCGCACACATGCACGCCAGATATGTTAGCACCCACGCGAAATGTTGGATATCAGTCAGTTAGGGTGCTGTGGGAAAAAAAGAAGCGTGCTAAATAGAGGGTGATAGAAAACTTCCTCGCGTAAATATTCATGAAGCTGTGCAACTCGACTATCATCCTGTGGGTTAGCAAGCTGGTGTGTATCTCGGATAGACGCCTAGACGTCCTGCAAGACGCTCGAAGGGCAAACGTGACCACCTTCATTGACTTTACGAGCAGTAAAACGAGCCTTTATGGTTCGCGCTCCAAGTGGCCCCCGCGAACCCGCGTATCCTTGCAGGACAATGTTTCAGGATACATGTGTCTGAATATGCAACTTACAGCTCCCGTGTATTACCAACAATGTAGCAATGTTACAAAGGAAAAGTTTTAACAAAAGTTAAGTAATCAATGATAACGTAAGAAGTAAGAAAAGAGATGCTGTACTGGAGGAAAATGTAAAAATGTAGTTGGAATTTGAAGAGGTCTTAGAAGAAGACATTGGAGGAACAGTTCGAGTAAAGTTGAAGCTTGGCTGGACCGCTTGAGAATGAGAAGCAGCAGCAGTAGCCTGGTAAACGAGGCTCTTCATCAAAGTTTGAAACTTTAACGGGCTTATGTTAAACCTTCCCATTATACCACGAAATCCGACCAAGCTGTTATCTGCAACTTGTCTTATGTGCGTCTGGAGCGAGTAAGAAGGGAAGAGGGAGGAGAGAGTGCAAACCCTCGGCCATTGCCAGGGAATTAAACGACGGACGTTTCAGATCCTGGCAGGAATTTAGTATCAGCAAAGTTTCCACATTATCCTAGTCATTTAGAGTATGTTAATCCCGAGAAGGTCTCTAAGTCTGCCTATGCACCTGGGAATGGCAAAGAATCGTAGGAAAGGGTAGGCGAGCAAGTGTCCTTCAGCAAGGAACTCAGGAAAAGAGTTAAAATGGTCCGGTTGACCGATACTTTACCAAGGACCACCGGAAAGGCTATAAACCAATAAAGCTAGTCAAAGCACGGAAAGGGTTGAGAATGGGCTACTCCGCACATCCAGTCGAACTGACCTCGAATCTTCTACTAATTCTTTCCTCCAAATCGCTCGAGGACAAACTTAACTGCTGCTATCCTTCCGAAAATCTTCCAAATCCCTCAGTAGTCGACAAACTCGAAACGTGAACGCTTCTGACGTTCTAACTCAGCACTTCTTCCAGTCCGAGGAAAGTGGTGAATGAGCAAAGTTTTCCAGTGAATTGAAAGTTGAGAAGTGAAGCGATCGTCTTTTGACGTCGAAACGTGAGATATCCTGGAATAAGAGCAGACGGACCAACGTCGTTTCTGAACGATGACATCATATGTGGAACGACGTCAAAGGCAGGCTGGTTTAGGTCCGATCTAATTATAAGTAACCTTGGAGAAGATATAGGACAACGCAGTTTACAAAGCAAAACCCAAAGACATAGTTTGTTCCATTCAACATCAAGATTGGCCTCTTCCAACGCGTCAGTTATCGACTCTCTACTGGTGTTCGCGTCATTTCATCGCGATAACGCGCCCGGTTTCATAAGCAATAAACCAACTACAAATTGCAGATTATTCTTTGCACGTTTCTACGACTGTCGTAAAGGCTGGCGCGCGCACTCGTGCGTGAGAACATGAACCAGCCATCTTTTTAATTAAGTTCTGATAAGAGCGGCACCAGGTCGCGACCAATGTAACGGTCCTGAATGCTTTATAACCACGTGTAGCTGTGCACTTTTCAACGGCTTTATCGATGTTCCCCGGCTATTTGTTACGAGTGGCCATTTACGATCGTTTACCTCAGACATTATTTGATATGTAGATAACACGCCTTTGCTCATAAACTCACCGAGAGAAATTCATTCTTCGCTCTGTAACTCCCAAGCAAGTGCCATTTGAAAATGTAGTATTCACAGGCTTTAACATTAAATAAATGCGATTTCCAAGTTTCTTCGAAAACTTTACGAACATCTTAGAGAACCTTCTTTCGCCATAGGAATTCGGACATGGAAATAGCATTAGATTCCTATATCGAGATCTGGAAAAATGTAAAGTGCGAATAAAATGGAGGGTGTGAAGAGTGCGGGAGAAATTCCCACGTGGCTCGTTGTGTGTTACGGGAAAGGCTTGTTGAAGATGCGAACTTACAGGACGGACTGAGCCGACGGGACACTTATAAATATTTGCTGGCCGACGCATCGAAAAACTGAGTGGCCAGGCAAGGAGAAAGAGAGCTCGCTTGGAGTCAGAGAGCCAAGGAAACTTTTTTCTCATCGCGCCCGTTTCGTAAATGTCGAAGTATGGCTGGCTGGAGAACGGAGCCCTGTGGGAAGCGCGCACGATCCATAGCACTGTGTAATCCCATGGGAGTTATGGCAAATGAATTATACAGTCGCCAGCCGAGGAAGGGGAGAGGTTGGAGCGCGGGGAGAGCCATGGGGAACGCGCGCGGCAGCCAGACAAAATGGTGTCTTAAAAGGAATGTGTGTCTCTACCCTCCTCCCTTACCTTACCGTTCTCCGTCGACCTCGCAAGATACGGAGCGGGAAATGCCTCGAGTGTCACGAGAGAGAGAGAGAGAGAGAGAGTACAACACCTCGCTATCCTCGACGTAACGTAATCCAAGAAGTACAACTCGCGTCGATGAAGTGTTAATGGCAAGCAATAAATTACAGTGTCAAAGGAACGCTTCAACTGGCACTGTACGAAACGTGCGAATATTGGAATGAGAGAATTAATAGTGATATATATCTGGCGAAATGGTAATAGTTCGTAAATTATATACTCGTATGTAGAAATAATATGAAAGTATAAATAAAGCATGTGTGGAGAAGAAATGTATGTGTTCTAGTTGTCGGTGTCGATGAAAACCACTGAAACCAAACCGGCTGTTGGAGCGGTTCTCGCTGTGTGTCTGTCTCCTCTTTTTCTCTCCTTCGCCACCCGACGGCCATTACGTAGCTCTCGCCGCTCCTTCCAGGCTAGTGTGTAATTGTGCAATTTGCCTGGCAATTTAGACCGCGCTTAATTTGTATAATCTCCTGACGGATACGTGTACGTAAATTCGGCGAACCGCTACCCACCCCCTCCCTTATCCCTTTTCTACCCGTGTAACGACAGGATCTGATGCTGCCAGATTAAACTTCTCTCCGAGTACTGCGACTACAGTCATTTCCTCGGCTATGAAGACAAGATATTCTACGTTTTCCTTTTCGTTGGACTACACATAGAAATATTTTCTACCAAAGAGAGTAACTGAATTTGGAAGCCAGCCAAATGTTCATATCCAAGAAGAGGAATTTTGCCAATCGTACAAGAGAAAGATGAACAAATGGAATTATGTCGGCAGATATTATAAGACTCGTTCACTGACTCTGAAAGTTGTCTTCCGATTTCTCCAAAGTATACTTTTTCGCAGTGGTTTAATTTTGACTTTCTTGCGTAACTCCAAGGAAAGATAAATTGCTACCGCTACGGGAATTCGTATTGGGCGAAGTCTCCCAAGTGCGAACTGGATTATCCAGTCAAGAAAGTGTACAGTCGTGATGTTCGAATATGTCTGGTTTCTTATTACAGACTTCCTCTCTATCTCTTTTTCAGAGTGAGTGCATGTTGCATTGGCTCTTTTGATAGCGCAGTTATCAAAGGCTCATAATTAGAACAGGGTTTGTCACGGGCCGCCGCTATAAAATCTCCAACTTATGTCGGCCGCATGTCTCATAGGACGTGTTCTTTGCTTCACTAACACTTTCAATTTATTGCGAGGCTCTGTCGAGTTATTAAAGCGCGCGGTACGTGTGCACAGACAAATCCGTAATGATTCGATATATCCTTGAAATAAATGTTATAGTTACATTACTTCATGAAAAACTTCCTTAATTAAGGTATCAAAAAGATAAATACCCGCGCCACTTATTCTTTTTATTTTATTTTTTTTTACGGAATTATAATTCTTATGCGAGGAACTGTAACGGTCCACCCTAATTATTCCAACTGGAAGCTAAATCCAGATGGACTAATTTCCACTTAGGATTCCCCAGGCGTCCCAGGAAAATATGAAACGTGACGGGTAGCCTTGAATCGAGTCTCGTACGCTTCCGTAAGGAGAATTTAATGTATTTAAGCTGGAATTATCCTCGTCCTCATCGTTCTGTAAGAAGAAGTCCAACAGCAATCGTACACTCACATTCCCACTAGCAATCCGTAAATCTCTGGGACACGCTCGAAGGGTAAAAGGGACTTTCCACGATAAACGCGTCCAAGTAATTCAATTCAGTGTCCGGCTGTCATGGAATTATTGCCAGCAGTGCACTCGCCTGTAATCACGGTGAGCACGTAGATCCGAAGTGATTGGAAATCCATTTGTTCGAGAGAGAGATCGTTTTCTGGGCAATGTAACGTGTGCCAACTAAAAGAGAGAGAGCGAGTGAGAACTCAAACTTTTTAGTAGGAAAGCTCTACTGCTCCGAACATGAAACGAAATTGCCCGAACTTAATAATATAATCTAATTGAATCTAACGAATTGATTTCCAAGAGAAAAACGAACCACTTCGCGACTGCAAATCCTTCTTGGTCGATGTAGATGTGTATGAAAAAACGAAATCAAGGAGAGGCGCTCGACGGATAGCAAGGTGACATTAAAACTTTTCTCATCTCTCCTTAATCTTGAAAAATGGTCTCTTCGTCTTGGAGCTAAGTCGAACTACCGGCGAACGTCTGACTACATATCTATATTCATCGCGACGTTGAAACACCGTGGGCGACAATGTCGTGGAAATTCTTGGAGAGAAAAAAGAAGGTAATTATTCTGGGTCTTTGAGATAGCGCGCGCTGCACAGACTCGTTAGTGTCATTCTTTGGGATACACTCATCTTCCTCACTTCTCTTGGATTCGCATACAATTCTTATTTTCGTTTACGCGAGAAGAGGAGGCAAAAGCGCAAGCCGCCGATGCATCGCACGGAGATATTTATTTTCTAATCTAAATTCAGAGTCGCCGGTGCAGCGGAGAAACTGCGCTGGACCAACGCGGCAGAGAACGGGATGTGCACACTTCTCTTTGAGGAGCGAGCCACGATGGCCAACGAAAATTCCTTCGCTCCTGAAGAGCATCACTCCTTTCCTCTTCCTCTTCCTCTCCCAATCACCATGGAAGAGTGCCGGATGAAGCTTGCACCGAATGAACGCTCACCGCCCGACCTAACTCTAAAAAGTAACTCCCTTAGAAAAATTGGTGAAAATATGATTTCCCTTGGAGCGAGAGCACCGGAGTGGTTCTCGCTAGGGGAGACTGGGTAGAGAGATGTTCATCAGAGTACGATCAGCCAAAATTTGCATTAAACTCCGGCAGTGAACGGGTGGAGAGAAGAGAGTCGGGGTGAGTTTGAAACGGATGGCCGGGTGGATGAGAAGCGCGAGAAATATGGAAGGACAGACCATACTGCAGTATTATTCCATCGCGCTCTATGACAGCACTGACACCACCATCCACCCACTACCAGAACACCAACGAGTCCTCTATCGTTACCAGTTCTCCGTGTCTGGGAGAATTCTCTCAGTCCCGCTTGTATTCACCGTTCTCCAAGCTATGTTCAATCCCACCCCTTTCTCGCTTGTCCCACACTATCAGTCCCTCGCGCTTAGCCGTAGTTCCTGTGTAGTTGGATCGTGAGCGAGGAAACTTTGTACGAGGGAGGATGGGAATGCCAGTGGACGGAGAGAGAGAAGCATCCAGCTGGAAGGGAATCTTTCCTCTCCGAAAAAAGAAGAATAGAGGCGATGCATTCTCGTGGAGTGGGCGAGGTGTCCTCGAAGGGAATGCTTTTCCCGTCCCTCTTCTAGGTACTATTGTGTGTATGTGTATGTGTACAGGATTGAAGGTAACACGTGAGCTCACCGATTCAGGCGTTCCAAGTGTTGGAACATCGAAGAGGCTGGGTCAAACCGGTAGCCGACGGTATTGAGCTGGTGCGCGCGCATTTCACCCTCTTCAACCCCTAAAGCCACCGACGGGGCCAGCGCCCATTGCCCGAATCCATCGGGTATCTTCCAGCCGTGTGTATAGTATATCCTATACCTTCAACCCATCCGATCTTCCGCCAAGGTCGTATCAGCCATAAAAAAGTCAGATCAACGTGTCTGTCTTATGAATTTATAAATAAGCTATGCTTTACCCCCTACGAATTCCGGCAGTGCCTCGGGTTATTCTGTCCTCACTGGGGCGAGAAGGTGATTTTTCAAAATGAAATATCCCCAAAAAGAAATTCTACTTTTTCTTCACTGGAATATCTTTCGAAGGGATGACAGTTGTATGGATAATTATCGTTTCAGCTTAACTCTGGAAGTGGAATCTTAAGATTGTAAAGGAATTAACGTAATTAGGGTGTTTTGAACCTGGAAGTATCTGAAGGAGTTTGGAAATTACCTGTTTTACCTACGTTGTAAAGATCGCCCGTCCCAAGGTTGCGAGGGGAGGTCAGGTTGGAGTATGAAGGGCTTCGGGAGAAGGTATTCTTTTATAACCCTTTCCAGAGTCAGGAGAAGCCCAGGCCTCTACCTGGTAAGGCTTACCTTGACAATAAAACGTAGGCGAAAGGGTTTCGCCGGCGTGTACGCGCACAGTGTAATAAACAGATTGAAACTGGCCTAAACAGCCATCGAGTCAGCCGACCAGGAAGGACTTCTTCCCAATACGAAAAAGCAAGGAACCCTTCTTTCTTTTTCTGGAGGAACGAAAGGGGTACGATGACCGTTTTACTGTTATCTGCCTAGCAAATCATGGTGCAGCCAGACGAAAAACCACGAGACTGCCAGGTGAGGAGACTTGGCCAGTCTCGTTTCAAGGTCTTGCGATGTCACTGCCGCGTTCGGGAGATTTGTTTTCGTGCTTCTCAAGGTGAACCTATCTCGAAGAGAATCCACTCTGTCTCATCTTCCGTGCACCACTGCGATTTCGAAGCCCTCGGGAGTTCTTCAAGGTAAGTCTCGAAGAGGTCGAACCAGTCTTACAATATCGAACAGTCATTTCCACTGAGAGCGGAGTTCGGAAAAATCGGAATTGCAAAGTTTCTGTCTCGACATTCCGAGTTAAAAACATTCCTGGATTTTGTCTGGTGTATGCGAAAGAGGGGCGGTCGGTGCGCGCTCGTTCTGTAACGTCGATCTCGAAATATCCGGCACACGGACAAGCAAGGCTCGCACACTCTCAATTATGCGAGATGGTCTTTGTGTGAGTGCACGTGCCATTGGCTGCTGGTGCAGGAAGCTCGTGTTATAACACTCGAAATATAATGCCGAGTTTATTATAACGTTCGTCAAGCCATAACGCGGGTGCCCGGTACACACACTGTATCATCGTGAACGCCATACAGGACTAACGAAACTTGTTACCTCCGGGTGGAAATATCCTCCTGCTCGTTTCACTGTCACCACCGGAGCAACGAGTATTATACAATTTCACGTGCGGATGCTTCCTAGTTAACGCAGAAAGGGGGGGGAGAAAGATCTATGTACTTAGACAAAATTCGCTGCTAGCGGTCTTTAGAACGTTTAGCTTATTACAAGTCCTGAGCTTGTTTCCACAACGCTCTCCGCTTCCTTCCTAGTTTTGTCTTTCCCTCAGAAATTTCACCCAAGTTCGTCAGTTTTTATTCTACTTACACCCTTTTCATTACTCCGCCGACTTTGTTATAATAATCAAGAGAGAATTGATCGTCGCTAGGAAAGAATAGAATTGTTTGAGGTAGTTGTAGGAAATTCTTGGAAATTCTTAGAGATTCTTGGCTCGTATGGATTGGAGGTAGATATTTCGCGAGAAACGTTTACCCTCTTAGGAAAACAATCGTATTCCGAGGAGCGGCTGTGTCATCAAATGTCGAGGCGTCCCCTCACCTCACTCCACCCTCATGGGAGTCTGCGAGTAAGGAAGAAGACGAGTCAACGAAATCTCGAGCTTTTCTTTGCGCGCTCCCTGGAATCCCGATTACCGGGATGAAAAAATAGGGGCTGTGGTATCGTCGAAGTGGAGCGGGTGGTTCGGGAGGGATGGAACGACGGGCGCATTAGAGAACATATCCGGGATGAGAGAAGAAAGTTGAAATAAGGGTGGAGGGTGAGCGCTGAGAGAAAAGTAAGGTGAAAGAAGAAACGCGTTCGCCTCTGGAAAGTCGGTCGGTATGTGTCTTCGAGGGGCTCGCGCGACAACAAAAGTTCAATTCGGAGGAACGGCGGAAGGAAAATCTTTCCCCGTGATTGCATCCTCCGTCTCTGAAGCAACGAGAACAGCAGCAGCAGTAGCAGCAACCCTCCTGCTCTCCCTGTGATTCGCGTTCTCCGCAAAAACTGCCCCCCGAGTGCCGCTCTCCACCAAATAAGAAAATTGGCTGCCAAGATTGGAGACACTCGGGGGTTGAGAGATCTCTCTCTCTCTCTCTCTCTCCTTCCTTCTGGAGTAGTCCTCTCTTAAAAACAAACTCGAATACTTGCAAGTTCGAAAAACTTAAAATCAATAACTGAAACAGTCAGAATCGTTCTGTGAAAGATATTTTTGTGGAAACTGGCAAGTAACGAGAGTGGAAGGATGAGTCAACTGCTACGAAATTCCAGGTACAAAGTGCGGGAATGTCTGGAAAAATAATTTGACAGCAGATGCTTTCGTTGCTAGCGTGAGAGACGTCTTCCAAAACTGCCGACTTTAAGAGGATACATTGTCTTATCTACCCAAGAAAGCCTTCGCCTCGGAATTTCCCGAGCAAGCGGAAGCCGCGCTTGCACCATTCACCTACCCACTCCACCAATTCAATCGTGAATTTCTGCCAGAAATATTCCCAGCTCTTCCACTTTAATTTCTCTCGACACTCGAGAGAATATTCTCGCCGATTGTCAGAGTATGTCCACGAGGAAATTATACAGACGATATCCTATCAAAAGTATGCGTGCTTGATCCGACGGCTAGCGTCGATTCTTTCATCGGTCCACTCTTCCATCTCTCACTGCTTAATAATTACTTTCCCATTAAAATTCAGTGAAGAAGATTCCTGGTGGTCCGGAGAATTTCAATACTTTCTTAAAGTAGGAAGCCCACACTGGGCGTTTTACTAATTGAGGTAAAAATGTTCCTCGTGGAATTTGAAAGGGGAATCCTCCCGTATTTTCTTATTAAGGTTATCCCTCGTTGAGAGTTTCGTGGAGCGAGTCACAGGTGCATAATTTCCTAAGTTTACTTTTCGTCGACGAGAGAGAATATTCCCGGATCTCTCTTTCTCTTTCTCTCTCTCTCATGGGAGCGGTGGGATCGTCCGAGCGACGGCAGGTGTTCGTAAAACTGTAAGTTCATAAGGAGAGGAGGAGGTGGGCGGGCGCGCAAGTCGCTTTTGGCAGAGATTCGAAAGGATCGAGGGGGGGAGAGAGAGAGAGAGAGAGAGGATTAAGAATGCAAAGTGGCCTGGGCCAAGCAGCGAGACGCTTACAAATGCGGCAGACTCACTCGGCCATCTTTTCAAGCCGCGCGAGGGTGTACCAAGAGCACTCGGATATTCTACTCGGGGATGGGATGGCTGGCACGAGAGCAGAATCTGTGTTCCAGCCGCCGACGGACGCCAGGAACTTCGTACACCTTTCCCACATTTTCCAACTACGAGGAGTCTGGAATCCGGTTTCCAGAGCGGATATAGAACTGGTATGCGCCGGGCATAACCAATGCGCGGCTGCCACCCTAACTCGAAGGATTATTCTCGAGGATCAAAAGTTCCTCTTTCTATCCTGTAATCGGGAACCTCCTCCTCTTTCGTCGAGCTCGATATTCGATGTCAGGTGTGTGCCGGTGACATCTGCGCGCTCTAGGAAAACTTTCTTCGTTACACTCCTCGTACTTATTCACGTTCACTTGGTACTCTTATTATTTTTGTTAAATAGTTTTTTTCGCCCTCTTACATTATTTCCACTAGTCCCTGTACCCTTTAATTAGGAGAATTTATACCTGTTTCCTCGATCAAATTGCTGTTGCACTAATTTATGATTGTAGCAGCCGAGCTTCTACGATTTCAAAGCATTCCGCGTACAAGTACTACTTCCAACCAGTCCTCCCGTCGCTTAGGAGTATTAATAACGAGACCGCGTTAATTGGAGCTCCCCAGAGCCGATAAGATGATCGCTCGAGCGTCATCATTGTATACATAATTACATTAGTCGATTCGCCGAGATTCGCACGCGATTCTTGCGAGTTCCAATCAGTTTCGAAGTGTCATGCAGAATGCGTGACTGCTTGCCAAGGAGGACTTTGATTTATTACCACCAGTTATGAATTACTGAACGTTTCCACTGTCCTCTTTTATCGATTTATTATCTGTTTTCTGGCATAATGTCTGAGGTGTTCGAAAGAAAAACTTAAAAAGAATTACGACTTGTCGACTTGGGACTGGTTCCGATTAGAGGGAGAGCGGTGAGAGCTGATAAGAATGACCAAACATGAAATTAAACTCAACTCGCAACATGACTGAACATTCCTCCCGACTCTCTACTGACATTTTCTCAACTATCGATATTGCCGTTCATTATTATTGGACCCTGTTAAATTATTCATCGGGACTGTTCAAGCATGTATCGAAGAGTGTAAATTTAGAATTTCCATTATTACTTCCATCGTTCTTAACACAGAGAGTAACTCACTTGTCAGTTCATAGATCACGGAGTGTGTAAGCGAGCTTTTAAGACTCGCACTCGAAGTTGCTGTGTCCACTTAAAGCGAATGTCTGACCATTACTCAAATGCTGGTGAATGTGGAAGGGCTGTGAAGGGCATGATCGGTTGACAAACATGAAACGTTTCTTTATAGTCGAGAAACTGAGTTCTTCAGTCTTGACTGTTCTCTACACTCGAGGTGTTTGACAAAATAAAGGACTAGTGTAATATTACACTATTCCCATAATGTGAGAATCGACGCGAGAGACAAAGGCGAGAAAGATTCTTTTAGTACACAGTGTTGGAGGAGCTACTTGAACTTTGTGAATAGCGAGAGGCTCGAATAGGGTCATTAGAATAGAGAAACTTGACTGGGTAAATGTCCCGGCGCGAGAATCGTCAATGTAACGGGAGGAATGGGAGAGCGACGGAGAATGAGCCGGTTGAAGAAGTGGTCGAGGAAAGTAGGGGATCCCGATGGCAAGGCAGGTTTAGACAGAGGGGTTAGGGAGGGCAGAGCAACCGAAAATGTTCCGCAGGACAATCGACGCCATGTCGGCGCCATGACTCAGGATCACGGAGGATGTGATTCGAGCTCCTGATGGACCACTCAGCATCCCAAGAACGACTGGCTTGTGCCGCCATCTGACAGAATATTCTCCAACCTTATCCTGATCTCCTTGCCACACGAGTCAACCCCCCTTTACTTCTCCTGCCTGCTTTTCTATCCCTGCGGATCGATCGAGAGAGTTCAGGGAAACCCTTCTCGCTTTAACCTCTGCCCAGCAGCCACCCCCCAACTACCCCCAACCGTCCCTCCGCATAGCCAATTCTGTTACACTGTACTTCACGAATACCACTCTGCCGGCCACGATTCTCTCTCCGACTGATATTGATTTCTCCGTCGATGCTGATGAGAGTGGGGCCAGCAGGCTCCTCTTCGCAATTTGCCAGATCGCCGATACAAATGAGTCGAGATAACTGAATTCGTTTTCTCGAATGTCTACTTTGTATGGACGAACTCTGAATATCACGAATGATGTTCCTGCCCTGAGTGAATCAGTCCCTGATGAAAAGTTCGTCGCTAGTGGATTGGCAAAAATATTTTCGCGCTCCCATCCCTTCTGGATTTACTACCCCTCCCTTTTCAATTTATACTGAGATTGTTATCATTGATCCAACAAATCTTTTACAATCAACATTTTTGTAGAATATCATCAGAATCCAATAATTATAATATGTAAAAAAAAAGAAAGAAGAATGATAATTGAAAGAAAGGGGTAATTGTGACAAAGTGTGAAATTTCTATGGTGGGTGGATATTTGGTTGCATCCGTCTGGAGCGAAATGGCTGGACAGGGATTTTTTGACAAAGGGGCATCGTGTAGCATGGAGTTGGGGATCGATAGCGGTCGGTTGTTCTGGCCTCCGCCTTCTTGCCCGAGGTCTTTTCAGGGCTCGGCGTAGGGGTGTTTGGGGCGAGACCAACCGGTCTCGACTGGTCGACCCGTCTCGCCGCCTTTCAACCCACCTCGTCCTGATTTCGACAACCCCTACTCGCCCAGCCAACCCGCCAGCCGCCCCTTCGCCGCCGCTCCTTCCAGCCCCGCCGAAAAGGCAACCCCTAAATTGCCTCGCCTGGATTTCGGCAGATGGAGCCATGTGCATCGACTGGCGGCCGAGCTTCCCGCTTGATCAATAAGCAACCCTCCACAGGCAGCAGATTCGAAAGAGACCAGTCGAATCAACGATTAGTTCAATCATATTTGTTAATTAACAATCGGAAGTTAATTGATCGGTAAATAGAATTATTGTCGGAGAAAGAATAATGATATTGTTTAAGGAAGAAATACAAACTTTTGGTAAAAGTAGGAAAAGCGGAAAATAGTGTTATAATAGAATATAAATATTAAAGTCAACGAAAACTGTCCCAGATTCTGTCAGAAATTAATAGGATTGGAGTCACTCGTATTCTCGACTAATTTTAGTAATGTTTTCCAACAAGCAGAGACTAGTAATAATACGATGGGAGCGGCAAAGGTATGAGGCAATTATTTGCAGATGCAGGCTTTGGCTAGCTTCCAGAGCCAACTTGAAATTCTCGCATCCCAGCTTATGCAATAAGTCTGGTTTAACGAAATTCCACTTTGCTTATTGTACCTTCCATCTCTTGGCATACTTGATTCCAACTATCTCTGTCCCGCCCAATTCTTTTATGCCAATCCATGCTTCATTTTGCCCACGGCACTCGGTGTGCCCGGTTTATGTAGGCTTATGATCTCTCGCTCGATCCTGGAAGAGACCACCTCCTTACGAAAATTGGTCCTGGTGTCCTTGTCGAACTTAAGCGGCGGCCGGGCTCAAAACGGCTACGTTCTTGGTTCGACGGAGATAGGATGAGCGCGCGCGCTGCTGTACCTTGCACCATCCTGCTTCTGCGTGGCAGGATACACGCCGGAGCAACAAGGATACGACCCGCCAGTGGCCAATCGGAGCGAGCCACTCTCCTCCTGGCAGCCCCGATCAATGCGAAAGTCCTGTGTGTAGTACAGCGTGGACCAAGGCATTGCCAAACTGCTGTGTCCCGGAGAGGGAGAAGAGCAAGAACACACCACCCGGCCATGCTTTTCCCATCCAGCTAGAGTGTGTCTGACAGAGAGAGAAGCGTTGCACCAGCAATTCCTGCGACACTGGCTGCAGTCGCCATATCATTTCGCATTGGCGATCGGACACGTCCTACCACATCCCGTCCTGTCAATCCCCTCGCCGATCCACCCGGTTATTTCATCCCTTCCCTCTTTCTCTTTCTCTCTCCAATTTCTCATTTCGATCTATCTATCTCTCTCTCACACACTTTTTCTCCCTGTCAGTATCGTGCAATTGTCGCATCGCTCCCGGCGAAATATTGTATGTGCGAGCTGTGAATTCAAAATGAACGAAATCCGGAGCGGGTTTATCTCGACGCGTACACGCAGAGCCAACACCACCGCCGTGCGCATTTCTTGTCAGCGTAACTTGGAATCCACGCACGTATGTGGAATTAAGCCGTGTTTTATTGGATTTAACGGTGAGCGGGCAGTTTCTCATACGCTTACTACGGAGTTTATGATCGTTAAGGTGTCAGAAACGTCGGAGAAAACAATACAATCAGCGGGCTGACCTTCTCTCCGTGCTATGATCGTTAATGACAGTGCCACTGGTAATGAAGTCCGCCGAAAGATCTTATTGCTACCCCGACGGATCTTTTCCTCTCCCGTTTTGCTCGCTGGCAAGGGGAATTCATTTTCTTGTGTTATGCCATCCAGTTTGGCAAGTATGAATCGACAAGCTTTTACGAAAGAGATGGGAAACTCGTGTAAAAATGCCTTGCCCTGGGAATAGCGAGTCCTTGATGAATTTAATCCTGATCGTAAACAGGAGTATATCCGCCTGCAGAAAATTACAACTGACTTGTCCTCGTGGACTTCCATTTAATTAAACCAACTTCGAAGAAGAAACGAAGTTCTCTTATGGCAGCGCGTCAATTCCACCGAAGGCGGATCTACTCGTTTAAGTTCCCAATGAAACGACCTGACCCATTTTTCTCATTATTATTACAAACATATCAGCCTTGCCCCGAACATTCATGGCGTACGAATCTTTACAATTCTTTCGTGTAACTTTGTCTCTTTGCATTTTCTACCCGACCACCGATTATTACTGTACGGCAAAGCAATCTCCAGAAAGTCATTTCGCAAAGAATATATTTCCAGGCTCGATCTTCCATAGAGATACGAGGTTCTTTCTTATGCGGAGCTTGTGTTGGAGCGATCTACATGGAAACCAGATATTACCAGGCCCGTGGCGGCTTCTCTCTCTCTTTAGTTCCGCCCCTACCCTTTTTTTGACCTATCTGCTTCAGGGAGATAGCTAGACCTTCTTCCTCTCGATTGTTCTTCAACGAGAGTGATCTACGAGCACCCGACAACCTTTCCCAACGCGACTGATAATCAATTCGATTAATCCTGAGGATCCAAGCGAGCCTGGGCTCACCTTCGTTCTACAGGTTATCGGTATCTTTACTTCAACCTTCTTCCTCCGAGGTACAAAGTTTCATAGTAAAGTAGAAGAGCATTTTAAGAGATCGATTTTAAAATTACTCTTCAAAAAAAACAAAGGAATTTTATAATTGCGTTATTTGAAACTCACCCCAATGATGACGCACTGCAACTGCTCCCTCGCAGTACTCCATATCTGTAAAAGAATGTACAAGTTTCGTTAATATCCACACAAAAACGAGCATTCACAAAATATATTCGACGCTTTCCTGACAGACTTACAATCAAAGTCATTGACTCGTTTAAAATTCCTTGAATAAATATTTATAGTGTCAAGCGGCGGCCACTGTTTTGTTTGGAACGACCGCCCTCGGATATTTCTGCTCGATGACAACCAGTAAACATTAACCGCGCGGAATCGCGTCGAGATCAATATTCAAGAGTACCGAACGGTCGCCTTGGCTTTTTCCATGCCAAGTCGAATCGCGTCGCTCGATGTTGCGAACTTGTGTCAGGATTTTCAAATCAGGCTTGCAAAAACTCACACAGGACAGTTTAAAGTTAGACTTGCTCGCGTAGAAGTCTCACCTTCGATTGAAGAAACTTCTGGTCGCCAAGAAACATGGTGATCGAAGAGCTCGAGAAAGATCGGCTAAGATTCTCGTGTTTTGCCGTTCGTGCCGCGGCAATTGTCAGCGATCGGGTCGCATTCTTCGAGCTTGAGTCTGAACTATTCTCTTCGGGCAAGCCGCATGCAACACTTTATACAGATGGCCAAGCAACTATAAAGAGCGGCGACACCCTCACTCGAGATTGCCGGCATTCTGCAACGCGTGTATCTTAATTGGAACCTTGGTACGCCAAGATAGCCGTTCTCTACCGACTGGTAATCACTCCGCGGACTCAATTGCAAAGCTGCCCGCTCATAAACTACTTCAAAGAGAATGAGAATTTTTATGCATCTCTCGGCCATGAGCTTATGAATAAGAATCGGTGACATTCATTTTGTTCCTGGCAGAAGGAAAAAAGTAGTTTTCTAAATGAAAAGTTCAAAAAGAGAAAGAAGTACTACTTCTGCCAGGTGTGCTTCTCTACCTCAGTGAAATATCCACTTTGCTTTTGGCAGTGCTCTCGTCTGGTATTCGAGTGCATTTCACCGGATAGCTGCCCGGCCGCAATAGACATGCGAGAGCGCCGGTAACACATATCGGCGATTCTCTCTCAGCCTTAGCTTCCATGCCTTTATATGCCCAGTGGCAAAGTGCACGCTCCACTTTACTGCTCCGGAGGAACTTCTGCCGAGGAAATATAACGCTAAAGGGCGAGAGGCACCCGGAATACTTCTGGTCTAACTGTACCTAAATACGAAATTCCTACGCGAGCCACAAGTCGGTAAGGTAAGATAGAGAGAGAGAGAGAGCGAGCGAGAGAGAGCTTCTTAAATGTAAAGTACGTCCTGCAGCAATGAGTACCAACTATGAGAGTTCACGCTAAGAACCAGTCTCGATCACTATTCATTGGAAGTCCAATTATTTCAAGAATATGAGGGAGAAGCAAAGAGCTTTAATCAGGAGGGAGCAGTTCTCATACTCTCCTGAAACTTGGAGGTATACTGCAGGGAAGTAATATGCATAACGAGACTGGTCTCTCTCTCCAAAGATTTTAATAACGTCGGGTCGTAAGACCCAGCCTGAGTAAGCTTGCCTGGTTTAAGGCAACCCGTTATACCTTCGGCCAGCTTCATTTCTTTCCGCAAGACCGCAACTCCTGGCTCCCGGCGACTTATTAAATATGTTTGTTTATGTTCGAACCCTCCTGATACGATTATACTACACCACAGTCAGAAGCAATATTGGTACTGCCGGTAGAAAACTCGGGAAATTGAGGATAGATTTTTCAAAGTCAGAATAAATAGATTGAAAGGAAGTCGGATTAAGGTAAGAACTGAAGGGTGGATTTACGAGAGAGCGACGTTTTTTCTACACCAAGCAAGTCGAAGAGGCGTATAGGGAAGATGGGTTTTCAGTGTTTAGAGGTCGAGCAACGATACCCGCATATGCTTGTCGTATCTCGAAGCGAAAAACGATCGAAGGCAAAGATGCATCATCCGGAGAACGAAATCGCTCCCCATTCGCTTACCTGGCCAGCGTTCTCCACCTGCAACCCGCCCTAAACTAGCTATCCCGCAGGAGAAAAGCAAATGGAAGGTTCTGCCTCCCCGCCTGCTTCGATTCTGAACCGTACAAGGGGAAAGTATAAAGGTAGAGCCTCCCAGGTTAGCTTTCCTATGGAGAAAAATATGGAAAAGCTAGGAAGCCTGGTCAGCCATCGTTCGGCCCTCGCCATCTTTCCAAACCGTTAGCTTCACTTATCTCTCTCTCTCTCTGCCCCTCTTTCCACCTCGGCTACCGACCAATCCAATGTACGCTGCTTTTAGATTGGAAATTTTCCCGACTCAGACTTACGCAGTCCGATATTTTAGCTGGCGATTCACCGCGCTCGATGAAGGCGCATTTACAAATGCTACTTTGTAAGACTGCTTTCTTTGATAGTCGGTATGTTTTATCGTGTAATTAAGAGAGTCGTGTTCGACTATCGATCTTTGGATTACAAGGAGATATATCGGTCGATTAGTCTCGAAGCAATGTCTCGTTCTTAAGAGACAAGCATGTGTATGTGTGTTACTGTGAAGAAAAGTGTGTGCCTCGTCAAGTAAACGAGTTCTACTCTCTTACAAGCTCGCGCGCGCACGACGGACTTCTTTGAAGTTTGATTTACAACCGGCTCTGGAATCCCGGCAGCCGCCGCGCCACTGCCGGGTGAATGTTACGTGTGCGTTGCGCGCCCGGTATTTTTTACACTCCGCCTTCGACCGGCTCTCTTGCGCGGATGAGACGCGCAATAAATATCACGCTGATACCGACGAGCGTCTCTCTCTCCTGCTCGATCTAATTAAGAGTCTCGTTAATATCGGCGCACTCGAGCGACTAGCGAAGAAACTGGATGGTTGCTCGAGGGAATAAATGATATAGGGCGGCTTGCTCAGGTAAATGAATAACGAACTTCCTGCTGCAGTCTGACATATGTAAGTGCTATGTGTGTGCGTGTGTATGAGTCTCTGAGCGCGCAAATGCGTGTCTTCGCTTGACTTCAGAGAAAGCGGCTGCGACGGGAAAAAAGGCGCATGACTTACGTGAGCGCGCGCGCTCGCGCGATATGCACACGCGAGCTAGCGCGCTATACGATATTATCAGAGCGGACACGAGCGAGGAGAGCATAGAAAAAAAGCCACGTGAGGGTTGCACCAATGCCCCTCTTTATTCCCCTTGGCATGTATTTTAATAAAATCCCTTTGCCTTCGCTTTGTCAGCCTTTCCCGAGAATCGCTTCCACTACCAGCGCCGCCACCTCCTACGCGTATTAAGCGAGGAATAATTAATGCGAGCATACACAGAGGCTCGGTCGTGTATTATTCAAGTGGAGGAACATGCGCGTCGAGGCACGCCCTTTCCTCAAATAATGAAAGCTGGAGCAGCGCAGCAACATAGTTGCGATCGTTGGTCGGCAAACTTGTGCCGCGCGATAGAGTCCAGGTAGAATTAACGACGCACGAACGACGATGAAAGGAAGAGGGCTCGGCTCGCCATCGCTTGGAGAACACGCTCGAACACACCGCTACGGCAAATGAAAGACTTCGTCCTTTATCTAAATGATCCTAATTAAAAGGACGACGACGCCTTTTTAAGCCGATCCAACCGATTTCCAACGAATGATCCGGCGAGTTCTCTTTGACGATTAATCGAAACAGTAATTAATAAGAAGTTAAATTGCCAGCAGTTTTTTGCCTGGGATTCCATCTTTAACAAGAGTGCTTTTACCTAGGCCGGCTTATCCCGTAGCATGCCAGGATCGTTCCAGCCGTGTGTAATGCTATGCTCGCTCAGCGAATGCTCCACCATTTCCCAAGCTTTCGAGAATTTCGCGAGAACGAATTTGCAGCTTGTGCCAAATACACCGACGCTCGCATACACATACTATATTCTCTGTATATTATCGTGGTATTATATCCTCGGGCTCGTGCACTGCGCACGCTGTTGCAGCCGGTGAAACGAAATTACTGCAGCTCGGCGCATGCTTTCGAGCACCCTGTATTCTCTCTTTCCAGTTCTCATTCTCTCTGTCTCTCTTACTCTTACCAGCGTTCTGCTCGAGCTTCAAGAATAACCGGGGCTCCCCGCCTCGAAATCTAATTATCCGAGAGCTCACCTTTATGACCGGCACGTAATACCGAAATTCCTGATTATTCTCGCCCAAAATAATCCAAAGTTCGCACATGCACTCTTGCCCGGAGGCCTTGAAATTCACTGTGGTAGAAGAGGCGCGATGGTAATCGACATGGACAGGATCGAGTCATGTCGTTGTAAATTTCGTCGTTCGCCGCTCCCTGCGAAATCCTCGAACGAAATATTATTCGCAACTGTGTACATACTGTACGTGTGTATTATATGTATGTGTGTGGCGAGCTGGACATAAAAGCACGTTGTAAAAGAAGAGTATGTGTGGAGCAGGGCAAATTGGCGCAATCGTAGAGAGTATCGGGGACGCGCGCCAATCTCGGCGCAGCAATATTGTGCCTGGGAAATTTGTAAAATTCGAAACCTACCGATACGCACGGACTGAAAATAAATGGAGAGAAGGAAAGAGAGAAAGCGGGAGTGTGTATGGCTCGTTTTGCATTGCCTCGCATGCATGAATGCATGTAACGATAGCTGAATATTCTCGAGTATCGATTCCCTCGGTACAGGTTTATCACGCTTGGAGAAGTCAAGAGATTTTTATATTCCAAAGTTTCATCCAACTAATTTATCGCTTGGACGCGCGTAAGACGGCATTCGAAATCACCGATTAACCAAGATTAAGAGGGAAGCTGCTCGATATTTTAGGAACGCGATTATTTTGCCGTGAGATGCAGCCAAGCGTCTCGGTCGAGTCGAATTTATGGTAAGACAGTGAGATGTAATCGAGTCGGTGCACCGTTCAGATGAAATCTCGGCCAGTGCGATTTAATAGGCGGTGGTTCGGATAATTTAATTACTGCTCAACAGCCGTTTAGCTTAATTTTCGCCAAGAAGGAACTTCGGACGGAGATACGCTTGAGAAACGGTACTTTCGACGTGTGTGCCAAGCACGTAAATCAAACTCTAGCCTCGAGCCGCTTCCAATTCCATGTGATACTGGAAATCCAGGCTGGCTTCGAAGGGGATATGTCACAGCGGGATCACGCGGAATGTATAAAACGGGGACGAGCGTAAATCTCGTTCCCTTCATATCGGGCCCGAAGTATGAGGGCAAAATTCTATAGTTCTATCTTGCTCCCGAATGAGATACAAACCCCGATGCATCGAGAAAACTACCAGGAATTCCAGAGATTTTGTCGAAAAGTCTTGCAAAAAGTTTACTAGTAACGTGAAATCGGAAATATTCGTACTAGTAAAACTAGAGCATATAATAGTAGAGATAGTATAAATGCAGGAGCTCCGAACGATACCTAAAACCTTTTCTGCTCGGACACCGAGTGATTTTTTTTCAGGTGACCCAAGCGGGGCAGGAAACAAGCAGTGCTATGATTTATGACGGAGCCAGCCAGATTTACGACCGATCGCTCGGAGGATGGTTTGTTGGTTGACCAAAAAAAATCGCCTCCCGGGGCGAATCGCAGACCCAGGCTACTGTCCGTGCCTGCGCCTAGGAAGCGGCGGTTTTCGTGAAACCAGAAAAAATCAGGAAGCGACAGCAACCCTTTCACGCGGACAAGAAACCAAGTTACCTGGAGTCTCGTCACAGCCGAGCTGATTCGATCGGCGCAAATTGGAGGGATATTTTTTACCAACAAAAAAGGAAGAGTTCTGCCTGCGGGAAGTAGTTTCTTATTGAAATGCTTGATCCCGCTAGGTCGCCAACCCTTAAATTCCTCAACCCTTTCCCATCCCCATGCCGAACGTTACCAGAACAATTTCCACAAAACTTCGGGAAACTATTCGCTAGAAAGGAGAGTTCACTCGGGAAAAGTCGGCTTCCTGTACACACTTGCAATTCGTGCCGGTGAAAAGTTTTGGGCATCTTAACATTTCAAATGCTCCTCGTTCTACCAAGCTCCGTTTCCTACGATCGCCTCAGTGCAATTGCAGTACGAGCAGCCTTGGTACGTGGAATTCGTAATGTGATGCTGGTGAGTGAGTGGATGGTACATGTACGCGCGCGTCTGCACCATGTTCAATTAAGCTTTACAATCTTTTCGTCGAGAGGAAGCATAAACATTGAAGTATTCATGAAGACAATTACCGGACGGTGTCCGGTGATGCTTCTTGCTCCCAATGGAAGTGTAAGGAATATGACCCCCGTGGCTGACGATATGAGAGAGGAAAAAGTAGTGGCATGACGACGACGCGAGCCCTTAAATCAAGCGGAGCCAAACAAATTTACGAGAAACGCGATGGATGGATCGAGCCTGACCGAAATATCCTTGGTATCCTCGTACTTTGTCGAAATAGGAATGCTCGCCAGCCATTCCCTTTTCCTCCCAACACTCTCTCCCACCATCCATCGGTCTCTCTCGATCCACCCCCTTTCAGATGACTCCCTTAAAATGGACAGATCACGTTGTGCTTCGGTATCCTTCGTTCTCTCGCTATGGAATCGACCAGCTATCCTCTGGGAAATATGAAGCAATGTCCAGCGAGGATATCACGGAGGGAGGAGGGCCGAGAAATCCGCATGGCACGTCATGGAGGGAAAAGGAGGAGACAGGACCAAGACAAGGAATGTAACTTTGCTGGTGCGTGCTATTCTCTCTTCTCCATAATACAGATATATCCAGCTTGGCTTCACGTATATCCACGTGTCTATGTGTCCGTGTGGAAGGTACTACTTTCGCACTACCACACCGCACTCGGGGACACTGGCTTTTGTAAGTATATTAGTTATAGTCCGCCCCGATCCTCTCCCTCGTCTCCCAACTCCTCCTCCTCCTCTTCTTCCTTCATCTTCACCCCCTCTCGCTCTTCCTCTGAAAGCCTGCGACCAAGAGTTGCGCCACTTCGCGAGAGCCGAAGTTTTCGCCCTCGACTATTTTCTCACTTTGCCAGGAGAGACCGGCACTCCTTAAAACTTGTAAGAAACCAGCGAGCTAAATTCACGTTGATATTTTGGCGTTGAAGATTTTTTTAAGAGCCAGCTAAATATCGAGAGAGCTCTAAATAACTGGTGAATGTTTATGTAGAAGTTTCAACTGGAGATGGAAATTAATTGACGATAACGGTAAGGTCCGACTACGAGTAAAAAGTGTTAAGTATGTAACAACGTTCACTTTGCCATTCGTGAAATGTGACAAGCTCGAGGCTCGGGTGTGGGCGTTTCCTGCCTAATGGCACCTGACAACAGTTTTCTCTCGCAGCGATTGTGATAGTTGCATAAAGTACCGAAGTTATACTTGTACATTGACTCGCTTGATCAGGCAGCCCTGAATATCACAGGTCCCAGAATGCAACCCAGTGTGTATTTTAAGCTTTGATGCATGTTTTTGTGTTCCAAGACATCTCGTATTGTTTCAAAGATCCTTTATTTTCTATTCCGAGCAGATGGCGTGGATTTTTCGAGGCCCGACGAGACCGGCTGAAGGGAAAATATTACTTTTGGCCATTTTCGTCATATCCGCATCACGAGTTTGACGAGCCGGCTTGTTTACGGGCCAATCTCCCGTGGATGCAGGCTACCCTGAAATACTATTTTTTTTTTTCTTCTTTCCTCCTGCCGAGCATAAACCTTCAAAGTTCTGTTCTAGCCGTCTGCTGTGGGAATACGTCTTTCCGACTGGCAATTCCTTCCAAATAATAATAAATAAAGCCAATGCATTGACCTTTCAGTGTGACCCTTCGTTTCAATGCTAATGATTCCGAGATAAGAAATCCTTCGTAATTAATGTAGTCACGATTCACATCGACACTTGAACAGTATTTAACTATCCAATTATCTGTTTCGAGTACCAGTCAGGCAAAGTTTAAGAGCGTATGGCTACTCTTCAAGCCGAAAGCCTGTTCTTGTCCAGTGACACCATCTTGTCAATGTTCCAGGTCCCACTTGAGAGCTCATATATTCCAACTCAAATAATTTCAAGCTCGGTATACCAGCATACTCCCCACGTTGTCTACTTGCAAGTTCTTCTGAGATTCCCAGAGGCAATCTGAAATCCTGCGGGAAGGACTCCATCTACTTATCCCATTACACGTTTCAAGGACTGCGTTCGGCAGGAGGACTAAGTTCCACCATAACTTCACGCTGAGATGCTCTCTCTCTCTCTCTCTTTCTTCTCTCGCACGAGTGCACCGGAGACTCATTCTCGTTTCATCGAAGTTCGTGTTCGAGAAGGAGAGGGAAGAAGAGAGTATGCAGAAGATGCCAGCATCCGTTGGTCCATTGCTGTTGCGAAGGTAGTACTATGTTGTAGGTATCGGCACGTAGAAGAAGGTTTGCCTTCTCTCTCATTCCTGCGCTCACTCTTTCTATCTCTCTTTCTCTGCTTGGAGAAACGATGAGGACGCAGCTGCTCATCTGCGAGAGAGGATGAGATAGTGGAAGCGAAACTGGTCCATGTGTGCGCGCAGTGTTTGCCTGGAGCACGTAAGGAAGCTTCGAGCGTATAGGATATATCGGCGTCAGCAGGGGATCCTCGCGGCCATTTTATCCAAACGTGATCTCGGCCAAATACGAAAATTCGTACGTGGCTGCAGTGTATATGAGCGGAGCGCGGCCTGCTCGATACTTTTCGTGTGCCGAGAGAACCCGAGACTTTCATCCCGCTTCGCCAGAAGGATCCGCCAGCAAGGATATATCAAGCCGTGGGTGGATTCAGGTAGAAAATATGAAGAGTAAGTATTGCCCGACTGCCCACGCTCCAATACCCACCATACTTTCCTCCCTCTGTCTCGACAATCTTTAGATCCTGAGCTGAATAGAGACGAGAGATTCTCTCCCGATCGATCTAACCATTTTTGCTCTTACTACACTCCTCTCATCCCCTTTTTCCTAATATTTCCTTCGTGTCTCTGAATACCATGGTATTCATGGCGAATATCTATTATACGCTAAGATTTTTCTATATTGAACTCAATCCGGTTTGAAATTAGAGTCGTTCTGCGGGGGAACAGGTTGCTATGGTAATAGGCGGCGAAGTGCACAGGAAACGGCGGTACTTGCTTAACGACGGGAGTACGGAAATTTCGTAAGAGGGCTTATCGATATGGTAGAAGAACAGGCAAGAAGGATCGCGAACCTGAGAATAACCGGCCTCGATAAACATCAGGCCCTTCGCCCAAAGTCGACTCGACTCGACTCGACTCGACTTCAGGGCCCTTCATTCTGGGAATGCCTGCCGGGCGCGGCTTCTTAGACAATCTCGCGACGTACTGATTTAATTAAATTTAATTAAGGCCGCATTACCCAGGAGGTCTGCCATCTTTTCCAGGCCGCGGAGCAAGGAATCTCGTTATGCCGAGCGGATGAAAAGCAGGCCCGACCTTTTTAGGACTGACGGGAGGGAGAGACGATGTTGCTGGCATTCGTGCCAGAGGAGTACAGGAGTATCTCCGGCGAGTGTCTCTGCACCGCTTCAGTACCGCTTGTACCTTATTTCTTTTCTTGAAAGCCTCTTGCTCCTTCGAGGGCCGGCCAAGCATCAAGATTCCATTTACTCGGAGCGCGGCAGAGAAAGAGAGAAACGCCTTGTAATTAAGAGACCGCAATTGGCCGTACTTTTTCAGGGGCTTTCCTTTCCGACTCCTTCGCAATCGCATGCTAACGCACAATTCCATCCCTCTTATCGGCTCTCGAGAGCCGCGCAGACTTACAAATCACTCGTGTCAGCCGAGCATTCCGTTATCGACACACTCCTCCACTATGATACGTTACTCACTACGGACAATGCGTATACTCGTTTCTACTCATGCAACACGCGCGTATTTCTCGCCACCGTCTTCCACAGATAGCCTTTAATGAACTGTACCACTTTCGATTGGAATAAAATCATCTGCATATTTGTTATGAAATAAAATATTCCCGATATCCTGCTCCTGGTAATTATTCGGCTTCCAAGACATTTTTCTTTTCGCACTAATGTTCTATGGCGTTACCCTTGCACCGACTACAAAATTATAGGGTTCAATGCATCCCGGTTCTTTTCCCCATGCATATTTATGACGAACTCTTGGGGACGAGCGAGGATAGTCCGTGTGGGAAACCGACGAGAAAGTCATTGGGAGCAAAGGCGTATAATACTGAATCGTTTGTAATAAATTTACGTAAAGCATTACTGATTCCATTGGAGAATCGACGTAAATCCGCACCAGAGATAATGGAACCGTCTGTCGGGATTGCGTCTGCTCCGGTTCAATTAACATTCTCGCGTTCACATCATCAAGGCAGGCTTGAAATATTAAGTAGCTCGATGAAAACAGGCTTCAATTGAAATATGCCAACGGAAAGTAAGCGGGATGAGAATGTACTGACTGTTAACGATAACGAAGGGGAAGAAGCTCCGGCGAACAGTGGACGCGATAGTGCTGAATAATAAGGGCAGTGTCTTACTACTTGGCAATGGCTGACACCACTGGGAAATGAAATCCCCGTAAACATGACATTATTGGCGTTTACCGAGAAGTAAAATAATCCAAGCGCCGTTTTCTACGATACGCGAAGAGGGACGAAGAAACGAATGAATGTGACCTGCCTGTAAATGTCTTCTCACCTAACAATTAGCGAGCTTGCGACGGCCTGGCCATGGAATAAAGCAATGATGGTGCTTTATGAGGTAGTATAGATCCCCACCCGCAGCCACGCACTAACCACAGACTCTTCTCGGTGAACCGACACACCTTCCACCATCCGACCAGAAGGCCGACGATCCGTCTCGCCATTGCCCCACTTATCACAGAGACGAATACTATGTCCTTCTACCGTAAAACTGTCTAATGCCTCGTAAATTACCGAACGCTTGCTAATCATACGAGTTTCTTAGCCAATATGGCAATTAAGATACGGCGAACTTAATTAAAGAGAGTTCATTATTATTCTCTGCTTTTCTCGTCACTATCTAGTATAGCAATATGAATTTATAAGTTAATAAATTACATTTAAATTAATTAAAAGCGCAGAATCCAGCGGGAGTGCATTCTTTTTCATAAGATAATACCGAGTATGGCTGACTCATACGTATTCGCTGTACCAGCAGAGTTATGAAGTCAGCGGGTAGACTTTCCTTGGGCAATGCGTAAAAATGGTAGAATCTTTCGTTTTACAACAGTCGGTAGCCGAGCACTCTCATTCCCCGGAGAGGATTCTCGCGGATAAAACCAGTTGGTATTTGGCTCGGACTCTTTCTCTCTCTCGGTGGCCGGGTCGTTAATTCTCTGGGAACAGAAGGCGATCTCGCGCGATGAATTTATCCCCGGCGAGGTCGAGGACGTACGATACGCCCCGTACAATGATGCGGCAATATCTCCAATGGCAAGGAGGGTCTACATTTTATATGATCGGTGGCTCGCGCTACTCTCGCTCGCCCGGGTGTCTGTCTTCTTCCTCTTCTTCTGCGAGGCGAGCGAAGCATCTGCTCAATAAATTAGCCAAGTGGAAGCCGGCCGACGGTGCGCAGGCTCCGAGAACGACAGCCGCTGCTGCGACGGCGGCAGCGACGAAGGCAGCGGGAGGTGGAGGAAGTCGAAGTGAAGAAAGCAACGAAACCGAACCGAGCCACGGGAAGATGGCGATCGGACGAAAGAGTAGAGGAGAAGGAGGAGGAGGAGGAGGAGGAGGAGGAGGAGGAGGAGGAGGAGGAGGAGGAGGAGTGCGAGACAGCCGGAGAA
Source organism: Ectemnius cavifrons (assembly GCA_964023945.1). Taxonomy (NCBI): domain Eukaryota; kingdom Metazoa; phylum Arthropoda; class Insecta; order Hymenoptera; family Crabronidae; genus Ectemnius; species Ectemnius cavifrons. The sequence goes on from OZ030380.1 coordinate 12,747,660, forward strand.
GGTCAGAGAAAGAGCGAGGCGTTCTCAGACAAAAATAAATGAGCGGCTCGCCGAGAAAATCCACTCTCTCGCTCCGAAAATCAAGCGAATCGTTCCAATCTCCCCCCACCGCCGTCTCTACGGGTGCTTTGACCATCCTTGATCCCCCGCCTCCGCGCACGGTTCGATCAACCGATATCATCCCTACCACCGTCGGATCAGCCGACGGAGTTCGATGCCACCGTGGATGTCATCGCAGGAATACATTTTAGCTACGAAGTCTCTTCCTCCCCTTCGCTCCGTCCACCCCGCCTCCTGCTGCACGTTCAAGCTTCTCATCCTCCTCTGGCTGCTGCTGCTGCTGCTGCTGGTTCTGTTGTTAGTAGTGGTGGTGGACTTATGCCGTTGCTACCAGATGGAGTTCGCCCGGAGTTGGGGTGGGGGAATGTAGCTCTTCATGGATCTCTTCTATCTCTCTTTGATTCGTGCGATATCCCCTTTTACCCTCTCCCTCGCGCTTCTCTCTCCAACGCTCCGCTCGGCACAGGAGAGGTAAAAAGGCAACATCGTGGCAAACCCGCTCTTCGGCTCCTTCATTTTCTTCGCCGACTGGTATTCCCTCCTCCTACTATTCCCTCGCTCTGTCTTTCTCTCTCTCTCTCCTTCTACGTACTCTTCCTCGGCTGATTTTCCTCGCAACATCTTGCTTCTCTCTCCATCTTTCTCCTCGCTCCCGAGTATCCTATCTCCCACACTACCAATGCTTCGTGCACTCGTTGCACCTTCCCGTGTGCTCGGCAATACGCGGGTGCAAACATGATTTAGAGTAATGTCCTCCCCGGCCGGAAAGAATAAAATCTACGGGTGCACGGTTGATACCAAGCAAATAACTCGAGATATTCCGGTGCCAGTGTACGCCTGCTGGCTCCCGTGGCAGATCTCATCTCTCGGTTATCCCGTCTATCTAATATCACCTGCAGCATCCTATCCATCCAATTTTTCAGGTATTCCCTTTTGGTAAGCTATTCTATTACCTCTGACACCGGCTGGTGTATCAATGATTTCGTATTTGGAGAGTCGAATGTAGGAATTGATTGTACCGAAAGGGTAATTTTTGGAAAATTGGCAAATAGTATGTATTGGCCATTTCGAATAACCCGATGGACTGACGTTACTCGCTTTAAGGGTAGTTATCCACCTTTATGAGGCAAGCTCGACTCAATGGGTTAATGTTTCGAGCCAACAGGTGGCTGCTATTGGACCTCGAGCTTATGGCGTTACGACATCTTAAAGTGCCATTTCACCGTTTCCATTGATGCTCGTCTAACGCGCGGTGTGTCATTACTTGGCCCGCTTCGTGTCAATGAGACTAGACTTGCTACAAGTACAGCCACTACACGAGTTCATCACCCTGACACCTTGAGGAAACAATAGCACGAAGGAAACGGAAAAAAACCGGAATTGTAATCGGTGGATTATCGTGCGAGCGCTCCAGTAGATTCGAGCAGTGGCGCTCCGGCACGGGCGGAACAACCGGCTCTCCTAACAAGAGTGGAAAGTAAATGAGATTGGCCGGGAGGAGAGACGGGGGGCCGAGTACCCCATTCAATTCGGAGCAAGCGCCGGCAAAAAAGTTTCAATCTACTGGAATCACCTCTCGAGATTCACCGTACACTGGGAGAGTGAGTGCTGCTCCTCGGGCGTCGTCTCATCGTCGCCACGTTCGATTCGTGAGAGAGGCTGAGTCGATCGGTACACTCGGTGCCAGCCAAAAATAGCCGGATCCTGCGAGGAGACACGTCCGAGGGAATTTTGCGTGCCACTCGAGGCCAGCACAATGTGAATCTTGATTAACCATTTGAATTCTTATGGTCGAGCGAGCGAGCGCGCGCACCATCCATCCCAGGACGACTCGGCGGCACAATGATGCCCCGAATCAACAATTATCACAGCGGCATCTGTATGGCAGTCATTGAAAGTCGTGGACGGGGGCCTGGCTGCAGGGCGGTTAACCCTGGAACCATTCCGCTAACGGTAACGACCGCTTCTGGGGTTCGAGTCCTGGCTAAGCTGCGAAATGAATCGTCCCACTACATAGACTTCTCCCTCTCTTCGAGTATCCTCATCCCCACCAACCCCTCTTCAATTCCGCACCTCTCACCGCCCTAGCGACAGTGGCGGCGCCTTTAATACGCATGCGCGACTCTGATGGAACTCAAAGATAGATTCCTCGCGAGAGTAAAGGAGAAACATCGAGGAGCGAGAAGAGGACGTGATATTACCGCCCCCACGAATAGAAATGCACGACCGATGCCTTCGAGGTCACGTATCCTCTGATACTTTGTCTCATTCCGATGAAAAAAGCCCTTCAAGCGGCACCAATATGGCTACCATGAAATCGGTGTAATTAAGAGACAAGATGGCAGTCACTTCTCCATACCATCGTCGTTAAAGGAAATCGAATATCAGTTTCATGAGTTATTGTTTGATATTTTTATTACGATGAGAGTATCTTGTTCACGGAAGTGGCACGCGGTAGGATGTGTAGGTTTGGATAGGTTCGAGGAAAGATTTTCTCGGTGATTGAAGCTCCATACCGAAAGGAGCGGTGCGGTCCTGAGGGAGAGGATTGGAAAGGACTCTCCCTGCCGGTAACTGCTACCAGTTTCAGGAGAGTCGCAGGGAGCACGCTCTATTACCGACGTGGAAATCGATTCCTCCACTGAGTCGAATCACGCCTGGTCTGATCGCTATTCGCCAGTCTCATTCTACTTAAACCCACTTGTGTCGATTGCGCTCTTCAGTGATGAATGTTTCTTCTTCTGCTTGGATTCTTCATCACGTACTCTTGCATACGAGTGTTAAGAACCTAATTGTTCTTTATAAATAAATACTTGACAAGTTTTATTTGGTATATCATAGCCTCATTCGTAGTCTAATAAAGGAAAGTTGAAAAATATGAGAAAATCCGTCGAAATTAAGCGGGTTAAATTATTCAGAAGAACATTTCAGCGCTTTTCCGATACAATTTCAGATTTTCTGTCCCTTATTCTTTACTTGTTATTTGTTTTAATACTCAAACATTGAATTCATAACAAAATTTGGGAAAGTTCAAAATTTCATGAATCTTTCACGAGGTTAAATCTATTCTACCTTCGAGGAAACCCATACATTATTAGGGAGACTGGTTTTATGGTGTGCAGGTTGAGAAGTGCAGTCGAGGAGAGTATTTAGTATGGCAGGATAGCGGGTGCCAGTCTCATATCACAAAGTAGTCGTGCATTCTACTGCTAGCGGCCTCAAAGGCATATCAGCCCCTGCATTCTACCAGGGCGGGTATTGCTGGTTCGCGTGCAAACTTATCCTCCATCATTCTACCCCTCTAATAAAGGGCGAGGAACGTCACACGCAATGGAAATCCACTGGCAGTCCAGTGGCTGAACTCTCGAGCGGAATTTCGAAAAGACAACTGCCACCGACCGAGGCAACAGGCTACTAAAGAAACAGAGATCCTTGATAATTGGAAAGGGTTAAGTCCGTGCTGACTTGTGCTGTTAATTAAAATTGCATCGCTTATACAGGGACATTGATGTAGCCGTGCATATAAAACTCGAGGAACCCAAGACCCGAGGCTGATGGAATTGGAGAAGGAAATCTCGGAGAGTGTCTCATTAAGGGGTGGAGTTGAAGAAGTGAGGGTGGAGCACGAAGGAGTCTGGGTTGGACTTTCTAAAGTGCATCTCGAACGGAGAGTCTCGAAAATGGTCGGAGAACGGCACAGCTCTATCTACTTTTTTCTCCTCCTCGTTCTCGCTTTCAACTTTTTTGTGCCACAAAGTATACTATTTCCAACGAATAACTTAATTCCAAAAGCCGGTCTAATTTATCGTCGACATTTAATGCCACACATGTGCGTGGCGCTAAATCTCAAGGGCTGCAGCAGCTTCGCTGCCTTGGCCCACGTGTGTACGCCCTGCTGGTTATATCTACAAAGTAGACTTCTGTTTTATTGGGAGACCGTGTTCCCATTACCCGAAAATCCTTTACGCCTATTTGAGACCACTGGCGCAACACAATTTCCATTCCGGCTGTGTCTCGTTCTCTCTCTCTCTCTCTTTCTGATGAGAGAAGCAGTTGTCGGCTTTTATGGCCGAACTCACACCTCCCGGCAGATGCCGACGATAAGTCTACCTTCTCGGATTGCAATGTACGACTGGCGGAAAGTTGATCATAGTGCAAGCTTGCCAGTAATATCGCCGTGTCAAACATACAAACGAGTACATTCGAACAAGTTCATTACTATTTTTGTCACGGGCCTTAAGAGAGCACTAAACGAGCGAGCGAGCTGGCTTCATTATCCTGAAGCGAATATGTACGAGGAGCACAATAATTCGCGTGTCCCCGGTAATAACTTAGTACAGCGCGAGCGATATGTTAAAGTTAATGTTTGCCATAACTCACGTGCGGGAGGATGGACATTGTAGAAATATCGGTGGGGAGTAAAGTACAGTTGGAAAACGGCATCGCATTCCATGGACAACATGGACGGCGGCGCACGTCTCTGGCAAGCAACAAACATTCTTGCCGTTTAGGATTTCAGTCCTTGAGAGACCCAGTTCTCTCTCCGATACGAGAGTCCCCTTTTCGAAGTAAGACCATTTTTTGCCCAAACGTTCGCCGCTCTACCCTTTTTTTCTTCGGGGCCAAGTCCGACTCTGTCGGCGAGAGGGAAAGACGCTTGTCAGAAGGACAAACCCCGAGAACTGTTCTGCCAACTTGAAAGCTTGCCGTTTCCTTTCCGATGCTGACTTCACAGTGGGGATAATGTAATTCGACCTATTTATTCTATCGACAAGAATAAATAAGATTTTTTTCTCCAAGTCACGCATGACCCATGTTCTGCAATATTCTGGTCGGCGACCGGACCAGCTCTCATGTCAGCGTCTCTCTCTCTCTCTCTTTCATTTTCTACCACGAGCAAATCTTGATCGATAAATCATTCTGTAATGCAAGGCGAGGCGTGGCTTGCATCGAGTTTCCTTACTAGCAGCGCGTACCGAGTGGCCACACGAGATCCATGGAATTCATATTCGTGGACAAGCTGGTGCCGTGACTGTTCGGATAAGTGATTGGATGGCGGAAACCTCGTCGTAGAAGGAATCAGACATTTTAACGAATTCCTTTTCCAATGCAATACTATCATCCAAGTTCTATCGCCAAGAGACAAATAGTACTTGTCACAGCAAATGTACATGGGCGACAGTTGAACAATCGAGATCTGGTTTTATGAGTGATCTCCAAACTCGCAGAATACTCGCTCGAGAGTTCAACTATTACAATAAAGAGAGCGACGGCTTCGAGAAGTCTGGAGTTTACATTTGCAATGCTAACACTGTCGCTCCCTTTCGTACTTTTATTGCTATTACGTCTATTCGAACGAATCAAATAATCACTTTAATAATTGGCAAATCAAACTCTTCGATGGATTTGATCCTGCTGTGTTAACTTGACGTTTCAATTAGCAAATATCTATTGCTGATACATGGAAAGAAAGTCGTATCGTAGCTATGCAATACGGTGGCTTCCTTTTCCGAATGAAGTGGTTTGCTTAATGAAGCGAAATTTAATGGCCGCGAAAACAATTGTACGACAGAAGAGTGAGAGATCAAACAGGCTCTATCGGCGAGAGTGCGTAAAAAAGTTTATTGCCGGGCGGAAAGCGCTCTTTAAAAAGGCATCGCGGCCGCTCTTTTATGGGGCAGTGATTATGCTCTCTCTCTCTCTGGGCCTAGCTCGAGAGTATCGCAATGTTCCGTCTCGACTAGTAGAACTTGATAACATGCTGTTCTGCGAGAAGAGTAGCTCGCACCGGAACTTACATCGATCCTCTCCGGCAGTGCAGTTGTTGGGCGTGGCAGCGCCGAATCTCGCCGGGAGAAAATCTATGTAGAATCCCGGGCGTATCGAAGAAACGAGAGCGCGAGCGACCTGTTCCCCCTGAGCAACTTGCGCGCCCACTGCCGCCGTCGCCGCTCGTGTATTAAGCCGAAACTTTCTCGTAATTAATTTACGAGCAAACACGCCGATAATTCATTTCGCCTGTGCGCCAGGAGATGAGAATTCCGAGCTTGAGATCTGCGGCTCAAACTCAACCGAACGAGAAAGAGAGTGAGAGAGGATGTATTAAGTAACCCGAGAAATTTCCAAATACTCTACACCGGTGGAGCAGAGAACGTGCCGGTGTGACCCGGCGCGTGGAATTTACGGCCCCTTGGAAACACTAATTTACTGTATTGACGAAATTAATGAAATGTATAAAGAACTGGGCGCGCGCGGCAATGTAGGGATGCAAAAATGCGTGAATGCGCTCGGGTGAAGATTGGTAATTCACTGTGATTGGATGCTGGGAGATTTTTAGGTGGTAAGGAGGCCGGTGTTCTTCTCCTTTTTTTACTCGGGGTTCTACATGGAACATGGTCATGCAATGTATACCGCTCGAGAGCTCGAAATCTCATTAAATTACCGAGTTATCATACACACATTGCTGGCCTCCGTTAATGGCGAGGAACGAAGCGCACCGGTTGCTTCTCCCTTTTTTCTTTTCGATCCACAAGCCGCCGGCCGGGGTGTTCTACCGCTCGGTGTCTCTCGACTGTCAGAATCGAGAGAATCGGCCACAAATAAGCCGCTGTCGGCCACACAAGAAGATTCGGCATCGCATACCGCACGATTACACCAGCCGAGCACGTTACTGCTCGAGGGCCCCGAACTCTCGCGCTGTTATTAGCCAATTATTTGCATTGGCGATAAGCGCGACCTCCGAGTCGCTTCTCCGAGACCACAGAACGTTCTCGGCCCTCATTCCCCCTCCCTTTTACCTGAATGATAAATTCGGATAATGCTCACTGATTTGTTTATGCCGACAGTTGCAAACCCATGGCTAATTGGCCGGCAATCGCGCGTTAACGGTTAAACGCGATTAAACGCATTGCAAAACTCTTTAAAAGGCCACCCAAGGCAGAATTCTTATATCACCTAATTATTCTCCGATTACTGTATGGAAGAGATTTATAATTTGTAGGAAAAGTTTGTAACAATATTTATCTTTTGCAAGAAAGAATCTACTTCGACGGAGTCAAGAAAAATATGCTCGAGGAACTGTGGCATGTCCAGATTCCTAAGGATCTTCTGGACAATGGCAACGCGCGGCAAGCAACCCCTAATCCGTTACCTGCTTTTTTTTTATATAATTTTCTGCTTGGGTCAGTCGAGCAAAAACACGCAAACAAGACAGGCCGCCAGAACGAATGGGGCATTGTGTTTAAGCTTGGTCCACTGGCGAGGTCCGGTTACGAGAGGACGCGGAGATGAAGTAGAGAAGATGCCGATGCTCGAAGAGCGGCACACCGTTATGAATTCGTTCACGAAATGCCGAGGTGTTTGGTTTCCGGCTTCTTCTCCCTCCAGCGCATCGCCCTTCTCGCTTTATGGTGTGTACCGTGCAAAAAAAGGGTTGCACTCCCTCGTAGCTGGCTGCTAGATCGGCGCCCTTAAAGGGTTACCGTTAATGTACGATTGCGAAATTCGTCCGGGGCTGCTGCTGTCCTGCCCTGCTCTTGCCCTTGCCCTCACTCATCTGTCGACATTCGGCAACGACTGTTCTCTTTCCTGACAGTTGCTGGTCCAGCGGTACACTTTACACTTCTCACGTGCTCCCGTTATTTACTTCCCTTGCCAATATACCAGTGTTAGTGAGTGTTGCAGTGTGTGATTCATTCTTCTAATTAACCGGTTGGTGCGCGAAGATGGAAGCCGACTACTCTCGACCGCCATCTCATCTGGGAGTTCCTCTTTCGACTCACTAGCAAGCCAAGTTAATTGCATTGTGTAATTAGCAGGACTTGCTAAGAGCGAACTAACGACGCCCGGAAACTCAATACCTGCCGAAAGCTCGAACACCTTGTGCGCCATTGCGCATTGATCATCCCTCCGGGGCCAATCTACATGATTGATTCTCCGCACTAAAATTTCTCTTCCCCTCTCTTTCTCGGCGCCGCTTTTATTATCGCCGGCGGCGCGCTAAGCTGCCAGTTTGCCTTTTCTCCTTGTGACAGGAACTTTTCGCGAAAGATGAAAAGTTCCGACAAAACTTAAGACCACCGGGCCAGGGGGTTTATTGGTGAAGAAATGGAGCGGGACTTGCCTCGTGCTCTCATTGCTCATGTCGGCCAATCAGGATTTAAAGGAGCCCGACGGAATTGTCAAGTAATAATGAAATAATCCGGTTGGGGCGGAAATATTACTCCCCTATTGCTATTAACTTCGAAACATCCTAATGAAAGAAGAGAGAGAGACGGAGAACTGGAATGCTTAACTAATTCCTGGAGGATGTGGAATCATTACTTGTAATTGCCTGAGCCAATGTAACCGAGCCCGATCTGTAGACTCAAGCTGTCATCAGTTTGTTCGACGAGGTCGCGTACACGTGTTCACCAAGCCTTAATGTTTACCGTCCAAACTTGGAGGGATCGTAGCTAAAGTCTCTCTCTCTCTTTCTTGACTGTTATCTCAAGAGAGAATAAGAGAGAAAGAGAGGTCCGAGAGTTTATTTCTAGGAGGTAGGGAGCACTTGGAAGTCGTGTAAAAGGCGAGCAACTCGGTCATCGCCGCTGGGAAGGCGCGGCTTCGTGGAAATCGCGTTGAAATACGGCGCCGTGCTTTTTTTACCCCTCCCCTTATTTGCTCTCTCGGTTTCCAACCGAAGCTTGCCTCCTCGAACATATTTCCTCTTGCGCGTGCTTGCAAGCTCTTGTTGCCAAGCTCTCTTTCTCGCGGCAGAAATTCCATTGCCACTGTCAAGTTTACCGCTTATTATAAAAGGCATAAAAAATAATAAGACAAGCGCGCGATGACAGCTCTCGAGGTGCTCCCGGCGAGGAGAAAGCTTGTTGAGAAAATTCACGGACAAATTCGTCGCCGGGCTAAACAAGATTGACGAATGGCTGTAATGAAATCGTCATAGTACAGGCAGTAACTGTCTCATAAAAGAACTATTAACTCCCGCTCGCGCGACTTATCGCAAGCGACATGTTAATATTGCCATCATTCGATTCATCCGTTGCGAGCAAAGCCGATCGGTGAGATCTCCTCGAAGATGGGGAGCGATCCAGCATGGATAATGAGTGCGGCAAATTTTCAAAGAGAAACGAACGAGAAGGTGGTAGTGGGGTATGCGAAGGTGAGAGCCAAGGACCTCGGAGAACTTGAGGTCAGCCGTTTGATTAGGGCCGGCGCGGAGGAGGAGAATCAGAGGAACGTAATCTTGGCAGAAAATTACCTACAGCGAGGCATAGGAGTGCGCAGCTCTCTCACGTCTTCCCGAGAGGGTTTCAAGGAGGACTACCTTGAGAAGGGTTTCGAGATCGATGCCAGCAGGTGGAAGAAGGGTGGAACGCTGGTAATATCTTCATTTGCATTGATGGCCTACCTTGCCGCGCAGTCGATTCGATTGGTCTCCCTTTACCCCTCCGGTCATTTTAGAATTCTCTCTCTTTTTCCTCTTAGAACATATTCTACGAATTGTTGCTACTCTCTGCAACATCGAACTCTCTCTCTCTCTCTTTCCCTCATACATAATTATAAAAGGTCGAACTAAATTCAAATAGATCCTTCGATAATGAATACCACAATCTTCCTCAGTCGCAGGAATATGAGTTCAATGACGGAGCAACTAGCCCCGGGGTTGCTACACTCACCGCAACATGTTTATCGTGAGAGCACTTTAAAAAGCAGCAGGAATGCAAATTCTTCTATTAATGGTAGAACGAGAGGGAGGAGAGTAGGAGGAGGAGGCGGAGGTTGTAAGATAGCGGTGTAATTTAACAAGAGCGATCCACAGGAAAATAGAGAAGAGAAGGCTGCTTAATGAAGTACAAGGGTGGGAGGGCTGGTTCCAGGCCGGCGCTATAACTTTGTTGGCGATTACACACGGGGAATAACATTGCGAGAAACGAAGATATCGCTGGCCCATTTTTCTTGCGTGTGTGTGCCGCAATAAAAGGGGCGGGTTTCCCTCCCCTCCCCTACCTCGATACTTCTTTAATGGATCAGGTTCTGCTACCTTGATGCGGCCAACCTCTCCACGGCCACATGATTCCAGCTATCTTCAGCTTCTCTCCTCTTAACCAATCGCACCCAATCAAGTTCGACGAGAGGACGCGGCCCTTGCATAGCTCCGGTATCCCTTTTACCAAACTCGCCGTGATCCGGCCTCTCTCCTCTTCCTTGCCGCTTATTACAAGCTATTCAACTAAAAGGAGTAAAACCTGAAATTAGTTCGGGCCTTGCGCGCCCTTCGACTACCAACCATGGGAATTCAGAGCTTCGATGAGCAACCTTCGTCTTACAATTATCTATCGATAGCCTTCATTACAGTGGCAGAATTAGAAGTTCGGAAAGTCGAATTTTCATGAGCTGTTTTTTTTTATTGTTTGGTTGAGATCTAAGGTAGGGTTAATTATTCGATGAAAGGGAGCAGGCTTAATTTTCTTAAGGATGGGAACGTGAGTTGACTTGCGAGAAGATGTCGCGGCTTTTCCGTGATGGTTTCGGGCTTCTACATTCTCGAATTTACTTGGTTGCACTCGCTCTCTTGCCGGCGGGCGGGCGCGCGGCCACTACTTTTACGAATTTAAAGGCTCTCCTCTCTCCCCCCTTTTTCTTCCGCTTGATATCCCGCCACGAAGGATGCAATGTTCCCCTGATACGCGAGCGCACGCTCGGGCATAAATCCCCAAGTGCTTTTAAGCTTTACAAGTTCTCCCCGAGAGAAAGAAGCAGAATGTCGCCCCCGATCTCGAAAGTTTCGCCGTAAGCGCGAGCTGCTCTTACACGAAAGTTCCATGCGAGAAGTCCTATAGCCGCCGCTCTTCCAGTTCTCTTGGCCAAGAAACATTACACGCTTTGCTGTAAAATTCGTAAGGCACTGCTAAAAATTCTTCGAAAAAAATCTAACTCTCTTATTCGCTCGAATTTTTAACATCCATATGGTTAGAAGCTTGTAAGATTGTCGCGTAGGAAAAGACAAAGTTTTAGAGCAAACAAGTCATCTCGTTGGCAAAGATACCAATGAGAAAATGGATCAAGTACATGTTACTAATTTAACTCGAAGGGAGTCGGAGAAGTGGAAGTCAAAGTCCAAAGTACGAGTGCAGAGAGTACTTGAGTTCGACCGGGGGTGATCAATTAGGGAAGTACGAGCGCTTAAAAATATATCAACTAACGGGAAGGACGCTCGTAAATTCGAGAGGAGAGGGTTAATCTGCAGCGACGGGCCAATGAAGCAGAAAGCCTTGCGAATTGGAGAGTGGCGCCAGGGTACGGCGGACTTCTCGATGGACTGACCTTAATAACGTCATTCTTGGAATTCAGCCAGAGCGGATACTCCTATGTTATACGTTCTACATGCCTCGATTTCCGATCGAGAGAAATCGAAGTCCTGAAAGAGCTCGCGGCCCTCAAGGAGATGAGAAAGGATCCAATCGCCAGAGCCTGTTTATGTATAAGATATCCGCAGGAGTGGCTCACTCACTGGACGAGAGAAAGAGAGAAAGGAAGGCATTGAAAAAGAAGGAGAAGGAAGAGTTCAATTACCATCGGCTGCGTTTTGTAATGTACGCTCCGAGAGGATCCAGCACCTGCATTTCCAACGATACATGCGTCGGCAGAGACGTCCACTTGGCATAATCAGACGAGGATTTACGCACGTGCCGATACTTTCAGACGCTTCTGGCGTTCATTAGAGATAATTCTCTATCTGTCTCTCTCTCTCTCTCTCTCTTCCGCTTTTTCACGCGGCGGATCACGCACTCGAAATGCACGTGCACCCTGAGGGCTCTGGACCAAGAGGAGAGATGCTGACACTGCAATGCCGAGAGGAAGGCCATCCTATCGACCGGCGGTGCGACGCGCGCATGTCCTTACGCCGTGAATGCCGAGAAAATGGAATCATGGCGTCCGCCTCACCGCAACTCTCGGCTTCCTTCTCTCTTATTATTAATTCATTGTCTTTAATTAATCTTAAACGTGTCATCATTCATACTGACACCTGAAGAACAAAATCTTGAATTCGAATAATAAGTGGCAAAGAGAAAAAGTATTCATGAAGTGTTCGTACGTGCAGCGACGGCGCAGATGCATGGCATTTGAATTAATTATTGCTCGTGAAAGATAAGTGGGATATCTGTGACTTGCTCTATGCAGATTAACCCTAGAAAGAAATGTACTTTAATACCCGTTCATGTGACAACATCTTGCCAGGAAGACAGAAACGTACTGCGAAACCTCGACCTCAACGTTCGACCTATCAAGCAAACTTATTACACCAGGGGCTCCTGTAATTTATGTCGACTTGCACGTGTAATATATCCTCGAGGTGCAAAAGCTTGCGTAATATAAGCTAAATTAGCTCCAGTTTCTCGGAGAAAATCATACGATGAAGTTTAATCTGATAAAGTGTAGTCTGTAAAAACTGCACTTCGAATCCCAGAACCCGAAAATCATGGGCAACGAAGACAAGAAGAAAGAAGACAATCTTATTAGAAGACAGACGTCAATTGGAGATACAAACAGACGGTATATTCTAAGCTGTTTGCTTCGAGAAACTCATAATCCATAACAAACATAGCAGGCGAAAGTATATGTTACGAACTCTGGCGTTCCCTTGGAATAGTCATAGTACCATGTAGTTCGACGGGATTGTCAACTTGAGTATCGGACATTCGTGCCGGCCGCTAAGTCCGCTCCCTTTTCGGAGTATATTAGATTGGCTTCGAAATACGTGACCTCGCCGTAGAATGAACCTCATTGGCAACCTCCTGGCAAAGACCCTTTGCCATCTCTATTTGAGATACACCACCCACGTTGACGACTCCAAGCAAACTGTCGTCGTTGCAAGCTGACCCAACCTTCTTGGAATACGTTCCTCCTCTTGGTTTGCTGTAGTTCTCTCTGGCATCGGCTGCATACTCCTATGCCAGTTTCAGGCCAGCCTCCTCCCTTTTTTTCTCTCGTCTAGGCTGCGCCCTACCCGTCGCAAGCCCTACACGGCTGCTATGCACGCCATGACAATGTGCCTCAGACTTCAACAGTACTGCCCTTCTTTTTACGAGAAGCTTGCATGGGAATCGTTTAATCGATACTCCCCATTTTGCATGATTTCTCCACGCCATTGCAGTCCGGCCAAGAACTTTATGCCGACAAATTTCTACTTGGTTACTCTGTGCATAAGAAGAGAGCGCACACTTCTATCGGTTACTCCGTCACGACAATGATTCTGGGAGGATTAAAGTTCCCCGGAGACGAAACGGCGATTGCGAATTCGGGAGATGCTTCTGTCAGGCTTCGGAGCTTTCTGGCTGACTGGTTGTAAAACGAAGAAGAGTAGTGCAGTGCATGGCGGCAGTGTAGAGTTCGTGCTTGGAGTCTCCGGCATCCATTGCTTCTTCTCCTAGAGAAACAAACTCGTTTCCCAATGTGTTCCACACCGGCGGACGAGGGCCTCACGGAACAGAACGGAGAGCCGGGCAATTCCTATGCCAACGACTTTCCGTAAAAACGTCTCATATCGTGAGACATTGTTAAATATATTACGCCATTGCCTTTCGTGGATACGCCACGCTGTAATACATATGTATGCGCTTTTGCGGGAGACAAGGAGAGTCGTCTGGATAGAAGATCACGTGCCTACGGTGTTTTACAGTCTCCCTTGATCAGAGTCTAGACAGCCGTCCCTCCAGACTGCTTGCGACCAAACCACAAAGACCGCGGCTTTATATCCCTTCCTCTGCCACGACACGTATTAATTGTCGCCTTCATGTTGCACTCCGGTCAACTAATATCCTCATCCGGATCACTATCTTCAAGATAGCCTCTCTTTTCGCCATCTTCTCAATCTCTTGAATATCCCAAAAGACAAATTACTAGGAAACTCCTCATATTTGCCTCTTCTTTGTTTCTAAGATCCACTAGATTTTATCCAACGAATTCTCGTTTGTCGCTTTCTCATCCACGTCGAGGGCGCTGACATTCTTCCATACATTTTCGCAGCTCGTACCCGCAGAGTTTTCATGTCTTCCCACGAAGTACAGCGGGCGCAGCCGTGATCGTCGCTAGCAAGTTTCCTCAGCTCGTTCGCCCGGGACTTCAGAGTCTAATGAGACTTCCAACGTCGCCATCGAGATAGACGTACAGGGATATGTATCTCTATGTAACTAAGCTCTTGGTTACATGGTCGTCGCCGCTGTCTTGATACATAACCCTGAAATGGTTACATACTCGGCGAAATACACACGGATCTACGGAAGCTAAGGGTTTCTCTCTTCACATACACACTGTCCTCCACCGATTGCCAACGACGAAGAGGACTTCAACGTTTCCTGCTGAAATTCGTCCGCGACGAAGTCCTCTTCGCTTCGACGACGTCAATTTTACGCTGCCAATCTTCACCGTCAACAATGTAAGACGTTTTACGTCTCACTCCGAAGAGCAAAAGAGAGGAAGGGGAGGGGCAAAAGAGGGTCGAATAAAATTTCGCCCGGACGAAAAGACCGCCAGTTTCTGATGAGAGAAGTTCGCAGTAAGGCGAACAGCCGCGCCTTCATAAAGCGAATAACCCGAGCACGCTTGCCAGTACTAGGCAAGTATCGCAATCCAAGAAATATACGGCATTCCTCGTACTCAAAACTCAAAGACTCGAAAGAATTAGGTCTCTCTTTCTCTCTCTCGCTCTTTCGTCCCTGGCGGGAGAACAAATTATCAGTAGAACCGCGCCCCAACAATCTCCTGCACGGAGATCGTCTCAACCTGTATTTTCACGCACTACGCGCGGTGTATGCCGAGGTTGCAAGCCTGATCATTTCTAAAAATAATGAGAGAGGGAAGATGATAGGCCGAGCTCGAAAATCGAAGGGAGAGCGAGGTGTGCGGAACGCCCGGCTCCGGCGAGGTCATGCAATAAACAAGTGGACATTGCGACTGCGGGCGCGCGATAATCCGCAAATGAGCGTAAAGAATCCTGTTTACGATATCGCTCTGGCAATACGCCCCTGTGTATTCGCGCTCTTTCTCTCTCTCTCTTTCTCTCTTTCTCTCGACGAATCTGGCTACGTCAAGCTACCACTCGTCGCCGCACCGCTCGCAAGCGGCCCACGATCTTAATTGAGAAGTCCTAGAGAGAGCCCCTTCGATTCGCGAGCAGGTCAATTTACAGCGCGAGTTATCTCCGACAGGCCGATCGCCTGATTGGTCCGACCGGTATTTTAAGGACAGTGTTGCGGACATTGCAATCGTAAAAGATCCCCTAAAGATGCCGGACCATACCAGGTCGAGGAGCGCGACGCGTCCAATAGTTTAGATATCTGGACGTACCAGCGTCGCTTTTAAATAATGTCAACCCTATGTCTCTCTAGGAACAAGATGGAAATCGGATGTATGCCGAGGATGAGAGTTAAGATAGCGTTCATGGGATCAGTGTCGAGCACTTTACTTTAGGGCGATGTGGTACGCTGTCAACTGCAAAGTAGAGCACGATAGAAAATGCAATGTTCCAATCGAAGTCTAAAACATGCTCGAAAGCTGTAGAAAATTACACTGGGAATTCCGGGGATTAGAGTTGAAGGATAGTTACGAATATTACTTCGACCTACAAAGTGGCACAGCTAGAAAGCAGAACGGTGGAGAGCTACTGAGTTTCTCGGTTGCAAAGAGTGAACAGTTTCTTACAGGCAAAACCGATGACGCTCTCGTTTTCGTTCTAACAGGAATAGCATTTAACATGCTGTACAAGTCCAACGGGTATCCTACAGCAGTTACCGTTCGGCTAAGGTAGAAAAAGAGGGTGAACCCTTTTTTTTTGCCTCGACTATTATTCTAGAAGGCAACGGCACCAGAGGGTGTACCGATAGGATTCCCAACTTTCCAAGTTCTAAGTTTTTGCACCCTTCTTGAACGACTACCATCACCACCGTTTCGTCCTTTGACGTTCGACTTCCAATGATACAAACTATTTCAGAAGAACATGGATTCCACGACGGAACTCTTCACAGTGGTAAAGGATAGTGCAAATGCGCAGACACGGTCGACTACATTCTGGCAAAGTATCCAACAACGTGGACGAAGGCGTGTTTCGAGACTCGAAGATCGCAAAGGAAGGACTGTGCTCGCAGTAAAAGACGGGTGGACGCTCGTATGGCAAAAGATCAAATGGGAAGTTCGGGTTGACGGTCGCGCTTTAGGCACACGAAAAGAGAGCATGAACCGAGCATGCTAGCAACCGGGAACTATGTACTACCTACATACACTGCTAGAGGAGACTTCGCACGTGTCCGTAGACGAAACATGAAAATGCAACTAGGCAGTGCAGACGGCTCTGCCAAGTGCGGAGCACTGCTCATGCAGAGGATAGTGGGGCCAGCTCAGTTTATTCTTACCCAAGAAAATATTTCATGCAAACACCACTGCCGGGCGTATTTCCACGGATTACTCGGCTGCGGACACATTATGTCAGCTAAAATCGTCGACCTATGAAAGCACGGAATACTTGTGCTCGCGATCCAAGAGCATACCATTCTGTATGCATATTCGGCTCGCTTGCCAGAGACGATGTAACGTAATTCCAAGAAATTGGAGTAAGTTTACGATGGTTGGTATATATGATTTTTTTTTCTCTTCTTTAAAACGAGACTGTCTTTCCAAGGGTGGTGTTTCTAAATAAAGACTTCGACGTTTACAGGTCGAAGACAGCGACTGGCTGCTCGCCGGCGAATGGAATACAAAGAGCAAGAGGACGAAGAGGTGTATACTACAGTGGAAGGACATCGAAGTGCCGTGAGGAATTCGACTTTCCATTTCGGTCACGTCGACTTCGCACGACCCTATTTCCGCTATGCCATCGTCATCTGCCTTTCGGCGGATGCGCTTGCATCTTTTACCTCGGACTATCTTGACAATTCTCCACGAAATTATTTTCAAAATATTCCGTACAATAAAGGAAGGGTTTATGCGTTTTACGTTTACGCGTTAGACTAAAATCTTGCGAGCGGAATCTCTCATGCACTGACATCCAGAGATATTTACTCATTTTTATGTATATGCAAGTAAAAAGCTTTTTTATGTATATGCGCTTTACCTGATAGTAAGGTTACAGCCGTGGTTCGATAGCGCATTGCAATTATCTGTAATTATAGCTTAACACTAATTATGAGTCGTCAAATGTCAACACAGTCCAATATTTTAGCGAGGGTCTTGTAGATAATAATAACTGTTACTATTATCACATTAAGGTAGTGCAAGTATCTCTAACTACTGTCATAAAAACACATTAAGACATTGTTGACCAGTCATGTCACTACAGCATCATGCTAAGCAAATTATATACCTGTAAATAAAATTACTCTGATTTATTCAAATCGTTCGTTCAATTATGTAAAACAGCAAACGATATCCAACAGTTTCTGCATAAACCAGCTGGTCAACAATGTTGGAGGGCGAATCACCAGTGTCTGACTGGCAACAGTACTTTCTCCACTGCTCAGTCAAGATGGCTGAAGGCAAGTCAGTGTGAAAAACCGAACATCTTACAAAGGTAGATCGAATCCCGTCAAGGCAAACAAGCCGCCAATTGTATGTATCGAAACCAATGTTAATTAACAGATCAACTCGCAAAACTGGGAAAACAAGGTGTTGTTGTGCGCTGACAAATAACCTCAACGCTAGAGTCCTGTAACGATGTTCTCATGCTAATATCTGAGCGCGCCATCGTCAGGAGCTCCTCCTAACTAAGTATGTACCTACATACTCGAATCACATGGTCCATGTGTGCGTGCGCCGGCCCTTAACCCGTTCAGCGATGTGGCTATGTGTGCGGGCACTCACACATAGAATACACGGACACAGGTGCAAGGAGAGAGACAGTGGAAAGGACGACTGGCAAGGGTTTGGCTCGATAGCTAATCGACAGAGGGCAATGCACGCAAGAGCAAAGATAGCCGCAATCTACTTGCAATGCCCGGCCAGCATTACGACTACTGCATAATTATCACAAATTAAGAACTCGTCGAAACGTATGCTTAATTCATGGCGAACGTTATGCCAAACGCCATAAAACACCCGTCCATTATACCACTCCCACTCTCCCGAGCAACAACAATTAGTCCGAGTCAAATCTCAATGCGAATGCTAATCTACATGATAGGGAAACATGGTAGAGAAATATGGCTGCCCCGGCAAGAATGTGGCGGACGCCCGGCAGGATTCGGTCCTCGTCTTACTCCTATCAGTGGGATCAGAGAAAAATGGAGGAGTACTGACCTGATGCTAGTGTCCAGAGCACCGGATAATTGGCACACATCATGCAGTTGATCCGTCCGGTCACGTGGTGGCCAGGCACGTTGGGAAGGATCCAGTAATCCAGTGGACACGCATGCGCGCTTTACCGTAGCACACTGACTTACGAGCACCGCCGAGAGCACTCATCGAAGAAAGCCACCAAAATCTCGCCGATTCGATGTACGCGATTACATGAATCGAGCGAGGCTGCCGCGCGTCGTCGCCTCGACTGTCTTCACGCTTTTGTCCACCAGTCTTGGAATCCTCCTCTTCCCTT
The DNA here is from genome assembly GCA_964023945.1 of Ectemnius cavifrons. NCBI lineage: Eukaryota > Metazoa > Arthropoda > Insecta > Hymenoptera > Crabronidae > Ectemnius > Ectemnius cavifrons. The sequence goes on from OZ030380.1 coordinate 12,766,300, forward strand.
CGACCCCGGTCCTACCTCCACGGCATACGAAAGTACAACGAACCATCGAAATCTACGCGCGCGTACACGTAACCCGGCGATAATCCAAAACGACCGTTGGGCACTAGGTTAATTCCGGCGGCAACGAGACAGTGTTGCAACGTAGACTTCAGCTTGCAAGCGGGCGCTGGTCACTTGCAACTCTGTTCTCGCCGGTAATCACGAATCACAAGTGACCGAGGTTTTTCTCTCTCTCTTTCCTACGCGATCTCGATCTTTCTCTCTCTCGCTCTTTCGTTCGCGCTGGGTTGCAGTAGGTACGGCGGGGAGAGGTGTGAATCGGCCGGAAGGTGGTCGTCAGTCACTCTGGTAACGGAGGTTATTAGCGAAGCGCGGGAGTTTGGCGCCGCGTCCCCTTATCGGTAAGAGCGGGAGTCTGCCGGTGCGGCGCGACGATGAATATGTAGTCTATGGCATAATCGGAAGTGAGGAGGCCTGAGAGAGGAGGCGCGCTGCGCGAGAGAGTCAGCAGCCCGCTTCCAGGCGCTGCCGTCGTCCGTCTCCCACCTACGCCAACCTCCTCTCTTTTTACTCCTCGTCCTACGCGGGGAAGGTGTTACTGGTGGGTGGTGGTGCGCCTAGGTGCCGGCTCGATTTGGCCCTTTGCTCTGTCTCAGACGAGCGTCGTCGTCGTCGTCGACGGAGAAGAGAAGCCGCGGATATATCAAGTGGGGGGGGGGAGCGCCTTTATGGGTTTGCATCCTATGTACTCCATCGTATCTCCGGCTGGTTATAGCCGTCGCCGCGCGACAAAACCCACCCACATAACCTCGTCGCGTTCACCCCGCCGCATATCCCCATGCACTCCTCTACCCACCGTCGGCCTCCCCAATATGTTCGTATAAGACTACACGTATTTCTAAGTTTCCTCTCCCTCCACGTGCACCTGCACCTTCGGTGAACCTACGCTTCTATCCGCGAACTTGTATGGCCACTCACATGAGAACTTGGATGCCTCCCTAACCTTCCTGTGTGTGTAAGTATGTATCCAGGCTTCGCTCTTTGAGCCTGAGTAATGCCATGGGCTCATATTACCAATATTGCCCAGAAGGAAAGTGGTACTACGACTGCTCTATGCTTTCCCCTCGGCAACTATGATGCACTACTTTAGAAAAATGCACATTTCCCAAAGTACTTTTAGTAATAACTCTCCTTCACCAATATTACAGTTTTTGGAGGCATATACACTTCTGGACCAGGCGGTGAGTACACTATTTAGTCTCCTAGAGCAAAGGATGCCGATCATACTACCGGTAAGGTAGGGGACGGTAATTTATCGACCCGTTGATATACCGGGTATGCATGCAATAGGAAGGAAAGGACTGAGGAATAATCTCCTGTGCAATCCTTATACATCTATGCGTCTCACTCAGAGATAATATCGAATCTCATTAGTAATATAGACCAGTCCACTTAAGAGATCCCGGGCAATACCATAATTCAGTGGATAGCCGGGAGCACTCCCTATAAAGACGAGTGCACTGCCAGGGAGATATTTGAAAAGCCAGCCAGTGAGGAAAGCTCGCGATAAGTCGACAGTTCCGCGCGCGCGGGCACAGTCAAAAATAATATTGAAAAAGTCGTAGGGACGTCCGGGTGGAAGTGTACGAGAGCCACCACGTCAATCGTCCGTCGCTTCATCCACCCCCGCAGATTTGCCGTGAAGAAGGAGAGAGGTAGAGAGCGAGCGAGAAAGCCAGTGAGAAGAGACCGGGAGGGATGGAAAGGAGCAGTAGCTTGAGTTTGGTGGGGATGCGTTCCACTCGCCTGGCAGCCATGATGCTCGATGGGGCCAATGAGGATAGTCCGTAAGGCCGTTACGGCGTAATGGCCGTTGCGCGCCGCCCAATGTAAAAGCCGTCGGACGACACGCTTATTGGTCACGAAGGCGTTAAAAGTTTTATTGCATTCACTGACAGTTACACCCGCTTCTGAAACCCCGCCAGACTCGAGCCGGCGACTCCACGCTCTCCTCGTTCTCTACCTTCGAATCGTAAAGTGCGCCGCCAGAGCACCGAGAGCTCCTATGACCGGCAACGGCGAATACCGTCGAAACATCTCCTCTGCAAGCATCCCCCCCACCCCCCCATCCTCCGTCTCCACCCTATCAACTCTTTATCAGAGTCTATGGACAAACCTCATCTACCACCTGATTCGACACCTAATCTTCTTGCAGTAAATGGACTCATTCATAGAGGTCTGACAACAGGTTGTTTCACAGTTAGTTATTATGGATAAACATTATTTTTCCATCTAAGTAATGAAAGACAAACTACTTGTTGCCGCGTGTATAATACGAGTATCATTGGTATAATATAAGATTATTCATTAACAATGAGAAGCGCATGGAACTCTCTGTAACGCTCGACTGAATTCTGACCTCTTCCAACTACTGGCATCTTAGGCAATGTGCCACGTAATTAAGTAATTTAGCATATTGAGGGCGTGAAACGAAACAAACGAGATGTAATCAAAGAACACGTCACACTGGCAGTGTTATGCCACTGATTCCCAGAATAATGAACTGTTCTATCTGATGGGAGCTGTCAGGTGAATCCCAGGAACAGCTTAAGCGAGGCGTTAGACCATGATTTAAACAATTAGAGAGCAGTTTGATTGTAATTTAATAAGAATATAATACAACACAGGCAGCTGACTGATCTATAATGACTGAATAATATGTTGAGATCGTATATACATTTCATTAGAATAATGACAAATCGGCCAAAGGATTGCTGTTTATATTAGATGAAAAGATGACCGATAAATCACATCAACCGACACATAGCCAAGCTAATAAACGTTGCAACGAGCGAAAGTACCGCACACGTAATCTCTTTCCTCTATCGAAAGAGTGTCATTTACTGCCGGCGCATGTTAATTAACGAGCAGACTAGTAGCGAAATCGCGTGTAATTCCAGCGTGTTTGCTAGCGTAGCAATTAAGGGCACTCGCGTTCACTTTGCCCGCAATTAATTACTCGAGTGACTTGAACCTTTCAGCATGGACGGATTCTCTGTTTAGTTATCGAATTCGTGCAAACCGGTTAGTGTATACCGGATGCTAAAGTTGCGATGATCCTAGAATTAATCAAGAACTTTTACTCACCGCTGTGTGATTGATGAAGCGCCATCGTTGCAGCTTCCATCTGATAATATTGTTCCATCATTTTCAATCGAAGGATGAACAATTGAACAGCAATCAGCTGGTTAATATTCATTGACAGTCTTCACTGGAACCACTTGTCCGAGATTTTCGTTGACGTTCCACCGCCGAGCGACAAAGTTCTTCTCAGCTTCGTTCCGAAGCAATATTTACTTGAATCTTCTCGTGTGACGATTGACCGTTCGTCTCATGACGAGATAATACAAGTTCTTGATACGTTTCTTCCAATTGCGCACTATTGTGCAATTTCTCCGATTTTTTTCCCGTCGCGATTGGCACTCTTCTCAAGTCGACGTTTCTCTGAACAAGTATAACATGTTCTTACGCGTTGGGAACCGAATGATTCGATAATGCCAGAACGAAGGCTCGACGGGAGATGATTAACAACCCTTTCTAGGAAGGGAACCAAGACGGGAAGAGCCGAGAGGATCGCGGAATAGTAGCCAGGGCGACCATGTGCTCCATGACTCTCCGGATTCTGACTGCGCCTGCGTCCCTTGCTTCTGACCCCTAGAAACCTCTCGCGCGACCTCCTCCAGCATCCACCCCCGCGTTCTGTTACTCCCTGCCGCCGCTACACGAGATGGAATATGCTATAAACTATGTTAGCCGACCGTTACTGCCTCTACATTGGTCATCTACAACGTGTACCAAAGCATAGACTGTCTACTAGGGGATGATCGATGTTAGTCCCCATGAAATGCAAGCCCGTTGATATCCTTTTCCGTAAACAAATTTTTAATTTCATCATTCAACGACCACATCTCTCAATTCTCTGTATGAATGACATTATAGAAGACTAATGAAAGAATCCTGAATCAAATATTTTGGGATTTGAAAACTTTTTTACAGTCCTGAAGAACTTAAGGCTCATTGATTCATATTTTTGCAAGTGAATATTAAAATTTTGCTCACGGCAACTGCATACATGAAACGCCCGTTCGAATGGCAGCAGGGAAAAGGCAATGGAGAGCATCGACCAAGAAATACCGTGAGAGCATTGAGCGGTCTCTGACTCATTCGATGGGGGTATCTTAAATCTCAAGGACTTTGCGTGCACCAAGAATACCAAGCAATGTCTCACGTATCAGGAGAACGAATCAAGAGACGCGAGCGAAATGGCTAAGTTCCTTCACTCATCCTCTCCCCTTTTCTCCGTCTATCGAGCACTCTTCACTCGACTCGCACACTCGTCTCACCGGTGTTATCGTCTTCGCACACCAGCAGTACACTCCGATCCGATGAGAATCTTGAAGCTCCTGAGAGGCATCTTCGGTACACGTTCGATGCGAGGAACTGGAATCCACGAGGAACTACGAGGAGGTGAACGGAAGCGCGACGAGTCTCCGCACTGGGTGGTCCCGATCCGTAAGGGAGGCGAGGGATGCATGATGTGCTGCCGATGTGCACCCTCTTTTACGCACTTCCTCCAACATCCCGCTACGCTCTTGGTGCTCTCTTCCTTCCAGGTACACACCCATGCGCACTGCCACGAAAAAGCAGCGAGGCCGAGGAGGCAGCATCGTCGAAGAAGGTGAAGCTTATTCGTGTATCGAACATTCGCGTCACGCAGGGTGCACCGAAGGAAGAAGGAACTTGTGCTGGTCACCGTCACGAATGCCTACGGGCCAATGGCGAGCAGGCATGGGCGTACTCGGCTCTCTCGGCTTTTCTACCTTCTTATCTATTCAATTGGAGATCTTCATTTCCGCCGCTCGCTTACCCCTGCCGATAGCGTTTAGTCCACCCCTCCCCCGAATTCCACCGGGATGAGCTTATCCTCTCTGTGTGCCCGGCACCCTTCGCTCTTCGGAAGAACGGAGAGTCAAGGAGACATTGAGGAAGGCCAGGGCACAATGGCTCTGATAATGAACCCATTTGTCGGGACAGGTTTCGTCGTGCACATACACTGCCAGCAGCACGCTAAAGTGACTGAGCCGCCGCACGCTACTCAGAGACCATAAACATGAACACTCGGCCAGACACTGACACCGTTGACGATGGAGCTGCTGGCCAGCATACTTCCATCTTTATAACTGTACCATTAACAAACTCAACGAAATTGCCTGTACAGGTGAGAGTACCAATTCCCGATAAAACGAATTGCAATTCGAAAAGAATAATCGAGTGTGAAGTCTATTATCGAATAAAAATGAGTGTACGTACCCAATAGAAACGTTAAAGCGATACCAGCGAATATCCAGCGACACTCGCTCGGCACTCGAAGGAATCTGGCTGAAATCGTAGAAAAAGTTCGACTTGGAATGCGATGGGAAAATATCATCTGAACGTTCGATGGTCGCTTATCAGACAATTACAGGGAAATTTACGTTGATACTTGGCGTCTGCTCGCTGAAATAGCATTAGAAACTTTGCCCCCGAGGAGAGTGGTACAACCCCCGGAGGCTTAAAAGTTCTTCGCGCGGCTGGAACGTGTCCTCGTGCGACTCGTAAAGGCCTCGACAGGAAGTTGCATAAGATGTAAATCACGCGACAAGGGCATAAAGTCCCGATTGCTTCATACGCGATATAAACCTGTTGTCATAGGCGAGTATGCCTCGATGCAAATCCTCCGATGTTATTACCGGCGATAGTAACGCACGCTCAGCTTCTACACGCTTTTCTAGCAGATATGCTAGCTGCATTGTCACTTTGTACTAGCATGCATCTCTCCGAGGAGGTCTTGCCAATGTCTCTAGCTATTTACCGCTGATCCAACATCGCCAGGATCATTTTCATCATGAAGCTATGGCTCGTTGCAACGCGTTGATGAATTGCAAAGGAAGAACCGTTCGTTCTTAACGCATAAATATTCATTATAACGATACTTATCCGACCTTTGCCCGAATGAACGCGGAATGGGGATGACTTGGGATCTAAGGTTTCGTGAAGCACAGAAATGCACTAGGGAAGACGAAGTTCCATCGGGGAAATCTTAGACTCGAGAGAGAAAAAAAGAGAAAGTTGGCCGTCGCCGATAGAATTCGGCGGGCGCTCCTTCCGCAAGGATTGCTCTATAAAAACTAGCCCAACAATTGAAAACATAACCCACTTTCACTCGGGATTCTGCTGGACACTTGGCACGTTCCTAAGAAAAAAGGGTGGCCCCTTGTCACCGGACGCATGGGAAACCAGGGGAGGAAAAGAGAAAGTTACGCGTTACCCTAGAGACTAGGATTCCGGGTATGAGAGGAATGTTTGGGATGCTCTAAATGCTTTGAGTGGGACAATGCATCAGTATGCGGGTGACTGTGGTCTTTGATTCGTCGATATTAGATAAAATCTAAACGGAAAGTCAGAAATTAATACTAAATATCATCGGGTCAAATATAAGCAGGCTTTGCATTCAAGATTCTGAATTCTATCCCTTATAAGTCATGAATCATTGAACTATTTCGCTAATATGATGAATATTTACATGACAAATTTTCCTACTATCTTTATCATAAAGTATTACACATTTGTGTGAAGAAATTCTCGAGTTTCTCGAAGTATAATTTAAAAAATAAAACTGACAATGATTTAACTCGCGTATCAAGTGACTGGCAGACTTGCTGGCAGATTGTCGTGTCCAGCAGCCAGGATTAAGATGAGCCGGTATTAAATGATACCAGCGGATTTTTATTTTAACAGTGAAATATTTCGGGGTCGATAACGCCAGGATAGAGCGAGTTGCGCGGCTCTTTTTCTGCATCGGGATTTAAGATGCAGCAGTGACGGCGGCGTAGCCAGTCACATGGCGCATGGTCGCGATGCACAAGCCGGCAAAGCGAGCGATTGGGCGTGGCCAGCGCTGATATGACCGTTCGGCCAATCGATAAGGCTGCATCCCCACCAAAGCATCACCAAAGAAACGCATCAACCAAGAAACCTGCGACTTTTTACTCCGAATTTCCTTGTCTTTTCTCCCTTATTTCCTAAAGATTCGCCAGAAAAACTTGACAATTGACTGCTGGATAATTGGAGCTCATTTATCATGACATAACCGTGTAAAAATTTCGAGAAAACAACTGATTAATGCGATAATTCTCTGGTACTGCGCACCATAGCCAGGCTCGAATGTTAAACGCTCAATTAGACATGCTTCATACAGTAGCAATGACTCTCAAGAGTGGCTCGCATCACTTCCAGCTACACGTGCTCCGTTCCCCACGAATAACATTGACAAGAAGGAAGTTGTAATAGTCAGAAGATTCTTCTGTCAGATTTAAGTAAAGAGTGAAACTAAGAAAGTGACCCTGCAATTCTTCTGACACGAAGAATTCTCTCAGACTCGCGTGAAATGAATGACATTACAAGAAGGGACTTAGAAGCATCATAAGTTTCATCCATTCGGCTTCAAGAAAGAAGTAAGCTCTTTGATACATGAGAAACAGCATGTTTTCTCAATCTAGCAACGAATGAACTTGAAGAGAAACTCGAGGAGAATCTTGCTGGAGCTGTCAAGTGAAGAGTGGCGAGCGGCGGAGCTCACAGAAGATCTCATCAGTAGAATTAGACTGTTTGTAGTCAGGCTTACCGTGCGGTGCGCGTGGTCTCTCTCAGTTGGGTCGTCGGTGATCGACGCGGCGGCGGCGTCGGTGGCGGCGGCGGCGGCGGCACGCACTCGTCGGCACGCAACTGGCTGTAGCGCGACGATAATGCATGGAAGCCCTTGACGATACTCACGTGACTCGAGCAGCGATTTCGCAACAAGCGGCACGCGAACAAGCCGCTGCCACCGCCTGAGCGATTCCTCTTGCACACCACTGACGTAACACGCGTCGAGCGAGGAAATTCCGAGGCGGCGACTCCCCGCGAGCGCGACCGGCTTGGAAAATGGAGCGAGCGAGCGAGCGAGCGAGGAAGCGTGCGAGCGAAGCGAAGCGGAAGCGCGGCCGCTCGCACGGAGCACAATGGTGTGTATGGTGAGCAGTGGTACCCGCGAGCGATCAAGGGTGGTGCTCGGGAGTAAGTGGATCGAGCGGAGCGAGTCCGATCGGAGCGAGTCAAGGGCGAAATGTAAGTAAGCGGTCCGCGTAAAGAACTGGCTAGGAAAGCGCGACGAAACGCGCGCGCCTCTCGTTCTCTACCGGCTCGTTCGTTCGTTCGTTCGTTCGTTGGTTCGTTCGTTCGTCCGTTGGTTCGTTGGTTCGTTGGTTCGTTCGTTTCCTACGGACTTCGGCGTTCGGCGCACTGTATACGCCTTTGGCTTTGCTATACTATAAGGTAGTAAGTGAGCGAGAGACCAAGCGGGACCCCTACCGGCGCAGCCGTACATCTTAGTATTATGGGCAACTCACATTGGAAGATACGCCATCAAGCATAGCCCTAGCGAGAACGCGAGAGCGAGCGAGCGAGCCGAGCCGAGCGATTGTAAAAGTTTTAGGGACACTTTGCGAACACCCTCCCGTGCCCTGCCCCTACCCGTGCCCCGCCGACAGCCGCCTCTACGCCCTCTCCTCCCTCTCTCCATCTATCCCCTACTTGGACCCTCTCTCGGCTCGCACCTACCCCCTGGATACCCGCTCCCTCTCGCCACCCTTTCGACTCTCCGTCCTCTCCTTCCTCTCCTTCCTCTCCTTTCTCCCTGCTAACCTCCATTCTCCTCTCTCGTTCTCTCTCCCGAGCCACCGAGAGCTCCATGGACCACTGCATCCGAACCGCGCCCCGACCCTCTCATCCCGCAAGCTTCCCTGCGAGCGTAAAGCCAGGGGCGAGATGAACAGAGAGAACACGCATAGATTTATACGGAGAGAGAGAGAGAGATGAATATCCTCGAATAGGCAGATGCAGAGAGAAGAAGACTACAGGGGGAAACGAGACTATGCACCCCTCGCTGTACCCGGACGACCAGCCACCACCCCCTGTTTCTCCCTACCCCGGCGCCGCGACGCTTCATACCACTCGCATCGAGGAAGATGGCGATGCCCGATCGACAGGAACTCCTTGCGGCGGAAATGATTTTCGTCTATCTGTATGCAACTCTTGATCGAATAGACAGAAGTCCATCGAAGAGTGCCTCGCGATAGTAACTGTACGAGAGAATGGAAATGAACTTGTGCCAAGGGTGAATAGCAGGAATTGTGATCGGACTCTGCGAGAATGTTAAGTAGCTTCTGAAACGAATTCTCACAATAGTTGGGAGATTTTTGGAGCGAGAGAAGGAAGGAAAGGATGGGGAATCGTCGTCGTGGGCGTCTTGGGTGCGGCAAACGATTACAGAGAAGAGTAGCCCGGCTGTAACAACAGGCGGGCATGCAGTGGATGAGAAGGGGGAAGATGCTCAAGCTTCCAGAAAAAGATGTCGAGTGGAAAAAAGGCATCGTGGACAACGATAACGAGAGAAGGACGTCTGTGAACGTTCGGAGAACGGCTGGCGGGGGTGGCCACGCCGATAGAGATGCCATTGCGCCGAGACAAAGAGGAAATCTTTCAGCGCAGGATGTTCTTGCCACTGTGCGGTGGCGCCCTCCGCTATTCGCCTTGAAATACACGCAACCTATTGCACCCTTTTTTTTTTACCATTGCCCTGCGGGCTCGTCGATCCGACGCTGGACCGATTCGGATGCTGCGGATAGAGTCGCGTCGGATCTCTTTGCCACTGAATACTTTGACGAAAGCTTTACCGAGAACCTCGTTAAACTGTCTGGATTCCAATTATTAAAATAAAATTCTTGTGACTCTAAAAGTAAGAATATCCTGAAATAATCCTCCTTTATTTTTCGCATTCATTTGAATACTTGGTATTTCGTAAGCCAGTTATAACCAGCGTTTTCTGTTGCTACTGAGAGGACACGTGCGCCTGCGGCAACTTGCCGCGCCATTGCGTTACTCTCTCCAGCACCGAATTAACGATTGCCGTTCCCAAGAATTATGTAGATTCTGCTGGCTTTCCCCCTCTGGACTTTTTCGTCCGTTATCAGGGTGGGATTTGAGAGAAGGCCGGGGCGCATACTGTCCACCAGGATGCCGAGTGGCTTAAAATAGGGCCTCGTTAGACATTCCGAAGATAACGCGCGCTGTAAACCTTTGCACAACTGGAGATGCAACAATCTTGCGAAGTCAGGGAAAGAGAGAGAGGGTGCGAGAAGCGGCGGCCATTGGAATCCCGGATGCCGCGCGTTCTCCTCCAATTACAAAGTTGCGAGATTGTCAAGACTGTCCAGGTGTAGCCAAGAGTGAGGCTCTAAACGTCTGTCGGCGGAGTGGCCAGTTGTGTAGTTGGCTGGGAATTAAAACGTGTGGAAACTTTAAGTACCCGGCAATGCGCGAGGAGACCACAAGTGCAACGGCTGTCACGTGATTCCACCTCCGTATTAATCCCAATTAAAGTGGAGATACCAGGGGCGCATTAAGGCCCGGACCCGGCGGCAAGGAGGGGCGATATAATAAAATCGCAAAATGACGGCAGCGACCATCCTGACGTTATTATCCGGTCACTGGCCATCGGACCGAGCGAGAGGAAGAGAGGGCCTGACGGTACTTTGCGCGAGAGAGCATAAAATAGCCGGTTAAATGCGCCGAACGCATACGAAAACGTCTAATGCCACGGCTGAGCCCCCTTCATTCTCCCTCTCCCTCACTCACTCTCTTCTCCACCATGCCGCCAATCCTCCCGCTTTATACCATGGATTGAGTCGGCCATGCGAGTGTTGCGACGAGGCCTCCGAAATAAATCCAACCCGGCTCCGATTGGCTTCGTGGAAACGCCACAAATGTATCTCGCCGACTACAATTTCAGCGTGGGTCTTGGATTATACTGCACTCTTGGACACCCAACGCTACGAACATCTCGAATTCCTTCCGATAACAATGTCCAACCACCAAGTTAACACGATTCACAATCGCAAACAGAAGTCTGCTACGAAAATACACAATATTCAAGGCCTCGCTTCAGTGTTGCCTTTCAATCTACATGGAGGTTCAAACGATAAAGAATTCCGATGTTCAAAATATCAATGATTAATCAGAGCAATGTGAGCTGAATTGGCACAGCCATGCTTTACAAGAGAATACCTAGCATATGATAGAAATCAGCGGTGAGATCGAAGTAGTTTCGTCCCGAAGGAGAGAGAGAAAGAGAAAAGTAATAGCGAAGCAACATGGTGGCCGTGAAAGGACGGTCTCGCTCGGGCAAGAAAGCCCACCGGACAACAGACCCGTCCCACCCCATAATGCCCCATATACTCAGCAATTTATGCGCCGAAACGTATTAAATAGCACGCGCCCCTTGCCCCGCCGAGGGGCATATTCGCGCAATCCAAAGGAAGGAAGGTCTGCCTGAAGCTGCTGCTGCGGCGGCGGTGGCGGCAGCAACGGCGGGCGCAATATATTAAGGCCAATATTTTAAATGTGGTACACCTACATTGTAAATACATAGGTATTCCCTGCGGAGAGAATCCCACCTTCCAAGAATAGAGGCGACAACCATAGCCACGACCTGCTCCAAGAAGATGCGGAGGCTGGCCACGATCTTACTTCTTTGTTGCCGCTCCCCTCCAATCACCAATGCCATCCTGTGCTTCTTCTGATGCCACCAGTTCCAAACGAATTTTAGGGATTTTGGGAAGTACTCTTGGCAGGACTAATTATATCCGAGCGTCCGGCATCCAGGCAATTAAATGGACGCTTGATTCGGCCTGCTTGGAGACTCCGATGAGATTGGAGTACCGGCGATAATGGCTACCCAGCCTCTGAAAAGAGGACCTGCTCGCTCCTCGGTGAAACTGAGATGGAGAGAGCGGCCATTCTAATTCCTCGCTTGGCTAATGCACGGAGGAATTCATTAGTCGAGTGCCGGAGTCTCCCGAAGAAACCTGGCGAGAGATCGTTACTTATGCAGGGGAGAGTGCACAGGCCAAATGAAATACTCCAGCCGACATGATTATTTTTAGATCTCTCAGCTAGTGGACATTGCAGGCTGTATGAGCTGGTGAAAATTCATAGCTACCCGAACGAGGTAGAAAAAAGCTCTGACGAGATCAGACGGATGCATCATTTATGAGCGAGGCAGGCTTAACTTCTGAAGATAATGAGATCAAAACGTTCCAATATCGTTTGAGTAATACAAGAATCAGAATCGCCACGATCAGATTACAGTAAATAGTATATTTCAAGATTTCATAGACTCGATTTACCATGGAATGAAAGGTGCGATAGTAGATTTGAATTTTCTACCTGCAATCACGTGACCACCTGGCACGACAGCCTGACAATTTCATTTACACGGGCTTTTAATACGGAAACAGTTGTAAAGCCGCGTGCGTGCCATAACTCTCGGTCCACAGTCAACGGTACTCCCGGAGATATGAGCGCAGCCATCGTTCGTTGATGTCTCAATTCGCTCCGCGCAAAATCCACCCCTTCTTCCCCTCCCTGCCACACCGCCCTTGACAAAACCGGCCAGCACGTTTCTGTGAGATTGTTCTTTCAAGCTCGAAACCAACCCAGACTGCAATATCTACCTTCTAATGGGATTGGCCTGTTATAGCCCGATGATATCCGAACCGAAACCGATCCATATCTTATCCCATTGGAATCCTTTTTATCTCCATCGAATAAAAACAACCTTCGAATGCCTATGCCGTACCCATCAAGAATCATATAAGTCGAGAATAATTTTCTACAATATTTCGAGGGTGAAAGAATCGCTAGAGAATCTTCATGCGATACACGCTGAGAACTTTGTCAGGAATCCACGGTCAATGAGTAATAATTTTGCATAACTCAGTGCACCTAATTTATCCGCGGCTTCCGCGCCAGTGAAGACGTAACACGCACGGCGACGCGCCGTGCGCGTTTAATGAGATGCACATTTTCATGAGGTTGTCTTAATCGTTGCTCGGGACACCCTCTTTCTATAAGATAGTCGGCCGAGTGAGATCTCACATCAGAGAGAGCATAATGCATGCCCGACTTGGTATGGCGTAATAAAATAAAATATACTTTCTTATATACGTTTGGCCGGGATGAAGTCCGCCTGCTAATATGCAAGTCAATTCGAGCCAAGGGTGAGAAGCATCGCGAAGAGAAGCGACACGTTGGTGAGGAGTCGAAGAGGGGCAAAGAGAAAATATAAGAGTGAACTGGCTGGTGAAGAAGAGCGGATGGGTGGGTCCAGCAGACATTCCAGGGCTGAAATGTGCCCTCGATGGTTTTTCGTGTATCGATGCCGAATAGCAGAGGCACATGGGCGTGTGTCCGTTTGCCTCTGCTCTTCTTCTTCTTCTCATTCCCTTTTGAAGGACACCACTCAGCCTTTTATTAGACCGTAGACCGCCCTTCCCTTCCACTTCCACTCATTCCACCGACTAAATCGCCGAGGTCCATTGAACGCAGCCGATCCCACTAAAAGGAGACATTCTCCTGCGAATCTATTTTTTTTTCATGAAAGAACTCTTGCACGGTGGTGGTTTGCGAGATCGATCGTCCGCATGATTTGCAGAGCTTCGTACTGATTGTTGTTGACGGAATATTAGCCTGGAAGGAACGCAATAATTCCCGGAAGAAACTTGGCAAAAAGATGCCGATTACGGCTGCCTGTCGTTTTGAATAATGACGAAGACAATTGACCAACGTTACGAGCGGTTGATAAAAAAAGTGTGCACTAGTCCTTGGCATACTAAGTGAGTTGCGTTGATGATGGAAAGCAATGCAATGCTGGTGCAGTACTCTCACGGAACTCGCAATTTGCATTATTTATTGGCAGAAACGCGTCAATACGTTCAAAATGCAATGATTCGTAATAAATCGTGAAGACTGTCGGAATACAGGATGTTTCTATTAAATTATTTAATATCTGTTGTACTTGATCTTTACTATGACGAATATAAGATATTTTTTAATAGAGTACATATGTATTACTCACCCTCGCCAATAAGTACACAGTTGAAATCAAAGGCAGGTTTTCCTGTCATTAATAAACTGCAGAAAACGAGCTACGATTCTTCGAAATACGACAACAAACCATGTGGAAAATTGGAACAACCAATAAATGCCGTTTGCCACGGAGGAATGGGCACGACTTCACCAAACCGCGCACTTTGCACGACTGAAGATTTAGGCGAGCCAGAAAACCGATTAGAAAGTTGGGCCAGAAGTTTCTAATTTTTTCTGCGACTACGTAAAGGGTTTCCCGAGGGGTGAAACTATTCGTTGCAGCCAGCGGCGCGGTCCAGCCGGAGGAGCTGGACCGTCCAATTTTTTCTGCCATTAGAAAGTTGGTCGGCTGACCTAGAGAAACGTTGCAGCAGATGCCTTTGCTTCTGCAACTTCGTTTCTGCCTTCGCTTTATCAGATTCTCACACGATTATTTATAAAATGCATTAAAAGATTGCATTAAAATATTCTTACCTTGACTGAAGTCCAACACAGATCAGCATACAATCAGCATAACGACGAAAGAATGATTCTCAATTTAAGTAGCATTTAACTTACTACGACGATCACTCTTTATTAATGCGTATTCATATTGATAACGAGATCTTCGAGACTGCCATGCATGCTGTACACGTGAAGGATCGCAAGAGTGTGTTCCCCGGCTCGGCAATTACTTTGGCACTAATTATACACGTTTTATTATTGCACTTCAATACAGGATCAATCTCGTGTCTTTATTTACAAGTAGCATATAACATCTACCTTACGACCATAATTAATATAATACAGGGTATATACCTAAAGAGAGAGAGAGAGAGAGAGAGAAAGAGTCAAAGGTAGAGAGAGGGTGTGTATGTGTGTGTGAAGAGAGAAAGAGAGAGAGAGAGAGAGGGGGAGAGAGGATTGCATACATGGGGAAAAGGGTAGTGTTGATCAGTGGTATAGAAAAACCGACACTGAAGCACTGGCAGAACAGCCAAGTTCTGTACACCGTGAGAGAGTGACTTATTTAAATAGTTAGTGGAGCTAATCCGATGAGTTATGTCAATTACTATGATGATCGGTCTCAGGGCATCCCGATTATCGTGGCTAAAAACCATCTATTCGCAGACATTCTTTATTATAAATTAAATGGAATCGCTTGCCAATGGTTAATCAATTGGGGGTGGGTATCATTGGCGAGGAGCAACTGTTATCTTCTAGCCACGATATCTCGCCATACCGTGAGAGGAATATCTGTACACTGTGTTCTCCCAAGGTGGGCAGACGCTCCACGAGGATCCCAATGATTCTCGATACAAATGGTAAAAGCATAAGATCATTAAGATGGAATTGTACGACGACCATGATGATTTAATGAAAGAGAGAGAGAGAGAGACTCGAGTGTACAAGTGGAGAACGTGTTAAGTTCCTCCACTGTGCGGGATCATTCGGAAAGTAGTGAACTTGCTGCTGCGCTGGGACGTCGAAGCACATCCTCCATCGCGCGAGTAAATGACAAAGTTGAGCGGGAAACAATCGTGTATAATTGCAACTTCCTCCTGTCTTGCATCTTTCATCCATCATAAGTGTGTATACAATGTAAGTATCCTTCTATCTATTCAACGCACGAAAACGATAACAGAAGAGACATATATATATCCCGGTGCCGCAACGCAAATACAAAAGTCGAGACAATCAAACAAATCGACCGTCTTTTCGACGGGACAATCAACGGTTCGATTAATCCTTTAATTCAATTCTAGTTAACAGTGCATTTGATAATTCAACTGATCGTGGACCAAAGTCAAAAGGGCGAATGTCGGACTTGTCATTGATTGTTGTTGACTCGTTACTCATTGATTAAAATCTCGTGCGCTAATTATAATCATTCATTGCGACGATGAATTATTAATGAAATCCTCCACACCTGACTGCTTCGACGTTCCTCTGCGTGTATCGATCATCTGATTATCGTTTGCGCATAACACATGTGGCTTCTCGATGGAGCTGCCCTTACCACCAGACTCCGAGTGTGATTGCATCGTGTACTGTTCGTTACAGGCTGACATAGGTACATACAAAACAACACACAATAAAAACAATAACATAATATTAACGTGACGCCCACAATAATAATATAATAATAATAATAATAATAAAATATGACATAATAATAATAATAATAATAATAATAATATCTTAATAATCATTAATAATGACAAAAAACATTCTCGGCGACCGATTGAGGAAGGTGTGCGCGTGGGACTCCGCGAGATTCTCTCGTGACGAACGAGGATACTTCCTGGCGAGTGTCGAAAACCCACCGAGACTCCTTCAGCCTATGGTGATTGCTCTACATGTATACATATATACCACCTATCGTATCTCAGCCGCTCGTTTATACTTTTCCATCTGAAATCCTTTATTTCTCACGTTACTTATGCCGTGTATGCGTGTCCGGTGTCTGTGTGTGTATGTGTGTGTGTGTCTAGGTATACGTACGCTGGTGTACGCGTGTCTCTGTGTGTCGGTGTCTGTGCGATTTCCATTCGCTCGATAGTATCGTCGTTACATAATTATTTATAGTACCGTGGCAGAACTATACAGTTATCTAGGACCCAGTTTCACGGGTGCTTAAGAGTTACTCTCTAATTTAATGTATCTCACTCACTCGCGCGTTTTTCCACTCGTTCCTCACGTCACACGTTTCCTACTTTTTAGCTCGGTTTTACACTTGCACCTGGAGCACTCGCAACTCCTTCCTATCTCTAGCTGCTTTTGCACACGCGAGAACAACACGTGTCTGTTCTCATCCCTCGCTAAGGCGCCGCTCGCTTTTTTTTTTTCAGGAATCCCGACTGCAATCCTCCTCCTCCTCCTTCTCCTCCTCTTCCGTCCCTCTTTCCCAGGCTCGGCTCTTTTGCACAGGCTTAGTGTTTCGTTTTTTCTACGCACCCGCGGCGCCCACCTTCGACACACACGCTATTCCGCGGCAGAGGGAAATTATGGTGGGCGTAGGGGAAACATACGCTTGTTACGGTACATACAGTGTAGATTAATGTAGGCTGCACACGCACGCACGCACGCACGCACTCACGCACTCACGCACACCGCCTCGGGCGGACTTGCACTCTCAATTATTCCCAGCAAGCCGCGCCCCTGGCGAACAGAGATCCACTGGGATAATTATGCTTCGTAGTACACACGCCTCGGATTAAATTACCTACTTACTCTCGAGTGAGGCGTCCCGCTTACTAGGTAAATGCTGCGGATGCTGCGCTGCGCCCGCTGCCGCTCCTCCTCGATCTTACGTTAGTCTCGCCTCTTAGACCGCGCTTAGGAGTTCATTTCCTCGAGCGAGACACAGTGAAAGAGAGAGGGAGAGAGAAAGATAGAGGGAGGAAGAGAGAAAGAGAGATCAATATCCCCATTGCCATAAAACGACTTCGAATTTTACCCCATCTCGCGCTCATCACCCCGGAAACACACCGGACGGATCCTGGACAGCTACATACAACCGGGGCAGCCGAGTCCCGCTAGACGCTTCTACTAGACACTGGCATTCCCGCTATCCGAAATAGGGAATTTCACGCGAACGTCCGGAAAATAGCTCGCGCTAATTGGAATTCTTCTCGCAATTTTCGTACCTCCATCCACACGGTCTTACCTATGTGTACATACACACCTATGTACGAAAGTTCATTGCATTTACGACCGGTGGATACCCCTTCCGCCGATAATTCTTTGGACATGCCGGAGGGAAACGAACACGATTTCCTCCGCCCGAAATCTCAACAATTTTTCAAGCGATACCGAGAGCCGTTGAAGAAAAGGAAAAATTCGTTCGATTGTACTTAGAGCGAATGAATTAAGTACCGAGAATTTTAGCTCTAGCTATATAGCACCCCTCATAATGAATTTGTTCGCACTCGAGGAAAATCCTAAACTCAGCCTTAGAATTGTAATAGTACATCTCACCGTGCCCGATGGTCTTCTCCACATGTGTGCCTTTTAAAACTAGATCGCACTCTTTCTTCTTTACAATAGAATTCTAGGAGTGGCAGGGTATACTAGGGGGGGCTGTTATGATCCTCGGTTGGGCGATACCGAGTAATTCTGGACAATTTAACGGGATGATTTATCGTTAATTAGCTAGCTCTCTGAATACTTGTATGTGTGTACAGTTTAATCTAGCTGTATTCCGCTCTTACTGCGAGCTTTAAGTCATTAACATCCCTGGCGTACGAAGAATCTTGCCACGACCGATTGAGAGGGAGTCCTATCTACATAAAAAGATTGTGAGAGAAAGAGATCGGTTTTCACTCACTCGCGCTCTCATCGATTTCCCATCGCGCCCTCCCAAGGTCTGGGATCAATCTTTGCCATTCAGTGCGTGCGGAACGAGGACAGAACCGATTTGATTCCTCGCACGATCGGACACCTTCTCTCGCCCTTCACTGTTCAGCGCCGAGGATCCATTCGATTGCACGATTCCGATAGACAAAATTCTACGCGACAAATTCAAAATCGAATTGGGTCATGAATGTATCCATCGCGCGCGCGCGCGAGCGCGTTGATCCTACAGTGAATGTTAGTACTTTCCGCGAATCACAGACATAGTAACGATTAATATTACATGGCAAGAAAGGACCGACTTAGCTCAGACATTGCTCTGCCAGAAGTCTCCGCGGGGAATCTAGGCAATTCATTAAAGGAGATCAGAGACTCAGGACTTACCGAGGAGAATGCTCTTCCAGAGAATCTAGTACAGGACCCGATGGCAACTCGGCCGCCTGGCGTATTCCAAGGACACGTGCATCACTCGATGGCTCTCATCGTGATAGAGTTAACGAGGATCGCTGAACAGTGCGAGGCGACCTAAACGTACGATCGGGAGAAGTTGTAGCCCTTTAAAAGCCTCGGGGATCAAGGTCGCCCTAAGTGACGCTAATTATGCACTTCTCTTTGCTACATATATAACATGTATAACTGGAGGAAATACTAGTGAATTACGAGAGGACTGGACAGATTCTGCTGCTGGTGCTTCTGCTGGTGTCGGCGCCGTGCGCGATCGATGCACCAGAGACCCCTCTCGAGAGTCCCGCAATGACACCACCACGCAAGGACAAAGGACGAAAGAGACAGAGAGAGAGAGAGAGAGAGACAGAGTGAAAGTGAAAGAGAGAGAGGACTGAGGGTCCCGGTAGCACTCTGCGAGGCGTGCACACGCGCCCACACACGTGTGAGAAGAGTTCCCAACTCTTCTCGCTCGGCACCAAGGTCGGCGGTGGCGACAGTCAGGGAACACGAGAATGATAAGTGAACGAAAGAGAAAACAATGATTGCGCTCGTGACAATGAAAATAATAATAATCAATAATTAATAGTTCATAATAATAATCGTAATAATGAACGGCGATGAGAACGATGATGAAGCTAGAGATGAGGATGACGATAATAATAATAATAATAATAATAATAAAATAATAATAATAATAATACGCTACTCGCGAACCATATATGTATATCTCTTACTAGACGGAGAGGCAGTCTTTCAACAGCTGCTGGATAAAGAGTTCAATGGGTTATGGTTTGGCGGTGCTTGCGCAGGATTCTCCCACGGAATTCAAGTGCATAATGTACCGCACAGCCAAACCAACAGCCAGGCTCGACGAGGCTGATTTCTTCAGCATTCTCTGGGGGCGGCCTAAGGTCCATCCCTGGATGATGCCAGTGTGCTGGATGCGGCTGGTACTATTCAGGCAGCCAAGCCGTGAGGCTGACTCTGGTGGACGAGCGCGGGATACTGCTGGGCCACGTGCGCTAGCTGATGATGATGATGGTGGTGATGGTGGTTGCTGGCGTGGCTCATGTGGCCGTGCGCGTGAGTGTGGGGGTGAACGACGGCGGTGGCAGGTGTGACGGCCGAAGCCGACGAACCTGGTCCAGCATGACTGGTCAAAGTTGTCTGGGAGGCTGTTTGACCCCCAGCACCGTGCAAAGAGTGCTGCTGTTGCTGCTGGCCCTGGTTGCTACTGGCGGCACCCCCGCTTCCGCTACTGCCGTGGTTCGTGCTGGCACTCGACGAGCCCTGGCTATGGTGATGGTGCCCGAAGACGACCCCAGAGAAGGCCACGGGTCACTGATGATGCTTGGCCGAGCCGTTGGCGTGGTGCGTTTGCGCGACCACGTGGTGACTGGAAGGTGGCGCGTGCCCCGCACTAGGATGGTGGTGACTTCCGGTTGCCCCGTGGTGATTTGCATTGTTCGCGCTACTGTTATTGTTGTTGTTCTGCTGTTGCGATTGGCGTTGACTGTTCTTCTTATTCTTCATACGCCGGTTCTGGAACCAAATCTTCACCTGGCGCTCGGTCAGGTTGAGGTTGCGCGCTAACTCCCATCGCTTTTGCTTCGAGACGTACGCGTTGAAAAGGAACTCCTTCTCGAGCTCGAGGGTTTGATACTTGGAGTACGGCTTGCGCTTCTTCCGCACTGTCACCTGACCCGTCCACTCCAGGGGGTTCGAACTCCCGCAGCCTACACCCATGCCTGCGACGCCGACGCCCACGCCGACGCCCGCCAGGGAACCTGCCGGAAACAAGGAAGATGGGGAGGAACCCCACATCACTTAACACAATTAGTTTGCCAGTAATACACAACCTAGCTGCTAAGGCATAGCAACCGTCCGGCCAGAGTATCTCTGGCCGGAGAGAAAATCAATTCTACTACTACATAGACACACAGATATATATAAGTACACAGAGAACATCCCTACGCTGGACGAGCAAATAGAATGACCTAAGCTCATTTCGCCAGACATTTACCTCGGCAATTACAAGACATTATTGGCAGACCTCATTTTCTCGGACGTTAGTTCTCTCTGAAGAAAGCTCGCGTACCTGTTTCCTCATTTATGCACACTCAATCTTATTAGTATGCGTTACCAGAAAAATGACAGCAAGAACACGATCACGTTCGTAAGTAAACAAACTATCGAAGTGTGCGACCGATAGCGAGCAGCGTCTTTGTGTCGCGTACGTGTTATCCGCTAGACAATAAAAACATTCCTAGAATCTATGGGCGGCGAGGTCCCAGTTAATAACATGGATCACTTAAGCAAGGTTAATATCGTTCGGGACAAACAAACAGCGACGAACGAGAGTGAATTTTTGCACACGTGTTCGAGACTTTGTGCAACGATATCGTCGCTAACATTTAACTGACCTTTCCCGTTCACGCGCCCGCCCGCATCTTTCACTGTCTCTGCGCGTCTCTCCGATTAGCTCGTATTAATTGCAGCCAATTAGCCTAATTCTTATCAAACAAGTTCGCGATCAGCGGAGGATGTGCTTCTTGCCGCCAGTCGATTACTTATTCATGACTGTATTCGACTTGCTAATTATATGTATTAAGCCGACAATGTTGCCACCGGAGTTGAATACCCATAACATTTCCTGCCCGGCTTATCGTTATTACCGAGTGTTCTCGCATATGTAAAACATGCCTGCTACCTGATAAAGCGGTGCACACGCTACAACACCGATCCGGATCAATTAATTGGACTGCCGAGAAAGAGAGAGAGAAAGAGGAGGAGAATTAAAATCGAGGAATTGAAACCTGTTCCGACAGTGCTTGCATCGCTGACAGGAGAATAAAACTTGGCGTTCAATCGCGAGGAAAATCAATATATCGCGATATCCTTTGCTCTGAAAAATTCAGGCTTTCCCCCCTCTGTCGCCTATCGCTGAGATCTCCCCCGAGTCGAACGAATAGAAGGGTCGTCGGCTCGGGAGATCACTGTATTCACACCCCTCCACTCCATTCCCCCCACCCACGCGCCCTTTTCCTTCCTTGCCGAAATACATAGTATAAGTCGTCGTAGAAGTCGGATGCACTACTGCTTCCGGAAATGCTGGAGTGGCACTTCCGAGTTGTCTCGATAAGGGAATGAAAATTGGAGTGTATTCCTGGTGTAGGAAGTCGGTGGCATTGCACTCGGGGAAAGAGGCGAGGCGAGAGAAGAGACGAGTATGATATAATTGGACCGGTTATACTAGCCACACTGGAAACATTCTCCAGCTCGAAGAACGGCAGGACAGTTAGTAGCTGGAGGAGCGAGAGCGCTTTGACTTTGGAACGCTCGGCTTGGCACGCTCCAGTAGAATGTGGAGCGACCAGTGTGTATACGCAGCCAGCAGCACACACTACTCTCGCTGAACCTGAACGCATAGAACGAGCGGGACGAATGAAGGCCTGCGGTGTGCTATGTTGTCGAAGCCGGGAGCGCAACCTCGGGCAAAAGGCAGCAGCTCCACTGCTCTCTCTTTCTCTCTCTCTCGAGTCATCGAGTGGAGAGCAGCCGTGCGCGCCGCCCGATTACGAAAGCACCGGCGAGTCATCCGACTATCTTTAACCCGACTCCCACATGCGCTTTGATCGCCGCGCGCATTCGCCAATGTAATCACGAGCCGCCGACGCCGCTCTCCTTCTCCGGACAGTTCAATTTTTCGTAATTATATCCTCCAACTGATAGACTTCCGCTGGAATTTTGATATTCGTATACTGTTTAATAATAATTTTATATTGCGAATTATTTTTCCTTATGTGTTAACTATGTTATTGGGAAGAATCGATATACTTGTGTTTAAAAGTCAATGACAATAGCGCTACCATTGATTCCCCTGGTGTATCAGCATATGCCAATGTCTGAGCGCGGTGGATTTAAGTGGGGAGTAAAACACGGAAATATGCAAATTACTTAACGAAGGTTAGGGTCGCCCGGCTGTTAGCCGGGCATCGTGAATGCCCGGTGTGAATGATGTATTGATTGTGGTGGCGAGTGCCATTAATGTATTACGAGTGTCCCGTAAATGCCGGAATGGCCACTTTGACGAAAGCGCGCACCGCCTGCAGACCGGAGACCCACATTTCTCAAGCCGATAACAATGCCATTCGAGTGACTCTCAAACACTGCCATCCCTATTCATCGCTCCTTGCAAAAGACTTTATTATTGTTACCGAGCGGTGTAACAAGTAACTCCTATAAATTTGTCTCCGGACTAAACTGTCGCCTACTCTATTTCCTTCCGGCATTAAAGGCTACGTGCGAAATGTAAACCTTCCAATGCAATACACGCGACCTCGCCAGTTCGTAAACGATATCGCCTGGCGTGCTTGTATATGCGGAAGTTGTGTGTTTTCCTAACGAATCTAAGGTCGAAGACAGCAAGGTGCAGGCCGCGCACACTCTGCCATACAACGGTCGTGTAAAGATAATGCAGCTGCCATCTACTGGTTCTCGGTTACACTATACCCGGACCCTATATTCTACTCTACTCGGCTACTACTTTGTGTACGCAACGCCTGCGCGTAAACGCATACCCACAACCTCTCGGATACTATCTCCCTAAACCTAAAGGGACTCCACTTGAAATATCAGGGATCCTCCACGACAATCCTCCCTCATCCCGTGTTCACGATCAATTCTTTACTATGGAATTTTTTTTCTCCGCCAACCGACGAATCTACCACCTCATCAAGGAGTGGTCGCACCCGATTATGACCGGATTACATAATGGTCGTTGGCCCGGCGCATTTACAGCACGCGTTTCCTCGAATTTCGAATATCATTCGGAGAGCGTACAGCTGACTCTCGAACGGATTGAAGTGACAGAGTTGTATAGGTAGAAGAGAGTGCGAAGGGGTCTCGGCACGAAAAAGGAAAGAAATAAAAAGTGGCGGACAATAGTGTTTGGCAGTGGAAAACTGGAGGAGACGGCGGCGGCGGCGGCAGCGGCCGTTAACGGAAGGCTTCGAGAGAGCGGCTGTACGGGTCATGGAACGGATCAGCTGATCGGAGGCGCGCGCCAGACTTTACGAGTTACGGCCGCCAATAAACCCGGCGGCGTTCGTTGTTGCTCATGCGACGTTTCATGGGTTCCGCAGGGTCCCGAGGAAAGGACGCGAAGTGGGAGGGGGGAGGGAAGAGAATGACCGAATGCGTGAATGAACGATGACTCCCTGCGTCTAGATGCGACCAACCGCTTCCTCTACCAGACTTCTCGCTCCTCTTAAATCCTCCGATAGCCCAATGACAGATTCTTTAATTCGACCCCGGGCGGGAAACGCCCGAACCGATTCTCCTCAAGTTCGGCAAACATTACTGCTTTCTGGCGTAATCTTGCGAACTTTATGCTCTTCCTCTCTACGACGCTTCTCTTTCGCGTAGTCCTATTTTTCAGTTTACGATACGGGGCTTATTGAGGCGGCCTTTATCGCGTGTAAACAGAGGATTGTCTTGGATTTACGGGCTCTCCTCATCCAAGTTAAAGCACCGGGGAGCGTTAGACTCGCTTGCGGCGAGCAGTACGGGTTAAAAGAGCGCTCGCTGCAATCTAGGATGATCTCTCCTTTGGCGCGTCGCGCGTCTCGGTTCCAAAATTTCTTACGTAAAGCCGAGTTACGTAAGCATTCACCTTTTTACACTTATCAGTTGTCGCGGGTACATCGTCCAGCGAGAGAGAAAGAGAAACACAGACAAACAGACCGAGAGAGGAGCAAAGTTAGAGGGGAGAGAAGAAACAGTGGGGGGAGAAGAAAGAAGGGGAAAGGGAGAAGTAGAAGAAGAAACTTAATGGAGCCGTAATGGTCAATTACGGTGGCAGTAAGGACGAGGCGTAGAAATGATGATTGGGAAAGAGTCGATGCTTACCTGGAGGTGGGTACGGGCTGGAAGTAACGGGTTCGGGTGCCCCGTAGTTCCTGAGGCCCCCATAGCCATCATGGGGGAAGGCGCCCTCGGCGGCTACCATAGCCGCAGCGACTCTACCCCGGTCGTCGGCGGCCGATGGTGTAAGGTAAGGCACCCCGGCCTGGGAGTGCGGGTGATGATGAGCGGTGGTGTCCACCGGATGATGATGCCTCGCGGTGCTGTAGGGCGCGTAATTGCACCAGCTCTGGGAGAAACTCTGGTGGCAGGAGGATACGGCGGGGTCGGCGCCACCGGCAGCGGCACCGGAGGATGAGCCAGCCGTGGAGGAGGTGGTGGTGGCGACCCCGGCCGAATTGTAGGACTTATAATCTGAGGCGGAAGCCCCGGTGCCACCGGAGCCGGCAGTGGCCGCGGCGGGCGACCAAAAGCTAAGGGTACTGCCTGGCTTCCGGTTATCCCTTGAGGAGCCGGAAGTGGAGGTAGGGTCGGCCGCCAGATTGTAGTAGGTCGGGGGGTTGTTGGCCCCGTACGCCTGGTGATGATTGAGAGGGTCAGCCGAGGAGTAGTGGGAATCCTGGGGATGGTGCGGGCTGTAGCTCCAACCGCCTTGGGAGCCCGCGGAGGATGAGTGGGAATGCCGAATGACCCCTGCCGGTCCGGCACCGGGCGCGCCGGACGACTCGACACAGGTGACGTCCCCGTAGCTCGAGGCACCGGCCCCCGGCGTGGCGGTCAGCCGTTTCGCCGGTATGTGAATGGGCCCCGCTGCGCTGTTGCTCGCCACCGAGGAGGCGCTCGGCGAGGTCGAGCTCGCGCTCGCTGTCGCCGCTGCCTGGGCCCCGCTCGTACCCGAGGAGGCCGGTGCGCCCGGTGAGGTTGGTGTCGTAGCCTGCTGGTGGGAGCCTGGCGTCGAGGTAGCCTGCTGCTGTTGTTGCTGTTGTTGCTGCTGGATCGATACGAGACTCGAAACGCTCGGCGGAACTGGCGGCGGGCTGTCCTCGTAGAGGGATCCGTTCATCATGGCCCACCAGGTCACCCCGGTGGAATTCCCCGCTCCGGTGGCTGTCCCCATCGGCGTGACGGAGCCAGGGTGGCCCACGCCGGAGCCGCACAGCGGCGCGGCGTGAACATTGTCGTACAGCGTCGCCGTCGAGCAAGCCACGTGATCGGCGATGGTGCAGATGATGGCGATTAATTGCCGGTGTTATAACGACGAAGCCGAGGCCGAGGTGGGCGCGCGCGATGTCGACGTCCACGGGGACCGAGGGTGCCGACAGTACCGTGGCCAGCAGGTACCGAGGGCCGACCAGTCAACCCAAAGCACCAGGTGTCAAGACGCGCGCCAATTATTAGCGCGAGGCCAATAAGATCGCGTTTACCAAGTTTACCAAGAGTACGCCAACACCAGGCCGGTCGAGTTCCAGATAGTCATGTTAGAGACCAAGGAGCCAAGTATCCAAGGACGGAGAGCGCCAAATCCCAAGTGGTCCAGTCCGGATCGAGGAGCGCGCGTTCGTTCACGTAGATCCAATTGGAGTGTATCGGCCGCACAAACGATCCCGGTCCCGATCGCGCGATCCCGATCGGATGGGTGCAGGAAGGTTCAGGGGCAGCCAGGCCGGACGTGGATCATCGCGTGGATCGAGAGCGTCGTGGTGGTGTGGTGGTGTCGCAGCGTGGTGGATTCGCCGAATAAATAAAGAAAGCGCGTGCAGAAGGTTGAGAAGGCGCGAGGAGGCGGCGGAGGTGGGGATAGGTAAAATCGCGCGGATACGTGTCCGAGCGTAGGTCCGTCCGTGCCGGGAGGAGCGGAGGGTTGGCGGAGGGAAGAGAGGGTGCGAGCAGCGCCGCGGCAGACAGGTGGAGGGGTAGGAAAGCGGGATGGAGAGAGAGCGAAGCCGGAGAGACGAGGATCGACGCGAACCGCGATAAAATCCGTGGCGAATCCGTGGTGGAAAGGTCCGTGCACCAGCGGCCGCACCGTTCACCGTCCAGGACACCCAGTGGACGAATGACCACCGCACACCCAACCGGATGACGCCCGTCCAAATGATGATGACAAGCACAAGGGCCCCCACAGGGTTCGTACAAGCCCAAACACACCACGTGCCGTGATCGATGACAATCAATCGGTGAATCCCAATATCATTATCACCCAGGGCAGCGATGTCACGGGAGGAGCGCGTAGGTGTCCGAGTGGAGTTGGAACAAAAAACAAAATAGCACAGAACACCTTTAGTCAATTGTTACTGCGTCAGTCGTAGGAGAGAGCGAGAGAGTATCTGTCGACTCTGCTCAGTTGGCTCTTGGTGCGGAGCTCTCGAGTGGTGCGGCACGCGCGGGACACTCCGTTGACAGGACACACTGGGCAATCTGCGAGTCCCTAACCGAGAGATCCAATTTCTCTGATCGGTTCTTTCAACCCTTTCACTCTGCGAGCAACAGTCCGATTAATCCTCGATCGCGTACAGTACTCGTACGGCATGTCACACCGAGAGTCCCGTCAGTGGAATATGTCAGCCGATGCATGGCTCCAACTGTCTAATTCCACGCGCGGTCTGCTCGGCTCAGGCACTATTCCCCTTAAGTAGTATAGCACTACGCTAATAATCAGGAGCGATCAAATGGGCGCGCGGGAGATCCAAGGGTCCAAGTCCAAGCGCGAGGGCATAGGTCCAAATGTCTAAGCTGATCGGAAGAGTGTTCCTCTGATCGGACGGCAGGCCGAGTTCCCCTATTTCTCTTTTTTTGCGTGTGCCCCTTTGGGATAATTTGCCCGGTCAACTCAGGTAGCTGTCCCTGGTAATGCAAGTGCGGGTCCCGGAGCTTTTTCAGGTAGAGGCGAGCCCCGGGATCGTAGTGAGGAGCGGTGCACACACGCACGCTGTTTACACACACGAAAAGACTCCCTTTCTTCTCTCTGGCCTCGCTGAGCCGAACTGAGCGTCAACTGAGAGCTCTGCCCGCGGCTCCGAGCCGAGCGGGCTAAAGGCGACGGGCACGCGATCTCTCGGATCGTTTTGCAACCAAACCCCGCACGGACACGTCTCTTCTCCCTACCACTACCACAGCTACTTCCCTCTAGTCTCGGCCCCGCACCATCCCTCGCCCTCATCCTATCCCACCCTCGCTCTCTCTCGCTCCATCCGCCGCCAATGAGCTCGCTCCTTCTTCTTCTCGCTCCAAACCAACTTCTATCTCGCCTCGACCAATATCTCTTGCACTCTCTCCTCCTTCTCTCACTCTCTTTCTCTCACTCTCTCGCTCGCCCTCCCCATGCAGCCTCTCTTCGTACGTACTCTAATCTACCGTCTCACCGCCCTCGAGCTTGTGGACCAGCAAACATACCCACACACACGTATTCTCGTCTACTCGATCCCTGTTCGATCAGCCACTTTCTTCTCTCTCTCTCTCTCTCTCTATCTCTATCGGGGCCCGAATTGTGCTCGACTGGATACGAGCGAGAAAAAACGAAAGGGAAACGAGTGTGACCCGAATCGCTCGGGTAGTCGATGAATAGCAGGTGCTTCTTGCCTGGTCAGACTTTGCGCCGAGTCTGCCGGCGTTGTTACGCTCTTCGGCAATTGTCAATTATCCAAAGAAGGAAAAGTCACTGAGAGAACAATCGAGAATGAAAAATTCCTGCCTTTTATCTGATGTAATTTCATAATTGCATCCATCGAACTCACCGATTTGCTAACTGGAGCAACTCCGGTATGAGCGGGCAAAATTGAAAGGAGTCTCTCAGTTGGCGACGATCAAAAGCGGACGGATAATGTGTCGCGGCGAGAGCAGATTCTCCGAGGTTTCTCGCGGCGAATACGCGATGCGTAGGCGCGCACGTGTAGCCGCACGGCGGCGGCAATACGTCATGCTAGTATTGCAGTCTAAATCTCGGTACTTTTATGGGCAGTAAAGTAAAACGGTCTGACAACAACTCCAGTGGCACATGTATACGCACGCCTTCTCCCAGGCACCGCGTCCACCGCCGGCGACGGCCACCAGATCGCGCCACGCGCGGGGATACACTATTAATCAGAGCCCGGCCGAAGAATAGACCGCTCGCCACTTGCGGACACGATGGCTATTTTTTTTTTTTTAATTGTCTTATAACCTTGGAACTTGGATTATAAGTTCGAACGTGGTCAATAGTTGGATAATCAATAATTCTTATGATAGTCTATCGAATATTTAATATGGAGGATAGCTCATGGTCGCCATGTTAGGAGTAATGACCTAGTCAACCATTTCGAAACTGATGAACATTCTTAATGAAGAATAATTTATCGAAAAATTTACTAGTTCGACACAAAAGGTAGTAGAAAAATTCGAAGTTTACTTGGTCAAGGTTGTTGATGATTACTAAAGATGAGATACTGATTCACTAAGAGAGGAGTAGTTTGCCGAGAGTGATTGTCAGCAGATACTAGAACCAAATAGAAAAGTCGAAGGTCTCACGTTCTGGTAAATGCGATAAATCGCAACGAGAGCGCGAGAGACCGAGAGAGAAAGAGAGAGAGAGAGAGAGGAAGGAAGGAGAAGCAAGAGCCACCTGACGTTTGTTGTACAGGCGACGCGATCATGAATGGACTTTATAGCAAGCCGCCCATTTATAGGTAGTATGCGCGGTTTACTAGCTATGGGTTTTAGTGCGACGCAGTTGTATACAATCCCTGTGTTTACTGCAACTACACGCCTTATAGGAAATGCCACGTTTATCGCTGAGGATTTTCGCCCGGCGATTTCTCGACCAAGGATTCCTTGTACAAATTAACTCCGATCTGTAAAGGTACGACCTGGAATCCCTTCGATCTCATATTTCAAAAGTGGGGATGGCAAAATCTCTTGCTAGGAAAGATGGTGTCTTTCGAAGTATCGCACGATTGCCCAATGTGTCATATGTATAAGAAAAAGCATACTTTTTCGAAGTACCAATATTTCTTTTGTATACAAGGAATTTTATATAATTATGCACGAAACTAAACTCACCTTGTATGCCAGCCAGCGTTCCCGGCTGGAACACGCGGGATAGCCTGCAATATCAATAAAGATTAGTTGATGCTGAAATGCAGATTCGTTAGATTAGCATTGTGTAACAAGTAAGAAAGATATACGTCATAATGCGGAAAAAGTGTCATTATCATCATCGAGTGAT
Organism: Ectemnius cavifrons; assembly: GCA_964023945.1. Lineage (NCBI taxonomy): Eukaryota > Metazoa > Arthropoda > Insecta > Hymenoptera > Crabronidae > Ectemnius > Ectemnius cavifrons. The sequence continues at coordinate 12,796,211 of OZ030380.1, forward strand.
CATTACAGCGAAGACGAATACCTGCTGCACAGCTCGAACGGGTGAAACGTCTTCTCCACGGCGCCGTACACTTTGAGGCCTTTTATTTACAGCTTCAGAGAGAAAACCATCAGCCTGGGACAGAAAGCGTGATCGAAATTAAATAGAGCGATACCAGCAATATATCCGGCATCGCTGTCTGCGGCTGGCCAGCTCGCCCGCTCGTTTATGTAGCTTTTAGTGGTTTATATCGCGGCAGGTATAAAGTTCAGTAGCTTGTACAGCCGGTTGGTTAATGGGGTGCCAAGCGCCATAATGAGGCGTCGATCGCTATCAAGAATCCCATTACCCGATCGAAAATCTTCGTCAGTTCAAAAGCCCATGGAAACGCCAACCTGATTGAAATTGTTATTCCAACTCTGGCGAAGGAGTCAATCCTGAATGGCAAGTGTAAGTCATGAATTTCGATTTCGATCCTGTCGAAACACTCGTCGAAAGTGAAGGATGTTTCTCACTTCGGAGAGACTACGAGGTGAGAGAGACTCTGCCTGCGCCGATGCCTCAAGGGACAAGTTTACGGCGACACGTCCTGGCAAGGATCACCGGCGCAAGGGGAACTCGGCCTATGGTATATGTGAACACCACGGGAACATGATAACACGATATTCCCTCGATTCATGATATCCAGAAATACTGAAAAAAACGTAGTAATTCAATAAAAGACGGTATTAACGTATAAAATTTCGACATTGTAACTCGATATGTTACAAGTTAGAAAATATTACATAGTCCTGAGGGATGAAGGGGTCGAAGGCAAAAGAGCCAAGGGCAAATGGTGAGCAGGACGTGCCGCGGGGGATATTAGTTTTAAGAGTAAAAGGTCCGAAGGGTGGAGTTGGAAGTCGAAAATACGGTTGGCAACCTCCTCGCACCACTCTCCCTGCAACGGAGGATTGGTCGAGGGCAGAGAGAAACGCAGCCGGACACGAGAAAGCTCTCGGTTCTCTGCCATATCTTTCGTATGTTGCTGTAGGGTCACCCACGGACCACCAATATGCCAATACTAACATAGAAAGCCTGAACTCTCATACACGCAAGGGAGGAGTTGGTCGAACGGGTCCATTTATCATTTACCCTCGCACGCTTTCTCCCCTCAGAGTAAACGCACATTTTCCACAGTAATCAAGCCGAGAGTGACACGCCCGATGAACAATTACTCGCCCCGCATTATCAGTGATTCGGACGGACGCGTGATTCAGTCATTGGTGCCCGGATGAAACTTCCCTCCGATCTTTTTCCGACCGAAAGATTTTTGGGTGACGGACCTCCTTCGGCCATAATGTTTGGACGTTATCAACGCCTCCCGCTCGAAATACGCCCTGCTTAACCTTGACCTGTGAGCTAGCTGCCATTGGAGAATTTATTATCGGCAAAGTGAGACTTTAACGCACGATTTCGATAAGCCACTGCTGCTGCACTTGAGCCGATATTTATCACGTCGTTATCCGAGAAAGCCACTTTTTCATACGTGCATTGAACGAACCTCCTTCCAAGGCTTATCTGATATATCCCACGATTATAATTTCAACCTTTCTGACTCGAGGGCACTGTTCGCTCGAGAGATTTCTTTTTCTTTTTTCATTCCCAGCCAAGCTTTAATATCTCAGGGAAAATTAAAACAGCCAACCCCTTCTGTAAATCTTCATTTCGTTGGTTCGGTGATATCGCAGTTCGTTGAAAGGGTTACACCCCTTTGCTACCGAAACATCTGGTCAAAAACAGTGTAGGCTCTCTTGTCGTTGATTAAAAAAGCCTGCTTTTGACTGAAGAAAAGTTCTCTTGAAAATTGCACCATCAACCATAGTCGTTCACTAAATGAGATAAGTAGAAGGTTGGTATGAATCATCTCATGGGATAAGCGCGTGACCATGTCAGCGGAGGGCAAGCATTGATGAGGAAGGGTTGCGAAATTTAGTTTTCGCCGGTTTATGGGCACCGAATTGCCGAAGGAAGAAAGGAAAGTTGGCTCGTGGAATCGGTGGTGGTACAGGGTGGAATGATGGGTGGGGGATTGGCGAGAGTGGCAGCCAAAGGATGAGGGTTGAGGCTCTCCCATAAGCGTGTGATGCGACGCGTGCCGCGTTTTAGCGGGGGCGTCGAGACGCCTTTCCGCATGAAACGCCGCCGGCATCGGGACGCCCTCACATTTTCCGGGGCAGACGGTATGGCCGCACGACCAATCCTCGAGCGCGCTCACAAAGCGCCAGCTCCCAACATGGCAGTCTACCCTCTCTCTCACGCTCCCTGTATATCCCGCTTCCACAAAGCCCGAGGTGTACCGCACTGATTACCGAAATTCGAACACCTCTCCCTGCTTCTCCTCATCGAAAAACCCAGACACGAATAAACGAAATCAACCTCGAAACTCAGGGGTTCGATTCTCGTTCTAACTAAATGCGAAAACCACCCTCTTTCATAGTAATTCTCAAAGGGGTAAATTATACGAAATGAAAGAATATTGATGATTTTTTTACTCTCCAATTATATACCATCGTCATTCCTTATTCAACCGACTATCATTGAATTTAAGGAGAGAAATACCACGCTCCTGACAATGGAGTAATTCGAATGCCACTCGTGCCTCTGCCGTTTTTCGTACAACAGCATGCAGGCCTTCTTTCTATCTCTTTTGTTGGCGCACTTTGTATTCCATTCGGTGGCTATGAGGAATTTGGAGGTTGCAGATGCGACAAAGTATTACAACGCGTGGGATATTCCTTCGTCGGGATTTCGCCGAAGCAACGAGAAAAGGGGGTGGCGGTGGTGTTGTTAGGCAGAGAGTCAGATAGAAGAAGAAAATAAGCGTAGGGAGAGAGAAGGAGAGAGCGAAAACTCGTAAGGGTTTGAGGAGGAAAGAAGTGGTATGGGTGACAGGATGTGTGCCACGTGAGTATATGGCGAGTTCGTGTATTGAGTCAAGGCAGGCTAGAACGTTTCGTGTTCCTGGGGTTGCGTCGCCATGGGAACCGTCCTCATCAGGCAAAGTCTCTCAAGATCTTTCTTCCAGCTTCCATTCCTCCATCCCCTCCCAGCTTGCTCTCTTCTCATCCTCTCAACCTACCCAACCGTCAATTCCCTCCTTGTTTTTCTCTACGCCCGGCTACTTTGCATCATAACGAGACGGACTCGAAGACTTCATCCATGAAAAAAGTCAGATACGCTCTTAATTCTCAACTCCCAACCGGAGACTTCCCGGGGCTACTCATCTCCCTGGGAGTTCAATTAAGCAGAATAATACCTCCCTCCGATAATGAAACTATAAAACCAAGCCTTCTTTACTATCGACATTCTAAATCATGAAAATTCGAAAGAATCCAAATCGACATTAACAGTAGTAATCGATCGTAGTTCTATTCTCAGTGGAAGTAGATGGAATATACTGCTATCTATGATAAGTCTAGGGATTTGAATGGAAAGCGGAGCTATTGATAGAAAGCCACGGAATAACCACGCCTCACTGAAGAGTGATACCCTGGGTATATCCAGATAGCAAGACTTCCAGCAGCCCCTCTTTTCCACCCGCTTCACCCCCGGCGACTACGAGTTCACCTCGAAAGCCGGAGGGCTATCGCCTCGAGCGATAAGCCGCAAAAATATCCTCGACGTCCAACTCTCGTCTTCAAACCTAACACTATCTCTCTGCGTGTATGCGTGTGTGTGTCTGTGTGTCTATGTCTGCCTTCAGGTGGGTGTAGCACGAAGTTCGTGAAACTTACTGGGTGAGATGGCGTGCGCACCGGTTTCCACGTACCATTTCCAACAGAACGCTCTATAAATAATTCAGCTAAAATAATATGACATCCCTTGCGCCGTCGCCCAGTCGACGCTCTCGCAGGCTTTCCACGGATTTAGCCTCGACGCCGACGACGCTTTCACCAGCGCGCGTAAACACCTTGAACCCTATGTACCACCGCACCAAAAACCAACCCTCCGCTACGCCCCTCTCACCGCCCTGGATCCCTTCTTTCGAAGGAAGCTGCCTTCCATTTATTCTCGCTCTTCTAAAGTCGACTCGATCCTGGATAAACTTCGCCGGGAGACGCATAAGGGGTGGAAAGACTTTTTGGGAGTTCGAAAATGGAGGCTGCGCTTCTTGGGATGAAGCACGTTTTTAAAGAAAATCATCTCTTGCCTGCATCTGTGTAAATATTCTTTATGGGTATCATGTGCGACCACTTATGAACGCTGGAATGGAACTTGGATTCTTGTAGCTTGAGAGTGCACGCAACAGCTATGATCTTTTTATACTCCCTGCACTCTTGGGAACAGTCGAAGTTGTAAGGAGTTGAGAGTACAGAAGATTTCTATTGACGGGAAAATCCTAGAGGTTTCCCGTGACCCGAATCCCCCGGGTGAAATCGTGTCGCCGTCGCTGCCGGCCGATTTTTTCATACGAAGAGAAAGTTGCAGCAGCCCCGAAGGGAAGACGACCGAGTCTCTTGTGTCGCTCCATTTCACTAGTGTCACTCTTTCAGTTTAGTTCGCAAAGATCGTTTCTCTCGGCGGGTCCAGTGTTCAGTGAATTCAGTTTAGTTCACGAATCTTGGATGGGTTTTGGGTGGTGCAGTGAATTAAAGATCAAAATTGATGAAAGTGAGATAGGAGCAGGATGGATGATGGGAAGTTTATCAAAATTGCTACATTGTCTCGGCTCGAGAGTATGATGAAAGAGATCCGTGGCGAGGAGTCGCTGGGCGCAAAGCACAGCTGTGAGAAATGCACACCTATAGGTACTAAGCATCGACGGGCCGCGCGCGACCATAAAATGATCGTAAAAACTTAATTTTACGAGAGGCATAATATATTTGCCACCACCAACACCAGCATGGTCATCCTGCTCGTCGCCGTCGCCGTCGTCGTCGTCGTCGTCGTCATCCTCGTCTTCCACCACGTCGACGGCACCACCTTCACAATCGTCAACGAAACCCTCGCCATTTAATCCGGCGAGCGAATTTTTCTCAAACGGATACAACCACTCCTGTCAGTCTTACCCGATAAAAGAAGTCTCGATCGACTCCCGGGGGGGCGAGAAACCACCCATTCGACTTTCAACTCGATCCAGTAACAGTCGACTAAAATATCCAACGCGAATCCCACCCTACTAAGCCGGGTAACGAAATTCTGAAGAGGACCAACCTTGAAATAGGATAAAAAGGATTCCCAGGGAATCGCAACAAAGAAGATAATCCTGGCGGCGTGAGGAGTCCAGTGGCGGGTCAGATCGGCGAACATAATTTCCTTTACGACCAATTAGTAGATCCAGAAACATATCTACCGCTCGGAATGGAAAAAGGAAGAAGGCGAGAAAGAGACCCAGAGAAAAAGAGAGGAGAAAGCATGCGGTGTGGCTCCTCGCAGTGATCTCCTCTACCCGAAATCTTCAGGACGAATCTACCGCGAAACTTCTCTTTCTTACGAATACTGGGAGAGTGAGAGAGTGCCGGTAGAATGTTGGAAAGGCTGGTAAGGAAGATGAGTATAATCAAGTAATTCCATGAGGTGGGTGGTCCAAGCACGTGAGACTTCTTTAAGATGACCGCCGCATCAAGCGGACGTGGCGAACTTTTCTACCGTGTCTCTTTTATTAATAAGAACTTCTAATCACACCCGTCGTATTTCATCTTTGCTTCCCTCTTAGTCTCTCTCCTTTTCAACAAGCATTAGCTGGAACAATGTCGAATTAATCTTAGGATTCCAAATTCACGGTAGCCCTGACAAATCGGTAATCAGGCATGGCGAGAGCTGTCCGTCTGAGATGATTGAGCGGCCGAGTAATGGGTGCGCGTACTCGTCGCAACCGGCTATTACTTTAACGGCGCATATTAATTGGCACAATAACGCTCCCGTTACGAGGGTATAATTACAATATTGAATTATGACCGACGTTTATTCTTGCCGGGCAATATTAGCTGACCCTGCTTACAGCCTCCTTTTACCTCGCTGACTCTTGCCGTTTATACTGCAATTGAGAAACTAGAAGAGTAGATTAGTGACAGTACGAGTCAGCCTTCTGCTTTCTTCCTTTTAGTCGTCCGAGATGAATTGATTAAAGTCTCTACGGATCTTTGAGAGATCATCAAGATCATTATTCCGTGTGATTAGACTCTGGAAAGCAAAGGATAGTGAGTGGAAGAACGAAATAGTCATGCTAGGACAGGTAGGCCGGAGGAGATGCACTTTTGCCAAAGGACATTAGCCCAGTCAGCGGTTGAGTGTCTTGCACAGAAGCCCGCTTAAACATTTTATGAGGTGGTCGGTGTAATTTGATGGCCCATAAAAACGCCTAGTCTAGTTTTTCCCGGGGCATCGTCATCCGTCCTCGGTACAGGGCACGCGCCTCGCCAACTCGCTTCGTGTCACCCACTCGTCTCTCTTACATTCTCTTTCCCTCTCTCCCTCTCTCTCTCTCTCTCACTATCCACGAACATCATTCCATTACGCTCGGATTTATTCCAGGCCAGGTACGATTAATCGTCGAATGAGTCAACTGAAGCGAGCCTCGCATAGAACTAAGAACTTTCGGTATGCCGAAATGATGAAAAAGTAGCTGATGGATTAACGCGAGGAAATCTGACGATAAAGTCGATCGAGCGGAGAGTGAGAGCGAAGCGGAATCGATTCCCAGAATTCTTCCAGTAGCAAACGGGATACTGAATTACGTGTCTGGAGTAGAGAGCCGATGGAACTACTGTTGGAGAGGAGAGAAAGCACTTGCTATAGTCAACCAGTGCCAGGATCTGGCAGGGCCAATGAAAGTGCGGCGGATCGGAGTGATGAAAGGCAGGCCCAGCAGCAGGAAACGGGAAACGTGGTGGAAATTGAAAATGTGATGGACGACGAGGCACTGGGAAGCAGCGTGTAGATAGCAGCGCCCGGATATAGGTGTGGAGTTGGGAGGTTCAGGAAATTACAGGAGCTACCTCGGTGTACTGCTCTCTCATACCTTCCTCTCCGCTTTTACTGAACGCCATTCCGAGATTCAGGAAGTTCCAACATTACTTTGCGCCGATTGTTTCACATTGGAATTATTCAATTTCTCCGTCTCTGGTATTTAATAATGAAAGTAAATATCGTTTTAGAAATTCAAATCCTGACAGGACACACTTTCCCTTGACTCCTGGGCGTTCTCAGAATGATAGGGTGGTTCTACAGCAAGCGTCGAACAACCAATCACTCGGGCTCTGAACTCGCAGCTCACTTTTGGTGTGTAACATATAGTGATCTAAGTCGTGTTTATGACTGAATTGTATATGCATAGCGGTCCGGTGAATCGTAGCCAGTCTGGGGAGAGAACTCATTACCCTGCGTCGACGATATTAGCATATTTAGAGGCCGTTCCCTTACCCCCTGTTCGTCGTTCTCTCTACCTCTTATCAAGAACCCCAACCTCTCCTCTTCCTCATTCCCCATTCTCCTGCATTTCGTCGCCCATTCCTTCCTCCTGCACCAGCCACCCTCGTCGAGCGCCATTCTCAATGCACTCAATTTCGCCTGATCTTCAAATGAAGATATTCCCTGATTTTTTAAGCAAACAAAAGACACCCTTTCTTTCATTGAAATTGTAACAATGTTACTCAAACGAACATGAAAAATACCAATGGCAAATATTTTCAGGTGAATTTCGAAGATGAATAGATACGAATGATTAATCAGGTGAAATAGGATTTTATTAGCGTCTATTTAAATTAGATCGAGTGGATCTGGATGAGCTCCGGAGTGGAATTCGCTAGAGCTTTCATCAGACCTGCGGAGAACGCTGAGTAATTAAGGGAGCTCATCCTGAGAGACAATTTAACTTAATGAGAGTCGGTGAGTTCCACCCTCTACTATCTCCGAGGCTCTTACTCATCCAGGCTTTCCTGTCAGTATTTCATCTGCCAGTGTCTGGAATTCTCCAGCTTGCATCCATCTTGGAAGTGCACAATGTCTGCTTGCCTGGCACCCGCCCTCTTTTTTTTCAAACCCATCTGGCCTATCAGTCGATCCCTGCACGCTCCAGCTGGAATTCGGCTCGAATTGGATGTCGACGATAACACGCAGCCGAAGCACTAAAATTGGGATGTTTACGCGCGTGGAAAGCTATTCGAAATTGAAGTTTCCAACGGTGGTTTATGCCGACGGTACTTTCAAATTATTCAATTTCATGTAAATCATGGCTATCGTATCGGTCACGGCTCTGCTGTTAGAGTTGCCCAATCTCTGTCCCGCACAGGGGCATTTAATCCGGGCATCCAATACCAGCTGTGCCTGATTGGTGACGAAATTTCTAATCACAATTTAAACGAGGATAAACGAGACAGCGATTAAGTCTGATCATCCAAGATCCACGGGATATCAAATCTCTTAAAAATCGATCTAAAAGTATTGATAAATTGAATTTATAATGTTCTGTTTTAATAAAGTATCAAAAGCGTCCCTACAATCATCCACCTTCCAACCAATCCTCGTCTTTTACAATCGTCCCACTAAATCACAAAGTGGCAAAAGGTCTTTGCAAGAAGCAATTGCAACGGTACAGCTAATGCATAGAAATTCGGGATTGTCCTTATAGTGCTCGACTGCCATTGTACGCAAATTGCATCCCTTTCAATTTATCTACAGGCAAAGAGCAATGAATATCATTATCGTATCTCAAATTTTTCATATTTTACTTCTGCGAATTGTGCATCACGATAGAAGAATATTTCAAAGAAGAAGAGGTGATGGAGGTTTGGGGAGGTGTCTGGCTTTCCCAGGTGACCTCGCCGGGCCAAGATTTGCCAGGGAATGCGAGTCCTAAAAAAGTAGCGAAGGGTAGCGATGCGATAAATAATGCTGGGGGAACTACTTTGCATTTTTTTGTCCGCGTTATGGCTCAGGCTGCCAATGGAATTGGCGAACCGGGTTGATTCGAAGGGTGAGAAAACCGACCTCTAGCGAAAGGGGGAGCTTCGAATCATTGTTACAGAAAATGGATGGACCACCGATGGAATCTTTTACTGAGATGAAGATAGATTGGGGAGAAACGTAAGACTACAGGAAAATGAAAGAAAACTAAGGGTTGTTCCATTAATGTAATCAATCAAATGCAAGAATCCATTGGACATTTTTTATACGAGCGAATTCGATAGGGGTGGAAATCTTGCAAATATTATACAGTTTGTTAAATTTAAGAAGGCTCAACCTAATTTACACGATTCCAACGAAAAAGTAACTCTCCCATTGCTAGCATCCATGATTCGAACACAATGGAGGGGATGAATCGTCGTGATTCTTCTTCGAGCCCCAACGAATCCAACAGGGGTGGAAAGACGAAATCCTGCGTTCTATACTGGCGCCACCCAGCGCTGCTCGCACCAGACTCGCAGTGGACGAAGCTCGATAAAACAGGAGGAAAAGGAAGAACGTTGCTTTCCATGTCGGTAAAGTCTGTCATTCGAGCGAAAATAGTTGGGGGGCTTCACTTTCATTACTCGTATTACGGAATCGTATAAAATGAAGCACGTGGGCGTTCGGCAAAAGCCTCGGCCAATATAAATAAGAGGGTGGCTGTCTCTTTCTCCACCTACCATGGCAGAATGAAACGTTATTTTCTTCGGGATGAAAATAAGCGGCTTCATAAATGTCGGCCGGCAGACGTAAACAAAAGGGGACTCCTCGGAGACAGACTCAAAGAGAGGGGAATCACCACCCCCACAAAACAATGATTGGATATCGCATTAGCTTAACATGCTCTCCTTCTACAAAACCTAACTCGTCGATCATGAAAATGGAAGAGAATGTTGCCCCGAATAAATCCACTAAACTTGTCCCGTAAAAACGACAAGCTGACGCGAGCGGATTTTCGACATTAGCCTTGACAGGCTCTAGTAAACAAGTAAAATGCGCCAGAGATATATTTAACTTGCACTGCCAAGTGCCTTGCAAGTGGGTTTACTTTTTAGATTTCCGTCGCAATTAATGATACTAGTATCGGCCAATAAACTATCATACAATTTACGTCCATCATATCTTCTAAACATAATAATACAACATGTCAATGAGAGCAATCACGTCTCTTAACAATTTGCACCCTAAAGACATCTCGTTATCATGAAAATATTTACTTTTACAATTATTAAAAACAAAACAATGATAATCATAATAATTCTGTCATCGAGATCGAAGAACTCGAAGGGAACTCGAACTCGATGTATCTTCACTTCCTGGCGAAGTGAACGGTGGTAAAGGCACTTTATAACATCCGTTTGTTCCTCCGTATGAAAACGATCGCTGATTACAGCGCTGGCAGCAAAAGGACTTGGCTACCAGATGAGATGTAATTTAGCTATAATCGCGTGTGGTGCGGTACATGCGTGCATGAATGCGTGCGTGTGCGAGTGTATGTCCGAGGCAAACCGAGCGTTAATGAGAGCGTGGAGAGGCAGGTGCAGGTAGTAATAAGGGCTGAGTAACGAGGCAGGAGGAGGCCGCGTGGATTCCCAAGATTAGAATTCGAGAAATATTGCCGATTATGCCAGCGATACCTTCACCAATACACACTGCCAACATCTCTCTGTATGAGACAGAGAAAAGGTGTACGGATAACGAGCAATTAACGTAAACTTGTCGTCGCTCATAAAATGCTACGTTTACATATCAAGGCGGAACGATCTGCCGGTTTTACAGACGCGAGCGCGCGCCATCCCAAACATAGGAAGTTGATATAAGAAGTCTATTCTCGTTCGAGTAAATAATCCTCGCTGCTTCAAAACATCAGCGGGGTTCGGTGTTTCCAACGTAGAAGCGCGTGGCCAGTTTTCTTGGCGTATTTTTTTTTTTTTTTTTTTCTCTAGGCTTTTGAGCAATTGATCGAATAGAAGGAAGCTGCAAGCCTGTTTCTTGTAATCATAGAAAATTCAAGGAATTGCTTATACCAAGATCATGAGGAACTAGTCCTGATGGAATGCGTTGACTCGGCACATTGATTATCCTTCTAATGCACGGCTTAGAATCGAAGATTTACATACGAGGCAGCTTCGTCCAGCCAATGCAGTCGAGGGATAAACATCAAATCTCATCTCTCTGTAAATTATGATTAAACCTGGCGGAAGAGCAAAAGCGACTAGAAATACCAGTGCTATCTCTCGCATGGTATTCAAATAAATCTATAAGGATTATGTATAAAGCTTCGATATAATCTGACCGTGCTGATTGGCGTCTTTCAAAAATCCACAAATTTTTACGTAGCTGATGTGATATCTTTGGACACCCTTTATGCACATAAGCAAAAGGACGTGTCAAGAAGAGATGGAAGAGAAGAAAGAGGCTGGTTGAATCGAACGGCAAGTTGGCCAGTGGAATATGGCTGCAACATCAAGTATCAACAATATTGCCCCGTACCTTTGGTCCCCTGACACGCGAAAAATAAGACGAGGACACAGTATCCCTCGGGCTCCTATCCTCGAGTCCTTCCCCGCACCCCGGATCCCTACACACTCGAGAAATCCTGTTGGAATTCAAAATGGCTGGCACCGCTTCGACGCCCGTTATGCGTGGGCAACGACAACACCATTCCCTTACTCCGACATGTGTGCCTCCTTCGCCGTCTCAGCTTTCTCGGATGAGTCTGGCTATCAAGGGACACGTGAAACCTTCCCCTCCATAGAATTCGACCTTTCATAGCTCTCACAAAAAATAAAGAATCTTTTGAACAAAAATGTTGGAGTAATCGATGAAAGAAGATGGTCGCTTTTGAAGTCGATTTTGGATTGGATTAAACGTTCGTTCTGGAAGACAGTGTTCATCAGGTGATAGGTAGAAAGAGAATTGGAAGGAGGAATCGAAGAGGTGAACCGAGAAAGAGGCAGGCTTTGGAAGCCATCGTCCGACGGCAGCCATTCTTCTCCTCTTGATGAATTCAAAGCCTCGGAGACTTGGAAAAAACTTCTGAATTTTTATATTAGAATTATAACGAGCATGGCGAACTTAATAAAAATATTATTTTAATTGAAAGTGTATATTTTCGACATTGGAAACATTAAAAACTTTGAAAGTTTAGAAAGAAAAGTGGGGAACGTAGCGGAAAGAGATTGAATGGATGCTTTGTAACGCAGTTGAGGAATAAAGAAGCGACTCTCGGTTGGAGTCCGTGGTACGACAGCGCAAACACACGTTGTTAAAAAAACGCCTCTCCCACGTGCACGAGAGCGAAGAACGCACACAAGGAGAGGAGAGGAGTATCCATTTTTCTTGGTGTGAGTTGAAACGAAAGACGCGCACGCCATAACCGCCTACCAGGTCTGCCGACCACCCTTGGAACACGAATCCTCCTCGCACATGCATGCTTTCTCTCTTCGTATTTTTCTCCCCACCGCTGGGACCACGTTCACTCCACCTCTTTCTACAGCCATTTTTATTCAAATTCATTGGGATGCTCCTCTGGTCCACGCAGCATCTCTTTCTTCTTCCTCTTCTCTGTATCTCTCTCTCTTTCCATCCAATCTCCCCCCGCGACAGGATCGTACACTCTACGCGCGCCCTATTCCCTACCACCCTGTTTTCCATAAATTCTCAATTTTATTTAGTCCATCCGCCTTTAGAGCGACGCGACCGCTCCTCGCATCTTTATCCCCACGAGAGAACGGACCCAACATCCAATGAACGAAGCCCCCGCATCCAATCTGCCAGATATTTCGCGCCAATAGTCGTATATTTCAGATTGAAAAAATACCGATTCCAAGGAAAATTAATGCGGCCTAATCCTCCAGTGGATTCTTAATTCACCAGATTTATAAGGACGATCCTTGAATCCTTGGTGTATTGACTCGTGAGAATTTAAGATCTCCACTTGCCAATGAAACTAGCCCACTTTTCAAGATTCATTCCAAGCGAAATTCTACCTTGGTACCAACTGCCAAATTAAGCCCTCAATCCTCCAAGTAATACGAGCCAATTTCGAAGGCAACAACTTTCGGAATTACAAGTCCGTGTGTACTTAAGTCGAGCTCTCGGTGTCCAAGAGTTACGGTCTGAACCAGAGAGGATTCTATTGGGTAAGCGGAGGTGCGCCCATCCCAGTGTTCGGGTTCCGGTTTCAGGAGCATTCTCGACGTATAATGAGACTGCTGGTAATTTAGATAGCGTCGTTATTTTATATATTTTATATCACAGCGGCAGAAGCTTCGTGCAAAATGCCAAGGTCCGAAAGATACTGGTTGGTGTGTTATATGCGTGCGTGTACGCGAAACAGGAAAATAATGCCGAACCATCGTGTCTGGCATTGGGTGATCGTAAAAGGGAGGGAACGAACAGGGTATGTGCCTTGGTAGTTCCTGCACATAGGCCTTTCTTTCCAACGCACCGTCGCTTCTCTCGTTTAATGAAACTGCCGGTGCCGCGTGACGAGAATGCCACTGAGAATCCCCCTAATGAAGACCGCCTCTCCCAACACGCTGAAATATGGATACTGACACCCTGCGATAGTAGTACAAGTCCTCACTGATAGCACACTGTCTAATACATATCAACTAAAATAAGACTGTGCTATCAGTAAATTTGACAGAATATAACTAAAGTTATTCCGACAAATGTCAATCTGTATAAAATCAATCTAAAACAGGTGATAAAAAACTTGTGTAAACACCTGTGGAATATCTAGCATTAGAGAAAGAACATCGTGGTTCGCTTGAATTTGCATAGTTAACAGCGCAGAAAAATATAATAGGCGAGGAAAGGTCGCAAGGATGTAGTAGACTCACCTTCCGGCTGAAGTAACAATGGTGTAAAGGTCGGCGCGAAAGGACACCGGTTTCCCGTTGGTCTGGCAACTCCTCGCGACGACTGGGCGGTACAAGAAGGGGATGTTGCTGCCCTTTTCCCTTCCGAGGCTTCCCGGAACACGAACAACTAGTCCATACCGTCGGCTTTCCCAGCTGCTGGAACATCCAATACACGTTCCACTCACCTATCGCACGCTTCGCCAAAGACATCGGAAACTACTGCCGCGCGAAATTTCACGAGCATCGTTACGAAACGATATTGTACGATACGATCGCAACACTTCGTCCTTGAGAAAGGACTTTAGAATTTGGAGTGAAAACACCCGGTTACACTCTCGCACACAACAATCCTCTATCACCACTACATATAAGATCTCTCTTCCAAGAAAGTTTGCTCCGCCTCCAATGTTTTGTTTAATCCAAGAACAAATCAACTACACTTGGAATCCAGTATTCGAATCACTATGATTCTTTGGTTGAAAGAGGATGAACTGAGAGGGCACTCGCGTTGGATCGATATTTTAGAATCGATGCTGATTCTTATTGATGAGAGATGAGCGAGATGATGAAGGCGAACGGAAGTGCAGGTTCGATGTTGCGGAGCGGACGAGCGGGAGTTAGCTCGACTAACTCGAAAGCCGCGTGCACCAGAGGAGAGCTAAGAAGGCTTCGGAGACGGTAGGTACCAGCCAACGGGATTTACTATGCTCGAACTGTACCAGCCTCTCTCGCTTTTTCCGCTCTTAGCTCTTTCTCTCTCTCTCGCTCTCTCTCTCTCTCTAGCTCGCTCGCACTTCTCCGTTTCTTTAGCTCCCTCTCTTTGTCCCCCTTTCTTTCCCACTAGCAAGCGTTTCGCTCGTTGCGAAGCCGACACAAGCTCGCACCAGAAGCGGGCAGCGAGTTCTGCCGCGAACGCGACACGTAACACAACGAACCGCCTCTCTTTGCCTGGCAGAGTGCCGGCTTGCAAAACCGTAGGATGGAACCCGCTTCAAGCAAGCCAATCAGGCGCTCACCATATCTACCTGCGGACTGCCTTCTGTGTAGCACCTGCAGGCAATGTGCTTCGACCTTATACTTTGTAAAATGCCCGCTCGCTCCTATGACAGATCATCATCAGCTTTGCCCCCTTTTCGAACCCTTCTCTTCTACTCATGGGAACTTATTCTACTGAAATGGAAGCTCTTGTTCTCAGTAAATGGCCCGCAGCTTTAAATTCTGAGTCATTCGATAAATATTATGTGTCATTATAATAGGAGAACTTTGTAGGAATTAAATTAACACTAATTCTCGAGCCCGGTCTGACTAGAATTGTCTGAATCTATTTATAGTGATGCTTGTATTAATAGGGAAGGAATTATTGAAAGGAATTAAAGGGGGAAAAATGATGGCGTCAGTATTACTACGAAGATCATCGATAATTAAGACAGTAGCAGGTTTCGATTTCTTGCCTATTATTGGCTGTTAAAGTTGCCATGACTAGGGGAACAAAGGCACGCCATTGATTGAAACTGCCTCTCTCTTGGAAATGCCTGGTCATCGTTCATCGCGCAATTGGCATTACCTTCTGGTACGAGCGAGCTTCGGGAACCACTCATTAGCTTCTATCATTATCATCATCATCGCTTTGATAATCGTCGGTTTATCTCAGCCAATCCTGATTGCAGCGTGGAATCAGTCTCAGTTCATCTTGACTTATACTCGTAAAAGTAACATTGGATGTTTCGAGAAATCATACGATTAAATATTGTTAAATAAATAATTCTGATATGATATCACAACCTTCCTCGTTGTATTCTCGCATTGGAGGTGCCGCACGCGACGAGAAGTGCATGCACATGTGTGCATTCAAGGCGGAGTTAAAGCGCGAGCTTTTTTCATGGAGGCTCAGAACTCCGTTTACGGACAGCTTTATAGATTCTAAATTCGCGCAATGAAATACAACGCATCGTTAAGCGGCTATCTCGAGTACAGATCACTAGGCTACTTTCCAAGATGATCTTGAATGGTAGGCACCGAGTGTACTTCGCTTGTATCGATCGGCAACGATCGATCGCCTTCTTATTTCCTTAACATTCATGCTTGTTTACACTTTTTCTGATGCAATGATATTATCTTTATCTTTTACTACAATTATTAATAGGCTTTGGATATAATACGATTCTCGATAGTAACGAGCAAGAATAGTCAAGGAATTTCGAAGTAATGGAGTCGAATGCGATGCTGCGTTCACGAGAAGTCTATAAATATTTGCCGTCGTCATGAACGCACGTCCACTGGCGACGCGTATTCAAGGGATTTCGGCCGTATTTCGAGGGGGGGCGCCAGTAAAAATGTCAAACCTCTTCATCGGCTTTTTTTCACCGACTCGGCCTGTAACGTTAAATACGTTAATTAATACAACCGCCGAGAGAAAAGGAGAGATGACTATCTCGGCATGTTGGAGATCAGGAATTTCGTCGGAACAGAAAGAGCCTGGTGCGGTCCAGCGTTAATTTCGGCGATTGGTCCACCCTGAACGTTCACGGTGAACGTGGGTCCGACCCACAATATCTTAATAGGTTCGCTCACTCGCATCATGGCCGGCCATTTATTCCCGATCATCATCTCCGCAGCCCGCCAAAGATCCTATTCAACGAACTTATTAACAGCAGGCCGAAATCCTCCTCGCCCTATCCCATCGCCTGAGATTGGATGGAGTCTCGCTTCGATGAGAGACTCTCAATGTATCGGCCAACGAGAGCCCTCACCACCAATCAGCTCTCCCTTCAACTTGGGAGGTAGCAGTTCGTATATTCTACAATTAAGGACTAAATATAATTTGAGACCCTTTGTGTCACAGTGATTTTAATCTGTTGTAACTTCTTCGATAGATTTTTCTTTATATCTTCTTGATAATGATTTATTATTTATTTATAAATATTTAGACGAGTGACAAATGTTCATAGTTGTTTCTGTATTGGACTTGAATGGTTGAAAGAAAGGGTATGGGCGAGGATACCCACTTTCACATTGGTTCGCCTTCGCTTTTACGTTTATTATTTTATAGCAGTATAAGGCCGCAGGTAGTTAGGTTTGAACGGGCGAACCACGCCAGCTTAAGTAATGGTGCTCAGTAGGTTTGTAAAGTCCCCCGTTTAACCTTGATCGCTATTCGTCAAAGGAGCACCGGGAACACTGAGTCCCCGGGCAATGGGGCAATAAATGTACAGCCCTAGAAAGTCGAGTATAAAATCGAGCGACCAGCTACCTCTTCAGCACTGACTTGATTTATCCGACTTTCGGAGGAAATACTTCACATTCTACAATAATAGCTTTTTGGAGGATCTCCAATTTCTCGAAATATTCCTAACTTGAAATTTTCAGTATTATTATCTATTGAAAGCAAGAAAAACAGGAAATCGTCATAATTTTCCAGAGAGGTATAGAATAATATCGAAAATACAGTGAAACATCCTCCTGAATTATGAATTTCGTCTGATTTAGACGGTTTCCTTCATGCTTTCCAGTCTTCCCAACATTTTCCGAGGCTGAAATTTGGTGGAGAATGTTTTCTTGCATCAAGGAAGAAGTGATATAAATTCCAAAGCCCTAGCTCAAAATTCATTTTTTCGTAAATTTTTTAAGGCATACCCCTTCAAAAATTTTCGATTTTTCGAAGGTTCTCGGACTTTGGCGAACGCTTGATAAATCGATTGTTTGAGTATCAAAACGGATAGAAAACATAGAACCAGTGGCCAAAGTGCCGGAATTGTACCGAAAACACTTGGAAAACCAATCCTGAATAATCGACTTTATCTAATTCTGGCGGTTTCTCCCAAGTTTTCAAATCTTCCCGACATTTTCCGGGGCTGTAATTTGGTGGAGAATGTTTTCTTGCATCAAGGAAGAAGTGATATAAATTCCAGAGCCCTAGCTCAAAATTCATTTTTTCGCAAATTTTTTAAGGCATACCCCTTCAAAAATTTTCGATTTTTCGAAGGTTCTCGGACTTTGACGAACGCTTGATAAATCGATTGTTTGAGTATCAAAACGGATAGAAAACATAAAACCAATGGCCAAAGTGCCGGAATTGAACCGAAAACGCATTGAAACGTCCTCCTGAAGTATCATTTTTGGCTGATCCCGCGCTACTATTACATGGCGCGAGACTCTACCGAGTCTCCTGACATTCCTGAAAGATTTAATGATACATAGGAGCCATTGTGTGGTCCACGTGGGAGGATTGCTGGCAAAGCTTCCCGTATTGAGATCTTTATTGTTCTAATACGTTTCTACCAGCGCGCAGTCAGTAAAAGGTCAATAAAAGCTGGAGGGATGAGCCGGGCTCATTAAAGGCCTTTACGATTTCAAGTGTCGAAACACTCGTCACAATTATCACCTACTTAGTATCGCGGCGTATACTCGATTAGTGTTCGAAGGTGCAGTTGGAGTTGAGGAACCGTGCGGTCTCTCACGGGAGCTCGCGTTGCGCTCGGCGCTTGCTTGCTGGAGAGAAGAGCATCGAGCTCGAGTGGGAGAACATAAGAGCTCATAAATGCGAATTTAAGAGGCGCAATAAAAACACATTGAAATTGAGAGTGAACGACGCGCTAGAGCGGCGCATTGACCGTGAGTCTCCTAATATCGGCAGCAACCCGGAAGAATTGTTCGAGAGGAGCAAAACTATCGAAACGTCTGCTTCAAAAGCATGCTAACCGAAGGTGGACATGTGCTTAAGGTCAGCTGAGAAAAGGGTACGATTTGCCTGGAATATGGAGTTGTTCAATCGGCCTGTTTGGACATTAACCCGGCCACCATGACCTCGTAAAACTCCGACTAATGTCTCCTCACTTTCCCCAGTTCACAGCCGATGCAAAAACTCCGGTTCGCTAGTGCTCTCAGCATTGTAACCCTCGGTACTATTTACTTCCTTCGAAACGATGTTTCTCCTTGGATTTGTCACGAATGTTTTTGCCTTCTTGCGTGGCAATGAGAGGAATACTCGATGCCTGAGAGAGAGAAGGCTCGCTCGCTCGCGCGCGTCAAAGGTCAAAGCTTTCATAAAGCTTCGCTTGTCTCGGCTATCCCAACGTGACACACAACGATCGTCCTTCTCTTTTCGGAGCTCCATTGATTTATCTGCCTGTCATTGTAATCATTTCAATGGGCACGCTTGCCAGGAGTCCGATAACACTGATTCTTCTATCTAAAATGCATGGTGGAAAGTCTACCACGTGGAGATGGGAATATTTTTAGTGGTTTTTGTAGGAAATTATGAATATTACGTAAATAAAATATAGAATTAAAGGGTACTAGAATTGTAGAAGTTTATTTGACAGATAAACTTTTATTCCTCGCATTCTGGAAATAAATGCAGAAATGGCGCGAGAGAGAAAAAGAAGGGTTAGTTGGGGAACGAGAGGGCATAGCTGAGAAAGTGCAAATTCCAGAGAGGCCTGTTGGCAACACTGGCTTCCACGGAGAGACGCGGTATCGACCGCGGCCCCGGAGGCCAAGGCATCTCAACCTCCTCCGAGTTTCTCATTCCTCTGTTCTACCGGCTGCCTCCAAGAATCTCGACCCTTCTGCACTTGCGAGACCTATTACGAATCGCTGAAATCTAATCGAACTTCCATTAAACCACCTTTCATCCACACTTCCAACCAATCTTCCTTAGAACTCTCTCATTTCCAAGATTCCAAAAGTTAAGACAATCAAACACGAGAATTCTATATCAAAGAAAAATGAATTTCAACTTTGAAATAGTACGATTATATCCAAATGGAATAAAACTACAAATTCTCGATCATTCAAAGTTCGCCAGGCGCAACGCATTTAACAGCAATTAGAAAACGTTTCGAGATTCCCATCAGCAATTGAGCAGCTGCAATATATCTTGGGTGGGAAGGCTGAACTAAAGCAAAAGGGATGTTTCCAGAGGTAGATGGAGTGGGAATACTTGGTTAGTAAGAGGCAGAACGGTTGGAGTAAGAGTCGCCAGAGGGAATGAGCAAGAAGGAGAGAGAAAGTGGAGAAAAAAGGGAAGAGTAAAGAAAAGAGAGGATGCCGAGAGTGAAGAGAAGGGAGGAAGATGAAGGTAGGGCGCAGGCAAAAGAAGCGAGGCATCTAATGGATGCGAATATATCGCCGTAATAAATTTCGCGAAAACTCTAAGGGAAGGGGGGAAACGAGGCGAAGGTTCGCCCGCTTCTTAGCCGTAGGGCTCTCGCACGATTCTTTCCGAGAAAGACAGAGAAAAGCGAAAGAAAAGCTTGGCTGCCTCGAGACTACGAACCGAGAGACGCTCACGTTTCCGGTACGTGAACAGACGACGGCCATGCTACCCTCGTCTCAACCAATCCCCTGTCGACTCACGTAGAGGGGTGAAACTACCCTTGAGCTGCGCTCGGCTCCACCCCCGGGCAAAGTTCCGCCGACCGATCAATAGGGAAAGCCACCCCTGACTCGCCCAAACCCTCCAACCACCCTCTCCAACACCTAAAGAAAAATGGAAAGAACTACCATGCAAGAATATTGTTCCAGTATGTTTTTTTCGGACAAATTACAGGAAATCAGTAGACTTTCTATCCTGTCTTTACGAACTTTCCATGATGCTTGCTTGCTGCTGTCAGTCTAGAAAGCTACTGAACACCACTGACCACTCGATTTCCACTTGTTCTTTATATTTTCTGACTTATGCCTCATCACGATGATTGATGGGGAAAGTCCTGTGCCATACAATCATCCAACTATGAACAACCCTCGTTTCTGTTGTTAGTAGAGAAATGAATTTTGTGCTTTATTTTGGTAGAGCATTCACACTTTCTCGTGAGATACATTTTGATATTCCGTATGTAGATCTAAAGGAATAGAAAATCCTCTGGGAGGTGAAGATGAGGGTTCATATTAATCCCTCGGCTTCCAAGTATGTACGAGTAAAAGAGTGTGACCAACGGAAAACGACGTGTCAGAGGAAGTGGTGAAAAATGGATACGTCTTCTTGGGAAAGACGATGTCGAATAAGTATGCATGGGAACGACACCCTTAGGTATTCGAAGTCGAAAGGAAAGGCGAGAAGTAGCGGGTATGCTCGCATGGGACCTTTTTGCCTGGAAATGGAACTCCGACGGCAGCAGCCACCACCAGCAACCAACTCGATCCCAACAAGCTCGACGCAAACATGGCCGCACCTCGGCCCTCAAATACACACACCAAGAGCTGGATGCTGCGCGAGTGGGGAGATTCCTGGGGAACGCTCGAGCATACCATGAGAAACAAGCGCGAATTCTCCCGGGAAAGACCAAGTGCAGAGTATGTACTTGTATATTCGAGGAACAGCTAGGAAACCGCGTCAATTTTCAATGCTCCGTGTAATGAAAACTTTCCTCATTAAGGGCTAACTTTACGCGAGACCAGCCATCTCCGGTAACGCAAGCTCGCGTTGAATTAGAGCGAGGTGCATTAAGGGGAGCACTGAATTACCGTAAGGAATATGCAACTTTCCCTCTAATACTCCGGAGAACTTGCTGATGCATCCTGCGATCCTTCCGTGAACTTTGGATGATTGCATGAAAGTTTAGATTATTCCAGTCGGCTTGATTTTTAGAAAGGTGAGACGACGATGTTAGAATATACATAGAACAGCGCGAACGAGAACCTCGCTTTGGAAACAATGTTTCTCATTCGTCGAGCGAGCGACCGTAAATCCTTATTTCGAATCCCAAAACTCATATAAAATACTGGCGTCGGCCTCTAAAACCCTTTCTACCCGAAGCTTCACCGGCTTCGCGTCTCCTCGGTCCATCCAACATCTCTGCAGACTACACTGAATAGTTCGCCGCTCTTGTAACTCTGACTCAACCCTTCTAACCCTTTGATATATCACCGACCGACCAATTCTACATGGAGAAATTTGCATGCTTCGCGAAGGATGAATTTCGAAGTTGATGTTAGTAAAATCTAATGATTATTAGAAAGTTTTACATTGACCGCAAAACGAATCTTTTAAGAGGTGACAATCTCGCTAATTCTGTGAAAACTACCCTCTCAAAAAACCACCCTTAACTTCGTAATAAGTCGACTCGAACGTATTTTCACATGATTCAATCGTCATAGAAGGAAGAAGGTTTGCTCCAACAGGTGAACGCTCGAGCAAAAACAAACGAGCCGCTAGGATTACACGCGGCAAAGAGAACGCAGAGAGCGAGTGCTATTGCCGGTGCACGGTTAAATCAGGTAAGCCGAAGGGTGGTATAGGTACGCGCGACACGCCAGTCGTAATATTTCAGTTAATGACTTGGCATAATAAAGTTAATGGCTTTATGATGGGCGTCCGTCTGCTCGACAGCTCGCATCGACGATCACGCGTATACACCTCTCTGCCAGGATTCAGCGTCGAAAGGACAATGCCACGACAATAATGAGAAGGAGCAAATAGTCGATCACTCGATTTACATGCTTCGTCCTTTCTCAAGCGCGCGAATGACGAAAAAGAAGGCGTGCGAGCAAGTATAAATAACAGAAGAGAATTACCCTGTGATCTCGGACACTTTGCTTCCATGAATCGCGACTTAAGTGGTCGATGATAAGTGCCGGGACTTTATTGCGGCTTTTAGAGATTTTGCTCTGGTATAATTGAACCGCATGAGAGTGAGATGTCAGACAGCTTGGGAGTTCAGTTCCAAGCTGAGTGCTTTCCCTTCTCGATCCTCTTGATTTGTTATAGAACCCTTCGTATGAAAACTATAATTGTAAGTCTTCCATGAAAGCACTTCACTCTCTCGATTAACGTAGATTGTCAGATGTCGGTGACAGCTCGCATTAACTATTTTTACCTGCTTGAGAAATTGCAATCTATCCGAGATAGATGAAGAGGAAAGTTCCATGGGAATTTCTCTGACCACGTCGACCATAAAAGAAGCTGAAAACGCTTGGCTAAGATTTTTCGCGACCACTTTTACGAGCCGATGTGTGCGCATCGGCCACTCAACAATAAATGTGCTTTGTCTGTAAACTGAGAGGAAAAAGTATCCTGCAATTTCGAGAGTTCGGGGAAGAGTAGATCCTGATTTTATGAGAAATCATCCCCGTTAGCATACAGCGTACTGTTTTGATTGGATATTACGTGATACTCCTTAATCTCGGGGCTGAACTTTGGCAGCACAATGCGTCATATACTTTAGGGCTGTGGATTAATTTAATGAATCCGGTACACCAACCCCCGGGGGGGCCAAAGATATGACAGGCTATAAATAAAGAGAGTCATCTTATCAGCAGGCTCTCGAAAGAGCCACGATAATAGTATCATCCTATTATGCCATCCAATGATTCACCGACAAACATATTCCTATTTATATAAAAGCCTGACTTGCTAGACAGATTTTTTTATATGTCCTATATGTAATAAAATAAATATTTACCTCTGAGAGATTGCAGAATTGTCGAAGGGGACTTCTAAAGTATTCTCCCGCACATGTAACACCCTACACAAACCCAAAATAATTTTTTATCGATTCTAACTGTACGCGAAGAATTTTCTTTTGAACGTTTCAAGATTGAAATGTACTTAAATAGAAAAACGTACCATACCGACTTGAAAATTTATTCTTTACAAATTCACAAGATCGGACCATCGACAAAGTTGAGTTAAGATAAATTTCGGGCCAGGGAAGCTCGAGGAACCGTCAGCACTGCGTGTCGTCTCTAAGAAAACTGAGATGGACCACCAAGCTCACCTTCCACCGGCAAGTTCATAAGGATGGCGAAAAAAATTCGGGCGCGATCGTTGCCGCGACCTTGGATCTCTATTAGTCCCGGGTAATGCCGGGCGATAGAAAAAAAATTGGAGTATTGACGGAAGGAAACTCTAGTGGCGAGGGGAAAAAAAAATTCCTAAGGCTATTTGGAGCGGCTCCGATTGTCTATGTGACCTTCGCTGAAGCGGAGCTGAATTCTCAAGGTTGAACAACAGCCCCTCAAAATTTCTAACTGAAATCTTGTAGAAACCCGATGCAGAGAGTCTGATAATCCTGAATTTTATTTTTGTGGACTCTGAAGAACGAAAAATATCGACTTTTTTAGATTTAAGTGATACGTCTGATTTATGGCTGACTTATACTACTGACACGTTAATTACAGTAGGCTTCGCGTGCTTCGGTTTTAGACCTGGATTTAAAGGATGTAAATAATACTTGAATATTATTGAAGAACAAGAAGATTGGATAGTTGGAACTCGTACGAGAGGAAATGGTGGCTCTCTGCCGTCGGACTCTGCCGCGATGGCCGCTCTCAGCCATGAAACCCGACGGCCGTCGCTGCCATCATCCTCAGTATTTTTTAACCTTCTCCTTATACAATGAATTACCCAATACGCAATCTTCTAAATTATCAAATTCTATCTTCCACCATTTAACCAACCTACAAATCTTCTTATCGTATCGAAAATCATTCAATATTCGACACACAAAACTCTTAAAAAATTACTCTCACGAAAGCCAACAACGAAGATCGAGATTGGCAGGACTGCTGAATCAGCCTTAAATCCCAGGTAGAGTGGCGTTCGAAAAAGGGTGGTTGGAAAGAGGGCTGGACTCAATATTTCCGAGGGCAGGAGAGCTCGTTCCAATTTATCCAGGATCGAGGAACAGAGGACGAGGGAAAAGGCGATCGGTAGCATGCGAGGCACGCTCACCTTCGCCGTCGTTCGTAGCCCGCGTACATTCTCTACTCCGGTAATATACGACTTCCGTACGCTGATGGAATATTCGAAAAATCCGAGTGCTCGCCGGTGATAAAAGTATGGAAACGCCTGACGAGAATGTTGCTACGTGTGTGGCCATAATCTCCTAGCGCTACCAGCTCTACCTTCAGCAATCTCTTTCTCCACCCGCCC
Organism: Ectemnius cavifrons; assembly: GCA_964023945.1. Lineage (NCBI taxonomy): Eukaryota > Metazoa > Arthropoda > Insecta > Hymenoptera > Crabronidae > Ectemnius > Ectemnius cavifrons. Next base: position 12,820,862 of record OZ030380.1, read on the forward strand.
CTCTCTCTCTCTCTACTACTTGCAAACTGGAAGTCTGCCTTATCCAGAGCTATTTTTAACTCCGAGCGTGTCACCGTCGCTACCTTATCGCAACTTTGTTCTGTAATTCATCCGATAACAAGCCGACCCTGTCAGGTGTCCAAGCGATCAACAATGTTTCCTGGCAACTTAATAAACTGTCGAGCAAGCAGCAACGGCAGTAACGTAAATTCTCGTCCAACACGTGGAAAGAAGTGTTCGGGTAAAATAAAGAAAGAGAAGGCTCAAGAAGAAGAAGAAGAAGTTCTTACATGAGTGGTGGAAGAGCCACGATGAATTCGGCAATGAATACACGAGAGACTTCGTTGGTAAGTTCTCTTATCTGAGAAGCAACGCGTATTTCAGAGCACGGACAGTCGATCCATTTGTGGGCGTGCTTGTAGCCAGAGTTGGATGCTAGCGGGCACGATATAAGCGTACTCTCAGAGATATTCTTTCGAATATACGATGCTGCCAGCCACGTAAGTTTCCCTATGTGTCACGCGATCCCTCCCTTCTTCTCCCTGTTCAAAGTCGTACAAGTGGCTCGGTGCTGGAATGCGAGAGATTTCTCGAGAGCCTCGCTCCTAAGAAGCCTCTTGAAGCGCAGGACGCTCGCTCGTCCACCGACGGCAAGCAGGATGCAGATAATCTCGGTGTTTATCACCGAGGAGAGAGCGAGCCAAGAGAAGGACGAAATCCCAGGGAGCGTTCTCTGATGGCGGTGACCATTTTTAGAAATCCTTCTCTCGCTCCTACGCACTAAGCTTCAAGCGTTCTTCTCCTCTTATTCTCTTCTCTCCCCACCTTTCTCTCTCTCTCTCTCTCTCTCTCTCTCTGGACCCAGCATCCGAGAGTACCGAGATACAAATGGCAGTAATCCAAGACACTCGGCTGCCCTGAGGTTGTCTCCCCTGGCAAGCCGGAAACGTTATGGATTATAAACTCCCTCGACTCGCCTCGAAGAACTCCGCCTACGGGAGTTCTTTGCATTTGCCCGGCATCGATGATCTCCTTCCAACCGCGCCTCTAAGATATTCCCCGGACACGTGAACAGTATTAGGTACGCCGAGAGCATTTGGAGAACACCCTCTTGGCTAGACGCGACCCCCCGGATGCTGCTGCTGCGGTAGCGATGCATCATGTTTTACAGCTGTCATGCAACCCCCGAATCTTCCAGGCGTACATTGCTTCCTGTTTGCTCTTCAATAAATCTCGATGGTTGCCTCTTTGCAAGCCCGGGTAAAAGGGGAGGAGATATTCGGAGGGCGCATATAAATTAATGGACGTCTAGGATGAGTGTCTAGGAAGATGGCCGATCTCCCAAAGGAACTAATCCTATATTCGTTAATGTATCCAATGATTGAAGGATGACTGGAATAATGAAGGAATGGAAATTAGAATCTTAGAGGCTGCGAAATGGAACGGATAAAAGTTCAAGATATATCCGGTTGCCTAGTCACATCTTATTCCCATTTCAACCCCTTCCAGATCGGCTAACCCTACCACCGTCGTCATCGAGATAGCTCGCCAAGGTGATTCACGGTGGGAGAGGGAGCAGAAAGGGGGGGAAGAGAGGACGTGGATTCCGTGAAAGAGAGATGGAAGAAGGTGTATAAGCGCTGGAGAGAATGAGAAAGCCGAGAGAAAGAAATGGCGAGGACGAACAGGAACCGAGGCGGGCAGACGGGGGGAGAGGGAAAACTCAGCTCGTCTCTAACCGTAAGATAGGGAGGAGAAATACGCGCTCGTAAAAGACGAAGTGCAGTCCCCAAAGAAAATACGAATTAAAGCAGCTAGCTGGTGATCCAAGAAAGTCCCATATAATCGTCGCGTGGACTTCGCCAACCAAGACCCTTATTTCTGCAGTCCTGGCACTTGAGCCCAAATTTTAGAAAATATTTACAATGCGTGTCTTTGAAAGCAGGGTATTAAACCTAAAATACAGGATTACAACTGGCTCGAATTAAGTCTATGGATTCCCAAAGCCCATCAGAGAGTTCCATCATTCCCTTCTGCTGGGACATCTACCCCATCAGCCAAGCCCAGTATTAACTCGAGATAGCAAAGGGGGCTCCCTCGGCCGAACACGATACAATGCAGGAGAGTGTTTCAGTACAGCGAAAGGGTTGAAACCGCATGAAAACCACCCTCGCGTACAATAACGTTGCCGGTGTCCTAGCAGGCACGCCCTCGTAAAGCGTCGACCCTGGGGGCCGTATTTAATTTACTGAATAATTGGAATCAAGCTGCCTCATTTGTGCGAGCCGCGCACCGGTACTCCCGGTCGCCTGGAATGGTCCGCCCTACAATTTCCAGCCCCCGTCGATCCAGGCATCCAGAATCCTACGGGAGCCTGATGAGGAGATTTGTGCGCCTTCATAAAACCTTCGACCATCCTTGTTCTCTCTCAGCAACCCTCTCTCACTCTCCTTTCTGCTCTCATACTGACTGCATCCTCCTCTCTTTCTCTTTCACTCTCTTGGACTCCAGCTGAGGTCGTTCTCCTCCAGCATCACTGGTCTGCATGTACACCTTCATCCTCCTTCTTCTCCTCCTCCTTTTACTCGTCCTTCGCCTCAGGACTCTCCACGAGGGTGAATAAAGATGGCCAGATAATGGGACAGCGCTCAGGAGGGAGCAAGGATTACTGGTACCGAAGGGTAGAACTTCGATTAAATGACTCCAAAGTTTTCATCCTCGCTCCTGTAATCCAGCGTCTGGACTTACTGGAGTATCGATCAGATTTCGAGGGAGATTGCCTCGAAGCTTGCTATGGTTTATAATACTCTGTACGGATGAGACAGGACGATGAATCATACTGTCTGCCGCATATTGTATACGAGATGAGGCATTGTAATCTCCTACAGGTACTCAGCCAATGTGAGCGAGCCTTAGCGAGAGGGATGAAGAACCAAGTTAGTCTTAGATGGCGCATGCGTTCACCAGTCCTGCCAGAAATCAATGGCCTCGACCCTCCTCTCTAACCAGATCCATCTATTTCCACCACGATTCTTCATTATCAACGAAAACACAAACTATTCCCCATAATATTCTAATCTCTAAAGAAGATATTAATTATAGACTCGCTTGGAAAAATTTAATACTCGTTCCTAGAACGAAATTAACTGGAGGAAGAAGTTAAATGTCCACGGGCTAATTTTCAAAAGAAGAGCCGGATGGAAAAAAGACATCTTCGTAGAAGAGCAAGTAGTACTCGGCTGACAGTGGTAATTGCGGAAGGGAAATATACCTGATAACAGGATCGACGACACACAGGCAGTGATTAAGCATAGGCAAGACTGGTTGGTTGTAAATGTGTGATACATGCAGTGCAAGGCACATGCATACCTGCGAGAGAATGTATCGCATGTTCACTGTGCTATGAAATTAACGTTCTCGCAGTTGCCAGCGTGCTAGCTCTGCATTATTTAATACAGTGAGCGCTGAGATCTCCGGGGACGAAAGGGGAAGGGGCGCCCGTGAGCGTGGTAATAAGCAGCCTTCCCGGTAAAAATACTGCGAGCGGATTTCTTTCACACATATCCGCGCGCACACACACACACATAAACACGCCAATTCTGCTCGGTGTGCGTGTCGAGCTCTGCGGGCGTGACCTCTGCAGGGTGGATGAACTCCCCCGGAATGGTGCTTCACCCTGGTTTTTTTTTTTTTTTTATTCATTCTCCACGAAACGACGCATACCTCGCTGAATACGATCAGATAGTATGTGAAAATATTGTCTGATTCGAATAATTATTATAAATTAATGTCATTTATTGGAATAATAGAAATTTCTATGAGTATGGGTTTTTCATGATTGGTGTGTTTGTCGATTTGAATTATACTGGATGGAATCAATTATTTTGGGTATTTTTTGTATTAGTGACTATTGTAATGATATTTGTGCTCCAAATAATGTGAAATTAATTAGTAAGCGAAATTAGAGTAGGGATCGATCGACCTGCCTCTGCAGCACCACAGACGGCGAAACTAGCAACCCTGTACTTATACTACTGCCGGTATACGGTTTTCCAAGTGGTCGATACTAAGGGGAGGAACCGGTACTACTACCTTACCATCATTCATTACAAAGGACTAAACAATTCCTATGCTGAAACCAATAAAATTCTATCAAGAATCATTTTATTCTACTCCCAAAATAATTTTTTATGAACCCTTTATGTTATTGCATCATAATCCTTCTATGATTCATGAAGAAACCCCGAAACTCACAAGATAAATTTCAAAATCTTGGCGTACCAACCGTAGAGCATTCATCATAAGAAGAATCCTATTTCATCAGCAAATGTTAATGCCCCAAAAAAATAAAAACTCAAAAACATGATAAACTGCGAATAGATGATACTTTAATAATGAAAAACCAATTTTTTCCCTTTCGTCCTTTTTCGAAAAACGACTGAGAACAACCCTTCTAAAAATATCCTATTATTTTCTGGGACTCGCAGCATCATCCCAGTGTTCCCAGATAAATCTTGATAAGCACAGAATCCAGGATTACACCATAAATCGTTCTCCCGAGAGGAAAGGATTCCCATGGGTTTGTGCGCGCGCATTTCGCATGATGGCCGACAGAAAATTGTATCCTGGAGGGGAGAAAATAGGCGGGGCAGAGAATTAGTGGGGGTGCGACCAATAGGACGATACAGGCTCACTGGAGGGGATTCAAATGGACCAGGGAGAATTGCCGTTGGCTGACTGCCCATAATGGGCAATCATATTATGGGAAAAAACTCCGACGGCCATCATGAAACCCAACATGGCCGTTCTCCACTCGAACCAAGGGGTGGGAGAACTTCCCTGTGATATCCTGATTCGAGGAAAGCCTTCCATCCAATCATTCCATTTTGTTTTGCATCGAATAATCACAATTAATTGAACAACTTTTCCTATCTGACTTTAAAGGAAGTCAGTTAACACCAAAAAACCACTATAAATTTGTAAAACATTAATTCACGCTTCATAAATATGTACACTTTAATGTACTCGCGTTAAAATCTAGGAGAGTTCGTTCTTCTGAACGCCTCTTAGAATAGTTTCTCGGTGGGTTAGAAAGATTAATAAACATTCCACTATATTTGTAGAAAACTACATGTAATTTCCATGGCCTGATACCAGTCTGAACCACAGGTGCGAGATTATGTAAACTCCGAGGGTGCTACCAGCGGCCACCAGCTGTAACTATCAACGAAAGCATCCCGTGGAACTAAAATGTGACTAAACAAGAAAGCTCGCGAGATAGAAAGAGGAGGTGAATGCTAGTGCACAGAGTATGCACTCTGCGTTGGCTTCCCCATCGTAAAATCCCAAGTCCAAATAATCCCTGGATAAGCGGAACGAGCGTGTGCATTCTAAACGGCCCGGGGAAACACTCGTAAATCTGAAGTGTCAGTGACTGCATTTGCTCAGTCAATAGCTAATTTACCCCGACGCCTTCTCTAGCGCCTGTAAATCCCATACATGTGTCTATGCATATGTGTTTGCGATCGCGGTGAAGAATCAAATAAATACAAGGAAGAACTTCCGCGAGAAGGAGTTAAGTAAACGAAGACCAACTGGTATTGCGAGAACTCCAATTGGTCCTTCGAATATTTCATTGCATACAAGTATTCTTACTGTAAAGAAAGGAAGAATGATCTAAGATGAAGAATAACTCGAATAACACTTGAGAGGGTTGCGAGACAAGTGTTCGAGGGTGGCAATGGAAAGAGAGTCATCGCTCACCTGTTCATAAGGTCAATAGGTAATGTGATAACGAGCGTTCATAATGGTTACGGACGAAGGAATTACCGTGCAAACCGACACTTAAGGTTTATCGTGTCTCTTACCCACAGGAGTTATGTATACTGTTCTCTTAAAAGTGAACGGCAGCCAGTTGTAACAAGATTATTGACTTTAAATCCCCGCGAATGACCCCATAGGAGAGATTGAAGCTACAAATATATTACCGATAGCTAGAAAGACTCGCAGAGTGTGTACACACACGCGTGCATACAAATCATTCAACTAGTTAAAGTTCATGAAGAAAGTATATGTTGTTAAACAAAGGGTTCTAGAAACTAAGCGCATTATGAAGAGTAGGCCGGTGCTCGTCCCGGCGCATGCCGGTGAGTTCAACGGGCCTAACATCATTAGCGACATACGGTCAATCGTAAAGGCTCGTAAGTACTTGTGAAAATCGTCAAATATTCAAGCGCCTCTGTGTGCAGGCTCATTAAGCTACCGTTCCACTGTTCTCACAATATTATTTCTTCACGTAAATTAGTCACGTAAATCAGTTGTGTACTGATAAAGTTATCAAACTTTAGTTAGATATAATACGTTCCTATTCAATTATGCAAGTCAGATTTAATGCTTCCAAGTGATGATTTTTATGTACCGAGGAACGAAGAAAGGCTGTAATACGAGCGTTGACAAGTATTTACAGATAGAATGTGTCACGAGAAATCTATCTGTTATTGTTCCATGAACGACAATAAAATCTTTTAATCGCTATCGTTGAAACACTTCGGTTTCATGTCCACGTTACATCGAAAACGTCGAGCAAAGAAGTCCGGTGATAGTGCAGCCTATCTGAAACCATAAGTCTGCGTAATGCTCTAAAAAGTTTTCGGCACATAAAGAGTATCTCCGAGTCTGGCTCATGCCAGTCTGATAATGCTTGAAATTAGGTCGAGTCGTAATTCCGTCGACGTCCATTAATCCTTATGACGAATCCGTGTTGGGCAAGGTCTGACGTAGCTCTTACTGACAAGGTCAATCTCGAACCTGAGACGATTAAAAAATCGAAATCGACCAATGCCAGTTCGACGAAGGTCGTCTCTTAATCTCTGATAATGGAAATTATTCAATTCTTCCTCTCACATTGCTAGGATAATCCATTCGACACAGAGAACCATGTCGATATCCAATTAATCGATTGATAAGCACGCGTTCCATACATTTCATCGGACCGAATCAATTCGGACCGATGAGAAGCATGAAAAATCATTTTCACGCGCGGAAGAACGCATTGGCAAATTGAAAGGGCGAAGAACGTCTGGCAGGGAATACGGTGCAACACCGAGACGAGTAATGATGACATAACATTCCGTCGAGGAACAGGTGTTTATGAGGAAAATAATAAACCGCCTTTATGGAGCCTGACAAGTGAGTGCCTTTACGCTACCCGTAATGGTAATCATTACTGTCTGGCATAATTATCCTACTGTTACTAGCTACCTTTGCTTATGTTCAACTTCACAGAACTACTCTACCCACTTCATACATCATTTTCACCAATCTAATAATCATTGAAATTCAATGAACTTGAACGAGCAAAGGGAGAATTGATCAACTATAATTCACTAAATTTCTCCATATTAATATTCACATTATTTAACTGGTCTTAATACAAAAATAAATGACAGTATCATTGAACAAAGGTATTCACAATCGACTTCAAATGATTCGAGACTTGGTACGTCGTGGAAAGACAGTACCGTAAGAGCTCAAACAGTAAGAGTATTCCTATGCTCTGTGAGAGGTTTAAAAATGTCTGTGTCCGTTATGTATGTAAATTCCATAGGCAGTTTGTCGAGCGAGTCTATCCTATCGCCGGAACTGGCTCCTAATTGCTTAGGCAAACACCTTAATGAAAAAGTCCAAGTTGCGCCGGTGCAGCGCGCGTTGGAGCGTCGTGTACCGTCACGGCGCACGGTTCACTCGATTTTCCCACTCCGCCGTGCGAGCGCCGATCTGCCCGGCGCGTCTGTTAGCGTTATAATTCGCACCTCCGTATAAATTATTAATGGCCCGGTGCGTTAATAATACGATTACATTTTATGGATGAGACACGTGGCGCGCGAGCACGCCGTCGCCGCCGCCGCCATTGACAGAAAGGTGAGACCATGGGAATTGGTCGATGCTTTTCTTCGCAGTGCACTTACTTTCATATGATTAATTTAAATTAACAATCATTATTCATTAAGTCAAGAATTAAAAATTCCTTGTTCAACTAGACTTTGTTACCTGATCGAACTTGTTAGCGACTGACAAGCACGTAGTCTTCCAAAGTTGACCGTCAGGACTCACTCCAGAGACCTCGTGCACTACAAACAACGTCTTCCAGGTCACACTCTCCTCGTCCCCATTGTTTCAAATGTTCCGAATATAAAACATATCGCGCACAATAACTTAGCCCCACCAATTGTGAAAGCCCGTCGATTGCCGGATGCTATCACAATTCTTTCGTTTGAACAACACTCTTCTACAATGGACACGTCTAAGCTTCCACGCGGGTGGAAAAGGTGAGAGGATTGCAAGAAGTTAAGCCCTCGACGGCTGACCTTTGATGATCCTTGAGAGATCGGTGGCCACTGTCACCTTGGGGGATGGACTGATAGAGTGAGAAAGAACTACCGACGCACGAGAGAAAGAGAAAGAGGGAGGGTAAGAATGAAAGAACAAGAGACAAAAGGGGATGGCGGCGGTGGAAGGGGGGTGGAAGGGTGGAAGGGTGGGAGGGGGGGGGGCGATAGAGGGAGCAAAGCAGAAGAGGGTGGAAGAACAAATAGGAGCAGGGCGGTGGTAGCTGAGCGAAAGGGCTAAAGGTGCGCGCGTGCGTACCGCCAACAATGTACTCGAACGGTGGTGCTTTCGGTGCGCATAACAATGGACCACGTTGGCGAAACGGTGCTCATGCTTGCGAGATGGGACGTGACGTACACTGTCAGACCGCTCGCTCGCCGCCCGTTCACCCTGGCGGAAAAAGCAAGCTCCCCTCTATCCCTAGGGGATACGCCAAGGAGGCGACCAGTTATCCCCTCTTGTACACTCCTACCCACCGTAGAACCTGCACGCTACGTGAACACCCTGCTACCACTCCTCCTGGAATCCTGGCGACGACCCCCTCCCGCGCCCCACCTTCTACTTCTACCAAGCCTCTTCTCCAACACGAAACCACCGACAACCCCACCATCGAACCTAGCCCTCGACTCACTGAGAAATATCTACCGGGTGTACAATCAAGTTGTGGTATTTAGCTCTTCCAAGGGTGAAAGATAGTATGCCATTTTGAGATTACCTGTTTGATTTTTGAATATAATGGAGGAAGTAGATAGGTGACAACAGGCGTGTAATAATGTGGTATTATGTGGGTTAGTGGGGATTTTATTCTTTGGTTAATTGTTGTATTGATATGTGATCGTTTGGAATTCTAATGACAGTGTTAAATGGATTAGATTTTAAGTGGAGTCAGTCTTTAGTGAGATTTTTGTACAATGCAGAGAGTTGTATTTAAAGGATGTGAATATGGGAAGCTTGGAAAAGTATCGTAATATGATTGTGTAGGGTGGCAACCCTCCAGTTAATTCCAGACTGAACCCTTAGTTGGCTTGACTGAGGTGTTGCGGCTCTTAGGGTGTGGTTGAACCAAAATGGGTACAAGGATAGTCCCCCGTAGCCATTTTATTTCTCATCAGCGCCCCGTTTGAATTAACGGGACTTGATAATTATAATCGATTTGTATCGCCGTGCTGCCAGTCGAGCGAATACACTCTTCCAAGAAAAGTTTGACTATTTATGAGAGGTACGGCTGTGAAAGATATTGTTCTCTTTGTACTCCCGTGTTCTCTAGCAGTGCTCTCACGCAGAGAGCTCCAGCGATCTCGTCCGGAGGGGGTTTGACATGTGAAATAAAATACGAGCCAGTTCTCTGTCTCATGTCGCAAGCCACACCTACGTGTTCGAGGCTGTCTGTACTTGACGCAGCTGCATATCGAAAGATCCTTGCAGCAACGCTGTCCTTCGAGATTTATGCATTGAATTGACTTTTTTCCTTTTTTTTTCATTGCGTTTCATGCTAAAGTTATAATGACGAATCCAAGACGCCATAAAACCAAGAGATATATTTATTTATCGAGACTGGTGACAGTGTATTTGGCGATCGACCTTTAACAGAGGAGAAAAAAGCACTCGTTGCCTGAAACTTGCTGTGCCTGTTTTACAATTCTACGCGCCAACTGAATGTTTGCACGTCTGGAATCGTCATTGCGAGACTTTATTCTCGCTGGTGACTGTTTTCTTGTAGATCAGATAGCGCGATTAACCCTCTAAAATATCAAGAATCCAAAGGAGAGAACTCGAGAAATGTCGTATCTGGCAGAGACTACATTTCAGAGATACGGAATGCCAAAGATTTCGTTGAAGCAAGCATGAAGGGAATAAAACTGAGGGTGAGCACAGTGAAGAGGAACTCAGGCATGGAGTTGAAAAGAAGAGAAACCGCAAGGAATCAAGAAAAAGAGCAATCGACTGAGGCAGAAGAATAGAAAAGGATGTGGTAGAAGACTCTCTCGAAGATAACTCGCTTTGAAACGAATCTTCTCTCACAAATCCACACCCTTCTTCTTCACCAATAAAAAAAAAATATACCAAAAATATCTTTACAATTCATTGAAATAAAAAGCATAACACTCGATCAATCTCGCAAGTTGAAGACACAAGCGAATTGTTATATTTATCGTGATACTCAAATCCTCTTTACGATCTATTAATCACCACGTCAAACATTTCGTGTCAGACCAACATAGAACTTCACTGAATGCGAAATCCTTTTGAAAGCCGCCGTTGCCTTCTGGTTCCGGCGGCACTCCAAATATCCGGAGTATGTGTACGCATGCCGAATTACGCAAGGTCGATGAGTGCTCGAATGGGAGGAATGATCGCACTTGGAAAATGACGAAGAGGGTGTAAACGATTTAAGTAGCTTGATTTAGGGTACGACATTACCGCTTTCTCTAACGTACACTTATCGCCAGCATTAACTGGCTGAGATATCAACGAGCAATGCCCCGAGCGAGCAATCTTCATACTACTGCTTGTATTTAGTCTCTCAATTAACATAAACTGACTTTATTATTATTATACTCGATGAACACCATCCGCCCATCCCAATGAAGAGCTACTCCTTCGTTTATCCGCTCGCACCTGTCACTTGATTGTATAATGAACAGGTGTTACACGGCGATGCTTTCTAATTGAACTACCATAAGCAACAGACTTTACTTCGAACCCGGAAGAAACTAGGTGTGCGGGTCGATTTCACTTGAGTCAAAGGGAAAACTACCGAGCGGCCACTACCACCAACTCTGACAAAAGGGTTGCGGTCTCTATGTTGCCGGAAATGGCCATGGACGTATTTTCGAAAGCTAGCTCGTCTCATAATGGAGACGACCTTGTGAAAACCTGGGTGAAATCTACTTCGCTCACCGCATTGGGAACTTCCGTGTTATAGAAAAAGTGATGGGAAAAAAATGTGCGAGTGAAATCTGGGTGAAATCTGTCTAAGGGATTTACGGGTGAGCGAGGCTAAATTTTCTTAGTAGTAATAAATGGAGTAACCGAGCTATTGAAAATTCGGCGGTGAATAAGTATGGGTCAGCAAATTATGGGACACACGGCGGGCCATTGCGACCTCTGTCTTATTTTACGTGAGAGAATGAAGCGGTGGGGACGTGCGCGCTGTTAAATCGGGTTACGATAGCCAACCCATTAAGCGCGGTTATGGAGCATCATGTACGGGAAAACGATGACATCTGAATGCGGTATGGCCAGCGGTGCGGTCTACCTGCACGTTCGTGGATTTCGAAAAATAAAACCGAATCGCTCTCGGCGAAGCACAAGCACAGCTGCGTCCAATGGATGCACGCCGTAATGCTACCCCATGACTTTATAATAAATTCATGAACTCCGTAATGTTCCAACAACATTAGAATATCAATGCCATACGAAAATAAGAGAAACAAATAATAAAAGTTCATGTAATTTCGAATACCACATTACCGTCGGCAGCATCTAGAAAATCTAACCTATTCTATCGTGTCTGACTAATACTAGTTTATACTACTAGCCGCCTGAAAAAAAAATCACTTCTCACTTAACTCCTAATAAAAGAATCCAAATTATTCTTAATCCTCCATAATTCCAATATACAATAAATAGACCAAACACCCATATATATATATACTTGACAAATATTATTATCATCCGTCGAAACAATGAAATACACTAGAAAGAAGAATGTACAATTGATTTTCACTCACCCTGGAAGCAGAGCAGGTAGAATCCCAGGCAAGGCAATGCCGAGGTTGTCGTTGTTCGAGGGAGCATACGAGGAACTAAATGCGTGGTGTCGCGACGACGTAGCTTCACAGTTTGTAAACAAAAGGCGAGTAGAAGCGCGCAAGAAAGGTAGAGGCGTGCGTGATCGCTTGCTGCATCCAAGAGCGTCGGCGAGTCCCGGCGATAGCAGCGAGAGCCATGAGAGTAAAAGTCTCTTCACTTCTCCAATCGAATGGAAATGGGGTGTGTTGGTGTATGCCCGCTCTTGGTTCCGGGTGCCGGAGGAGCCTGCGTCGGCGTCGTTGCACCCTTGCGCGGCCGTCACCGCGCAAATTCATCCCCCTCGCCGAGAGAGCAGCTCCCAACCCAAACTGATGGACGTCCGCCCTTTTATCCTGCACCCTCTTATTCACTAGGATTCCCGTAGACGAGCATCCCAACACTCTTACTTCATTTTCAATGTACATACACTTCACAGATTAATATTCACCTTGGTTGATATATTCCTTTCACTCTGATGTCTTCTTCATGTTTAATCAGACTGATTGACATCCAATGTTCATCGAACTCCACAGTATTTCTTATTTCTTTCTAGTTTCCCAAGATGGTTAATGAGAAAAGTTCTCGATCCCTTGATACTTCTGTCTGTGGTTGGAGAAGGTTGGTTGGAACTGCCACTAAAATGATCCTTGGGCATCCGGCACCTTGAGAAAGAGGATGCCGGGTAGCCGAGGGCAAGGCGCGCAATTTTCTTGCAACTAAATGAGAATGAATTCACGAGAGGAGGCGGCTAATGGCATTTTCTTCGACGGACGTTCTCTCGCGCAGGATCGCGCGCAAGCAGTTTTATGAAGGCAAATTACAGAGCTCGATGGCCGCCTCCTGCCAACGCTGGAACACACTCTCCTCCTTGCTGTGTTTTCTCTGGCTCGAGTAACTTTTTCAATTTCACGGCCGGTCTTCTTCTTCGCCTCGTTCTATCCACACCTTCGCCAACCAATAACACAGTTGCAATGACGATTTTTTTCCAATGGGAATTTCGTTGGACCTCTTTCGTTCGGTGTCATTGACGTCACGCGACAGAACGCACGGAATGTAACCGAGACGCTCAAGCTTGAGGGACGTTAAAACAGAACTGGGATTCGCCGGTGGACATAAAAGAGTTATCTCCTTTCGCAACTACCGACCTATCTACGCTTTACAATTTCCTTTTGGGATCACAATCGCCTCGTATTCGCGTTCTTGATTACGTACCTCTATCACCCGCTCATCTTACCACCCCTTCTTCCTTGATTCCATGCCCTCTGCCACATCCTGCTTATTCTACCCTTCGGCAATCTCTTGTCAGACCTACGCAACCCTCGCAAATCCCCAGTAATATTAAACCAGCTCATTTAATTAGCAAACTATGGTAACGGGCTGTGACTCTGGGACACAACCACTAACAAAAACACGCTCTTAAACGAGGTGATGATAAGTACCGTCGTTCCTTGCCTTTCCTTCAATAAACGAGCTACCACGCTTTTGCATGGCGCACCCTCTCAACACTCGTAGAAAGGCAAAAGAGGGTTGAAGAACAATGAATAACGAATAACAGGACTAAGAACAAACGACGTTCAATTGATTCGAATAATGAAGAATAAACAATATGAGAAAGTGAAACGGGAGTCGTCGGTGAGCGTAAAACAGTGTAACGACCACGGAATCATTCACACCTAATATAAAGAAGACTCGGAAGGGTCGCATAAACGAAAGATCGAAGTGTTAGCCAGTTTCGTGGCGTGTCACACCGGTGCTCTTCTGTGTTAGCTCGGTGTTACTCTTTCGAGTTCGAAGCATCGGGTGCTAAACATACCCTCGCATTTATTAATATTGCAACGATCGATAGGAGACCAGCGTTGCCTCGATAAATTGTCTGTGGTTAGCGAGAGCGAGACTGGTAACCAACGAGAGAGAGATGCAGAGAGGGTGCGTGGTTGATGGTGAACGAGGAGAAGCGCAGCATCCGTGCTGCAGGAGCACTGGATCGTTCTCTGGGCTGTAGGCGGAGGCTACCTCGACCCGGGTCGATTTTACCTCCCAGCCCACTCTCTCGCTTTCTCTCTCATCCGCTCTCTCCCTCTCTCACCAGTTCACCACCAGCATGGCCGAACTGCCCTTGCCAGCAAGGTAACACTCTCTGAAATGGCTTCTGCCACGAACTAAAAATCGACCAGAAGTGAATTCTAGTTTTAATTGAATTCCATTATCAATGCCAGTGTTAATAGGGAAATTATCAAGTCAGCCATTTATAATGTTCTCGCAATATCCTGGAATTCTGTATTTAATCTCTCAAAGGGGTAACTGTTGCTGGAGTAGGATTGCGAGGTTTGAATGGTAATTTAGAAGTTTGCAACGACCAAGGAGAATCAGAAAGGCAAGATAGACGAGTGAAAACAGTGGGGCGACAGACCTAGGGGGAAGTTTATGTCGCCGTCTGTCGTCAAAGGCTGAATCGAGAGCCGTGGAGCATAAATAACGACACAGGGGAGAAGGAATATTCTCTCTCTCTCTCTCTCTGTCTCTCATACACACAATTTGGAGGATACTTGAAGCGATGAGAATCTGTCTGCTCTAGTTGAAATTATCGGCAGTGTTCAAACGAGAGTTTAATCGAATTATTCAAAGCAAAAGGAAGCCTGTAGTGGGCGCGAAGCTGCAACTACTGGAGAGATGAAATACGACTAGGCCCGGCATACGTGTGAGATTATATTCTATGATTATCTACTTATGGCCGACCTCTGCTCGAGGCGTATCCGTTTCATAGCTTGTTTTAGACCTCGTAAAGCAAAGGCGCTTACTGAAATTCCAAGTGGCCTGTCGACCGCTGAAACAAAGCGGCAGTCGATGCACAAGAAAAGCTACGATAAGAAGATCAAACTACTTGGTCCAGATCTACATCGAACAACCATAACGCGATCCTTGTATTGAAGATCCTATACGTACGAATATGATTTACTCGAGTTAACAACCAAGCAAAATCATTGAATAATTTATGCTTCACAAATTTTAATCCGGTCAACATTAAGAGTCCTTCGTTCGTTCTTCCTCCCTTTGAGAAGCTGTCGTGGTGTTCGACAAGAATTTCGCAAGCACAGGGCCGAGCATAAATCTGCTCGGAACTGTAATTCCCGCTTTGTGAGGACGTAGCGACTCGAGGATAGCAAGGTCGTCGCGTAATCAATCCGATGCTTTTATGTCGACATTGCGGAATTACATTTATCGTCGAGGTCCGAGACACGCCATTGTGCGTCGTCTCACACGCCTGCTCTGCCTTCAGGCTTTCAAGCCTTAGCTGTATTTCTTCGCGTAACACAGAACACCCCGCCCCGTTATCTCGCGTACGAAAAATCACTGCCATTCGCACAAGACTGACACGATGGACCATTGGAGAGAAAGAGAGAAAGGAGCGATCAAGTCCGCCCTCGGATACTTCGACGTCAGGCCACTTAATTCATGACCGTCTTAGTTATCTCCGTGAGCTGGACCGCTATCTCCTGGATCCTCTCTTTCTCTTTCTCTCTTTCCATGCCATGGCGAATGAACCACGCTGCAAAAATCGAGAAACTCTTGCTTTAACTACGCTCGAACCCCCGCTCGACCGTAAACTAATATTCATTTAAAAATCTCCTATATTTCTCTTCACTAACTACCAAGCATTGCTAATTTATCAATAGTTAAAATATAGATTATATCTAGAATTTCATAGGACTAGCATTACGAATGTTATTTTCTCGTTAAATCGACCGAAACAAAATAGTATTAAATTTTTTGACGATTGTAATAATAAATAGAAATTCAAATACGAGTAATGCTAGTTTCTCAGCATTGAAAGTATCTCGTGGGGTGCAGCATCAGTGCTCTGGAACCTGTCTTATCAGAGAGTACTCTTGACGGAATGCAGGCGGAGTGCGCATCTCGTCGCTAAGTATGATTAAAGTGGAAGTTCAATCGGGAAGCGGGCGTAATTTCAATGGATAACAAGCATCGGGCGGATCGGCGGTGGGATGTTACGCGGTGGTAATTAGGGGCGTCTGGTGGAGTTGGCCGTGCGTTCTACTTTTAACGACGCCGAGTCAGAAGACTAATGATACCGGGCGAGCGGTATAATTCGCACCCTTCCACCAAGCGTGGAGGGAGCGCAAGATCAGCGATTCGGGCGGCGAATAAAAAGACGAGAGAAAGAGAGAGAGAGAGCCGGATAAGAAGAATATCTCTCATGAATAAGGTATGAGACGAAATCCTGTGTAGTCATGTCAAAGCGAAGAAGAAGAGGAAAGGAGGATGAGAGCGAGGAAGGTTGAATGACGAGCGGAGAAGCCCGAGGAGATCGGTGAAGCGGGCTGCCGAGCTTACAGCGCCATTAAAATAAAATAAAGCCTTCCTCTGTCTTCTATCTCGCACCCGCCGTTTCTACCGCTGCCAACTCCATCCATCCTCTTTTTCCCTTGCTACCCCTGCGCTCTACAACTCTCCTCGACTCGGCTCTGCTCTGCTCTGCTCGGCTTGGCTCGATCCCCCTTTTTCTTATCCTTTCCCTTCACCATCCTGCCACGAGCTCCTTGCCAACCTACACAAACCGAGACTTACTTCTTCTCTCTATCCCCTGTCTTCTCCACCTCGCTCCTCTCCTACCATCAGCATTTTCAGAATGTTGCCGGCGTAGACGGCCAGGGCGTAAACGTGAAATCATTGCGGAGTATACGAGCGCCCAGGAGAAGCCGGCTCTCTACATGTGCCTCGCATTCGAAAGGGTCTCCATCGTCCATACGGATCACGGCACGCTTATAATAACACTTAACCACCGCCAGAGAAACCACCGTAACTTGCAACTTCGCTTCTTTGTAAGCCTTTTCAATCCTTTGTACCACTTGAACTTTGTCTCTTGCAATCTTACATCAATCCTGATATGTAATTCTTCTTCCTCTCCTCGATTTATCCTCCAATTGAATAGTTTCCTAGGAATCGATATGATTCATCCGCCCCACTAATATTACTCTTGCCCTTTGTCCAAACAGGTTTACGACTTCCTTTGAGAGCAACTCGGCACACACACGATCCTATCTCTGGTATCTTACACACTTTAGCGAAATCGATGTCCGCTTCGTTAGCGCAGACCGATGTTTGATACGAGTTACTGCCAGGATACGTACCGCTATGACAAGATAGAGAGGGACGCAGAACTTACGACATATTTAAATATTTACCCTCCATAAACATAGAACGCCGGCGTAAAACTCAAGCGTCAAGTATACTCGCGCTGGATGTGACCAGTAAGAAAAGGCGAAAAAGTCTTCGAGATGTTTTAATCAAATATAGATATCTCGAGGTTTCTTATCATTGTCAGTTGGGTGCAATGAACGTCGATGTTAAAGGTAAATCGAGAGAGATTTTAGATATATTTGGATCGTTGGAAAGAAGAGAAATATCAAGGACGATCATTTTCACGTAGGAGAAGAAACGAAGCCATTCTATTATCGATACTTCGCCACTCCCCACTTTTATAACTTACCACTCGCAGGACCTCCTTCATTCTAGAACCCTCTATTCGAAGGGGACTGTCACCAATTAGATCGGATATATATATATATGTAGATATCTCTTGGATGATCAATTCTCCCTATCCAAAGGAAGCTTGAATTTATTACATAGATTTCCCTTCAACCTTCGTCAACCCCTGCGATATTTCTACTTCTCTTGGGAAGAATAGAACGAAGAAAGTAGAACGTTCACTTTTCCGGGTAGATATAAATATAAAAGGGAAGAGAAGTCCTGAAAGCTTTGGCACGGATTTCGCAAGAGAAGCATCCGCTCGAAAATGGGGTGGTGCTGAGAAAGCATAGAAAGGGGATGTTGGAGGTGCTTTAACAATCGTAGGGTGGGGTGGGATTTGTATGCTTAAGGACGGTAACGACCCGGAAGATGAAAAAGGGGAGGAAAGTAATGGCGGAACGCGCGCGAGTAGAAAGCGAGCGACCAGTCGCTCGCAAGATGGAGGGAAAAAATCCGGATATTAGAGAGGCGATACACGATCTTCATAAAGGTCGCTTCAATTTCCTATCATAAATCCTATTCTTCGTTTTATTCGCTCGCTTCGACTTTCCTTCCACTCTTGTAACCTTCAAACCTCATGAAAGACAATTTATAACAAAACTTTTCGAAACACGTTACTCGCAAGATTCACTTCCATCCGACGTACTTTGAAATTTAAATGAACATTTGAAATTTGGATAGTTAGAATGAATTATAACGGGAAATGAAGTAGAATCGAACCCTTTCAAGAGCTCGTCATTCGACTCACATCTCAATGTCGTATCCCATCGAAGGCACTTTGCCTCGGAGAATAGAGGTCACAAAATCGAGGAAACGACTATCGTGATTACTCATTCGCATTCCGGAACATTTCATTATACGGCCTCTCTAGACCCATTCGAATAACATGCTATGAGATTAAGAAGTCCTCGTAATACCTTGGTCATGGAACATCCTCCCGAATGAATAAGATGGACTCTTTACGAGAGAAAGAGAAAGGAGAGAACATGATGAGAGTTTTCCTCTAGAATTTCATTCTTTGCTTCATGGATTTTACAGATCACTGATGGGACAGAATTATAGTATAACGCGATAACGGAAAGGACCTGTAATTTTACTTTGCGAGATCGAGAAGGTACGCATTGTTTCACGGAAGTCGGTCTGCCCGAAGCACACTCGTTCGTCCTCGTTTGATGGGCAATAGACACTCGGTGTGACCGGTCACCCTGTACCAGAGTGACCACCTTCGTCATCTCCTCCTTCTCTTCCGCCTCTTCCTCCTCCTCCTCCTGCGGCTCGCGCCATCTCTTTCTGTTAAACGATTATTTTTGTTGACGTCGTAAATCCTTTTAAACGCGCCACTCGGAGATCTTCGATGTACATCCGCACGTAGGTAACTCTCTCCCCCGGGGACTATCACCTCGCCTTGATATCTCACTTACTCCTGCCCGACAATCGTTTCGACCTCGATGACAGTTCCCAGCCTTTCCACCAATGTCACACTCTTTACTTCACATCGATATTCTACTACGAAGATATCATTTCGACGAATGAAGCCGACGGTACCTGCTAGCGTCGCTCAGAAGAACCGTCCAGTGACTGGTTCACCCTTTTGCCCAGCTCCGGTTAACCACCGCGAAACCACAGAACCCTGATTTCACCTGGTTTCACCTGGGAAACCTTTTTTTCTGCCGAGTTTCACTTCGTCATTCAATTCGCCCTTTACTTCCTTTTGAGGTGCTAAGTTGTTCTTAAGATACACTTTGATTTTGAGATTCTCGTATCTATCTATTAGGATTTTTGCTGAATTCTTCTTTTATCAGATCTGCTAGTTAAGTATTGTTTGCTTTAGCCATTGGAAGAACGGCTAATCCGTAAATGCTATTTCCCAAGAGAGTCCGGAAGCTCCGTATGGATTTGAAAGTCTGGAGGCCAGACGGTTGTAAAGCGAAGGCTCCAAGGATGACCTTAATTAGTTTATTGGTAGCGTCATAATCCGATGGCTCCCTGGAAACCCCTTTTTTTTCATCGGACTTTTTTTCATCAACCGACATAGTTTTGCTCAATAATCCTGCTTTGTTGGAATAAGACAGTCAGGAATATTCTTGTCTGTCTGACTAATCCCGGAAATACTACTGCGAGATTTCTTAGAGAGCCAATTTAAGTTGAACGGTCTGTTTCCACGATTAATTATATAAATAGTAGATCAATGAACTTGGAACATGTCGCAGACTGTTCATAAAGCCAGCGGAAACCGGCCGTTTCAAAGGTGCTCTTTAGTGCTCCGGAATTAGTGCGACAAGACGAAAAAGATGTCGGGGAGCGTGCGAGGTCGACTCGACGTCTCCCTTGGGAGCGAAACGCTCCCGGGAAAGCATGGGGATTCTTAACAAAGTGGTTCCGACAGTTAAAACCAGCCGGACGCCACTCCCACGAAGGAGAGTGGTCCAGTACTCTTAAAAAGGCGAAAGCCCATGTCGATGGATGGATTTGGAACGCCATTGCCAGGATTCTGGAACCAGTTCCCTTCGAAAAGGAGGAATCATTGCGTTCCGGGTGTGTCACTTCCTTTTAATGACCGCTCGACCATAAGAAGCCATGGTTACCAGCTCGAGCAGCAATGAAAGCGGTAAATCTGGCTTATCTACGCTTCCCGAAAATCCATTAAAAAGCGAGAAGGATGCTAACGAAAAATCGGTCGGCGACACAGCGATAAAATTCCGCGCGCCCTTCGCTCATTAACATTCCCTCGGTACATCTCGACGAGAGGACGAGTGGAGGAATCGAAAGTCAAAAGAATCGAGAGAGCAGCAAACAGGCTGTGCAAGAGGAGCGAAGAGAAAAAGGAAGCGAGACAAGCGTAAAACGTACGATGAGGAAGGAGAATCATGGTACGTGAAGGCTGAGGTAAGGACAGCAAGGAGGCGAGTCTGAAAAAAAGAGGGGGGCGCTCGAAAATAAATCCAAAAAGCGAGGCGAGAGAGCAGCCAGCAGTAAAACGATGAGTGGAGTGCCCGCCAAGGAGATCCCGCGAGAAGATAATTGTGTGTAAGTGGATCCAGTTCGCTGTGTATTCTCTCGAGACTGAGCTCACCGGCATTGGCTGTTCCCTTCAAGAACCAACCAGAGGATTGCAGCAACGAGCGATTGGAAGAGAACGACGAAAACAGAGGAGAAAGCGCTCGGCGACCGGTACAATCCTTGCCGCAAAATGCCTGCACAGCGCGCCTTGCTAAACGCTTTCTGCGAAATGATTCGCCATAAATTCTTGCAGCCTCCCTTTCTTAACCCCCTTTCAAACCCAATGCCATTCTTCTCACGATACCTTGGAACCCAAAAGAACCCTCACTACCAACCAGAATTGATCCCTTCCCTTCTTAAATATATTCTATTACATGAATCAAAGGATAAAGAATTCTTCAGGATAAATCCTCCCAAGAACCTTGGACTCGAACGGTACCAAAATGGTGTCCGTGGACGAAAAGCTTGGTTCGATGAGTGCTGCCGGGTAGGATGCGGGCAGCTCGAGGCGGCGGTAGCATTTACGAGTATCGTCGGTGTGAATATTTATGCGGGGACCATTATATCGTCGACATAATGGTGGATGTAGCGAATATGGATAAGCGTGCTTTGAACCTGGCCTGCTGCTGCTGCTGCTGCTGCTGGTGGTGCTCTTGGTCTTATAAGAGGAGAGACCGAGACCGCAGGGCCGTAGCCGGATCACCAATGGAGCAACAAATACTCTCTGCCGTTCTCTCAAGAACTACTAAAGATCCGGAGTACCACTTGAACACTTCTCCATCGCTAGATGCATAATATAAAGTCATTATAGACTACAAGTTTCTCAAGTAAGAAGATCATTTAATTGGCTGTCCGATAGTGGAACCGCC
Source organism: Ectemnius cavifrons (assembly GCA_964023945.1). Classification (NCBI taxonomy): domain Eukaryota; kingdom Metazoa; phylum Arthropoda; class Insecta; order Hymenoptera; family Crabronidae; genus Ectemnius; species Ectemnius cavifrons. The sequence goes on from OZ030380.1 coordinate 12,842,464, forward strand.
ATGCTCTCACAGTCACGGCACACATATTCCTTCATACATATGGTTCCTTGTGAAATGGAGCTGAATCGCGGTGAGAGGCTTGAAATTTTAATCCCTTCTACGGACCTGAAAACGCCCATGGTTCTGCCTGGTTGGAGAGAACTCCGGGGCACGGCGGTTGGTATCTGTCCCGAGGAGATATGAAACGCCCATGGTGCTCTCTCATGGTGAGAGAGCACACGTAGCTAGAGACCGGTGGTACGCTATAAGGCCAAGATCCTAAATCACATTTGACTGTGGTAATGGGATTGCTTGGAAAGCCTAAACCCTCGAGGAATGAAATCCTTCTGATAGTAAATCTACCTCTTCCTGCAACGCCGCCGACGCCGATGCCGCCGACGCCGCCGCCTCTGTTGTCGTTCTCCTCCTTCAAACCACCTTCTTCCATCGTGTTTTCGACCACGTAAGGCTCCGATACCACCTACCGTCATTTGGAATCTTCTCCACCATTTTAACCATGGAATCCACTCTTTTGGAATGCCGCCACTACTCAGATTAGATTTCATCTGTCTCCACCCTTGGAATTCTCATCCCCTTCCAGTGAAATTAATGTCCCAACGCATTCTTTACGAAATTTCTGACAACTACTATTTAGAACTGAAGAACTTCGTATTGCAAGCTAGACAAATATACGAAGGATTAAATAAATAACTACTTCACATCCTCGAGTCTTATTTCAAAGCACAGATGAGCGAACCCTTTAATGATGAGCGTTCATGGAAAAAGAGAAATCTTTGCGCGGCAACGGAGTCCTTTTTTCCCAAACAGGCCGTGAAATCCTGGCACGGCAGGAAGTGAAAACGCTGTGGAATGTAGGCCAGCGGGTCACTTTTTTCAGGTGGAATAACAAACAATGAAGAATTCGAGCAGGAAGCCTGGGTTGGGAAAGAGAAACTCGAAGGGAACGCGATCAGGGATGCTGTAAGGATCGCTGAAGGCAATGGTCAGCTAGAATTAATACATGAAACTGAGAGCTTCTTGGAATGAAATACGTGTGCGTGAACAAAGGACGAAGTACAATGAGACAGAGGCTTTTGAAAATGGGAGGAACAGAGCAAAGGTTCGTGCGTACGAGAACGGCGGTGTGTCTTGTGTTCCACGTGTTAATAAATAGCCGGGTTATTACCGGCAAGCTAATTCCTCAGTCACTCTCCTCATTTAACGAAGCCAATTATGACAGGCATAAATGTGAGCACATAATAGTTGTATACACAGCAGCACGCGCGCGAAATCCTCATCTCCCAATGGATCCTCGAACATCTCAAATCGAATCAATCAATGTCTGACTTTGAAAGATGTGATTCAATCGAGATAGTCATCCTTAATATAATTAAGCAACCGACAATGAGCTTGAAACGTGCGATTAAATCTAAAAGTGCACAGTAAAGAGTTAAGCAAGCTTCGATCTTAATTGTAGAAATAATTCTTCTTTATTATACATTAATTCAACGATTATCCTTGCGAAATCAATTTACTGTGACTTTCAGCGTGTCGTAAACTTTCCTTAAACTATAAAAACCACATGCTTACGTGTCTCCCCGCATTACCCTGTGAAAAGGCGAGACTTTCTTACGAATCACTCGTATGCATCCACCGACACTGCCAATATTCCAATCACAAGGTACTTCCAACTGATTCTACTTCGCATCCCAACAAGTGTAGAACAGAATTTCCATTGTGAAAATTCTCCCAAAATTTCATGCGCACAAACGTTTCACAAACACTTCGCTCTCTTTGTTTTCTTCTCAATTAATACACGCGCGGACAAAACATGGCACAAGGTGGAACGAAAGATTCGTAATGCAGTTGCACGTGTCGTCCGCGTGGAACTGAAGCTAAAAGGAACTGAGAGTGTTGTGGCCGGACGTTTCCGACGGCCGTCGACGGCTATGAGAGTTCGACTCGCGAAGTTATTTGGCTGTCTGATTAGCACCATGCTCGTACAAATACGCGGCTCGCCTTTAAAAGCTCTCTCGGCCACCTTCCCTTTTCTCGCCAGTTACACCGGCATAGATCTTCTCTACCTAGCTCGTACGACTTTTCACCGGGCGTCTCAGCCACCGCTCCGACTTGTGAAAGCAAGGAAACGAAGAGCAAACAAAGCGGTTGCGACTAGTCGGAGACATGAAACGCGTGGTATGAACGGATATTTTTAATGGTATTAATGTAAGTACTTCTATGTTTGTACGTAGAAATGAGCGTGAGAGACTCTTTTTGTATTTAAATCATTTATAATTAAGAGGATTCGAGTAAGTATAGGAATTGGAAGAATTTTAATGGGAGCTTAATAATATTGGTGGTATTAATTGGGAAATGAGTTCTTTGGGATTTGTGAGAATTGTATGGATTTAGGGGTGGTCCTTTATATCCCTGTCCGATGAAAACCCAGAGTGCAGAGCTGCCCTCTTATGAAATGAGTCAGAGGCATCCCCTTGGTCTGCAGCATCCTATGTACCCGGAGAGCAAACTTACCCCTCGTGATCAGAAAAAGTAGGGTAGACCTGGTAAAGGTGAACTCCGAACCTATCATTCGTTGGACTCTTCTTATTATCGAATGGTATTTCATCGCAAGATAAATAGATTCACATTTAATAAAATCCTCCTTCACTCATTATATTTATTTTTCATCCAATAAGATTAATTCTGAAAAGTCGAATCATATCGAAATTATGTTACTCGTATGATTAACAACATAAAACTTGACTGTTCGCTTTCAATTTAAAAAGGAACGAGCAAAACGAATGGTGCTAATGCAACTAGTGTTAGAGATTAAAATTCCTTGTTTAGAACAAAAGGAAAACGTCTTGATTTTCGAACACCCTGTACAAGACTGCCGAAAGAAAGGCCGCAACCCTATGAGGGCAAGGCTGCCGGTTATTACCATCCATAAAACTTTACGAACCGAAAATATCAAGCCTCTCGGATGCTGTGCTGTGTACTTCGAGCCCTCAGCACTCTTCCGGCAGCTTCCGCAGCCGCAGACCACCTTTAAAATCATTCAAGGAACTTAGCCCTCTTTTGAAATCTTACCCGTCCCAACATATTGGAAGGCTTTCCGAAACACATGCCGCAAATGTGCAGGCGAGAAAATTTGGAGGAGAACTCTGAGAAATAAATATTTCTTTCAAAGTCTGAAGTCATCGTACATCAAAAAATAATCATGATTTTTTAAGAGCCACCCTTGTTTTATGAAGCGATGATGAATGCCTGTTCAAACAGTTTCACGAAGCTGGTAAATAATTATCTCGAAGATGTGTTCGAGGTGTGTTGTTAGTTGTTAAGTACAGCAAAGATTTGACAGTGGGTAGAAACCGCCATCAACACTTGAAAACGAAGGATCCACTTTAGATTTACAACTGACGAACACCTCGTTCTTCTTTGTACTATAATTTTGCGGGGGATAATGTCGGCTCGCGAAGCCACCAGAATGATTTAGAGTCAGCGCGGAACCGCAAAGTGTAAAATGATAAAAGCTCTAAGAAATAATACCTTGGAACATAGAAGAAGTTTCGAAAGATTTATTTTATAAGTATAGACTCGATTTTCCGATCAAATCTTATTGGCAATCGACACTTTCAGAAAGTGCGAATCTCACTTTTACCCGATTGTTTCACAAAGCCAATCGGCGATTCAACAGCTGCTGTGCTATCCAGCATTGCCTTTTTTAAGAGACACATATTGGCCAGCTTTACTACCAACTGGCAAATAGGTTCTCACATCGTTTCTATGAAGACTAAAGACACTGTGCCTTTATTAGCGAATAAAGGACAGCCGGAAGACGCTTGTCTATTAACTGGGTTTACGCAACACTTATTACAAACGGAAAAGCAAACAAAAAAGCAAAGATAATGTACGAAAAGTAAAAAGTGGATTGATTTAATTTTTATATAATTTTATGCGTCGAAAAAAATCGTACTTACTGAACGAATGTTACTAAAATATCCTTTAGAATGCTGTAAAGAATCAGATTCGTTTCAGTCTGCCCAAAAAATGCACGGCTTATGGGTGTAATAAAAGCATAACTCTTCCATGCCATTCATTGGAATCTTTCCGTTAGAGGAATTCCAGGCGGCGATATTTGAGCGGAACGTTTATTAGAAATACGTGCAATGGATGGACACCTGGCGGACATGCCTTCTGAGATCGACCACAGCTCCTCCGCTCTGGTTTTATTACTTTTTTACAATTTTTGAGGTATCCTCTTGCTGCTCGATTCTCCTCGGTAGCAGTGCTCTTCTATTCGGCGACCGAATCGGAAGTTTGTTGTGTAACATGTCGTTGGGATCAGATCTTCGTTGGTTCACTCATTTTTCATTAGAAGAGATTCTTTTAATCATCCAAATTGACAGTGTTGATTATTAATTCTGTGTTGAAGTGATTTAATTAATACAACATTGTGCCGTCGCAGTTCCTAATATTTTTTTAATTGAAAAGCTAGAACTGGGAAGATCGCGTTTCAAAAAATTATGAAACATTCTCTTAGTTCATTATTAATTCGTTATTAAGTGAGTGAATGAATGTGTTGGCACTTGGTACGCTCGACATTCAAAACTTGTGAATTTCTTAATAAAATTTCGTATGATTGAAGTTCGATGAAAAACAGAAGTTCTTAAGACTTATCCAACACCACTGAAGACGTTAACAACTTTTCACACAACGATATATACTGTTAGAAAACTTTCTGGCATCTTGATATCTGGCAACGCCATTGCGGCCGCTCCCACGGATTTATTGAATTTCCTGGGGGATGTTGCATCCCCCGAACGCCTGGACCAAGATGGCTGACCAAGTAACCATGGAAACACCCTTCAGAATCAAGACACCCCACGAGAGATCTCGTCTGATTAGATGGGAAGGGGCGTTCCGAAAGAGGGTGAACTCTCGAGAGGGATGGAGTCTCTACGGCAACTTGCGTCATCCCTTATAAACATTCTAATATTTATTTGTCATTCAAAAACTACAACAAAATCAACAAAATAAGGTTCCTATTGCCTGGTTCGAATTTACAAGTTTAATTGTCACTTTTATTTACATCCAAATTGGCTCGCAAGAGAGACAAACATCTTCAGAGAAGATTTTGAAGATATCCGAGACTTTACTGTTCTCGAAGTGTTAGTTCAGTTGTGACTCGCAAGATTTGACATCTGTGTGTTCAAGTGTAGCATCCTAAAATATACAAAGTCAACGTGAAGCTGTAAGCGTGATAAGTGCATGGAAATGCTGCCGAAACACGAGATAAGAGCCAATATACTTTTCATGCTTTCATGGACCATCAAGGAAATGGATCGACCGGTGCAAAAATGTTCTTGGCCCTTTGCCCTTCGGAAAGCATCTAGCGAATGACTTTTACGTGCCCGGGAATTTGCAATCCGACTGAGTTAGTACATAATAAAAAGGGAGAACGGCTGACGCCGTACTTCTTCGAATGGCAGAAGTACCTTCGATGAAAATCTCCATGTAGAACTGCAAACTATCTTCGGTTCATGCGATGAGTCTAAAAGAAAACCACCGAAAACTGAGTTGTACTGTGAAAGGACGAATAATAGTCGAATATGACTAACTCAAAGTGACAGACAATTGATCTTCATTAATCGTTCAACTATTCAAAGTTGATGGCAAGTCTCATCTAACACAAATTTTGGCAATACTGGAAATCATCCCCCAACCATTTTAATTTCTCAGTCGACTCCAATTAATGAACATAATTACATATTGAAGGAACCATTCTTGATTCATCCTATATTAGCAAAATTTTTAATGAAAATTCCTAAGAGCAGTAGTCTGACATTCCTCACCTCTTACATGGCTGCTGCCAGCGGCAAAGAGTAGTGGTGGTCGGTTCCCATAAAGATTTTATTGAGGCTACGCTAGGGAGAAATTACGATCGTACAGCCAATGATTCCTTGAGGTTCAAGGGTTGCCATAGAGCAACCCCTGCCTCGAGGAGATCCTTAAAACTGCCTCTGTACCAATGGGAAGTTCATCCCCCGCAACCCCCTGTTTCAAAGAACTCGCCCCGTCACATACTGCAGCCCCCGTAATTCGATCTGTAATGGCGAATATCTCGCAGCTGATATACTTCTACGACTTTCATCAAACGTTAAGCCCTCTTAAATTAATCTCGTAAAGAAAAAGTAGAGTGGTCAAGTGCGCCGGATTGCCGCGTCAGGGCTTTCGAATAGTTCCGCAATATTCCTCCCCCCAACCAACCCCGAACGCGGCAGTCTTGTCGTTGGTTTCTTTCCAACGATAGAACTTAAAGGTTTAATTAAGTTTTGCCATTATAAATAAAGTAACAGAGCATTCTGTCAATTTCTACGAATTTATATTTCTTTTTGATAGATTTTATTCAAAAAGTGGAATATTCTTGGTATCGTAAGATGATAACAAGGAGTAGCGCTGGTATCAACAGCAGAGCGCACAAAGTGCCACTGCCGCAATAGACCGCAGTCTGCCAGTGGTCTGCCACTGGAGTTAAAGGTTTGTGAGGGTGGAGTGTTAAATAACACGAGAAATGTTGCTCTCACGCGGCACGAATCTTGTGAGGGCAGTTAGGCATTTAAGAGTAGTGAAAAATGCTGTGCCCAATGTTACTCAGACACGATTGGGTCATATGTAAGTAGAAGTATTATGTAATGAATAGTAGATTAGGTTAGGATCACTTCGAATGACAACAATAAGTATTTTCGTTAATGTTGAGAGACATTTGAAATTCTTGCATCTATTTCACCTTTCTGTGGCAATTGTGTATGATGTTCAAAGTTTGACAGTAGAACAACGTTTTAATATGTGATTTTCTTGTACTTCAGAGCTCGTTATCGGGAAGCGTTTGAAGCACCACGGATGTATTGGATAGCTGCCGAAATCTGGGGTGGCTTCTTTTGGTGGTGGGTTCTGTGGCACTTGTACCACGAGCCGGGACACGTATTCGTAAGTGCTTGGATCAGAGAAATATTTTATTGCTAGAATTATGTTACCAGTTAAGGCAAACGTTGACCCTGTATGTTTGGTAAACTTACTAAGAATGCAATGAATGCGTAGGGTGAATGGGATATACCAGTACCAGAGAAATGGACCGATGCAGAGTTGGGAATTCCACCGGATGATGAATGAATTATATAATTAATCTAGAATCTAATAAACATTTCCTGTAGATGTAAACCTGTACAATCTGATCCATACTTCACGATCATAAGATGGAAAGATTATGTTGTATAATTATAAGGAATTATTCAAAAAGTAAAAAGAATAGACATTTTATTCAGACAATGTAGAATAGAAAAATCATATGACAACACTTTTAATGATACAGGAAGGTCAATTCTGTTTCCTTAGTTAGTTGTTGGCACCTTAATTGAGACAGTCTTGATTTCAAGATACTCCTTCAGTCCTTCTGGGCCCCTGCAAATGACAAACATAACTATTAGATACATTCCTTTGATTGCATTGAATGTGGAAATCTTATACTTACAATTCACGGCCAATGCCTGATTTCTTGTATCCACCAAATGGAGTTTGTGGAGTGATGGCATCATAACAGTTCACCCTTTAAAAATCAAAGATGAATTACAACTTATCAAAGAACAAATTAACCAATTTCGCTGGCAAATAAAATTCAGTCTTACCAAACACTGCCAGCATGAACAGCTTGAGCAAATACCAAAGCCTTGTCGATGTCTTTACTGAGCACGCCAGCTGCAAGTCCGTATTCAGTATTGTTCGCGCGTTCAATAACTTCGTCCAACGTGTCGAACTTCAAGATGCTTTGAACTGGTCCGAAGATTTCTTCCTTGGCAATTCTCATATCGTCCGTTACATGAGAGAAGACTGTAGGCTGAAGAGTGATAGGATAAGAATATAACAATTCCCAAACTTCTGTAATATAACTGAACTATTTTCAAAAATACCTTGATGAAGAAGCCAACGGTTCCATGTCGCTCGCCACCCGCTTCCAACACTGCACCCTGCTCTTTTCCAGATTTAATCAATTCCAAAACTTTATCGAACATATCCTGATCTATCTGTGGTCCCTGTTGAGTAACGGAATTGAATGGATCACCGACTTTCCTTTGAAGAGCCAACTGCTTGGCGTGTTGAACAAATTGGTCGTAGATCTTGCTGTGAACGAATGTTCTGGTTCCGGCGCAGCAATTCTGGCCATGGTTTATAAATACGGCATTGTGCGCGATTTGAGCAGCTTCTTTAACATCGACATCATCAAACACGACCAAGGGGCTCTTTCCTCCCAGTTCAAGACTGACGCGTTTCAGATTGGTCTTTGCAGAAGCAGCCATAATGGCGTGTCCGACCTAGAATAGTATAATTATATTATTCCCCTTCATAAGCAGAGAAATGAAAATAATGTCGATGTTTCAAAACACGCACCACAGTGGAGCCTGTGAATGCCACTTTGCGAATATGGGGATGTTCAGCAATTGCGGCACCGGCAGTCGGGCCATAGCCAGTGATAACGTTTACAACGCCCGCAGGGAATCCTGCTTCCTTAGTCAGTGCTGCAGCATAAAGGGCTGTCAGTGGAGTTTGTTCCGCTGCTTTCAGGACAATGGTGCATCCAGTAGCTAAAGCTGGAGCCCATTTCCAAACGAGCATAAGGAGGGGATAGTTCCATGGGATGATCTGCCCAACAACTCCTACAGGTTCCTTCCTCGTGAATGTAAGAGTGGTAGAATCTGCAAAATCGAAGGATTATGTTAACAACATTATCTCAGAGACAGGACAAAAGATACTTTCAGAAATATAATCGTCTGAATATTGCATAAATGTACCTGCGGGAATGGTATCTCCCAAAATTTTATCGCACCATCCAGCGTAATAACGGAGCGTATCTACGGCTGCTTTTACATCATCTACGGAGTTAACATATGTTTTTCCATTGTCAAGTGTCTCCAAAGTCGCGAGGTATTCCAAGTCTCGCTGGATGAGATCTGCGAGCTATGGGAAGAAATAATTAATGAAATCCACTTATATTAAGAGCATATCTAACATGAATTGAATATCACGCCATACCTTGTGCATAAGAGAGCCACGAGCAGTTGCGGTCAAGTTGCGCCATTCTGAGCCTCTGGTGAATGCTTTTTGGGCAGCGATAACCGCTTTATCGACATCAGCCTATTGAAGTTTAGGAAAATATGCATTAATAATATATCATGTATCACGATATTATAATGAGGAATGTTTCGTTGGACGACATGAGTAAAACCAATATGTTATAATTTAGAAAGTCAAGCATCCGTGTATTATATAAAGAAAATCTTATAGAACATACCTTATCACCTTCAGCAACTTGCGCAATTACTTTGCCGGTTGCCGGGTTCACCGTGGCGAACTTCTTTCCGCTAACGGCATCCACAAATTCATTGTTGATAAACAGCTGTTAAAAAACGCCCATTAATTACATAAGGTGTAATCGTTCACGATCGTTATTATTAGTAATTTAAATGAATTTTTCCAGACCACTTTGACAGTACTTGCGACATACCTTGGTATACTTGATCTCTGGAATTTTCTCCATCTTTGCTGCGTTTATTATTATACCTCCGTACCGTTCGTAGTTCGACAGTTGAGTGGTCCACACTCAGCGTAACAGAGCGTTAAATATGCTACGGCGTTCCGATAAAAGATAATACTGATAATAAGTTTGTTATGTGGCAAAATCTATATTTAGCCGATACGGTTCTACCACAGATCAGCTTGGTCCCGCCTGTCGCTGATTAATCAGTTCCTTAGGAACCTTACTGAAAGTCACAAGTCAGAAGTCGCTTTATATGGGGGATCAATACCGCCACGCTTGAAATTGTTGCCCCTCCTTCGATTAGCTTGTTGCGTGTATGTTTTAATAAATTACAGCTTTGCCAAATATGCAAAATAATTAGGATAAGCTTATCACACGTCTTTTGTCACAAATACATTTTGACATTTCGCCTGGCTGAATCACTTATCGGCATTAAATGTTCATTACGACAAGTCGATACGATTCCGGATCATGGAAAGTTATGAATAATCATCGGCGACAACAACTTTTTTTACAAATTAATTTTATTTCGAAACAGTTCGTATACAAGAACTCAAAACATAAATGCTGACTAATTACCACTCACCATCAGTGTATGATAAAAATTACGGCAGTAGTAGGCTGTGGGGACTTGATATCATGCTTTTTCTGTTGCTTGGAACTATTAAATCGATAAATTATATCACCCGTTTCTTTGGACTTCCACCTTGATATAAAACGCCCGACTCAGCATTTCGTGTAATCGTGAAAAACTATGTAAGAAACGTTTATCCTCAAACTGTCATCGATAAACAAGATAAAAAATCACTCGTGTAAAAACATTACTCGATGTATATTGACAATTGAGGTTTCGCCGATAAATCGCATATCTTTGAGCAATGGAAACCGAGACTGTTTACGAAGAGTGCACGGTAAGTTTGAATGTCAAAAGAGCAAATAATACATATTAGGTATAAGAGATTTTTTCATTTATTTCACTTTAAATCAGTGCGGTCAAGATGAACTGAAAGACGAGAAACCACCTCCGTACTTCCCTCAATCTGAGGACGTATTGCCTGTAAGATTAGAGTATCCCACAGATGCTCCTATTCCTGAGCCGGCTAGGGAAGTAACTTTTAGCCCTCAAGATGGAATGACAGGTGTAAGGCCCGTCCTTGATAGTTATTCAATTACGCAAAATGGACAAAAAGATTGGAGGACTCGGAATCTCTTATTCATTAAACAGTCCACCAATAAAATCAAAGGGGCACAGTATGTCAGCATTTTTGGATAACGCGCGATCTTGCATTGATTAGATTTAAACAAAAAGTTGCTTTAAATAGATTAGCAACAAGTAACGCGAAACAATGTGTTAACTGGTCATATAAACAAGCGGACAAAATTCAACTGGAATCGAGAGATCATTTGAAGACTCGAGCCAATGTGATCTACTTCTGGAAGACAGAACTGGAACACACCTTAGTCGATGTCACAAATGAAATGGAATTATTAGACGCGCAACGTCAACGAGTCAAGCAATCCCTATGTGTTCTTAAGATTCCCGAGTCAATTGTCTCGGAATTTTTGAAGATACGATCGACTCGCGCGGAATCAGAATTGATTGCCGACGAAGTTGAAGAAGAACTTATAAAGGTCGGCGTGTAGATTGTACTATTTGTTCATAGAGCCGTCTTAACTTAATGAACAATACCGTATAACAGGAGGGGGCGGTCTGTTCGGAAATAAAGAAAGTTCTCGAAGGTACACGTCAACAAATCGAGTTGCAAATAAGCGAATTAATGTCGACCAAAGCGAAAATGGAGAGTGATTGGTCCGATAAATTACAGGCTTATAATATTGATAACTACTGCATTAAATTAAGTAATGATTCTCCACTCATATTATGGAAACCTGGTGCGACAAGGTTCCCGCCTGAGTGAGTTACTAATTTTATAAATATTTAATCATACTGTTGTACAAAGTTTAAAAGACCTATAAAATTGATGTGTGGCTATCGCATAGTCAGTCCACACTGTCAAGCTACGATGCACATTCAAGAGGAAGCCTGACCGCAGCAGAAACAGAACGAAGAAAATCGGTCAATCTTAGATCCAAAGTAAATGACACAATTCGCCATTCAATTAAAGCCCTTCGTGACCAAGCTACTCGTGCCGATATGGCTTTGGCTGAGAAGATCAAGATAACGGAAGAAGTGTGCCAACAATTGGAGAAAGAATTAGTCCGGGTAAGTTAGACTTTGACATGATGTACGAACACTAGCTTGACAATGTGCTTCGCTTTAGTGTTTAAAGGAGCTTGCAAATACAGAAAAGATAATAGAGGAGCTTCGCCATTCTACAAATGGTCTGAACAGTGCCATGAAACTGGCGCAAACACGCTTAGCAAACAGATTGGAGAGACGTAATGTAGAAAACTGCCGAGACCATCCTCAATACGCGTATGTAACTACTATAAAAGCGTGTTGAGATAAAAGTCCGACAACCTTATAATTAATTTTGCGTAGATTAATCGAAGAAGTGAAGATGCTGAATGAACGTATATCGGCGATACAGGACGAGCAAAAACGTACGGACGAAACGCAAGCGGGATTGCTTAAAGCGAGAGGCGATCTTGAGCAAGAGATACTTGCAAAACGGAGAACACTTTATACTGATCGAGATCGAGGATTATTATTACGATCATTTTATCCTTCAGCTACAGCGCTATCAGGATTTTAATACTTCATAATTAACAAATTCTTAAAAACATATCCCAAAGTTCATTCACATGTATTCACGTACGTTTAAGTTATGAAACATCCATATCTAAAATAGCTTAATATCACTACTGTTGCTTCGGAGATAGATTGATCGGAAGAGAAATGTAAAAAAGTTAGAGCTCGTCATGCTGTTGCATGTGACTCATGACGAATTCGTAAAGATCATCCAAATTTCGAGATCCATTATATTCGGACACTTTATGTCCATCACGATATAAGTATAAAGTTGGGAAGCCATCTACCTCCTGTTCGTTACATAAACTCGTGCTTGCATGTAGCGTGCAATCCACCTTGGCTATTCGCACATTGTCGTTCTTTAAGAACTTTTTCCCAAGTTCCTCCCAAGTGGGTGCTAATCGTTTACAATGGCCGCACCAAGGCGCGAAAAATTTCACAAACAAAATTCCTTTCTCGACGGTATGCTTGAAGCTCTCGCCTGTTAAGCTTAAAACAGTTTGTGTGGCACTATCCGATCCTGAAGCCTTCTCATCGGATTCCTCATTGCTTTTGCCAAGCATAATGGAAACATAAGCTTTCAACTCCTCGTGTGTACGTTGCCCCGAGTATTTGCTAATCTAAAATAAACAATGTTTTATACATCTTTGTTGCAAAATATCCATCTTCAGTCCAAGAACCTGGCCTTACTTTCTTTCCATCCTCGATCCAAAGCAGGGTAGGATAACCCTTCACATCAAATTGGCTACATATGCTTCTGTATTGAGTACAGTCTACTTTGGAGATACTGACAGAGTCATCATGCTTCAGACTATCTGCCAGTTCATTCCATGTTGGGGCCAGCTTCTGACAATGTCCACACCAAGGTGCATAAAACTTAACAAAGTGATGACCAGTGGAAACATGTTTATCAAAAGTATCCTCCGTCAATTCTGCTGAACCATTCACTGGTTCTGGTGGAGATGGAGCAACATCTTCTGTCTATAAAATCAAAAGTATAAAGAATACTTGTCATATAATTGTAATATGTACGCATAAAGTAATATTAGTATACCTTAGATAAACTCCCCAACTGTTGATTTATGAAAAAGATTAAGGAAGACAAATCCCTTGTGCCTCTGAACTTAGTACCTTTGGTTTCACCAGCTTTAAAAAACTTTAATCTGTAAAAGACATATATATATATTACACACACAGTGTTTAAAATATGCTCCATTCATGCAATAATCAGATATTTACGTTGGGTAACCAGTAACATCGTGTTCTGTGCACAAGCTATTATCAGTTGTACAATCGACTTTAGCAAGTCTTATGTTGTCGTCCCCATCTTCAAGCCACATTTGGGCCAATTGCTCCCAAGTTGGTCCCAATCTTTGACAATGTCCGCACCTAATATACAATTAAGTTGAAGTCATATTATGCAGATAATTACGAAATAGATTCTATGCGACAAGGGGCGTTTCGAAAAATATCTCTGTGAAGAATTTCTATTTATATTTTTTTTTAATGTCGACCGTTTTCCCTTGCGCCTTCCAGCATGATTTCAAGAATTCTTTCTTTTGTTATACGCACTGAATTTTGATGATTTACTCACCATGGCGCGTAAAACATAACAAAGTGATTTTTCTTTTTGATTTCGGTAGAGAAATTGTCTTTTGTATATTGCACTGTATGCTGGTCATCCTCGTGCCCACTGCTCACTTGACTCAGTAGAAACAGAAGCAACAGGATTTGACTTCTCACGAAGTTCGGAAACGAAATTTTCACCAACATGATGGACCCACTTTTGAACAATGAGATTTAAATTTCTTTCGAGTTTACAGAAGAAAGAACAGAGCAACGATTTACACTAAAATACTCAGCATTATATCGCGCGACTTTAAACGAACTACTGCCCCGTTTCGGCGGTGAAGGCGACTAACCGCTATGATCGTATCAATCCCTAAGCCTCATAGTATAAATCCTAGCACAATAAGACAGCACACGGTAGAATTTTGCTGCTCATTAGTTCTTTCGACTTTAGACTCCGCTATTCCACACTCCCACAGCAGCGGATCGAAACCGCCGAATCCGCCCTCCATGTGATAGTATCCAGTGCCGGAATAGTGGAAGGAAAAAACTTCCCACTACCTGTTATATCACGAATAAACCTGCCTTACTTTCATATTTCCTTTTTCGGACAACGCATATTCATTCAATTTTTTGATAAGTCCATGATTCTTTTGACAAGCTTACATTTTTTAATAAATCGGATTACGAAGGACGTAAACGGATCATTGGTAACACTGTGCTTACGCATATGATCCCAGAGTGCAATGCAAGGTCCAAGGCAATGCAGGAAGCGGTGCATTACTTTGCACTTATGACATATTAATCTTTTCGATACCCATTGATCGACGAAGTAAAGGATGATAGCGATGAGTGCATAATGAGTGGTGTTAAAAAGAAAATTAATCATCGGGCGGTGTTCAAGCCGAGAACAAAGGATGATGACAATGCGGAGTTATCCCAGGCAGTCATCATATCGGCCAGAAAGACAGGGCATTTAAATCTATCTTCGAGGGGATTGTCCACCGGTATTGAAACAACTTGTTCCTCCCTGAGCATTGATATCAAGAAGCATTTCATCCAACTGCTCCGGAATCATTCGAATGCTTGTTGCAATAGGATATCGCACTTTTTAATTGCGCAACAATGCATGCTCCGTTTGTATGCCAGTATATTTGATATGAAGTTGAATGTCCTTCGTAGTCACATCTCAGTTAAATTTTAAATCTCTATTGTATTTGCCAACTCACTCTGATAGCTTACTTTTTGCCTGCAACATTATAATCTTCCTGATGATTAAGTGGCCTTACATAAAACCGTATAGATAAGGATAATTACTGCTGATACCCAATAGATGGACGTGCGTTATCTCACTTACGCCCCCAGAACCATGTTTCATCCGATTTCACATTCATTTTAGCACGGTGTTTCTCGCATTTTTTTATATATTTGTACTTCATAACAGTCCGGCCGAATTACGCTGCGAATATTTATAGCTTTCGGCATTATATGAGAGAAACATTGTCGCTAATTGCATTGTGACTAATGCTGGGTGTTGCGAACATTGCGAACTAATGTAAAAGAACATAATTTTTTTGTTTTTGTATCAATTGGGCAAATAAATCTTTGTTCACAAACGTATCTTTTGTTTTTCTTTGTCGGACATATTCAATATGGTATTTTTAATCATATGTAGCTTTTGCATGTTATCTGTAGAACAATAGGTATGTCATAGTTGTAAAAGTAGCTGCTTTTTTTGATCATTGTCAAGGTAAGTATCAACATTCAAACCACATATTATGATAGATGATAATGATATTTACATAAATAGTACATATAGAATAGACTCAGAGGAAACATTGTGTTACAGTCCCAAATAGGGTATGGACCATAAATGAATTAACAGAGCAGGAAATAAAAGATTTACATTATGAACTGGATTACATGGATAATGATGATAAATGGTGGGAGCAAGAACCGTTAAAAGTTTTAGATCTAAGTTCAAACAGTTTAATATTAATTGATCCCAAAATTGAGTATTTATCCGAACTTGCTACATTGAATGTAAGTATAACAGAATAAATGATTTTGTCATTGTCTTCATATTAATATATGTAGTCTTCTTTCTATAGCTCCATAATAATTTAATAAGAGAGATTCCCTCAGAAATTGGAAAACTAAGTAAACTAAGAAAGTTGAATCTGTCTTCCAACAAGTTGGAAGTGTTACCACAGGGGTTTTACAAGCTGAATGAATTGCGAGAATTAAACTTGAAACACAATTTATTAAAGAATCTAGATCCCGCAATTGGTGATTTGGTCATGCTGAACCATCTGGTAAAATGATCAAAAGTTTAGTCATTTAATACGAACAATAGCTTACAAATATAATTTAATTGTGATATTCGTAGGACGTTTCAAACAATAATTTATTAGAATTACCAGTGGGCATTGGCTATTTAGTTAGGCTAGTATCTTTAGATGTAAGTAACAACACTCTCCATGAACTACCTCCAGATTTAACAAACATGAGAAGTAAGTTCCATATATTACATATCATTTGCGATAAGGCCATATATTGACAATATTTTAAACGTAGCACTGCAAAAATTGAACGCAAGTTGTAACAAATTAGAAGCTTTACCACCATTGGGTGAATTAAGAAGAGTGGAAACAATACAATTACAAGCCAATAACTTAACAGCATTCCCAAATATGTCCAGTTGCACAGCACTGAAGTATCTACATTTGGATGAAAATAAGATCAATGTATGACTTCTAGTACAAAAATTTGTACTTCTGTGGGAATCTGGTCTTTACATTGCTATTCTTTTTTAGGAAATTGATATGGAGTATTTGGAGGGTGTGGGGCAATTGAAAACATTCACATTAAGTCATAATCTTATTAAAGGAATACCTGAAGAGATAATAAAATTGGTTTCCCTTGAAATTTTTGATCTCAGTTGGAACAAAATAGCAAAGTACATTTGTTTATATGTTCAAGTTTATTTTACATGAGCTAATATCATTCTAAAATTGTCTTATGTACAGCATTCCAGATTATATTGGTATAATGCCAAACTTGAAACAATTTGTGATAGAAGGAAACAATATAAAAAATGTACGTGCAGATATAATAAGGTGTGGAACACCACGTGTTCTAAAGCACATTAGACAGAGTGTAGAAAGTACAAATTTAAGTTTTCGGGAGTACATCCCATCTGACACAAGTACAAATGGCTATCCAGATAAGTAAGTTTAAGAACTATGTCTCAATTATTGGGTGAAGATGAATTCCAACTATTCTTCGATATTTTACAGATATACAATGAGGAGTACAAAGTTACTTAGTCTAGCTGGTCTAAATCTGACTGAATTACCAAAGGAAGTTTTAAAGGATGCACAATCAGCTGATGTTGCTACTGTAGATTTGAGTAGAAACAAATTGGCAGATCTGCCTGACGAATTGTCAATCATTGCATCCACTGCTGACTTGAAACTATCACAGAACCATCTGGTATGTTTGCCAGAATGGATTGGAGACAAATATAAACATTTGCAAGTGTTAGATTTGAGTAAAAATCTGATGCAATCACTACCCTCTAGCTTGTCTTCATTAAAATATTTAAAAGAGATCAACATTTCATTTAACAGGTAAAGGGAATTGCCAAAACAGTTCATACATGCATCTGTTTAATTAAATATTGATATTTTGTAGATACAGTGAAATTCCCAGTGTTGTGTATGACATCAGTTCACTGGAAATACTTATTGCAAATGATAACTCAATTATTGAGATTGATGCAGAGTCTTTAAAAAATCTAACAAGACTTGCAATACTACATCTTGCAAATAATAGTATTGGATATGTGCCACCTGAACTTGGTAATTTAAAACAAATCAGGTAAATAAATAGTTTTATATATATGACATACCATTTTTCTATGACACAAAAGCTAATATATTTCTGTTACACAGAACTCTTTCACTATCTGGTAATTGCTTTAAACAGCCAAGGCAAGCAATTTTAATGAAGACAACTGAGGAGATTCTCGCCTACCTTAGAAACAGAATACCTGATTAAAGTGTGAACGAAATGCTATAACATTATCTATTTATCAAAATGCACAGAGCGTACGGGCACACAGTAAAGACAATTTATAATCAAGTTCAAGAATCATCGAGATTTTATTGAAATGTTTACATCTGTGTATTATATCGAATTCTCTAAAAGGATAAATACGACTATTGAAACCGTTTATTATGAATAAAGTAATTTCTATACTAAAAACATATCGGAAAGATTTACTTTCATTGCCGATTCCCATCAAAATTTTGTAAAAGGTTATTATTTTATTTATACTTTGAAGCCTACCTTTACTTGGTTATTTTTAAGATCAATCGGTAAAGAGTGACATCTTGCAATACACGGAAAACGACTGCCACGCTACCACAAAGTTCCATCGTAAATCTTTCGGCGTGTGTGTTACATCTCCATACATGCTCCATACTGCTCCATACATGTCAAGTCACACACAATTAGTATCATATGTATATACGTACATACATGCTGCATATTTGATGTGGTTGATGTTAAATGTTCATCGTCAGGAACAAATATTCTCAGCCAATGTTGTATTACTGTAAACACAATATGCAGATTCTCCTGAGTAGCAGAGAGTGAGTTTTGGTTGGACTTCGGTGATAAAGAATAAGGATTAACTCGAGTAGTTCGGTAACAGAGAAACCGTTTGCGGTGTTATGGTGTTAGCCAGAGTGCTCCGGTTCATATAAGAAGCCCAGTGAAATTCTGAAGGAAATTGAAAGAAACAATACTAGCTACGCATCAAAGATATATAAATGGCCCTATTATTTACGAGTATATGGGACTCCACGATGTTCCTGAGTACACTAACCCCAAAGTTCTACGTTGCCCTGACCGGAACATCGTCGTTAATCTCTGGATTGATCCTCATTTTTGAGTGGTGGTATTTTCGAAAATATGGCACATCGTTCATCGAGCATGTCTCGCTAAATCATATTTCTCCGTGGATCGGAGGAGGCGACAATGGTTCTGATGGCAACAACTCTGGTTTGAATGGCTCCAATTCAAATCAGCAAAATGTACCGGAATGCAAAGTTTGGCGGAATCCCATAAACTTGTTTAGAGGGGCGGAGTATCAAAGATTTTATTGGGCAACTAATAAAGAACCTCTAACGTATTATGACATGAATCTCTCTGCTCAAGATCATCAGACTTTCTTTACTTGCGAGGGTGACACAGGTAACGCTCAATGCCCTGGTTAGTATATACTATGTGCATTGTTATTGCTAATAAAACATTGCCTTATACAATAGGCAAAGCAGAGTATGAAATAATGCAAACAGCTTGGAGGGAACGTAATCCTGTTGTAAGGATAAAGGCAGCCCATAGTGCCATAGATCGAAATCCAGACTGTGCGCCTGCATATATCCTTCTGGCAGAAGAAGAGGCAACTACAATTGTAGAAGCTGAGAAAATTTTGAAACAAGCTCTCAAAGTAGCAGAAAATAATTATAGAAAATCTCAAAATACACAACATCAAGGATCAATTGCAGAAGCTATACATAGGAGAGATACAAATGTATTAATTTATATCAAAAGAAGACTAGCCATGTGTGCTAGAAAGTTAGGGAAGCTAAAAGAAGCAGTAAAGATGTTCAGAGATCTTACTAAAGAAGTTCCACCTATCATGAATGTACTGAATATCCATGAGAATCTCATAGAAGCTTTGCTAGAGATGCAAGCGTATGCTGATGTACAAGCAGTATTAGCGAAATATGATGATATAAGTCTACCAAAGTCTGCAACTATTTGTTACACAGCAGCACTATTAAAAGCGAGACTAGTAGCAGACAAATTCTCTCCAGACATAGCAAGCAAAAGAGGGTTAAACACAGCAGAAATGTCTGCGGTAGAAGCTATTCATAGAGCTGTAGAATTTAATCCACATGTACCTAAATATTTATTAGAAATGAAACCATTGATATTACCACCTGAACATGTACTAAAGCGGGGTGATTCAGAAGCGATAGCGTACGCATTTTTTCATTTGGCTCACTGGAAACAAATGGAAGGTGCTCTCAACCTATTACATTGCACATGGGAAGGTACATTCAGAATGT
Source organism: Ectemnius cavifrons (assembly GCA_964023945.1). NCBI lineage: Eukaryota > Metazoa > Arthropoda > Insecta > Hymenoptera > Crabronidae > Ectemnius > Ectemnius cavifrons. The sequence continues at coordinate 12,862,460 of OZ030380.1, forward strand.
TACCTTATCCATTAGAGAGAGGGCATTTGTTCTATCCATACCCAACGTGTACCGAATGCGCGGATCGCGAACTGTTACCATCGTTTCACGACGTGAGCGTCTATCCAAAGAAAGAGCTACCATTTTTCATTTTGTTCACTGCTGCCCTATGTTCCTTTACCGCTCTCCTAGCTCTTTTAACGCATCAATACCCCGATACAATGGGCGTAGTAGCGCGGTCAATGCTGGCCTGGTTCTCTCACCCATTTTTTTACATTTTAGATAAATTGGAAACTATTATGCCCTCTACTTTCTTACAACATCTCTTTAGAATATAAGGTATTTACATGATCTCTGTAATCAAGACCTATTGTGATATTTATGATACTTATGCTTTCTTCGTCGTATAAGCAACACACTCATATACATACATCCCTACTTTCAAAAGCTCTTATGACTGACACACCAAGGTGTACCTATAGATCAGACTGTCTACTAGTGTGGCAAGAGTAAATGGATCGTCGACACTAGAGCAATGTACGACCAATAAAAATAAACATCTTTAAGTTCCTTTCTATTTGTTTTATATATCTATTATAACAACATAGTGCAAGTGCACCTTATGTTAGAGAAAGGTTTATCAATTATATCAGGAGAGAGAGAGCATAGATTTTGTTCATATTTATTTAATAATTGATATTAATATCTCATAATGGGACGACAGAACTGGGCAGATCAGGGATATCCAGATTACCATCTCAGTCAGTAATTTGTTATTAAAATTAATCGGAATCCATATAAAAATGACACTTATGCAAATCAATAAAGTGAAGCAACAAAAAATGCAAATCCTTCAATGTAACATGTGATACTGATGAGTCAAACATGTATTGGACAAATAGCAATTATTCCTGGTCTCTGATCTGCCTGTGATGAGACGGTTATGATAGAAGAAAGAGAAAGATAAGACACTTGGAAGTCAGAGAGCTCAGAGTTTTATCATCTGGGACAGCTCTATGTGACTTTGATTTTGCTTCAAACATTCATTCACAATTAGTCTTCATTGATACGTGATAAAATTTGTCATTTTATATACAATATCTCTTTATAATTTACTTATGTAAACGAGCATATGTAACGCAGAAATACTATTAAATATCTATCTCCACATAGCTAAGACATGTCGCATTATGACTATTAATATGTATATGTACGTAATAAGAACATGTAAAAACTTTCAAATGTGATCCTTAAATTTTACTATATAATTATTCTTAGCATAGTGCTACAATTAAATGTATTCATGCTAATATTAATCCATGTAGTAGGAAATATTTTGAGTATTCGTCTTTCGCTTTCTGAGCTCAGTTTGCACTCGCCACACACATTCATAAAGACTGCGCAAGATTCATGCCGCTTAAAATTCAGCAGTCCCATTTCGACTACCGCGATCGTACTATTTATTGCCAAAAATTAACTATGAAAGAAGTTAGACAAAAATTCACCCAATATATTTATGTACAAACTATAGATTGTCCATTTCATTCTAGATCAGTTCTCGGTGGATTAACACGCATAGTCACTTCACTGTGTTCGAATTTGATCATTCCGCCATCCTCTACAAATAAGGCACCTTTAACAAATTACGCTGTTATAGACTACAACGAGCTAGCAGTCCAACAATCAGTCAATGTCATAAAGTCTGCACCGGCGATAGTTAACATGTTGTCGCCCATAAGGCATACATAGTCACTTCAATGTATACAACAAAAACCGGGCCACATATCTCGTATAATTCAGTTATACAATAATGCATATTACTTAACGTAAAGGGCACTAAACATTCCATAAATTATTCCCTGTTTCGTTTCTTACGTTTTGCGAAAGAGAACGACTTCAAATTTTTCTAGGAGATTATATTCTTTTTTACTATAAACTTTTGCAAGCAAGAAATGCGGACCATTCACAGGATTAAATTACATATAACAACACCAATCGAGGCTATAGAAAATTGATTTGCTTTTAAAGAATTTAACGATTACTGTACAGGACGAAACAAAGGAATAATTCAAACCAGAAACTTTAATCTATTAAAATTGGCTTAACCTACGGAAAACAATCCTATTTTTGAAAGTAGAATATTTCCTATATATTCATCGTAGGGATATACGATCGAATATACTCATTGATAATTTGTGCTCACGGAATGCTATAAAGTTCAACAATTTCTTGATGATAAGCCATCTTACGACAATGCTGTTTTATCATTCTGGTTTATCAAAACTATCTTCCCGTAACAAAAAGATCATTCTTGTCATTAAAGAGTGCCATTTGCAAAGTATTGATATCGATCGTAAAGTTTCGTAGACCACGAATGTATACTGGCCTCAACTAAGTCTTCCACGTGCCGCCGTAACTGATCCTCTGTCAAAGTAAGATGAAATCTGTTCTTCAATCCTTGCACCGTTGCTGCTCCGCCACTACGGAAGCAAGGAAGTTGTGATCCTGCAACAATCCAAACAATATTTATTGAAATATTCGAACAACAAAGAAATATATTCCCAATGTGGAGTCAATATATACCTGACACCATTATTTCTACAAGATTCACTATTTTCTCCATATGCTTCCGAGCTGCAATCAATCCCTGAAGTATTAGACTCTTGAATTCTTGGAACATCTTGGCTTGACTTCCACCCATTACTTCGACGAACTCTGGGGTTAACTTGAAGGGACTTGTTTCAAAGCCTAAATTTCTCGGCGAAGTTGAGAGAATGAAGCCGAAATCTATATGTATTAAATGACCGTCGCTATGAAGCAAGATATTTCCATTATGGCGGTCCTTAACTTGAATGAGATAGCTAACGAGACAATACGCAGCACAACTTTGGATGAACTTTTTCTGTGCAACCTTATATCCCTCCGAATTAGAAGGACCGAATTCTCTTTCAAAGTATTGAAAAAGTGTTAATTGGCACTGTTTTTTTACTTGATGCAGAGACACAGTATTTAGTATTGGCTCAATTAAACCACTATCATTCGACAGGCACAGAATTCTATAATGAAAATAATATTGCGTAGAATTATTATATCAATCTGAAGAAGATTAGGCAAGCTGATACATACTTATACGGTCGAACCCAAAGTGGGACTTGCTCTTCTTGCCAAATTTTCTGTAACATGGAAAGTAACTGAGAGGCAAGAAGCTCCTGTCGCAGGTCATCGCCGCACTTTACAATAACAGCAAGTAATTTCCAAGATGCCAAATGACCGTATGGGCTGGAAGAACGTATGCGACGCTGTTTTAATTCCCATGGTTCTTTGAGAACAGCAGCCGATGGATCTTCCGGGTCGTGATTAAACGTTGCACTAGGTGTTGCAGCCATTTCACTTAATCGTCTTTTTATATCACCAGGTACAAATATTGGTTCTTTACTATCTGACGATTCCTGACTTAATTGTGATATTGTATCCCTGTCTCTTGGCTTACGAAGCCGTAAATACTGCAAACACAAGCATAACAATAATAATTCGACCTTGCAAGGCTTACGGCAAGCATTCTTTCCGAGATAATTGGGTTCATATAGTACCTGTTGTGTAATTTCATCATCTTCCTGGCTCCAGCAATCATTAGGGTCATCATCGGCAAAGCTAAATGCAACATCGGTATTTCTAACGAAATATGGAGAAACGTTCTTTATTGGAGTTTGTCTAAGTTTCTGTTGTGAGTCTGATGAGGATATGTTTGTCGAACCAATCATAGTTGATTGTTCACCACCAGTTAAATTTTCTTCCGATTTGGTGTGCCTCAACGAGCTTCCCATTATTTTTGTTGGTACAGGTGATGTGTACAAGTCGTCTACTTCTAATACTTCGACATAAATTATATAGGGTGCCTGCATTTTGTAAAATTGTATTAGTATGAGATATTGGAAATATATAAGTTTAAACATATTGTACTATTTTTCACCTTATCCTTGCTATTAAGGACAGCAGCGTATTGTGGCGGCACCCTTACGATATGATGTGGTACTGAACTGTGCAAGGGAAGCCACACCCTCGCAGGGAGATTCAAGTTAAGAGTATTGAGTTCTGCTATAAGTTGAACCGTTTTACTTTCTTTTGTCGGAATAGTTCCTAATAATTTACCGATTGTTATTAGTGCTTGTATAAATTCAAGCTCCGGAGCAAGTCGGGGTGCCTGTAAATCGTAACGTACCTTAAATTATAATCGATATTTCAAACACACTGCCTTGGACGAGATATCATACAGTACTAACTCACATTACAAAAGCAATCAGTTTTTTGACCTCTTAAGTCGTTGACCACACCTTGGCAGGAATAGAAACAGGTACAACCATTGTCAAATGCTCGACCAGAGCTCAGGTCCCCAAGACTTACTTTATTTATTATACCTTAGAAGAATAAGAGATATACAATTATATTGACATATTCAAGATAAAGAAAAGGGTGTTTCTATTCCGTTTCCCGAAATTTCTGATACATACTGGAATGACTGCGACGCAATGTTTGAAATAATCCAGTGGCATCAGACTGAGATCTTTGGTGTGTCTTTTTGTTAGGTGATGAAACATTTTGCACAGAAGTTAGTGGTAATGGTGCAGGAACTTGAAGTCCAGAAACACGTGACTTTCTTCCCTCATTTCCTTTTGGCCTACAATTTTTTAAATCAGAACATAGTATAAACAATTCATTTGCATGTTTAGTTGCTTGTTATACCTGAGTTCATCTGACAGAATAAGATTTTTTAATTTGGTCCCATGAGACTTCTTTTTGGATGGCAAATGTGCATCAGAACTGTATGCGTCTAATAGCCAGGCACATTTCAGAGAGAAATCTGCTGATTGCCTACACCTTTGTAAAAAAATACAATCATTAAAATATAATGCTTCTCTTATTTTCCATTTAGAAAAATGAAATTGCATATACCTATGGACAAGATATGGGTATAGAACTTCTGTAAGATCATGAAGTTGTATATACATTACCACCAATTGTGGTAAATAGAAGTCCACTTCACTATCCAGAAAACTGAACATTTTGTTACCTACAATGTTGACTACTTGTTAAACAATTCTCTTAAGAACTGAGGAAGTGTAAAATTTAATTTCCACCCTTGCTTGTGATAAAAGAAGTAGCTGGAAAAGAACTTACCAAGATAGCTCTGAACGCCGGGCTCTTTGGAATTGAACAAATAAGAAATAGCCATAGACATATCAAAAATTTGACTCTCGAACAACCTGAGCAAACAGCCTTCAGATGGCTTTGGTTGCATTGTTTCTTGCCTTCGACTAGTCTGTTTCTTTACAGTGGCTTCCTCGTCGTCGCATTGGGTTGCTGTACCACAGCAAAGAGTCATTGCTGCACCAGCCAGCTCACTTTGCGAATCACTCACTGGGGGCATATCTACAGAACTTTGAAAACTTAGTGTGTCCACTGTCACAGTCATGTCTTCACACGATTCGCCAGTGTTTGCGTATTCACGAGTCTTATCCTCCATAGCGAGGCAACTACTGGAGGAGTGCACGTCCTGACAATCGCAATCACCATTTTCGTGTTTATGGAGTTCACTATTGTCACCAATCTCCTCAGTTGGAGGTTCACTGATGTGCACCAACTCAACAGGCGAGACGGGCAGCGACATTGAGACCGACGTGACGCTGCTATCCGCAGCGTCAACAATATCAACACCGTCCATATCACCAGGCTGTGACAGCGAGGAATCCAAACTCTCGCGGCTGTGCAAGTGGTCCACACTCGATTCTCTAGTAGCTATGTTTGTTGCGTCACTCGAACCACTGTCAGAACCGCAAAGAATTCCGGAGTCATCAGACCCGAGACTAGCAAGGTCCTCGCGTTCACGACTACGACCCTTTCCCGGCGGTGCTACTATCTTAGCCACCGGTGTCGGTGTAGCTTCACATTCTGGGCTTGGTGTGACGTCGACCTCCGGGATTCGCTGCAACGCGGAGTCAAGACTTCGATTTCTATGATGATGCGTCAGCGTTGTGCCGCTGACCTGTGGTACTGGTGGTAGCAGAATACCCATTGACCTGAAAACCAGATTTAAAGAGTTCAGTCGTGTTCGACCTATACTCGATCTTCCTTCCATTTTTCACTCTCTCCCGAATGGAACACGTAAAGCATTCACCATGCAACCCATTCAATTTTGTATATATGTATCGACAAGTGTTTTACAGTCGCTGTATTTTCGACTCTTACAATCATATATTGCATTACTACTCGCAGATGAAATTATGAATTATATAATATATAAGGCTTTCTAAAAACTGTACTATCGATATCTACAAATGTTCTGCGGTAACTTAATGAAATGGAGTAACTATTACGCACCTAAAGTCCAAGCTGTGATTTCGTTGATGAGTGGTCAGCCTATTACGGGCATTAACCGGTGGATTTGGCCGTCCATGCACGAGAGGAACATTACAGTTGGCTAATTTATGCCTTTTGATGTGTGTCACGCTTTCCTGGCGCGTAGGTCCACCAGTAGGTGTTACAGCCACTACCTCACTCATATTAGAGTCGAGCGAGCATGTGCTCGGCTGACAGTCATCTGCTGTTCATCGTATCGGAAGTTTACCTATGAACGTGAAATCGTCAATTGTAGAAATTGAATATACTCGGACAGCACGGTGAATTGTATATTTGTTTTGGAGTAACAAAAAAAATATCGTGAGTTTAATTTTCTAAAACATCCAATCCAGGAAACAACGATTGCTCCACAAAAAAAAAGATACAAGAAACTCTGACGTAGATCGCAGTTGCGGCCAAATCAATTAAGCGAAAAGCACTGTATTACGCGATATGATTTCCGTGGCGATTATCCGAGCGATAAAGAAGCGTGTGCCTATCATAATAGATTGTTGCCAAACGTGCACACGACTCTGTGTATAAACTGGAGGTGGGACGTTTTACAACAGCCTTATCAGCAGTAGCCAAGAATACGATAAAGAAAACCATATAATTCATATACCATGAATTGGAATTCCTGCTTGTATAATAAAATCCCATGATGTGTGATAATCAATTATTACGTGCGAAGCGGGAGATTCAGCCTACAGTTACATAATTCGATCCTTAGAAAGCGCAAATAAATTTGCTATCATTTAAATGCTGATGAGACTTGATCATTCGGGAGCAAGATCAATCGTGCCAGTTTGTCGTATAATACGATTGGTCTTCCCCCAACCGGTATCTTAACTGAAGGAGGATGGAACATCGGCATGTTATACTACGTTGCATGTGTAAGTGGCTCTAATGCAAACATAAAAGTGTCTGTGCAGAACAGAGGCAGAGGCTATATCGGTAGAATTCCAAAGTTTACTCCAAGATTGCCGCGCGCAGTGATACCCTGGCAAACTCGAGGGGCTTATGATTGTAAGCATAAATTTCAATGAGCCCAAAACGTCGGATGCGTGTTCCGACGCTAAAAAGAACGGGTTACCGGGCAACCATATGTTATCGAGACGAGCGTTGACTGCATTGGGAATACCATGCAAACATCGATTGGTTTAAGAGAAAAACCGAAGAAACCGCACGGGGATAGAATAAGTGGGTACGCAAAGATACTATGTCAAGAGCGTGAAACTTGTGCTAGGTACGAGAAAGTCGACTGGCACTCCAGACAAAGCATACGTCAGAACTTGCCCCCTACTCCCACACGATTTCTCACGGCGTTCGGATTTCTTTCGGAAGGATAATCTTTCCGGGACACAAAAAAAGATCAGTGCAGCGCGCGTACCAGGCCTGGCAAATGTTGCGGCCGCTTGATAGCTTCCAGGAAAGACAATATCGGGTTTTTAAAGAGCCGAACGGAGAAGGGACGAAAATAGCGTAATGCAATTAATAGTGGTATGCGAGTTTCTATTCCGTTTTTCATCTTCTCTCGAGGAGCATCGGTTTTCGGCACGATGCGCTGCGAACGCATAGCGGTGGTGGGTGTGCCAGCAAAGTATGAGAAGCGATGCACTGTCCGTCTACTAACAGCCAATAGAACCCACACCCCATGAACCACCGATGCCTCTCCCTCGTCCACGTTCATACCGATTAAAATCGATTACACGAAAGCTTGTGTATTCTCCGAAGGAGCAAGCGGCAATCTAAATGAAGCACGGCAGAGTGTTTATCAAACCGGCGATCTTCTTCGGGGAACTCACCTCGTTCTTAATTTCGAAGTTCTCTCGAAGCCGAGAGTGCACCATGCGTCGATGTCCCCGATCTTGTCGTCGCTCTCGTATGTGTACGGCTCTCTGTCCAGACAGTCGACGGGATGAGGGGAAATGCAGAAATGAGTGTCGGCGGTAGGGAAACAAGATGGTACGGGAGTGTACGGGCTGGTATACGCAAAATGCCAGTGGCGTGAGTAAGACAACGAACGATATCCTTTCCAATAGCGCAGCCTAGGCTGTCACGCACCACCTTTTCGTCACTGCTTCTCAGGCAATTTCGTACGAGCAGCGGCTACGCCCAAGCCGATGATGCACTAAATCACGCTGCGTCGCTTCCGTATTCCTCGCGGTAGGATGCAGCGGCCACCAGGATCGCGCCGATCCGCTCCTTTCGGTGCGAATTCGCTGCGGGAAGCACACACAAACGGCTCGTCGTTGCGATCGCAAAAGGCGACCTCGCCAGGCTTGACTCTACTACTTCTCGTGCACGGCACGCTGAATGCTACTCACTGCACGGCTGCCAACAGCATGAATGCAAAGTCCAAATATACACGAGCGCAGTGCCGTATACACTGCTGGCCCCTCAGCAAGTTTCTTTCGACAAATATTTCAAGGGCCACCAGCACTGTTTATTTGTGCATCAGAACTTCGAGAGTTACACCCATCAACTACGAATCTCAATCATTTCCAGAAAGTATGAAGTTCGGGCATCGAAGTTCCTTAAAAAAGGTAATATTCAATGTTCGTTACTGGCGGGAATGCAATATCAGAAACCTGTATTGGGAGGGAGGGGCAAACAAGGAAGACGCTCTCAAAATAAAAATGAAAAGTCTTATCGTTCTGATAAACATATATGGGGGACGCAGAAAAGGGGGGGCGGCAAAACATTTCGGAGCATTCCGCTCATTTACTGGTCGAATCTTCTCAGTCATACATTTGCGTGCATGTCCAAATGCAATTTAATAGTGGTATCTGTGATGCACCGCACACTATCATGAAGCGTCTTCGTTGTGTTTACATAGAGATACACATTTACAGACACTTAAGCATACACATATACGGCAAATTGTCGAAGTAGTGTGCATGCCTCTGTCGCTAACTGCGCTTTACGCGAACGTGCGTGGCGAAAAGATGAGTACACTCATACAACATTAGCCCCAAGGCGAACGGAGTCAATTGATAGATACGTGGGTGGCACGCGAACAGCGTCCCCCGTCAGTTTGTTGTTGCGTGTAGTATGGTGAATGATTTGGCCTTAAGTTGGTAGTGGCAGATTCAACGGGAAAGGTCGGGCAACCGCGAGTGCAGCTGTACTAAAGCGTGTAGAGGAGTGTAGAGATGTGCCGCAGTCCAGCCAAGGAGTGCGCTAGCCTGATATATCGTCGGTGTTAGCGGATCTATTAGGAACTCCACTTCGAGATGCATCGGGCGTATGCTCCAACATAAACAAACATGCCTTTTGGATCCTGCGTACACACATGCCAGAAGTAGCATTTCTCCGAGGGTAGCTTATTATTAGCTTCTAACATATTCTCCGAAAAAAAGTCAGAAATAATAAATGTATTTTTATTCGTGAGGATTTCATGAGACAGTACGCACTTATCTTACAATTAGTAAGGAATACTTGGTATACGAAACACCGCATGACGATGTCTAACGTCTGCGCGGATGAAGTGCGGAATTCCCAGCGAAGATCATTGTCAGACCGGTTTCGAAGGATTGATGCATGTCGTTTCCAAGTTTCCTGCAGTCGTAAACTGCAATGCTTAATTGAATGCGAGAAGTTCAACGGAGTCCTCTTTTTACTAAAAGCTCGCTTTAGACGCTTCTTTTAGTAGTCAGGAATGATATTGCAGGATATAGATAATGTCCGTGTGCGTCATTACACATCTGTCGTATTGCGGATACAAGCGCATCCTAAAAGGTCGGTTTTACGCGTGTTCATGCGTTACAGCTTACAGCCGAATGTATGGACCAATGTTCCCCGTAAACATGCAAAATGCAATCTCCAAAATTAGAACAAAGCTTTGTTCTGAAACCTGCTGAATGCAAATAGACATCGCGCATAATTCTACAGCACCCACTACGAAATCCTGGCAAGATGCCCATAAATCTCGCACAAGAAACTTACTATTTCCTAAATCATTCGATCTCGTAGCACATCTTACCGAGATGCCTGCAGAGATCATTCGATTCAGACATTGGCGCCGAGTACGGAATTAATTCTCCAACTGGTAATCGATGGCTATGAAATATGCAACTACCACTGATAGTATCTGCATGTAGATATGTTCATAATGACCCTGTACACGGTAGTGCAGGGTCGATTCCAGTTCTCAATACACCTATCACGATAGTTATCTAGAAAGTACCATAGCAGGATTGTCGCGGCTCGGCCCACTTGCACCTGCGGGTCTTCTTCGACGAATTAGTCACTCGGCACTCGGTAATCGTTAAGAAGCACGAAAGGACGCGCAATGCAAAACGTTGCCAATGCCGACAGGAAAAGACGAGCGACGTCGATGCGTCCAGGACTCTGTATTTCCCTGATCCGTCCAACCTTCGGATGTCAATAATCCTTGACCCGCTCGTGTACACAAACTACGGCGCATAGAAAATTGCGGTTTGATGATGTACCAAGTTAGTAGCTCTGCTGCACTGCTCCCATTTACGGTCAAGCGGTGAGAGTCATTTTGTGATGATAGGCCAGTGTCTCATTGAAATGGCAATACTTTCCACCGCAAGATGATGTGCTCCTCTCACCGTCTCGGCACGCTGATTGCCCTCTGAGAGAGCACATTTTCTTCGAACACGCGGGGCTTCTTCCAGATGCGTCGCATGAAAAGTAGCTACTATGTTTAAGCAGCATAGAAACCCCGCGTGTTCGGAGTGCCGAATGAGTCGCAGAACCATGGATAATAGTAATGGAATCTTGGCAATTCTTAGTCTAGCTGGAGGTCATTTGTAACGGAGAGGCGCAAGAAGCACTGCGCTATTGTTATCAACATCGAGTATCCTTTCATTAATGACGATCGATTCAGCACGCAACCGCTTGATATGTTATTCAGCACTCGAATTTGGAGCTCTTTCCCGGAAGACGAATTTTTGGATGTCGTGATAGCAGTCTGATTATCTCAGAGTGGAGTCACGCTATCCTTGACCTTCCACGGTATACCAGCATGATGCTTTGTAGCAGCCTCCCTCTGAATGACCCCTTCCAACTAATGAGGGTCGGGTCAAAGGAACAATAAATCGTAGCCGGAAGTATGAGTTACGAAAATATGTCGATCTAGTTGTCGAAGATCTAAAACGACATTTGCAAAGCCGACTGTTGAACCGCATCGACTCGGATGCAATTACTCCGTTGCGTCCCGCTCTTGTTAATATTCTAGAGGCAGGAAGAATTCAGACTCTATATATAGCTATAGTCTCTTCCGCCTGTTACTATTATACTGTTACTATTAACTTTACAGATAAGATCGGCATGTTAACGATGCGCTTCTCCGGTTTTCCGGTTGCTCTTCCTAGTTGGTGATAAATTCTCTCTATATTTTACGCGTGATTTTCCCGCTAGCATATATCCGGTGAAGTCGAAAATTTCTTCTGGTTTCTCCCCACTGACGAATAACAACTTTCACCCCACATTTCTGTAGAGTTGCCCCTCCACGTGCCACTTTCTGTACAGATGCTCTATCACAATAGTTTCTATTTCCGAGCGGATGAGGGTCGGCTAGATGCTCGAGATGCAGATGTTCATCCTCGGACCGATAGCCTTTGAAGAGGGAAGCCAGATTCCACGCGTTCACGCTTACATATGATGGTAGTGGTTGAGCAAATAGATAAAATCAAGGAAACTGAGCTTACTAGTGAGACATGGCATAGCCTTGGCAAGTACAAAGCGAGCTAGGTGATAAGAAGAGCACTATCCTCCCACTTTTAACACTATTACCAGCCATATGTATATATATAGATTTCTGCAGATACATAAATATGTCAAGAATCGGGAAAGAAAATGCTACAGCTTGACCTACATATACTATTATATTTGTACACGGATGGGAAAACAAACGGACAAAGAAGCTACCGTCATACTTTCACTTATAATTATCATATATCGTATTGTTTCATATTAGCAAAATATCTCAGGGTCTACTTTTACAAAAACGTTCATGCAACGATAAAGAATTGTGTCAAGAACGTGGCATGCCTGATGCGGTATGAAAATCGGATAAAATTTTTATTTTGGTGAGGAATGCGAGAATCAGGAGTGATCACTCTTGGCTTTTATTCAATTAGAGAAGAAAATGTTTATACTTCGGAATCTTGATTCCGGCGTTGTATCCCCTCAGTGAAAAGCTTCCCAATGGGCAGCTGCAATGACGTCACCGGTGTAGTATTCCGGAGTTGTATCAATGTGATTCCACTTCTCCGTACGCTGACACATCTGGTGTTCGTAATTCCTTATGGTATTTGCCTCGAACTGACGTATGCAGTCAGTTACTCCACATGACCGAATAATCTAACTAATTCATGCAAATTTATGATACTCGCTTCGCCTGACAGAATCAGAACTTCTGCTCAAATATACGGTCGACCAAACTGTCTCGGAAAATGCGAGTATTGCAAAAGGGATGTGCGTATAAAATCTTATGCCAAATAATTCTCCAAGTTAGAACTCAAACTAGGTGCATACACGAAGTATGTCATAAGCACAACTAGCATAATATTACGACACGAATATTAAGTTTCTGGTTCGATCACACGAAGCGTGTAGTGCGTGAAATCATAGTATGACACTCTCGCATTCTCAAGTCGCATGAAAAAAAATAAACAAAATCGCAGACGAGGCCCAGCAGTCTTTCGGAGTGTCAATAACTTTAATCAAGATACTATGACGAAATATGATTGTACTAAAATTATTGTAGTCGCATACATGCAATGGAGCTCAAAATGTTGCTTCAACACCGATGCGTGCGAACATGAACATTCCCCTGAGATATAGATCAGGCTACGCAATTCTTTCCATGCGTATACACGCAATCTATATATTCATATGCTCGCACATGTCGAGAATATTTGGTTTCAACTATTTCAACTTGATAAACTTGTATCAGTCGCGTTACACATTCTGATTTCGTCACAGCTTTGTAACTTTCACTTCGCAAAAATATTCGCGCTGCCCGTTACCAGCATTGGGCGCACCCCTCTGCTATGATATATTTAAATTTTAAATGTAAAGTTTTTTCTTCAAAATTGGTTGGGAGAAATTCTAGCCATCAGAATTAATTATAGACTTTCTAGAGTTATTTATAATTACAATATGAAATATGATGGCACTTTCGTAGAATGTACGTTCTATCGAGCCGTATATGCTACTGCGGCCTGGCCGTAGTAGTACTCGTCGTTAATATTTTTAACTTTTTGACGCAGACGGTGGACCAGCTGTAAGGATCGTGATGTATGAATAGTGAACGGTAGACAGGTCTGCCTGGTTACGAGTAGACTTATTTCAACGATCGGCGTCAATGAGATCATGGTAAACTACAGCATCATTCTACACGTATAAACATGCATATGTATGTGCCTTACTATACTATAATAGATGGAAAGTGATTCATAACATATTTTAGCCGCATTATTAACGCACGAAGAACAAGGACTCATTCATGACTCATTTCTTATCTGATAGTATTTCCTTTCACTTCTTTATACTTTGCCCTGTTTATCGAATTGTTTTTATTGCCGGAATTACGATTTTATCGATAAGAATGGCAAGTGATCTTTACACACTTTTTTACATTAACTGTTGCATGTATGTACAGTCCGCGATCCTCAAGCGCTTCCGAGGCTTCTCGGGAAAGCAAACTACCGCGATCCTCACAGTAAGTTCTGACGCAGGGCTCTTCAATTACGCAAGTCAACAACGGTGATGTAATAGTTCTCCTTAATCTCCTTAAATTGAATAGTATCAGAAAGCATTTTTCATGCAGTCGTCTCAATGAATAAGTATTTATTAAAAAAATCAGTGGTTTTGTTTCGAATTTTATTAAAATTAAAAATTGTACAAGATGGGATAGTTGTTTTCAGCATTAGCGTTTCTTGCCACCTTTTTTATTCCCCTTTCGGCCTTTCCCCTTTCGACCATTCCGCTTTTGACGTTGTTCAAGCAGTTTACGTGCCTTTAGAATTTGCTCTGGTCTCTTCAGCTCCATTTTAGATTTAATTTTTTCTTTCAGCTTCTGATTGTGACGAGCCCAATGTGTTTTTGGTGTTGTATGTACTGAAATAAATCCATCTATTATGTATCTCGGTACTAGAGTGATTTAAAATGCGGCTACAAATACCTAAAATAGCATAGACTTACATTTCTGGAGTTGCTCTGGTTCTTCATCACTATCGTCGTCGTTCGCAGTATCGACCTTACTCTTTTCTTTCCATTGCGAGTACCGATTACTCTTGTAAGTAGCAGGTATCCAAACGCCAGATTCAGTCTTTATCTTTCCGGCCTTGCGATCCTTTAATATTAAGTACACAAAAAATAGAAATGTACGTTCTTGAATATTAAACTAAATAGAACAATTTATGATACGCACATTGTTAACAGTGACCATCTTCTTCTTCTTTCGATCCCAACGTTTTATTTGTGTTTGACGGCGTAGAGATTCTTCATTGTCGCCTGTCAAGTCCATTTGCGCCTTTTCTGCTTCAGTGTTGAAGGAATTTACTGCCAAACTGAAAGAACAAATCATTATTATATTTATGTTTGTTGTATTCATATACAGTATGTTTAGCAACTCACCCGTCCTCTGTATGTCTGTCCGGTGCGACATATGGGATAAAGAATTCCGTATCCCGTTCTGCGTTACGCTTTTTCTTTTTTGAAGGCTTGTATAGATCGTCAACTTTTCGTTTCTTGGGTACCACAATTTTACTAAATGCTTCATTAATATCATCAGCAGTAGACGCTGGCAAATCTACCTTCTCAACTGTATCTGTGAATAAATCATAAAATGTATAAATTGCTTTTATTGACTAGTTATTATATTTACTTTCTCTGTCTTCTATTTGTTTCGCTTGTAATTCTTCGGCCTTTCTTCGGAAGTTGAGTATGTTGTTTTTATGAAATGAGCGTTTTACTTTCATTACTTGATAGTCAGCAGAGGACGTTTTTGCACCAATTTCAAAAATTGTCTATTTTGAATTAATAACAGCATATGATTAGATTTATGCTACATTTAATCAATACTAATTATGTAGAGCAAAATTAAATAGTTAGCTACCCCTTGAGGTCTGTAATTTGTCATCCTTGATAAGAGATCCAAGGTTTTTGATGAAGTATCAGAATATTCAGGGATGACACCCGCGTCGCCTATATGTAATTCTTTCACTCTTTTAACACTTTCCGTAGAGGCTGCTGGTCGAGATCTAATATATTGTTGGTATGCATTATTACACACGTTTTCCATATTCATCTGCAAACAATTTAGGTAAAATTTTTATAACTGAATAGAAATGAATAGCATTATTTCAATAAATTATTTTTGAATTTACAAGGTCTGTTGATGTGTTATGCCAATTCACTAATTCAGCAAGTTCCTCTTCAATCATTGTCTGTGGTAGCTTTCCCACTGCTCCTTCTGTAGTCTTAGTTTTTCCTGATGGTGGTATAATGTGTAAAGGTCGACCAAGGAACAGATGCAAGTCCAAAAGATAAGCATATTCATCTGGCCCAATAATACTGTATGCAGTACCAGTTCGACCAGCGCGAGCACAACGCCCTACAAACAAAGTTTACTGTTACAGTAATGTATATAACAATCCAAATAATGCTTGAAGAATCAACCTACATACCTACTCTATGGACAAATAATTTAGATTTTGCAGGAAAATTAAAGTTTATTACATTATCCAACTGAGGTATGTCCAATCCTCTAGCAGCAACATCTGTTACTATTAAAGCCTTTGTCTTTCCAGTTTGAAATTTGGCTGCATTTATTTTACGAGCCGAAGGATCAAGATTGGAATAAATGTATGTGTTTGTGATACCAGCTTTATCCAATATCTGTAAAAATGAAGCACATATGATACACATAATATATTTTAGAGTGAAACAACCATAAAACCAATGATGATATTTACTTGATGAATATATTCAACATGGTGCATAGTTGCCGCAAATATAACTGTCTGCGAATCATCTTTAATAACATTTTTTAACAGACAGAGAAGCACAGCTGACTTTTCTTCAGGTCTACATGTTATAAATGACAATGTCAGTTCTTCTGGTAGCTTACTTTCAACATCAAGCCTGAGTAAAACAGGATCACTTAAACCTGCTTTAGCAAAATCTACCAAAAGTTTAGGCAATGTAGCAGAAAATAACACTGTCTGCCTTGCTTCTGGCAATCTATTTGCAATTTCATTAATCTGTTCTCCAAAACCCATTTCAAATAATCTGTAATAAAATTTTGGGTTAATATTCTTTAAAGTTTTCTGTCTTAATGTTCTCCAGTATTTTAAATTACCTATCAGCTTCATCAAAAACAACATATTCTATATTATTCAAATGTAAATCCATCTCAACACATATGTGCAAAAATCTTCCTGGGGTAGCAACTATGATATCAGGGTTTCCATGGATTGCACTGAACTGATTATCCATGCTATCACCACCCAAAATTACTGCTGCTTTTAAACCAGTGAATTTTCCCAATTCTTTTATAAATTTCAACGTTTGTAAAGCTAATTCACGGGTGGGTGATAGAATCAATGCTCTTGCTCCTGCTTTTGCTTGTCTTGCTTTGAGTTTTTCAAACAATGGAATTAAAAAGCAGGCTGTTTTTCCACTGCCGGTTCTAGCCATAGCTACAATATCTCTACCTTCTAGAGCCAAAGGTATCGTCTGTCACAGATAAACATTAACAGCTGTATAAAATATGATCAATAATAGAATGCTCAGCAATAACATTGTAACTTACTTTTCTTTGAATAGGTGTTGGTATCTTGTATCCTCGTTTTAATACACCTTTAAGAACGGGAAAACTAAGTGCCATGGATTGAAAACCTCCAGACTTTTTACATGTTTTCCTTTTGATATTATTAATCTCATTTTCATCATTGTCACTTCCCTCCTCCGGGTCGCCAAACCCAACAAGATGCGTATCTTTCATTTTGAAGACTTATCTAATTCTATTTACAATAAAAATTATATCTCTTGAAAACCTAATGCAGTTCACCACGTTTTGGTTATTTGTCAGTGAACTTGGCGATACGAAGTGCATATGGTAGAATAAACTGATATAAGCCAAATATACAAATGTTATTCGAGATCAGTGTTTCAATATGAGAAAAACTACACTTGGTTGTTCTCCTATTCTGTAATTTATTTCTAACATTGACAACAATTGGTGACGCTTACTAACAATTTATTTTATTATATAAGTAATATAATAATATTACAATATAGGATTTGTTCAGCTTGAGTATCTATTTATGTAGATAATATTATTGCGACGAATAGATTCGAATGTTGGTATTCCCGAGTATCCCTTGAAGTTGCTGCAATGTGACAGAGTCGGCCATTTTTGTCAAAGCCGTCTTTTCGTGTTACTTCAAGATGAAGTAAGTGAGGATTTTCCATGCAAGAATTATCCGTTGGATATAATGCAATCCGTCTGAATTATAGCAATGGACTCACAGAGTCAGATAGGAAAACAATTTTTTGTTAACATGTTAATAATCTTTCCAGGATCGGACTTTGTGCATACAGTGGATATAAAATATATCCTGGCCATGGTAAAACCATGGTCAAAGTGGATGGCAAGGCACGTATATTATAATTTCTATTTGTATTATTCAATTTTGTGTGATAGTTTTTGAACATATGAAATATATTGGGTGCATGGTTTATAATTCAATTGCAGAATGCATGTCTTTCTGTCTTCATATGGTTTTCATAACCTCTGTTTGTTTGGACAGGCCTTCACCTTCTTGAACTCAAAATGTGAGGCTGCGCATTTAATGAGAAGAAACCCTAGGAAGGTCACATGGACTGTGCTCTACAGGTAAGAATAATCAAAATGTTATATTTCCGTTATGTATGTCATGTTATGCGATTTGTTGTATTTATTTATTTTCGTGAATATCACAGGCGTAAACATAAGAAGGGCCAGGAGGAAGAGCAGGCCAAGAAGAGGACAAGGCGCACCCAAAAATTCCAACGTGCTATTGTTGGTGCCTCTCTCACAGATATTCTGGCTAAACGTAATATGAAGCCAGAAATCCGTAAGGCACAGAGGGATCAAGCAATCAAGTATGTATTAAGTGCCCTTTGCTTGTTCGTAATTTAAATCATATAGAGTTCTTTTATTACATGAGACACTTAATAGTGTAAAAAATTGGATAGTTTCATATTGGTCATAGACAACTGTTCCTCTGACGAGAGATTCCATATCACGTCAGATTTCAGACTGTCTTAGATTAATAGAGCTGCTTCACCCAGAATTGTACAATAATATTACACTGTTTGGCTTTGCGGGCTCATACAACCACAAACACCTTTGTACTTTTAGTACAAGATTTAATAGAAAACTTCAATCTCATGTTGTGGTTTGTGTTTTACAGGGCTGCTAAAGAACAGAAGAAGGCTGCAAAGGCCCAAAAGAAGGCTGTTGCTCAACCCAAGGCAAAACCCGCACCGAAACACAAAGCAGCGAAAGTAACGCAAAAGTCGGCACCACGCGTTGGTGGAAAACGCTAATTTTTAAAAATTTATAAATAAAGTAAAATTTACTTTAATAGGCAAGATTCTTCAGTTTTACCTCAACATCATTGTACTAGTTTAAGATTTCGTGAATGAATGAATATGGAATGATCATCATCGTCGAGTGGGCTATGAGACAAAATAGTAAGTTGCACAGAAATACATATAACAATCGTTTATTCTTTTATTACGTTTGAGTGGCACATTTCATTTAGATTCATCCAATTCCTTCTTTAAGATAGACAGTTTAGTCAAAGCAGTATCTCTCCATGCACGTCGTTCTTGTAATTTGTCAAGAGGACACATCTCATTCAGTTCATTACTAATCTTCTCTGCCATCTCACCTTCGAATTTCGGGACAGGTCCAGAGGTCATGCTCACGTCATAGATTGAATTTTTATAAGTTTCGCAATATTTTTTCATTCCTGAAAAAAGATCAACGATCGATATATTGCATTCCGAGACCAATGAATTCCTCATGTTTCTATAACAAGTCACCTTCTGCGTTCAAGTGGGCAGCCTCAAATGCACCCAGGAATGCATATCGCATTCCTAGACCTTCACTCATAACTGCATCAATATCCTTGACGCTCAATATACCGTCAGAAACTAAACGCCATGCCTCGTTCAAGATGGCATACCTATCAGAAATGATAAATATAATAAAAAGACGTCACGATAAATTTTTCAAAATAATGATCGTACTGTATGCGATTGAGGGCAAATCCATCAATTTCTCGGCTGAAGACAACAGGCTTCTGACCAATTTCGGTCATAATAGCTTTGGTTTGTTGCGGTATTTCTGGTCTTGTCCAGGGAGCAGGCACTATTTCTACCAAAGGCACATAGTATGGGGGGTTCACCTGTATTTTTATAATGTTTCAACATTAACGAGAATTACGTTGCAGTAGATCTGTAATGCAAATATTTTTTTTAGCACGCGTACCGGATGGGAAACAACGATTTGATCCCGATGTTTCAATTTCTCGCTAAAAAGAGAAGGTCGGAAAGTTGACGTTGACGACGATAGTATAACTTTGTCATCGACAACTTTATCAAGCTCATTGTAGACCTTCAGCTTCAATTGTAAATTTTCCGGAACACATTCTTGAATTAATTTTGCTCCCTTGCATGTTTCCGCCAGGTTGCTAGAACCTGTTTAAAAGTTGATATGGTATCGTTCTTTTAACTATCTTGTATCATATTATAGTTGATAAGATCATACATTATCGCGTTCGACAAAAACAAGTTTCGTCTATGATTATCGACTGTGTTTTTTGAGAACATTGCCAACAGGCTGTTATAATCTTTCGACGATTAATACGAGATTGAGAAAGTACACGGACCTTTAATTAATCGAAATTGCTGATCAGCAGTTAAAGTTCCCCTCAAGAGTTTTTTATCCTCAAGCCGCTTCAATTGCTCCTGAATGTCGGTAAGAGCTTTCGCGATTTGTTCTTGTACGATATCATAAATAGTTACTTGGTAACCAACACTAGCAAAGAGCATAGCCCAGCTACGGCCGATTAAACCGCTGAAAATATAAGAATTCAATAAATATATCTGTGACATCTAATATATACATGTTTGGTTAGTGAAAGTCTTGTATCTCTTTTTCTTGGCCCACCCATAATGCTTCGTATGTCATATAGAACACGAAGATAATTTGCTTGAATTAGTAGAGAATAAGATGTTACAATGTTGTGTTCAGCAAGCATCATATATTTTATGGTGATATCTTATCTGAAAGATGACTGTTTCAGACCTCAGTCCGTGGTGCAGTTTCAAGAAAATGTAAGAACTGGTATCAGCGCGTATTTTTTCAGACACACAAATAGATCGTAAACAAACAGTGAAAAATGGAATGATGTAATAGCTAGGTGCATGTAAAATTTAATTCAATTATAGATCAATACAGGAAAATGCATATTCTTTAAATTCAACAAATTATGTAAAAAAAATGTACAAAATTTCCCATATCCCAGAATTAAATTAAATTATGTTAAAATATTTGATAGTTGTGTTTCAACTTTTTGTTGCATGAAATAAGGTGAAAAATGCTGCATTACCTTCCAATTATTCCAATCTTTTCATTTTTCGCCGACATGGTTGAGTTACTTGGTTGTTATCCGTGCAACGTAAGCGTGTCTACAATTGTACTGAGTGGCAGTATCGCGCTCTTTGACATCACTCTGCCTTTTTCATGTATTCATGTATCTAAGCTGATACACATCCCCACCTCTACTTAGTGCGTATGAAAGTGGAATTCTTTCACTCATCGGCACTGTGATATTCCCCATCACGTATGTTATATGTATGTAATTGTAAGGACACGCGTGACAAATTACACGGTGATTCCTTGCAGAAGCTTGAAATCATAAAACGGTAAGATAGAAACGTCAGGTAAAAGTCCTATCTCGGCGCTGCATGCTTAATACTAGACTCTTTTGATAAAGTAGAGCAATGCAAAATATTTTACACGCCTTGCAATGCCAGTAAATTTCTTATATATTGTATCTCTTTACTATTGGGAAGTGTTCACAATTATTATAGTTGTAAAATAACTTATTTTTTTTGTAGTAATGACGAAAGATATATTTACAATGATAACAAAATTAGCAAGCATCCAATTTTTCCGTGATCTATGCGCGCCACCTAAAGGCGAGTAGCTTTCGTGAGCGAGCAGCGCTTCAGCGTTCTTCTTTCCTCGCGCTCCGGCCAAGATGGTGAGTATCTCGGTCGCAAAACGTTTTTCCGAATCCGGTAATTGTCGAAGCATCGGTTAATGTGAACAGTGAGAGCAATTATAAACGGGCAGAGAACTATATCAAGAATGATTATCAATAGTTATAATTTGACTGTGTTGCGAACTAAATCTTAAATAAGTCCGGTAACATTGTGATGTTTACATGTCGGACTGTGCACGTTGCAGCTTACATATTCAGCATTAACGGGAATACACGTTCTCTTCAAATATTATGTAGTGTTAAGATTATGTGATCTAATGAGTAATTACATTTGTTTCTTTATTAGTCCACACACAAGAAGAAGACAAGGAAGCTGCGTGGTCACGTCAGCCACGGCCATGGCCGCATAGGTAAGCTGCTGTATGTACTTTGGGTTACTTTTGCAGTATACATATATCACTTCTAATTCTCAAGAATTATAACGCTTCTAAGTTCTAATTCGAACTGTCGCGTTTTAGTAGCAGCAGATTTTTTTAAAAGCACCATTTATTTTCTAGGCAAACACAGGAAGCATCCTGGAGGTAGAGGTAATGCTGGTGGTATGCACCACCACCGTATCAACTTCGACAAATACCATCCAGGATACTTTGGAAAGGTACTAATCCTCTCAATTTTAAATATAATAGATAGACTCATTTTGTTGCAAGTGATGAGAATTCTTTACTCACCGGCGAACTGAAAGACTTTGACTGCATGTTGTAATCTGACTGCAACATAGACCTTTTAAAACTACTGCAAATATTCTGCCGATATGTTTATGTAATATCAATATTGTTTCTTATAGCTTGGTATGAGAAATTACCATTTGAGGCGTAACACTAAATGGTGCCCAGCCTTGAACTTGGACAAACTATGGACATTAGTGTCAGAGCAAACCAGACTTAAATACCTAACAACTGAAGGCAAAGCCCCAGTTATTGATCTAGTGAAAGCTGTAAGGAAATTTCTGTAAAACTATACATCAACTGGACTCTCCACATGTATCCTAATGTCTTTGTGTATTGTTTGTTTCAGGGATACTACAAACTTTTAGGAAAAGGCCGCCTGCCAAAGCAGCCAGTCATTGTTAAGGCTAAATTCTTCAGCAAATTGGCCGAAGACAAGATCAAGGCAGTTGGAGGTGTATGTGTCTTATCCGCTTGAATGTTCGGTACGTAATATTTATATCTAGTAATATAATATTTATTAAAATGCAATTATTATGATGACAATTCGAACGGGCGGTCTGAAAAGTGCGTACAACACTTTACACCATGTTGATTGTTCCTACCTGATAATTCAATTTAACATCAACTTCTTTTCAATGTCATTGGATAAGTTGTTTACGTTCGTTCTATTTATATTTCAGGACTGGCTGTGAAACCACTGACAACTGATTCCCATGCACATCCGATGTACCTACATTCTTAATAAAAGTAAAAATACCAAAAAAAGGAACAATGCGTTTCATTTCTACAAATACCATTCCCAATTTTCTTATCAAAGAATGTTTATTGGTTCCAATGTCGTCCGTTGTTCAATACATATCGAAGAGTTTACTTAAACTTAAAAAATTGTTTATGCTAGATGTGGAGGTGGTGGCGGTATTTGCATTCCTGTAGCTAAAAGTGCCGGAGGTGGGGGCACTGGATTGAAAATTGGTGGCCGTGGTGGTGGAGGTACAGGAACCATCGTTGGCCCCAACCCGGGTCTTATTAATGGGACTGGCGGTGGTGGTACTTTTCCAACAGAAGGCTTCTCATTTTTGAATGCAAATTGCAAAAAGAATTGCTTCGTATCTTTGTTCCAATGTGTCCAAAATTTGCCTTCTGCCTTTTCCACTTCTCTGCTGGGAACCTGAAATACGATTTGATATTACATTTTCATTTACAAGTGAAAGTTATCTCTCAAGAATACTTTACGTACCTTGAATGCTATAGTTTCGTAGGGTTCTGCTGCGAAAAGTAGGTACTGCCATTTACGATCTGGTGGTTCTACTCTTTGCTCGTATGCAGACATAAATCTGTGTCGTGGAATTACATTATCCGCTACTTCCGGATAGTCAACTTGAAAAAGTAAACTTTGTTGTCCTGATTCTGGATCCCGCTGCTTTGTAACTCTGTATCCAGGTCGTCCGATTTTTACGAATTTCTTAGGTTCTACCCGAGGCTTCTCAGGAGCAAGTGTTTGGGGAGCCTCTTTCGCCTCTTTGGCTGCTCTCCTGGCTAGATTAGCTTGATGCTTTTTACCTTGGGTATGTGCCAGATAACTCCCTTCGTTATTGTGTAGTGTTAGACATAGTTTACACTCGTAAGATCCCAAATGATTTTTCATAAAATAGGGATCCTTATTTAAGTCAATAGTTTCTAATGCAAGTTGCCTTAAACGTTCTCTGCGGTCTCTGTTGCTTTCTGACCACGAAGCAACACCGCCTCCTCCAGTTTTGCCGCCAGGCCGATTTTGGAAATCCATTTTTACGATTAAATCTCACTACTTGTGGTTAAAGACAAACTTCTATATGCACATAGTTTGTTTACATCCGTACACCTTTCGACAAGGCAATCGACATTTTCTTTTTCCCCTTCTCTTGTGGATGCAGCAATGCACACTACTGCCAACTAGTGACAGTGCTCAGAATGGCTTATCTTCAAAACTGTTATTTCAACAGCTGGTTACAATTGTGTCACAGGCCTTTGTCACTGGCGGAGCTAGTTTACATACGCACTTATACATAGAGGTGACTGGTATCACAATGAATATGGGGTTCCAAGATTGTGACACGAGAATGTAAACATAAACAAAGAAAGCCAGCGAAAGAGAGTCATAGTAAAAATTTAACATCATCCCGTTAACTTGATGAAATACCAATGGCTGCGGAGAAAAGTATTCTTAGTCTTCGATTTAACCAGGATCAAGGTAGCCTTCAGTTGACTTTTGACATGTCAATAAAACTTATATCATTAACTACGTCATTTCTCATTTTTAGGATGTTTCGCATGTTGCATGGAATCAGGTCTCCGAATTTATAATGTAGAACCATTAGTTGAAAAAGCTCACTTGGAGAATGACATAATGGGTAGTATAGCCATAGCTGAAATGCTTTGGCGAACGAATGTCATAGCTATTGTTGGTGGTGGTACGAGGCCCAAGTTTGCAGAGAATACGGTTTTAATTTATGACGACCTAATGAAGAAATTTGTAATGGAAGTTACATTTACTAGTCCAATTAAGGCTGTTAGATTACGCAGAGACAAGTAAGGGACAGAGACAATTATGTTATTAATCTGTAAAATGCATAAGAATTGTGCGTTTATTCACATAGGAATGATCTTGTATGGTAGAATGATAGTGGCACTTCAGAGAGAGATTCATGTCTTTTCATTTCCTATGCCTACACGGCGATTACTTACTTTGGAAACAAGAGATAATCCAAAGGGCCTGGTTGAAGTTGCGACACTAGCAACTGCCCAAAGGCAGTTATTAGCTTTTCCTGGTCACAAGCTTGGAAGTGTACAGCTCATTGACCTTGGTGCTACAGAAGCAGGAAGTTCAAGTGCTCCAGCAACTTTGGCAGCCCATCAAGTAATTATGCTTCATTGTTTTCATTCCAATTATTATAGTCATGTTACCCCACAAATCAACCATTCTATTAGGGTGCTCTAGCCTGTCTTGCAGTTAACAGCAGTGGCACTATGGTTGCCACAGCATCTGCGCAAGGTACACTGGTTAGAGTTTGGGATAGTGTACGAAGACATTTGTTGGTAGAACTTAGAAGAGGAGCAGATCCTGCCACTCTCTATTGGTATGAATGCTCCATAGTTATAAACATATCTACATTCATATTGATTTCAATAAGTATTTTTTGTAGCATTACATTCAGCAGAGATTCAGAATTTCTGTGTGCATCCAGTGATAAGGGCACTGTTCACATATTTGCTCTGAAAGACACTCATTTAAATAGGCGATCGACGTATGTTAAACTTTTAACTATGTGCTATATTTCATAACAAGAGATATAAGTATTGAATGCTTTTGTAGGTTTTCAAAAATGGGCTTTTTGGGAAATTATGTGGAAAGTCAGTGGGCACTAGCAACATTTACAGTACCACCGGAATGTGCGTGTGTTTGCGCATTTGGTACAAGGAGTTCTGTCATAGGTATATATTACAATGCACCAATAGTATTTTTACTATGCTTATTAAATATTATTTTGCAGCTGTCTGCTTAGACGGAACATTCCACAAGTATGTGTTCACTGCTGATGGAAATTGCAATCGCGAAGCATTCGATGTATTCCTAGATGTTTGTAATGATGATGATTTTTAACATAGAGCGTGTTATACCCTAAGTAACAAGGATTTTGCGCGCACAGAAGTTTCTAGTCATAATATAGAGACTTCCCTGAGCAACTCTTTGTACAGTGATAGAATTATGTTATTGATTGTAAAGTGTATGGATGTGGAACTGCTCGAAGTACCAAGTGAACCCTGTTTTGGTCAATTTTATATGTAATACTTCTACAATAATTTATATTTTCTTCATAGTTGAATGTAAGTTAAAAACAATAAAACTTTATTTTGTACAATAAGTAATTAACATGCTATTTTCTAACTACTAGTTAGCACTGTCTTCTTTTGTTGTTTTAACTTTCGCTTGCTCTGAAAATTATCACCATTCAGAAATGTATTACAATTATATAAATCAATAATACTTACTGTACGGATGTGGGAAAGTCATGGGCACTACTATACAGCTGACTACTGCGGTTATAAAACCAGCTAAAAATAGGTGGTACCTGTATCCCACTAAACGAATGGCCATTGTTTCTCTCAACTGTATATCTGAAGCATTAAATTTCAAATTTCTCTTCAAATTGAATGTTTCACTCAGATGCTTTCTGCAATAACCCGAACAATAAATCTTCTGCACTTTTTCTTACATTAACGTATTATTATTATATTTTCCTATCACGATGAAAGATTTAGTATTTATTAAAATGTTCATACAATAGGTTAACCCTGTATTGTCGTAATTTCTATAATTGATGTAATTCTTAGTATCAATATCTCAGATACTTACAATGTTGGATTGCACAAGATATCAGTTACTTTCCCATGCCAATGCTAGATGGCGCAGTACTTTTGGGTGTTTCTCGATAGTGCTCGGTTAATACCAAGTTAGAATATAAGGAACTCAGAACCAGATGCAAGTGTACTTGCTTCGGCAGTACATATACTAAAATTGGAACGATACAGAGAAGATTAGCATGGCCCCTGCGCAAGGATGACACGCAAAATCGTGAAGCGTTCCACATTTTTTTGATGAATTGAGTTGTGTATTATAGAACATTATTGAACGAATATCAAATATCAGAAAATTTTATTTAATTCTCTTAGAGGACTTATCATATAAATTATCTTCTCTTTTTAATAATGTTTGATTGTCTGTATAAAGAATTAAAAGTTTTTTATGTAGATATATCTACTAAAAGTGTGATGTTTGGCCTGGTTTTCTCATGAGAACAGAAAATAAGACATATGTGTGATACACAAAGTTCTGTATTCGCTTAGTTTCGGAACACACGATCATATAGCTCTAGATTCCTGTAGATATGATAGTGAAAGGGAAGGGATAGAGAGCAGCGAGGAAGAACGGTTAGAAGGAGTCGCGACGCAGAAGGCCGCGGGAGAAGAAGCAGCAGCTTGTTGCAAAATGGCCACGTCCGACTCCAAAGCGCCTCTGCGAACCGTAAAGAGGGTCCAATTCGGTATAATCTCTCCA
Organism: Ectemnius cavifrons; assembly: GCA_964023945.1. Lineage (NCBI taxonomy): Eukaryota > Metazoa > Arthropoda > Insecta > Hymenoptera > Crabronidae > Ectemnius > Ectemnius cavifrons. Next base: position 12,889,918 of record OZ030380.1, read on the forward strand.
GATGAAATAGTAAGTGATACTCGCGTGCCCGGTGAATTGTGGATTGCGCGTATCGCCGAGGTGTTTCAGAGGCCTTTCTCGGTGGGCGGACATTACGCTCAGCCGATGCTGATTACTCGATGTTACCTCCAAACAGCCGCGCGTGTTTTCCTCATAGTGCAATTCCCTCGCGCGGGTGTACAATCCTTTGGAACTGTATGAAAAGCAACAGTGATTAAATAAATTGCCTTGAATTTACTAAAACTACGATTGCACTACGATTTACCCCTCCCACTTATTGTTCAACGCGAAATTTATATAGGAAATATTGGAGTTTCATCATGAGCTTGATAAACTTTGCGTCTGATCTTTCCAGCGGCGTATGTCTGTTACTGATGGAGGAATACGATTTCCCGAGACGATGGAGGGTGGTAGACCCAAGCTCGGGGGACTCATGGACCCCAGGCAGGGTGTTATTGACAGAAATTCTAAATGTCAGACATGTGCTGGTAATATGACCGAATGTCCAGGCCATTTCGGCCATATAGACCTAGCAAAGCCAGTGTTTCACGTTGGCTTTATAACAAAGACAATAAAGATCTTAAGATGCGTGTGCTTTTATTGTTCAAAACTACTTGTTAGCCCAGTAAGTAAAACTTAGTGATATCAATGGAATCGCACATTGCTCGCGTGAGTTATTACAACTCCTCAAAATAATGTTTCATTTACAGCACAACCCAAAAATTAAGGAAATTGTTATGAAAACAAAGGGACAACCACGTAAACGGCTTACATTTGTTTATGATCTATGTAAGAGCAAGAATATTTGCGAGGGTGGTGATGAGATGGATATCAATAAGGAGAATCCAGAACAGCAACACGCGGACAAGAAGCCTGGGCACGGTGGTTGTGGAAGATACCAGCCCAATCTCAGAAGATCAGGATTAGATGTTACAGCGGAGTGGAAGCATGTGAATGAAGATTCTCAAGAGAAGAAGATGGTTCTTACTGCTGAAAGAGCATGGGAGATTCTGAAGCACATTACGGATGAAGAATCATTTATCCTTGGGATGGATCCGAAGTTCGCAAGACCTGATTGGATGGTAGTTACGGTTCTTCCTGTACCTCCATTGTCCGTCAGACCAGCAGTAATTATGTATGGATCTGCCAAAAATCAGGATGACTTGACACATAAATTGGCAGATATAATAAAAGCAAACAATGAGTTGCTGAGGAACGAACAAGCAGGTGCAGCCGCACACGTTATATCGGAAAATATTAAAATGTTACAATTCCACGTAGCAACATTAGTAGACAATGATATGCCTGGAATGCCAAGAGCAATGCAAAAATCTGGGAAACCTCTAAAGGCTATTAAAGCAAGATTAAAAGGAAAGGAAGGTCGAATAAGAGGAAATCTTATGGGAAAGCGTGTAGATTTCTCCGCACGTACTGTCATTACACCTGATCCTAATTTACGAATTGATCAAGTAGGTGTGCCTCGTAGTATTGCTCAAAACTTAACATTTCCCGAGATTGTTACACCATTTAACATTGATAAAATGCAAGAGTTAGTTAGGCGAGGAAATTCACAATATCCAGGAGCAAAATATATAGTTAGGGACAATGGTGAAAGAATAGATTTGCGTTTCCATCCTAAACCATCTGATTTACATCTTCAATGCGGCTATCGCGTAGAACGACATATTAGAGATGGCGATCTTGTTATATTCAATCGTCAACCCACTCTTCACAAGATGAGTATGATGGGTCATAGGGTTAAAGTTTTACCATGGAGTACATTCCGTATGAATTTAAGTTGTACATCACCATATAACGCCGATTTTGATGGGGACGAGATGAACTTACATGTACCGCAGTCAATGGAGACACGAGCAGAAGTGGAGAATATTCACGTTACCCCACGTCAGATTATTACACCACAGGCTAACAAGCCTGTCATGGGTATTGTACAGGATACCCTGACTGCTGTACGAAAAATGACAAAGAGGGATGTCTTTATTGAGAAAGAACAAATGATGAATATCCTTATGTTCTTACCGAGTTGGGATGGAAAAATGCCCCAACCATGTATATTAAAGCCAAAACCATTATGGACTGGCAAGCAGATATTCTCCCTGATTATTCCTGGCAATGTGAACATGATCCGAACGCACAGTACACATCCAGATGAGGAAGATGATGGACCATACAAGTGGATTTCTCCTGGAGATACAAAAGTAATGGTAGAACATGGTGAATTGGTAATGGGTATTCTTTGCAAGAAGACACTCGGTACATCTGCGGGATCATTGCTTCATATTTGTATGTTGGAATTGGGGCACGAAGTATGCGGCAGATTTTACGGAAACATTCAGACTGTGATTAATAACTGGCTCTTGCTGGAAGGTCACTCCATCGGTATCGGTGATACCATTGCCGATCCACAGACTTACTTGGAAATCCAGAAGGCCATTAAGAAAGCCAAAGAAGATGTAATAGAGGTAATTCAGAAAGCCCATAATATGGAACTGGAACCTACTCCGGGTAACACACTCAGGCAGACCTTCGAAAATCAAGTGAACAGAATTTTGAACGACGCTCGTGACAAAACTGGTGGTTCTGCCAAGAAATCCTTGACTGAGTACAACAATCTAAAAGCTATGGTAGTATCAGGATCAAAAGGATCGAACATTAATATCTCTCAGGTTATTGCTTGTGTGGGTCAACAAAACGTTGAAGGAAAGCGTATTCCATTTGGTTTTCGTAAGAGAACACTACCACATTTCATCAAGGACGATTACGGTCCCGAGTCAAGAGGATTCGTCGAGAATTCATATCTTGCTGGTCTTACTCCGTCTGAATTTTACTTTCACGCTATGGGAGGTCGTGAAGGTCTTATCGATACTGCTGTAAAAACTGCAGAAACTGGATACATTCAGCGTCGTTTGATAAAGGCTATGGAGTCTGTAATGGTACATTACGATGGCACTGTCAGAAATTCCGTAGGACAACTCATTCAGCTCCGTTACGGTGAGGACGGTCTTTGCGGAGAAACAGTCGAATTCCAAAATTTACCAACAATAAAACTAAGTAATAAGGCCTTTGAGAAGAAATTCAAGTTTGATCCAACCAATGAAAGGTACCTTCGCCGTATCTTCAGTGAAGAAATCGTGAGAGAGATGATGGGATCGGGAGAAGTAATCTCCGAGTTGGAAAGAGAATGGGAACAATTGAATCGGGATCGTGCTGTACTGCGAGAGATCTTCCCAAGTGGTGAATCTAAAGTTGTACTGCCCTGCAACTTGCAAAGGATGATTTGGAATGTACAGAAAATCTTCCACATAAATAAACGTGCGCCCACAGATCTAAGTCCTATGAGAGTAATACAAGGAGTTAAAGATCTGTTGGAGAAATGTATAATCGTGGCTGGAGAAGATAGACTAAGTAAGCAGGCCAACGAAAATGCAACCTTACTATTCCAATGTCTAGTACGATCCACATTATGCACGAAATGTGTTTCCGAAGAATTCCGATTATCCAGCGAAGCATTTGAGTGGCTCATTGGAGAAATTGAGACAAGATTCCAACAAGCACAAGTATCACCTGGTGAAATGGTGGGTGCGTTGGCTGCTCAATCTCTCGGTGAACCTGCAACCCAGATGACACTGAACACTTTCCATTTTGCTGGTGTATCGTCGAAGAACGTAACCCTCGGTGTACCAAGATTGAAGGAAATTATAAATATCAGTAAGAAACCAAAGGCTCCCTCACTTACAGTATTTTTAACTGGAGCTGCGGCGAGGGATGCTGAGAAGGCAAAGAACGTGCTGTGTCGTCTCGAACATACAACTTTGAGAAAAGTCACAGCTAACACTGCGATCTACTATGATCCTGACCCACAAAACACTGTCATTGCTGAGGATCAAGAGTTCGTCAATGTCTATTATGAAATGCCTGACTTCGATCCAACCAAGATATCACCTTGGTTGTTACGTATTGAATTGGACAGAAAGAGAATGACTGATAAGAAATTGACCATGGAGCAAATAGCTGAGAAGATCAATGCTGGTTTTGGAGACGATTTGAATTGTATCTTCAACGACGACAATGCTGAGAAATTAGTTCTGCGTATTAGAATAATGAATAGCGACGACAATAAATTCCAAGATAGTGAAGAGGAGACAGTCGACAAGATGGAAGACGACATGTTCCTTCGTTGTATCGAAGCGAACATGCTCAGTGACATGACTTTGCAGGGTATTGAAGCTATAGGAAAAGTATACATGCATTTACCACAGACCGACGCCAAGAAACGCATAGTGATTACCGACACTGGCGAATTTAAAGCCATAGCGGAGTGGTTATTGGAAACAGACGGTACAAGTTTAATGAAAGTATTGAGCGAACGGGATGTCGACCCTGTAAGAACATTCAGTAACGACATTTGTGAGATATTCCAAGTATTGGGAATAGAGGCTGTGAGAAAATCTGTGGAGAAAGAAATGAATGCTGTCTTGCAATTCTATGGCCTTTACGTAAACTATCGTCATCTTGCCTTGCTTTGTGATGTTATGACGGCAAAGGGTCATTTGATGGCTATTACACGTCACGGAATAAATCGACAAGATACTGGAGCACTCATGAGGTCAGTTAACTAACAATAACAAAATTCTAGTAAAGGTTCGTTCCCAAACTTAAGCCTACATGTTCGTAAATTACAGGTGTTCGTTTGAGGAAACAGTAGATGTGTTGTTGGATGCTGCTTCTCATGCAGAGGTAGATCCAATGAGAGGAGTATCTGAGAATATCATTATGGGACAGTTACCACGTATTGGAACAGGTACATAATTTGAATTAATTAGATCACTAAAAATGCTGGATGTCCATTACATGAAACTCTATTGCATGTTATGTTACAGGTTGTTTCGACCTATTATTGGATGCTGAGAAATGTAAAGCTGGTATTGAAATCCCCATGGCAGTTGGTGCTGGGGTAATGGGAACTGCTGGAATGTTCTTTGGCAGTGTGGCTACACCTAGTATGAGTCCTCAGATGACTCCATGGATGGGTTCCACACCTGGCTATGGAGCATCTAGTATGTCACCAGGTACGTTTCTTACATTATGGGTATTCTATTTTAATGTGTAAAGAATTGTTGTATCAATAACAAAATATTTTTGTGAACAGCGTTAGGTAGTGGTATGACACCTGGAGGTGCTTGCTTCTCTCCATCTGGAGCGTCAGATGCGTCTGGCTTGTCACCAGCGTATTCAGCATACTCTCCACAGCCAGGCAGTCCTGGAAGTCCAGGACCAAGTATGAGTCCATACCCAATGTCACCAGCTGGTGGCGCGTCCCCAAGTTATTCGCCCACATCACCGGCGTATCTACCAACTTCACCAAGCATGACACCTTCGAGTCCCAACTACTCGCCTACGAGTCCAACTTATTCGCCGACAAGTCCGAATTATTCACCTACTAGTCCAAGCTATTCTCCAACGTCTCCGAGCTATTCACCAACTTCTCCCAGTTACTCGCCCACAAGTCCAAGTTACTCCCCAACGTCACCGAGCTACTCACCGACATCACCGAGCTACTCACCGACTTCGCCGAGTTATTCACCTACGAGTCCAAGCTATTCTCCAACGAGTCCAAGCTATTCACCTACAAGTCCATCGTATTCTCCAACGTCACCGAGTTATTCGCCAACATCACCGAGCTATTCTCCAACAAGTCCATCGTACTCGCCGACGTCACCGAGTTACTCTCCCACAAGTCCAAGCTATTCTCCAACAAGTCCCAGTTATTCTCCAAGCTCACCAAATTATACACCGGCATCACCATCGTATTCCCCTACAAGTCCAAGTTATTCCCCCAGTTCGCCACAATACTCACCTGCTAGTCCAAGCTATTCACCTAGTAGTCCAAAATATTCACCAACGAGCCCAAGCTATTCTCCGACTTCGCCGTCGTTTGCGGGTACCTCTCCACAGTACACTCCAGCGAGTCCAACTTATTCACCAACAAGTCCAACATACTCGCCGACGAGTCCATCGTACTCTCCAAGTTCACCACAGCATACTGCGTCAGGCAGTACACGGTATTCGCCAAGTAGTCCAAATTATTCTCCTACAAGTCCCACTTACTCTCCAACGAGTCCTCAGTACTCTCCATCAAGTACAAAGTACTCGCCAACGAGTCCGACTTACACACCGACCAGCCCAAGTTATTCACCAACGAGTCCGACTTATTCGCCTCCAGTACCAGGATACTCACCAACGAGTCCAACGTATTCACCTGCGTCTCCAGCGTACGAAACGGATGACTAAGGAGTATTACACATATCTGTGTGAAATGTTCATGTTAAATACTTATTGTCACATAGGTATAAGTACGATAAGTTGTAATTACGGTGGCTATAGTTCCAAATTTTCTAAGGTCGCAAATATATATTTAGTGTATAAATTTATGCACGACTTTTGTATAACTATGGCATCTACACTTGTAGAAATCCACACGAGATGATTATCAAGTTTTGAAAAACGGAGAAAGTTTAAAGACAATTTAGTTTAATTGAGGGAAGAGTTATGCAGAAAGGGCGGAAATAGCGCTTATGATTATTTATTACATTTATGTATGACTCCGTGGCATTTTGAATAAAATGACAGACATGTTTTAGTAAAACTGGGGCATTTAGCAACTAAATGACGTTTATCAGATGCGTAAAGGAAGGTGATGTAGAAGATGGAGAATCAAAGCGTATGTTGAGGGTCTTCTTTCTACGCTCCCACCGCGTAGGTAAGCCGCTCGTGTTCGATAGAGTATCGTGTTACAGTTTGTAGAGTGTGAACCAAGAGGAAAACCGGTTCAGGGTTTGCACTCATGGCGTGCAGTGCGAGACGCGCCTCGTCATGAATCGCGAGCGGATACCGCTTCTTTTCAAAGATGTCAATTCCGATTTGTCACTGTTCTTTGCTACTTTGTGCGTCATAGACATATTTGGTGTCTTCCCGATTATTGCGTTACCACGTGCAATAGTGCAGTGCGGTAAGTTTTTAATTTGTCTGTTTTTCCTTTCTCAATCGTAGACATTGCCCGGTATTGTAAATACTCGGCGCACAGCGTATATTTTTCCAAGTCGCGTTTGCGCGTTTGTGAATATTATCCCTGTAGTGATGGTAAGAACTTGTAAACATTTGCAAAAGCATTGCGAACACATTTTATACATTATAACTTTAATACGTAAGGATATAGTATATATTATATGATACACAGTCGCAGTGTTTATTTTCTTATATTATTTCAATATAGAGATCTTTCAAAAAATTATTTTATTTTATCATTAAGAGACCTGTCTGTCTGCAGAAGCACACGCAGACTATGTGCGGCTGATGTAAAGATCACGAGAAAGTTTATTATGTATGGGAAATAAATAAAGTTCGTTAACTTGTTAAGTGTTTGCAATATTGTTACACCCTTGTCAAATCACAGTGTCACAATGTACGGCTGTGCAGTTTAACATATATAATGTGTCTCTAGAAAGGCGGATTACTTTGATTGATACCTCTGCTAATGCGCAACTACTTCTGATATACACGGTGCAACTTGTTTCAGGATTGTACGGCATTCCTCTAGTTCTTGTTGTGTTCGGTTTACAAATATACACCGCAGTTTTACTTGGCAAGTCATGGATCATCGCTACATCTCTCAATCCTCGAATAATGCGCCGCAATCGGTATGATCCCCAATCCTACCCGCTTGTACTGTGGCTTACGATTTGTGTGTAATTTTTTTACAGGCATCCTTTATCTGCGGTGACCGAAATGACATTGGGTCCACGTGCAAGGAACTTGGTCTCCATACTCTTAGACGTTACGGTGTTCGGTTGTGGTATTCCCAATCTTTTAGTCGGTACGATCACAATTGGTCACATAATTCACGACTTTTGATAAAACTGTCTAATAACACTGTTTCTGTTTCAGCATCGCAGAATTTACAGTTGTTCGGGCTGAAAGTCTCGGGACAGCGATTTGATCTATCCTTTTGTTATTGGCTTCTGGTTGTCGGTGTTCTGCTATGCCCGCTTATGTGGCTCGGAAGTCCCCGGGACATGAAGTAACATGATCTCTTTTGCTATCACTTACAAACACTAGTCTCATATACTTACATGAATCCATTCCCGTTTTCATTTGATTTGAAATACTTTACGCATTAATTTATTCTGTTGGGAATACATCCTTGAAACCCCCTCGATCGAAAGGGGATTTCATAACTATTTTATGTAATTAATTGCAGATGGCTTGCGTCACTCTCATGCGTGGCAGTAATTATAACGGCATCATTAATATGGTGGTGTATCATTACCGATGACCGCGAGATGGATGTGTTGCCAGTGCCAACATCTCCGACCTGGGATAAATTCATTTCTGGGTACGGAATTCAAATGTCTCACGATGAAATATAATTCTAATTCTCTTGAATAATTAATAATAGATTTGAATTTAATAATATCTACAGTTATGGGATGTTAGCATTTCAATTCGACGTTCATCCAACATTGATGACTGTCCAAGTGGATATGCGCCGGCCTCAAGCTATTAATAAGGCAGTCGGAATTTCCTTTTTAGGTAAACATATATTAATTTCACCCGAATAATTCAGAGTATATAATACTTTTTATATTTTAGTCAGTGGTTCATTATTCGCGGTGACAACGGGCTTAACAGTGTGGAAGTACGGTGGTAGCACAACAGCGAATGTCTTGCAAATCGTACCACCTGGCCTAACAGTGAGCGCGGCAATTCTCCTATCGGCTCTTCAATTATGCCTATCAAGTGCTTTGGGCCATTCAGCACTTTTTCTCCACCTTGAGGACAAATGTCACGTACAAAGAAGTACGAACTATTTTTAGAAATAGACAACATTCAGATTTGGGGATTGTAATCCTTCTCCTTTGCAGGCTTTGGATGGAAAAGATGTGCAATGAGATCAGCGATAGTCTTTCTCGGTGTGGCTGTTGGGGAATCTGTGCCCCGTTTCGATATTGTAATGGCTTTAATCGGAGGCACTTTAACAGGGCCATTGGTTTTCATACTTCCACCCCTTATGTACTCCAAAGCATTAGAGCTAAAGGCACGATCTATGCAAATGTCCAGCCCCGAAGTGTACTCGGGGGCGGAAAGACGACGAAGTCTTGGCGGAGTACCACCTGATCCAAGGGTTCATTCTAGATCAGTTTACTATGGTTTCCTGGGAGTGACGAAGGCCGAGCCCCACCGATATTCTTACATTTATTACGACGATTTAAATAATCCTGCCGAGGAGGCTTCCACTGATTACTCAGACATTGAGGACGATGAAAACAGAAGTGCAGCATCTAACAAACTTCTAATGGCCAGGAGATATTCCGACAGTAGGCCAATCATTGTGGATGCCACCCAACCTTGTAGAATTCGAAGAAGAACAAATGTAACAATACAAGAACCTGTCGGTGAATCAGTTACACGTTGTAGTCTTAAAACTCTGGTTAATTTGTTTGGATATCTGGTGGTTTTGTTCGGCATTGTTATCACGATTTCATCGACGTACATTAATGTTAAGAATACTATACGCTACGTGCGATTTACTCCACCCTGCATTGTCAATGCTAGCATTATAGAATTTCCGACCTAACTTTGGGGGATAGATTATAATGTATAAAGTCTCTCGCTCCATATTGCAGCATCATATCTCATGAAGAGTTTAATATGTTAACTGCATTGTGCTTTATTGGGTGGTTGTCATACTCATAACTCCATTAACATGAACTTTATAGCATGCCTCAATTTGATAATAGTTTATAATATAATTTTCCAAGTAATAATGACTCTTGTCTTGCAACCTTTCTATCCCGTATCCACCTTCATTTGAATCCGCGGTAGGTGCACTACGATCGCATATCGACTTCAACGCGGGAAGACGGTTCTATATGTTAATTTAAAAGCTTGTAACAAGAAAATAACAGCGTATCTTCCGCTTGTTATAAGATTGCGAACATCAACTTTAATATTCCAAGCTGTGAAGCGCGACAGGTTTAGTACACGCGACTCTCGCAAAGCAAAATGCAAATCTAAGCAGCGCGCCTGATAAGATATATTCGAGTTGCAATCGGGTTCTATAGCTATAGCGTGCAAACCAAGGAGGTGGTGGGGATGATTCTCAGCCAACCTGTATTGTTCCAAAATCCTGTTCACATCATCGGGTCGTGATCGTCAGATCTTGCTTGCCTGTGCTGTCCGCGCGAAACGAGTGCACCAGGCTTTGTCACAAAATACATTTCCCTCGAGGATTTTTGCTGCTGCGCTCGTTCGCCCGAATAGAACAGCGATCCAAGATCGCACACACACGAAAATGATCCCGAGCTGCATCAGGAACGTTGGTGCTCAAGTGTCACGGCGGAACGTAAGTCCATAACGTAATAGACTACAAATGACCTCTAGCTCTACTCGTTACTTGCCAACACGTTCTATGCCAGGGTCTCGCTATAATTTCTGCTCGTGCCGAGTGCTGCTCACATCACATAATCGAATGTCTTGTCTCATTTTTTCTCGTATACCCTGCCCTCTCACCAGTATGGGAGCTGGAAGCAGGTAATTATGTGTCAAGATCTAATAGTGCCTTTTCTGTTCACCAATTTCGATATTGCATTTTGTCAGTTGCGCTTCGGACAATGTTTTTTTTATTTTTTATTTTTTATTTGACTGAAGAATTGTTGAGAGTGACGTTTATGTACCTTTCATGGTATTTGTTTTATTATGGATGTGAATCGTTTGTGCTTAATTGATATATATTGTATAGAACACATTACAGATTTGGATCGAAGTTGATCTGTTCCATTGTCATTCCTCTCTTTTATATTTACAGGCGGTGTGTTCTTTCCTCAACAAGAAGAATAATTATGCCACAGAAGCCTCCTTCGAGACCAAGCCTTTCCGTTTACACAAATTGGATAGTGGCCCTTCTACTCATGTGAAAGTCACCAGGGATGAGGCCATCGAATTGTATAGGAAATTGCATACCATTCGCAGAATGGAAACTGCAGCGGGCAATCTTTACAAGGAAAAGATTGTCAGAGGTTTCTGTCACTTGTATTCTGGACAAGTAAGTTTTATTTGAATGCTTTTGTCGAAACTCTCAATGTTTTTCAATAACTTTATTCCTCACTTTATAGGAAGCTTGCGCTGTTGGTATGAAAGCTGCCTTGAGAGAACAAGATGCTGTGATCACAGCTTATCGTGCTCACGGATGGACGTACCTAATGGGTATTAAACCATTTGGTGTCTTGGCTGAATTGACTGGCAAGAAAGGTGGTAACGCGAAAGGCAAAGGTGGTTCCATGCACATGTACTCCAAAAATTTCTATGGTGGTAACGGCATTGTTGGTGCTCAGGTTTGTGCCATTTTTTTATGTGCTACATTGGTACCGAATCATTTAAACATATAAAATACTTTTGTATTTCTAGGTGCCATTGGGTGTTGGAATTGCCTTTGCCCAAAAGTACATGAATACAGGTGGAGTGTGTCTTGCATTGTATGGTGATGGTGCAGCTAATCAAGGTCAAGTATTTGAGGTGTACAACATGGCTAAATTATGGGATCTGCCTTGTATCTTTGTATGCGAAAATAATGGATATGGTATGGGTACCAGTGTCGATCGTGCATCTGCTAGCACAGACTATTATACAAGGGGAGATTATGTTCCTGGCATTTGGGTATGTATAATATGCTTGCAATATTTTTCTATGGAATTATGCTTTTCATAACTTTGGATTTAAATTTCTTCTCAGGTGGATGGTATGGATGTATTGGCAGTAAGGGAAGCTACTCGATTTGCCATCAACCACTGCACATCTGGGAAAGGGCCAATCGTGATGGAGACTATGACTTACAGATACAGTGGTCACAGTATGTCTGATCCTGGAACCAGTTATCGTACTCGAGAGGAAGTACAAGAAGTACGACAAACTCGGGATCCTCTCACAAGTTTCAAAGAACGAGTTCTGAATTCGAATTTAATGACTGCTGAAGAGATAAAAGTATGTTCGTTACAAGATCGGTTTTTATTTGAAAGTTCAAATATGATTTCCTGATAAATGTTCTTCTTTTTCCATAGTCCATGGAAACCGAAATCCGAAAGGAAGTAGATGATGCTGTCAAAGCAGCAAAGGCCGATTCAGAGATTCCATTGAGCGAACTCACTGCCGACGTATACGCAGATTGCAGGGAAAAAGAAATTCGCAATATAACACCGTTCCAGCCATTAACACACACTAGGTTGGGACCAGCTGTTAACGCTTAAAGAAGATACTCCAAAACACCTAAGGCCATTCAATTAACGTTTTTGTTAGTTGATGCCATGTGAATCTAATATACCTGCCACTGTCAAACCTTAGTCTGTAATTGATTACAATTATAGAACCAACACCGCCTTAAATGGTAGGCGTGTAGCGACGCATTATCGGGAATAATCACCTGCGGGTCAGTTGTATATACACCATGTATATTTATTTACCTTATAGACACAGGTACTATAAGAGAGAAAAAGTTCAACATGCCAGCTCGATCTGACGGTATGGAAAAAATCCGTGATTGGATCGTAGCCCAAATAAGCGATAGTCATATGTGTATATATTATGCTCAAAGTCGCGGAGACTTGATAAAGTGGACACATTTCCAATTTGAAGTTTAATAAATTATTTAACCTTCAACTAGTAGTACATAATTTCGAAAAATTGCTCAATTGTTTTTTAGTATTTTTTTTATCGTTACGGAACTATGATTGAATAATGGAACTCTATTATATATCAATTTTCCTAAGGGACATCTGCCCTACATTCAAGAACGTTTCGTGTCATTATGCAACCAAGAAATTTTCCAAAATTAGCGGCATGCCGACTGTGCGATGTAACCACCACGCGTCGTCACTAAGTTTTGTGCTGTGATAGCGCAACCCCATTTACGAACGCACGGATATTCGCGTGAGAAATGTCCATCGTTCTATCCTTGTCCCGGTTGTGAGCAACTCGTGTTTGACCGGTGCTGTACATTGATCGGCGCATTCGCACTGACACGCACGGGATTGGATCCTCTGTGGTCGTGCAACTCACGGAAGTCTTTCTCGCGAACGAGTAACGGGAAGCGAAGCTCCCAAGAAAGAAGGAAGGATGGCCTCCGCAGGAAAGTCGGATATCAGCTCGATGCTACAGAAGCTCGGCCTGATACCAGTCACGAAATGTAACCTCGCCAAAGTCTACGCACCGGCAATCGGTGTCGCCTCGTATTCCATGCTATCGCTCAAAGTTATGAATCCGAACTCCCTTGCAAGGTAAATCGCTGGAATATTCCAGCTCATTTCATTATTAATTAACCCTCGTGGAATACATATGACGGTCCCATGATACCGGGGATATTACGTAATCAGCCTAGTGAACGCTCTGTTTTGCTTAATCTGAAGTTTTCTAGTCGACCATAACAAGACTGCTTATTTTCACTCCGCAGTAGGGAATGAATTCTTAAAAGGGCGACGTCACATCTTTGGAGTACTCTCGTGAATTTGCAACAATTTCATTCTGTATATTCTACTCATATATTTTGCTGTACTCCAAACAGTAATTGCGTCATGTTATAGATATTCGCGATTAAAGAACATTTAATTAAAGAGTTATTCATAAACTCTTACGTGATTTGGAAGCTAAATATATAAAAATATATTATTACATTTTCAGAGTATTACCGAACAAAGATGTCACAAATATTTTATTGGTAACCGCCTTCCTCGGCACATCCTCGTACATGTACACACGTGACCATCTGAAAGAAGCACCTGGATGGACAAGAGTTGTATACAGGTATGGGATTGCATTGCCAGTCTCATTAATTATTTGCCTAGTCCATGGAAAACTAACATAAAAATTTGTATTTGACAGTGCAAGTGGATCGATGTTGCTACTCTTTGGATCAGTCTTGGGATGGGCTGTACTCCGTAGTATTATACCTCCAAACCCTACACATTGTTCAATTGTTGGCCTTGTTTCTGGTATTGCACTGATGAAGGTTACCTCAAGCTACCTCAACTTTGTGGACGAACAAGTTAAGAGGAAGTAAGCCTCTACCATTTTTATATTCGTTGTAACATCATTATTGTTAAAAAGTGTTATGAAACTCGATAATATTTTATGAGTAAATAACTGAATCATGTTGGATTGTGAACAATACAGTAATACCATAACATAACATGCGATCAATGTGATTTGCACGTTTGCACATTTTATATGGTCCATCTATTGCGGTAGGAGGCAGCGTGACAAATTATGTTAAATATTATACATGTGTAGAAGACACTCTGTTTCTCTTTCATTTTGCTACCCATGAACGGATGTGTCCCGAGAGAATGTGGCTTAGACGAATCGCCTTGAAATAAAGAAGTAGTGCAAACGACGGTGAGAATTTTGATTTTGTTATCTTTCATTTTATTAGCAAACCTTACTCGTAAATAAAATAAAACTTCACTACAATATACAAGGAGATGCTCACTTAACTAAGACATGTGACACTCGGGCTAGTCACATCAGGCACTCACATGATTATACCCGCGGCACGCTGCGCGAGAAACAATGGTAATAAATAATCGGAATGTGACGATAAGGCATTCGAAACGCGTCAGTACGAATCGAGTCGGATCGATCGAGCAACTCACCCTCGAGCAATTCCGCTCGTACACTTAACGGTAATTTATACCGTCAGGATACAATGTACGTTACCGAAGCTCCTCCCACTTCCATCTACGTGTACACTTTCTCGCATTTTCTTTTTCGGACTTTCCACTTGCAATCTTTCTTTTTCCTAGAATACGTTATTGACAACTATTGCATTGTAGAAATCGGATCGAAGCAGTGTTGCACCAGCGCGAGCAGGATCTTTATCGGAAAAATACCGCTCTCGCAGCGTAGCAGGATGCAGGTGGGAAAAGGGGAATCATAATCATTGCATCCCGTGTTTGCACGCGATTGCCATTGACTTCGGGTACTACCAACGATAATGATAAATTGCACTCGTCAATAATGTCCGCCGCCTATACACACACGTCAGGAAAACCCTATCAGGCAACATACGAGAAAGTTGACCTTAGAGCGAGCGTCCGGCTATGATAGCCCAATTATCCTATTCACCTTGATGCCCTCAAACGCCTTAAGTCTTCGTCCCAGTTCAACCAGCGAGAACTCCGAAGCTCGACAGATTCATAAATACAAAAATACAAGATACTAGACGAACGTACAAAGTATGCGCGAGTTTAAATAACCGAGCGGGGCAAGAGATTCCCCCGTATCAGCTAACTATGATCTAAGAAGTAAATGATTATTAGTTCATATGTGGGGATCCATAAGTCATCAGTAAGAATCTTGGTCTAGTGTGTAGGTCATGGGCTGCCGCCGTGGAGTCCGTGACAACGCGATCTTAAACCTAAGTCGAATATATCACATATTCCGCCGACAAGGGGTCGCTTCTTCTTCAAACCAAGTCCTTGAAATAATGTTTTGGATGTCGAACAATCCTTTTCATCGACAAGAAACTCCTTAGGCAGATAGCTTGGTTTGCTCTCCTAAAATGTCCTTAAACACTTTCGACACTCGAAGCCAAAACGGAGGGTCGTACCTCCGCGAATCCAAGCCTTAACTATTAGCAGTTAAAGGCATCGCCGTGGAACTTCGATCCCTCAAACCGCTGGAGGACGAAAGGGCATTGGTGACTGCTTCTGCGATGCTTTCAGTCACTTTATCGATGGCACCAGTCAGAATTTGTTCACTGGTGGTAGCCGCGTGAGTATGATCATGCTCATCGTGATGGTGATCCCCATCGTGATCGTGATCGTGCTCGTCATGATGTGCATCCCCGTGGCCGTGCGAATGACCATGGCCACCGTGCGAGTGCGAATGGGCAGCTGAAATAAAGAGAAGTAGTTTAAAAATATGTCGTCATTTATGAATTACTTTTTCTTATGTCTAAAACTGTGTAGGAGTCTGGCATCCGTCTACGAGCGATGCGGTGATCGCCTGATAACCGGCGTGGCAAATGTCACGTAATCTCTTGAAATTTACCGAATGCTGCAATCGTGAAACTGACAGACTTTGGAAGGGAATCGCATTTAGTGTTACACATGTGTATCATTGCTTCATCGGGTTGAATTCTTATCTGCATCGAACATTTAATCATCGATAAGTTAACAGGGGCCAAATAACGAAATCGATATTATCACGCGCTTACAAAGGTGTTAAGTCTGAGTCAGTAGCATTGAAGGATGTTGATTCCGTTCCCACTTCTTGGAAGCACTCTCTCGAATTTATATCTACACCTGGCTGCTCTCCATCATCCGGTAGTCGATCGAAATTACTTTGCCCAATGACGTCTATTCATCTACATATATGTTGCCGGCAAGGAACGATGAATGAATCCGTCGGCTTTTCATTGGCCGATGAATAAAACATGCCAGGAGTATTAGGACCGGTGCATCGAGTAAGAAATCGGGTTTTCCAAGAATGTCTTTCGTAAATGGTATTTTTTACACCGGTCGGGTACCGATGGGCGGTCGAGAAAGCAGTCGAAAGTCGGTCGTGGATTGTGCGTCAACCCGGGTGTCCCAGGTCATTGCCATGGGTGGAGAAAGCCTACCATTGGCGACCAGATCCTTAAGAGTACTTTGTCGTTTCTACAATAAATCGCTTCCAGCATCAATCTCATCCTCTTGTGCAATCAGGACAATTACTCACGCGATGAATCATTGACACCGAGGCGATTAGCATACAATGCGGCAATTCGCACGACGTGTACATCCCTCTGATTTTAATTACCCATTATTTTTATTACCGCGAGCTAAGTGTTTTTCCTTTAACAGGCCAATCCTGTTTGTTACTGATGAGCCACGGATACAGTATAATATTGAGATAAAAATCGTTTAAGTCGATTAGGTCGATCGACCACTGTTATATCGTTGCAGTAAACGTTGCCACCGGGATTAACTTTTAGATAACTATTAGATGCTTCGATACTATCATCACTATCCGTTACGGGAAATTCGCAATGACTGGCTTGATACTTCCGGCCGTCCACTGAAAGGATGAGCTGTGCAATCACTCGCCAGTGGATAACTAATACTCTCGTGCACTGCTCGTATAAGGCAGGTACATTGTTTTGTCAGTGGCATCCTTGGCGTTACATGCGACTCCGCTTCCTCAATGAAACTCTAGTAATGACAAGTTACCAGCTAATTGCATAACGGGTGACATTTCCGCGCGGTCGAGTCACTGGTGTTACGATATATGAACGTATGTATGCACGGACACCTTCCTCTTCACCTCGTAGGTTTTCATAGTAGCTGCCGGCGTGTCTGTGTTATTAATGTCACGACTAAAGTAACATGTTACACATGTATTACTGAGCTGCCAAGGAAGGTATTGCACTCCACTAACAGCGACAAGTGAAACTCCGAATCATCAGCGTAACGTATTAAAACGCGCGCATTTAAATCTTTCTCCACATGTGGTTTTCAACTGAACCTTTTTCAAATCTAATTATTACTTAGTAAAGTCTAATATTTTGTACAAATTTTAATGACATCGCTATGTGTGACTGTTGAAATAGATATAAATAAATAAATTATTAAACGAACATTGTTCCTGCTTCCGTGGAATGCTATTGCTCTCGAGAGCACATACTTTCGGTACATTAGCCGGCTAATGGGCACATCCGAGCTGTACGTGCGGCGTCGCGCAGAAGTTCAGTACGCGAGGCTATTAGAGTCATCAAACTAGTTGCAATGGGGACGCCAGTCAGCTGAAGTATCATTGTCGCCGGTGGATTTATACGAGAAGCAAACTCACCACCGGATTGCATAGTGATCCTAAGTGTAAGTAACTCTTACCAATCCGATTCCAATCAGTTCCATTTCGGAATCGCCCATTCAAACAAGTACCGATTCGATCCTTTTCAAGTACACTGATTTTGTAATGTCGATCTTCCTTATCATACTGTTACTTTGTATTGGGATAACTCTTAGTTAGGATTACAGCCAAATAAGGGGATCTCCTCTTATCACTTTGATAAGACGACAGATATCTTTCGATAGCTTTCTGGTACTTGAACTACCACGGTGATCGAGTTCTCCTGTACCGAGTGAACCCTGGTCGAAAGTGGATAGACAAAGATAGAAAGAGAATCGAGATTTGAAGAAACATTGGTCTCAAGGCCAACATATCTGTGCCAAGTTTGGCCGTGACTTTTCGTACGATTGCAACTCGACTCTCGGGCCGCATCGATCGGGCAAATGTGCTTTCTGCGGCAAAAGTAGAACTTGTGTAACACATACCTAATCATTCGATCAAGGACGAACCTGCAATAGGCCTGCATCGTACATACTCGCGTAACAAAAAAGAGAAATCTGTAGGAAGTTTAATTAAAAGCCACACTTGCAATTGTATTAAAAAAGAATTAAATCACGCGAAAATAATTGTAAGAATGCTATTGTAAGAGATTTAAAAAATCTCCGCATCCCGAGGAATGTCATGTTGAGCTTTCACCATCGTTAAATACCAACTGGTACATATTATCATGAATTGCAGGGAAAAGTGACAGCGAAGGCCACGCAATATCTGATTTCCGCAATTAATGTTACACAGCGATAGGTTTCATTATTGCGTGTCGATTATCTTCACCAGGAAACACACTCACTGGCAATCTGTAGGCCCAGCATCAGCATGAATCCCACGACAATACTGAACAATTGTAGGAGGCCGCTTTTTTCGTTGGCTCTTTCGCGAGCCAGGACTTCGAAGAAGACGACGTAGAGCAAAGTACCGGCTGCCATGCCTTGCAGTATCGTCGGCGTTGCTCCTAGGTTCTCGCTGTCATTTTTAAAGTGTCCCAGTGCCAAGCCAACTGCGATGCCGATGGGTGTAACCATGGAAAAAATGGTCAAGTAACCTAAGGTTCGTTTGGTTGAGGCACCGGCGACGTAGAGTTCCATGCCAACACAGAAGGAAATGACCAACTTGTGTGTGGCAATGGCAGCCGCCAGATAAACCACCGATGCGATCGAGGGTTCCAGGCCGACAGCGAGGCCCTCGAAGATCGCATGGAATGATAATGCTAATACAGTAAGAAGACCCTGTATCGATGTATTGTTTGTCATGTGAATATGACTGTGATCATGATGGTGATGTTTCATTCTAGGATAGTTGGCCAATACTGGATCCGAAGGGTGTCGAACGCTCTCTTCGTCATGGCTGTTTGTAGGTGACAAACCCGTCGGAGACGAAAGCACAAATATCGCTGGTAAGACTTTCTCGTCTTTCCCGTTACGAATCTCGTCGAGGTGTAATCTCGACTTTCTGTTCAGGTGATCGTTGCTTTCTTCTAAGTCGTCGTTGTCGTCCTTCCAGGTGGATCTGGTTGTCGTCGACATGGTGGTGGTCGATCCAGTATTAGCGCTGGAGGGAGCACCGCTCTGATTATTACATCTGCGCACGGAGACGGTTCTATAGAGCAAGGCCTCGGAAGACTCGGGTTTTCCCGTGAGAGCTGCGTGCACTGCCTCCTCAACGAAGTAGACGAGGAAGAAGCCGGCGCAGAAGAGTAACTCGGCCAAACTTAGCGTGCCCAGTATGGGCAGTTGCCCGTTCGATTGATGTCTTTCGACGCTGGCACGCACTTCCGGCGCGAGGTGCAGGAACGTTGTGAAGAGAAGAACTCCGCCGCCGAAGCAAAGCAGCAATGATGTCAACAGACCCTAAGAATTACATGGTTCTCTAATTCCCAACTTCTTTCCCAATACTGGCAAGCTACTCCGAAAAAAGTGCGAACCTTATGAAACAGCTTTAAGCAACCGGCAAAGAGAAGAAAATGCAAAGAATCTTTTTGCATTCTTAAATCCTGACTACTCGCATAGTTTTCGTTTTTTTTTTTTCGGTATTGAGAAAGCATCGGACGAACCGAAGCGGGTAAGCACATTCCGGAGTAGCTTATTATTTGCAAGGCATACTTGTGAATTAGCTGCGCTCTCAGAGTCGACGCTAGCGGACGAAGCGTTCGAGACCGAAGCGGATGTGCAGGTACTCGAATTGCTAGAGATGCCACGGTGCCGTTTTTGATGATGCTTCATTCTATACCTGCCGACTATCAACGGCAGCATTCCTAATACCAAGGAACCAAAGCCGAGACCAACCATCGCTCCTATTTTCGCCATCAATAATATTGTTGCTGTTGTTGATTCCTCCATTTTTAAGAGATTGAAATTCTCCAGTGATCCCAAAGGTGTTCTTTCGAAATACACTTGGAAACTGGTTAAAACAGACTATCGTTCTTCGATCCTAGCAATTGACCTGCCAAACTTTCAGTAACCCAGATTCTTCCTATTCTTGGTGTTCTCCAAAGGTTTCCACGGTTCACTATTAATTCGTTACTAAGCGAGGCGCGTTTCACGAACGTGCGGCTCTTAAAAGAAGCAGTCTTTCACGACACGCACGTTCGCTATTCGATTACCACTTCACCACTTCCTTATTCCCGATACCTTTATCAAAGAGCATCTCGCTTTTCAAGGCGCACTCATTAGTTCCATTCGCCAACAGGTGTAACACCACTTGCTAGTCCTGTGGTGACAAGAACTCTTCTGCACCAATGGAGCGGATCCACTTTTTCACTTAGCACCTTGCACCCGGCTGGTGTCTGGTCGCAAGTAAATAGTAAACAATTGCAAGCCACCAAAGATAACACACTTGCAGCGTGGAATCAGCCAATAGTCACAGGTACATACATATGGGAACTATCGTTCAATGCGAGAACTTGACTGGTGTCCAAGAAGCTCGCATTAACTTGTCGATTTTCGTCACGATTGCACTCGGTCGTCTTCCCTTCTCGCCAATTTCCCCTCCTTTTTGTCCGCCGAGATAACTGGCATTCAGGGAATTACTCGAAGACCGGAACAACGTCAGTCAGTCAATCCTTCCAAGTGAGGACTAACAGTGAGAGGAGAACATAGGCCAAAGCCGTGGCAGTATTGCCCGTCCAACACACCAGTCATTCCCTCTTACTTTTCATCCTCGAATTTCGCAGTCTCTCGCCAAGCGAAACAGCAAACAGCTGCTGAAAGCGATATGCTTGGACTGCGGCTGGCACCGATCGTGTTCAAACATACGAAAACCGAGAGCCAGCGAGCACAGCTCACTCACACCTTTACTAAATGTAAATCGAGTTGTGTTGGCACTCGCCGTGCAATGGAAGCTGCAAGCACAGCCAACTCTCGGATCCAGCAGTCTGCGCCGGCTGTTCCAGATCTACTGAAGCACGTTGCTATAGTCTGCGGGCTGATCACCCATTCTACTTTTCCTTTTGAAAGTGTAATTGCACTCTCCAGTCGGCCACTTCTCTCGGCGAACACTTAGATTTTTAGATGCCTGTTCTACAGGAAAGTGTACCGGTGACTCGCACAGTGTTCGACTGTGTTTTCCGGGGAATTACGTGGTAAATTGATGAACGGAGAAGCGATGTTACACGGTTCCACACAGCTCGACGTCGAATCGGGCACTCGAGTGCCCGATGGAACTTGGTCGCTCGGCTCGTCGATCCCCTCGCGTCTTACATAGTCCAAGCCGAAGCGCGTTTCCTGCTCTCTTCCCACTGTGTTGCTTTTCTCCTCCTCTATCCAACTGGTACCAGTTCCCTCCTGCCCCTACCATCTTCCGCCACACACGCCTCCTCTCTCGCTCTCTCTCTCCGCGTGTCGATGGCATAAATGCCGCGTGCAGGTACATGAACTCCGCCTGTCCGTCTCTGTTTGTCCGGCCTGTGCATCAAGCACCCACCGACTAGCTCACTGAATTTCAACTACCATCGTTTAATCATCCATATGATTTTCTTATTTCGAAACTTTTTCAACTATGCATCTATGCAATCATCCTTTGAAAGGGCTGATTATTGATCAATCTGATTGATTGGATCCAAAGTGGATTCAGTTATCATGTTACAAACTCTTGGAAGAATTGATTAGATAGTTAAGAATAGATCGAGAAAGATTACTTGTGTTATCATTGGATGTAGTTCACTCCACTTTCGGCTACTTTTGCTCTTATAAAGAGGATCCGCTCGGATGCTTAATTCACCTTGGTTCCTTTGAGGATCGATAGAAGAGCGCCAGTTAAATGCACTGGTAACTCGTGTTCCCCGGTATCGGGCACGAGTGCAGGCTAACTAATGTGCATAGATGGGTGAAGGTCGTTTCACGGTGAAAGGCGTGCGAGCCATGCCGGTGTACACAGTTGAATCACTTGCTCGGCTTGCTCGGAAAAAGCTGGGATTCTACGCCGCTTGAATCGTACTGCACGTTTTTGCCAGACCTCCTTTGGTCCGGCATAATCGGTGCTGCTCCAGTTTTACGCGTGATTGGCCTGCTGGTGTATGAAGTGCGCATATCGGCACTCATTACGCCGGTAATTTCATAGCGGAGTCAAGTATTTCATTGTAAGAGCCACTCGAGATTCTCCGGTAAGGTCATTTACGTTAATGTCGGGACGGATCGTTTAAGACTGATGGAATATGATTGACACGCATTTTTAACCCGGCGCCAATTTAAGGCTCGTTCGTGAGATCGGCCAAGATTAGCTAGCTACGATCAAAAGGAGAACTACTTGGGGGATGTAAATCTCTCTTACAATGATAAATTCATGTTCCGTAGCTTTCACTCTAGTCTTGTACGCATGAACGAACCCACAGGATTTTTCATCGCTCGTTAAGCGCACACCTGGCGTTGTGTCTGATCGACCGAATTTCACTGTGTAACGAAATTCCTCGAGCAGACTTTAAGTAGGCAATCACGATTAATGAATCGGTTATTACTGCGATCGTGCGGTATTCCTTTGGTTCGTCAGTTGAAAATTATTCCAATCAACCACTCGTCTATCGCGACGCATTAACTTCGTGATTAAGTACGCGCGGACAATTGCTGGCTTCTTCGAAGATACTGATTAGGGACGGTGCTTTAGAGTCGGGCGACTTCAATTAAGACTTGGAAGAGAAGTTTCCCGATTATCGGTTGCCCCCGTGGGCGTTCCGAGCCAATCGCAACGAGTCGTTTGGTACCGACGAGTAGAACGAATTGACCTTTTATCTCGAATGCAAGTCGAAGACAAGAACGACGAGTCGAACATTGGCCTCTTGCTTTTGTCCCATGCTTTTCCCGTCATGCCCCGATCGCCGATAACTCACTATTGACCAACGATTAATTACACACTAGTAATCGATAAGTCTCGACCACCATGATAACTCAACATCGTTCTCGTTCTGTGATCCTCGTCACATGGTCTGAGCATGTCTGCATTCATTCTACTATCTTGAACGCTATTCTCAGCACGATGAAACGTTTCTACTCAACGATCGTGTCAGGTGAGCATATACTACTAATTGCATACAATTGTCCCGCCTGAAGTCTCTCCGTTGAAAGCGTGAAGAGATTATTCGCTTTCATTTCACTTTCATGTCATATATACTTTACGCCTTAAATCACTAACTAATAATTCTAGTCAGTTTGTACGCAAGCTCAAGTTTAATTATTTCCTGAGATACACCTGGATGAGTATTTCGTAATCGGAATAAAGAAAGAAAAAGTTTGTACTTACTCAAGAGTTGTAGCCCGAACATTACAACGAAACCGACGATGATTGACAGGTATTGTTGCATACCACTTCTGTGCTCTTGTAGAATCTCGAAGAAAACAACGTACAGGAGTGTTCCGGTCGCCAAACCCTATAATGAAAATCAATTTTCTATTAAGTTCATCTCATTTTGAATTGTGATGTTAATAAATATTGATCAATGGTTTTTGAAATTTTACCTGCAATATTACGGGAAGCAATCCACTAGCAGCAGCACTTCCTCCTCCAACAAGTAGCATTCCGATACCGATTCCCAAAGGAGATACAACAGCAAAGGTGCATACATAGATGATCGAAAGATATTGTCTTGTGCGAGATGCTAATAATTCAACGCCGATGCAGAAGGCGATGACAAATTTGTGGGCGGCTACTGCTCCGAACATGTACCTGGAAAATAAAGTACGTACGTGTACGGCTTTGTGAGCCGATTGGCTTAGGTGTTAACTCGTATGTTATCAGTGGCACGTGCCAGCATCGAGATAAAAAATATTCTTGCTCTCTGGCGCACCTAGATCAGCTAGCATGCATCATTGTAAATGATTAGGTTCAATAAAATGTGCGAAAAAATCAATGTTGAGCTAGGCCTTTGGAATTTATATCACTTCTTTCTTTATGCAAGAAAACATTCCCCACCAAATTTCAGCCCCGGAAAATGTCGGGAAGACTTTAAAACGTGGAAGATACCGTCAGAATTGGACGAAGTTGATTATTCAGGATTGGGTTTCCAAGTGTTTTCGGTACAATTCCGGCATTTTTGCCATTGGTTCTATGTTTTCTATCCGTTTTGATACTCAAACAATCGATTTATCAAGCGTTCGTCAAAGTCCGAGAACCTTCGAAAAATCGAAATTTTTTGAAGGGGTATGCCTCAAAAAATTTGCGAAAAAATGAATTTTGAGCTAGGGCTCTGGAATTTATATCACTTCTTCCTTGATGCAAGAAAACATTCTCCACCAAATTTCAGCCCCGGAAAATGTCGGGAAGATTGGAAATCGTGGGAAAAACCGTCAGAATTGGACGAAATTGATTATTCAGGATTAGTTTTCAAAGTGTTTTCGGTACAATTCCGGCACTTTGACCACTGATTTCATGTTTTCTATCCATTTTGATACTCAAACAATCGATTTACGAACTATTCGATAAAGTTCAAAAACTTTTGAAAAATCGTTGGTATCTTAATGCAGTGGAAAGAACTTGAAAAGAAGAAAAACTCACCAGACGTACGAGGCGGAACTTTCTAATCCTATCGCCAGACCCTCAAACAATTCATGGACAGACAAGCCGAGAACGATGAGCAGGCCACGAAGGGACGAGATGACAAAATCATCTTTGTCATCGATGATCACTGGAAGATGATGCGAGTGACCATGTCCATTGCTAAAAAGAACCAATTCCACTTTGATTGCCAAGCCGATAGCTTTCATCAACCCATCAATTAGCGTGCGATAAAAGTCCGACAGCTAAGCAGTTGCTCGGAACGATGCAGTAATGCGGGGTCGCCGGGAGAGGGGAAATTAATTATTATATTGAAAGGGATGTAATTGGAGAGAAAGGGAAACAATCACTCGGTTATAATTGGTTCCGAGTTGCTTATCGCGTGACGATCATATTCTCCTTCACGCGTGCTAGATGAATTTCAATCTTACAAATGAGAATGTCCGTTGGCGAAGCCGTCTCCGTTTTCCACGAGCTCGTTCGTGCTTCGATTCACGTCCTTCTGACAGTGGTCCGCTTGGTTAGCTTGCTTCGATCTTAGATAGGAGTGAACCGATTCCTCCACAAGATACATGATGAAGAAGCTGAGGAAGAAATCTTCGTGAAAATCTAATAATTAGATGAACACTTGTTCCTTCTTCTAAAATAAATCCTTCCTACCCAGCACATGCCAAAGCTTCTGCCAATGAAAATGTAAGAGGTGGAATCGTTCCTTCTTCCGTTAGATGTTCGACGCTTTCTTTCACTTCAGGCAGAAGATGAAGAAATGTAGTGCTAAAGAGCACGCCGCCCCCAAAGCCCAATAGGATACCGACCAGTTTAGTCGATCTATCATTGCATAAATCGTAGTCAATAAGAAACAGCTAATTGCCAGTCTTTAGATCAACTGAATTAGCATATAAAATTGTCGCATTTCAAAGGAACGCCTTGATTTAAAGAATGCACAAAGTGAGCGTACGTCCATTGCGTGCAACGATAAAAAGGAGTGCGTTGACAAATCGTTCAGTTTATAATGATTGCACAACTTGTTTAATCATTTTATCAGCGACACTGATCTCGTTCTTTTAATTACTTTAATGAGTGTTTTTGACGTACCTGGGATTGGAAACGTCGGAGACATTCCACTTCATCCATTTGGTCACTTGAATCGGCAGGATCCCCATGATAATGCTCACCGTGCACAGGATCACCATTGTCACGCCTTTAGCAGTTAGCACATTCGATCCATTGGCGTCCGAGCCCTCCGGGTCATTGTTATCATGGTGCATGTGATATGGCACGACCAACCGCTCGATCAACGAATCATTGATTACCGGAGACATCGTTTCAGTATTTAATGCACCTACGCACACATTAAAATGTAAATAACTATCCGTCATTAAGCAGCAGTGCCTTCCTAAGCGGAAGATAAATCAGTTGTGTACTAGCTTATGATATTAGTTGACGCTGGTGTGACTAATGAACTCGGTGATGATTATACTCTTGAGAATCGCAGGCTATTAGGAGGCGTGTTTAATCTCGACGAGTGCCGATGACTTTATACCACTGGCAAATGAAGAACTCTGAGCTTCTAGACCATCCGGCTACCAAGTGGAACTGCACTTTTCGCACTTTTATTCTACCACCGCGGCATCATTCGTGACACTTTTATCGCTGCGTCCAAGGATACAAGGAGCCGATGCAACACTTTCGTTGAATGGTTTCCGTTGCAGAGCGGTGCCTTTCGTTTCCGTAAAAAGAAACGCGAAATTGCCGTTTTTCCCCCCCACCTTAATGATCGATGTGCACGCTTCATCAACGAGTGCCAAGGTTTTCCTCTTTCATTCGTTCGTCATTGTTATCCAACTAGAAGGTGATCATCGCGAATCTGTTTGATCGTTCTGATAAGGATGATATGAAAATATACTATTCTTTGACAGTCTCAATAAAATTTACGTGCTACTTTATATCGAACTGTATCCAAAACTGTTTATAGAAGTCAAGAGTGTCATGCGAGCACCTGGCAATCCAGAACACCAGGTGCTTTAGACTTTTAAGGAAAACGTTTGCAACAAGTCCTTCGCTCACTTTACCTTTCGCTTGAACCGCATTGTTGAAGAGTTGCAACAACAAAATGGTAAATGGCGAACAATGTAACTATTTCACTACAAGTTACAAATATCACGGATAGATAAGAAGTGGCAAATGTCTACGACTTCGTGGAACAATAAATTACACGTATCCGCAACGACCCACATACATGTATGTGTCAGATCGCCGAGGTCCGAGTATGTTCCAGCGATAGTTCGACACATTCGTTCTCAGCAAATGTCAAGGTGTCAAATTTCTGCGGTATTAGTGGTCTCGTAAGAATGCACCGCGGCAAGTCGATGGAATTCGTATAATAACTCGTGGAACTCGATTAGAAATTGCCGCGATTGCTCGACGGGGTAATCGAATAGTAGATAAATTCAAGTTGCTTCGGGCGAAATTCTGTGATAACTTCTACGTAGTTCCTGGCACTTGACAACACGATATCTTGAGCGCTCACCGAAAACGACACTTATGTAAGGGGCTCGCATATGTGTCAAGTTCAGACCGTTCTGGACCGATCGAAAACAGTGAGACCTTCGCAGTAATAATTCCGATTTATAATTTTAGCACTGACATATCCGAAATATTAATTAAGACAGAGCAAAATAATTTTATTACAATTACTTATTAGAATTATAAAAATTTTAATAATATAATAACTTTCTTAAATCAGACTTTTAAATGCCTTCTTTAATCCTCTATGCCTGCGGCGAAATTTCTATTTCTCACGAACTGACCTACGACAAGGCAAAACTTAGTCGAAACTTAAAACGGCGAGTGAAAGAAATTCGCGCAAATTATAAATGGAACCAACCACTGAGTGAAACCATATAAGCAAAGACCAGCTCAAAGGAGTTACTCTTACAAATGCTTGCATACCTTTTACCGAAGTTGGCGATTCGTCGGACAATTTTATATTTTTTCCTCCTTAAACGCGCGTCTCTTGAAAGACACGATCCGCTCGTGGAAACACTGAACTCAATAGTTACAAGTAGAAAGTTTCTCCCTCAGGATTTTTTCTCTCGTTCGGACAGAATCGGTATTAGCCGATCGCGCGAGTAGGTGTGTGCGAGCGCGTGAGAGAGTCGACGCACTACTAATCGCGTAACCTTTTCCACCGGTGGTATATATATGTGTGAGCGAGGAGGCAAGCATATAGGTAGGCGGTGGTGTGCGATTCCGATATGGGCCAGCGCGATCTTCGGAATCAGCGTTGGAATCGCACCGAGTGCGATAACGAGCGTCCCCGAGAGATCTCGTCTCCGGTTTTCGATCGCATAAGATAATCATTATATATATATATAAATATCTTGTTTTTATTAACACCATAAGTGCCTTAAGGTCTGACTAAAGATGCCTTATTCCACTGATGAAGGTGTCCATAAAAGTATAATCTTTCATTGTTTTATTTCATTGATACAGTCAAGATAGTCAAGGTTTATCAAATACCTTTTTTCATCCTGTTCAAATAGGAATAACTCGCTTGGAAATATATATAGAAATAACGATAGATAGGATCGATTGATGTTAATTATATTAATTATAATTCTGACCGGGAGACTGTCGGAGTTCTCGAGATTGTTTTCCCCGTCCGATGTCACGCGCATCTCGAGTACCCTAGACTATGTACCTGACCACTTGACTCCTCGACCAGATTCTGCAAGAGCTTTTTCAACATGCTGACAGTATTTATTAAGGACAATGAATCCCCTCGACAGTCCTCCCACGCATCCCCCACGGCGAGCACTCAAGAATTACTGCGATACGATGAGCCGGATTATTTTCGGTCTGGCTATAAGTAGATTGGGACGAATGTCAGGCGCGCGACTTATTCTACTGGAAAAGTCAAAGACGCTGCTATCCTTTCAGTTCGTTAGAACGTGCTATTGTTATCCCACCGGAGCAAAACATTGCTGACAGTCAGGTGGCCTTGGTTTTCGTTTTTTCAAGCGCTCCATTATTCCGCTCGTGCATATTAATCATCATTAGGCAGCGCGACTCACTGATTGCGTACACACGCACCGAGAAAATGGGCGGGCGAGCACCTGTTCAAATTGACGATATCACTCATTCGATCACTATCTACCTGACCAGTTTAAGATGCTTGTCAAACTTTCCTTAGTAGAGTATCGGAGCAAGTAGCTCTGCTCAAATAGACATTGAGTCATTGAGTAATGATCCACGGAAGAAACTCACCGGAATTTCGAGCAGGAACTCACCGGTGAAGAGACACTCGTTCCCCTCGGTCCTCGTCTACCGCTTGTTACGAAACTGGCGCTCAGTTTCCGCAGTATCTTTATTTTCTCAAAAGTGCTCTCACGTCGAAACGGAACCGGCGCGCGCGTTCTAAGAGTTCGTGCATATTCATGAACCTCGACTAACTATATGTGTTCCTGTTTCAAGCGAGGCACAACGACCAAGACGGAAATCCAGTAGATCGTACACTTTCGATGCTTTCTTCGATGACCCGCACTTTTATTCGATACAAGAATTAGAATGGACAAGACGATCGAATCGATCGTAACAAAGTGATTGCTCGTGGGAATAGAAAAAGTTGGAAGGAGCAGGATATGCTAGTACGAGTTGCCGAGAGAGTGAAAGTAAAACTTGACGTACCCCTCCGGGCAATGGGAAACATTTACTCGATGATGATTTCTGCGCGCCTTTCAAGGTGAACCGCAGCTCCCCGCACTCAACCTCGGTCTCTACTCGCATGATTCAACACGAGGCATTTTTATTACGGCACTTAAAAAGTCGCACTAGTGACAATGGCGTGCCGGGTGTGCAGTAAAAAACAGAAGAAGTTATTAAAAGTATCTTTATCAAGAAGGAAACGGAGGATATTCTGATATTATAACCGGTGGAAATATAGATTTCGGTGGGACTCGCGGAAGTGCTTATCAAAAATATCGCGAATTTCGTCGACTTTTTTCACATCTTTTGCGCAAACAGTCGTAGTTATTTCAATAGATTAATATAATTACGAGTTATCGACTGGCAGCCGATATTATCGCTAGGCACGTATAATTTTATTACGAGATATTGCACTTTCACAACGGGGGTCCGCTAATCTTCGGTTATCGTAATTGTCACGAAATTGTCGCATTGTTCCGCAATGATAATCGTCGGGTTTACGTAATTCTTAACACCAATGGTATCTTTGCATTATCGGGCCGAGTTAATCATGGCTGGTGAAGTGCAGCCTTTCTTTTTTACTTTTACAAAAAAACAGCTAGATGAGTGCGAGTACTTCAAGTATGAATATCAGTGTTGTTACTGATCCGATCTGTCTGTCGATCGTCAGACGAATAGATTAATCTGAATAAACTATCGATAATAGACAGACTCTAGTGGCGCTTGATCAAGATAGATTTTCTTATCGTATGCTTGCAGGTGTTTCACTCGATCGTCGAAGATTAGGACACTTTGCTCTAACTCGAGAGATATAAAACTGATTGTGGAAGAGGCTGAAAGTGAGAGTCTGCGTCTTTGATAGCTGGCAAGTAAGTTACAATGTAGACTATAGAGAATGCCACAATAACTCGGCATCACTCCGCAAATAATCACTATCTCCCGAGGGTATCTCCCGTTCACCTTGTCTTTCTACACGGATCTCCAAGTGACTGTATTGAAGAAATAAAAGAGAATGAAACGATTGGACGAAGATCCCCAATTGGATATGCGCAACGCCTATTAAATTACACTTCAACAGAAACTCACGCTTTCTTTTCGCAAAGACTCCGGCGAACGGGAAGAAACTTATCGGCGTTAAACGCTCGCTCAAAAACTTAGTTATTTACTAAGAAAACTTTAATTCCATCCATTCACTTCAGGATCCTATAATGCACGCCGTGCAAAATCCGACCGATTCAAGAGCGCTTTTACACTTGGGAATTAACACATTCTCAAGCAGTCACGTGTGTTCTCGCGCTTACATGTGCAAATATTGTCGGATCTCAAGTGTTTGCGTGTTCGTGCATAGACTTATGCAATTATTAAAATTCATATAAAGCACGAGCTATGAAATAATGTTATTATGAAAATTTATTTAGACCGTCACTTTTTCTTTTATTATCAAAGATGTATCTTGTTTACTTAATTACACAGTAATGACAAATGTTTAAAGTACCTTCTACGAAGGAAGGTAAAACGAGGGTGAATCGAAAGCACAGAAAATGCAAGTCGGAGTTCGGCTTTAAGTAGAACGTACCCGCCACTGGCCAGACCGAGTGGCACTGGACGAAGGCGATCGCTTGGAAACGTCGGGAAACGCGAACGAGTGATTAGCTCGAAATATGAGAACGAGTACTTACGTCCGGATGCCGACGTCGTCCGCGTGCAAATGGTTTCAAGTTCTGCGGAGAACTGTTTAACGTCGACGTCGTCGTCGTCGCCGTTCTTCTTCGACGAGGGCGTCGGTGGCGTCGATTAAAATTTCTTCTCTCCAAGTCTCAAGTCGAACAAGGTGGATCGGTGATCAGCTTGCGAGCGCAGTCGAATGAAAAACTGTGCAAGCCACACTCTTCACTGGTGCTAATGCCACTGCTGCTCAGCTTGGAGTAATGGGGAGCGGGTTGTCGAGGGCCTTCGACGCCTGTGTGTGTTCCAGTCTCGTCGCTGAGAGAACTGCTGCCTATTGCAAAACGCTCCACAGCAATCAAGACAACTGATTGAACGATAAATGCCCGGCACCCGCCACTAATGGATGACCGATCATCATCATCGACAAAGAGCCCGACGAAAGAAGTCGAATTATTAGCGGACGTTGCCTCGTCAAATGTCTTCGATATAAATCCACAACTTGTTCTCACAAACTCTTCTTGATCGTTGATAATTCTAACTTTAATTCTTTATAAAAGAAATCTTCAAACATTTATACACCGGTTCGACACCTTTTTTATCAACTCCAGAGCGTGAATGAAGTTGATCGAAGGACCAGTGAAGGAAGAATAGAAAGACCAGCGAGAGTCGTGCGATGCAGGAAGGCTTCGTACCTGTTTACCGGGATTCCCAGAGTGCACGTGTGGTGCCCATACTCGGTAAAGCATAGGTACAAGTGGGGAAGCCTGGAGATCGGCGAAACGACCACGGTTCACCCCGGTCACGATCTTCTACGTGATCTACGTAATGCCGGTCCTCATTCGTATGCTTCTCGCATCATCATCCGCATAATCTAGCGAAAATCATTCATACTTTAATTCTACGACGATGCTGCAGCTTGCAAGTACCATTCGAATAGTGTGATAAATGATGCGACTATTTACAGGAAAGATCCGCTAACTTGCAATTCAAATGGAGACGAAACTTGTTCTTACTAGATTGTTTTATTGTCCCTCAACTTCTCCCGTTGACATTCCTTGGTTGTCCGGTTTAATCTGATCGAAATCTCTGTCTGGATTATAATGGTTAATTGGCATGTGGGTTTGGGCTAAGTTCAATCACTTCTCGCCAGGCTGATGCTCTCGACGCGCTTCTGCCACGACTTGTTTCTATGGCAGTGACCGCTTGTATTATGACATCGACTTTCAAGAGGATGCAGATTACTCGCTGTTCTGCATTCGTGGAGATCAAGAGATACATACTGCATGAGAACAGAGTCGTAATAATGTTGGAGTGTGCTAAAAATGTTACAACTCTTACTGTTACCATTTATGAACGAACGCTGAGTCTGTGATAGTCTCATTGTGATTCTTGGAACTAATAAATATTTATGTGACAGCTCATTCTTCATTAAAAACAATAACAAACTTTTTCCATCGAATCCGTAATCCTCCACTTATGAATAAATCTTTCATTGTAAACTTCCTGGGATTACCTTTAGACTCTCCTGCTTATGATATTATGTTTAACACACCACAATTTTCCCCAACAAATGCTGACATTGAAGAATCATTTCACACGTGAGGAACTAGTAATAACAACGACGACGAATTCATCACGCAGCATAGTGCCTGTCTCGGCTGATATACGAATACAAAACGACACAATGGAGTGGTTCTCTGTTTATTGAATGACGAAAGCACGCATTCAAGCCGGCGCTCCCCCTGTCGAATGACTTTACGTAATACTCTTTTAACTGTGCTTCGTCTTCGAGCGAATCATTAAGAAGCCAGTGAATAGAAGCACGAAAAAAGGATATCCTTCAGTGCTACAGTGCAAAACTCCTACGTTCAATTTTCCCTCTCAGTGAGATTACTCGCTCAGATTTCCCAAGCTAGAGCCAATCTTCGAGCTGGTAGATCTCATTTAGATTGCTCCACTGAAATGTAACATGTTCCACGTGGGCATCGTGCGAAGCGTGCATAGATATACAACGCTGACGCGCAGGAAATGCAACATTAGCTCGGAGACACGGCCACCGTGCAACATTAGCTCGAAGGGAGAAGAGAAGGGAAGCATCTGTTGACCGACAATTAGCTGTGCTGGATGATAGAAAGCGTCGGATCCACTTTAGAAAGATAGAAAGCGTTACAGTAACCTTATTGTCAGGGTTTTTGTTATACCGATCGTTTCAGCTGTCAAACCGATAATGAACACCCATCAATCTTTCGCTTGTCAGCTCCAAATGTCATCGATGGATTTTCCTATAGATTAGCAAGTTTCTTCAAGAACAATTTAGGAATATTTGCCGATACGTCAGTGTAAATTGCGATGTAGGAATTGCTGAGGAAATTGGGCGGACGTAGCAAGAACTCTCGGGAAGAACCCACTTGTTCAAATGGCTTGCACCCACGCCAATGATTTGTCAGACATTTCGTGTCTATGTGCATGTAATATGTATGCTTATGATATGATCGATACGAGTCGGGAAAGATTTCTCCTCGCTTATGATCATTTGCATAATTCATGAGTAATCTATCCTTGAAAAGGTCATGGCGAAAGTAAGTGAACTTACATACTCCTGTTTTCAGTAATCCATTAATTCTTTAAAAAAAATAATAATAATCAATATAGTTAAAAATAGAAATTAATAAATAATTGCTTGGAATATTCTTTAAAAGAAGTGTCAAG
Source organism: Ectemnius cavifrons (assembly GCA_964023945.1). Lineage (NCBI taxonomy): Eukaryota > Metazoa > Arthropoda > Insecta > Hymenoptera > Crabronidae > Ectemnius > Ectemnius cavifrons. The sequence continues at coordinate 12,923,932 of OZ030380.1, forward strand.
GAAACCTTGCGTTAATTAATGTTCTTGGAGATTTGGTATTTAGTGTTATTTATGTCGTGGAACGCCAATGCCGGATATGATTATGAAGTCTGATTGATGTGTCGGCAACTTTCCACTACTGGCAAGGAGTTAAGGAAAGAGCCAGCAATTACGGACGCAATGGGTCGGAGAGTACCAACCGGAAGAAAGTCAGGGCGAAAGAAGTATTGGAAAACTTCTAGTAAATTACTACGAGCGAGATTCGGGAAGTAGGAATGACGGAATATTTCGTCGAAAGAAGTAATGACAGAATTTTTCTGTGGTTGCTTAACAATTTCGTTGGGGAAGTTTGGTGCCACTTTGCTGTTTGATTACCTTCAATGTTTGAAGTAATTTCAGTTAGGTTTAACTAAGATAATCATTTGTCTATGAAATAAGCTTCGAGAAGTTTATCCTGGGATTCCCAAACTTTTGCCGGTATTAGGATTGATCAGGTGTCACGTGTCATCGATCATGTGAGACATCCCACTTTTGTAGGATTAGTCATAGTCTAATTTCGAGGCACGTCATCGGTGTATGTCATTTTTCCTTGTTCGTTATCTTAATTATTCCTGTCACACTTGTAAACTGTTCGTTCCGAGAAGAAAAAATAAAATTCGTTTAACGAATTGTGTGTACGATTTTATATAAATATATTTGCAATACTTCTTTACATTTATTTATATTTCACTGAATAATGAACCCACATATTTTAAATATCTTGTATTGTTTTAAAGTTTTAAAGAATAAAAATGATCTCAGTTAATTCTACAACTGTGAATCACAGTGCTAATGAACACTTTAAACTTTTTAAAGGCCAGCAGTTAATACCGCCAGGCAGCAAGTAGAAAATATCACAGTGTTCCAGAAGGTGGCAGAAGCCACTTGGAGCGATACCGAGCCGCCGATGGTATCGCAGTCCCCGATAAGAGAGACTTTCCAATCAAACGAAGGTTATTAAGGAAAATTCCTTGCTACCACCAATTGCTTTCCACGTGTACAGGAGATAACACTGAGTGACAAATACAACGAAGTCGAGAGGCAATAAATTGCGAGCCTCGAAATGTTTTATCGGCAGAAACGCGCTGCCACTTCGAGGAGATGTCAGTAGTTGACCGTAGCTTGGAGAACTCGTACCGACCATTCCAAACAACTTTAAATTCGAACAATACACAAACAATTAACCATTATCTTTGTAGAAAATAAATAAAAAATATCAAAAACACTACTCTTCATTTTATAATAAATACGTATTGGCTTCGAAGTACTATTTTTTTATTTCAGTATTTTTCAAGTGAAAGAAGAAGGGTCTGACGGAAGTGCGACAAAGGGTTGTAACTTGGAGAACCCTTCAAGTTGGAGAACCACCCTCTGGCATAGGGTTGAGTATGCTCGCCTACTTTCTTGTCTCCCTTCCTTTGTCCCAACAGTACTCGGCAGGCTCTTTACCACCTGTTGTTACGATAATCATCGCACCTCAATTATCACGGGGGGCTTCGCCAGGTGATTTCCATTTGCCGCGTGGCAGCCGAGCGACAATAGCCGAGGTTTGCCGAGGCAAGTTGAAGCGGTCCTTGGAGGCGGCAGTTGCGCGCTGGACTCCGAGTTCGAAACGTGCGCTCCGTTTGTTGTCCTTTCTCGAGCAGCACGGTGAGTGAGACCTGCACGCTTCTTACCTGTCACGCGTGCACTCCAATTCCAGTGGAAATCCAATCACATTTCTTACCTGTGCCGTCGCTAAAAAGGAGACGTCGAACGCGCTCAACGCGCTTCACTTTTTACTCGTATTTCTCTTAAAAAATCGTTGGACAGACAAAGTGGACGGTCGATCCTGTTCCCTGCGCGATTCTACGTCGATCCTGTGGCCGAGTTCGAAAGCAAAAAGAGATGGGACCTGGAGAACCGTGTCTCGCCGACAAGAGCGCTTAGGAACTCCCGGAACCCTTTTTGCGCGGCCTTCGAAGTCGTAAGTGATGACAGTTGTATTTCATTCCTCATCCAATGATCTGTCAGTCAGACTACCTTGCTTTACGATATTCTTCACTGCCTTGAAGTCTCTTGAACTGCTTCAAGACTGTTATGTAATTTACAGCGAGACAGATCGAGGAAATACGTTGAATTTAAATAAGCTTCGAGATATGGCAAAGCCACTGTGCAATTACTCGCAGCTGGTACTGATTGCCGTTATTTCTCGTGTCAGCGATTAAATTCTCTGGTAGGATACCTCGAAATTTCTGCGAAACTGCTTCTTGTTAAATTCGGCTGAATCGTCGCGTGATTATAAGAACTGTTCTTAGTGTGCTGTCATTGTTTGTATTTACATTGACAGTGTAAACGAGCTGGTTTCCATTGAGTATGAAACGGCGACTTCTTCTTCACACTTTATCACCTGTTACGTCATAACCACATTGCCTTTTATTATTATCCTTATATGTAACATAGATTTCGCAAGCATCACTCGCGCTATTTCGATGACTCATCGCTAGAACTCACAAAACTTGTAACTTCTATTATATTTTATAAATTTCCTATCGTCCAAAGGTACACTGCACTCTTGCGAAAGTCTGACGCACACTGTTTCTATCTGGCAGATATTTCCTATTGTACTTAGGTGGAATAGAGCTGGTCGAGAAGAAGAATAGCATCCTCCAGTTGGAGGATACGAAACTGTGGGAAGTAACGGTGGCTCCCAGTCCCATAAAGTGCTGACCTAGGTCGAAATGATAATACAATCCAGTGCTCTCGTGTGAATTACTCGACGGTGCAAGCAGGATTTCGTTCATTGTCCTTTGAACGCCGCTCTCACAGCTTCGCTATGTTAAACCTCTCATTTACCGAAAAGAAAGTCATACTAGAAATTGGGTTAAACACCAGTCCGTCTATTTTAAGTCATGCCAGGCGTGAAAAAAAAATACGAAGCCATATGCCGTTACCATCGATCAGCTTGTTTTACGGCAATTTGCCACTACGCGGCCTTCACTTTGCGTGGATATTCGATGCTTCATAGTTTCAACGTTTATAACTGAAGTTATCGCGATTTCAATCTTCACGCTCAATGCATGGCATTTTTTTTTTAGATTTCGATCTTTTAAAAATTAAGATGTGTAATAAATATCAAAGATTAAACGGTGCTCATGGTGAAAGTATAAGACGAGTTTCCATGTTTTTTCTACGGTTGCCATGGAATTATATAATTCAGGATGTCATGAGTAGGACAAATTCGTGTTTTGTCATTAGTAATTACTTAATTAAAGGGAGCGAATGTCACTTGGCAAAATAGATAGATACGAATGTTTACTAAATCATAGCCTGCTGTAGCCGGACAGTACTTCCACTATCGTGTCAGCCAACACCATCATTACAGCAGATGTTTCCTATGGTAATTGGGTCAGCGGGACAGAGATTTCAAAGTATCCAAGTGTCTCGTTAAAAAGACGAAGAATTGTCCCCTCCACAATTGCTAATTAGTTCTTCAGTTATAGGATTATCGACAATCTCGATTATCTCGATCGAGAACTGCCATAACGGGTTTCTTGAAGATTACGTTTCATTCGCCAATCATTAATAATAAAAGTCCTGTAATATTTAATGACCGAACCACTCTGACTCACTGCGGAAAGAATTTTTATAGACCAGTTTGCAACCGTGGATCGTCGATTGCAGTAGTGGAACAACGAAGTACAGGTGTGCGAAAGTCGAGAAGCCACTGGTATACAACATATGTATATACTTGCGAATTAGCGTGCGAATCGTGCACACACGTACTTCACTTCGTAAGAATATCTGATAGCCTCATAGGAAACACAGGAAATTCAAACCTTCCATAATGAAATCCAGTTGAAGTTTTCTCGCCCTCGTTCAATTTTGATCGGAGCGCGATAATCACTGTTACATTTCCTTAAATGCAAAACTTACGTCCGGCAGCTGCACGCTCGCATGTCTCAAAGACGATTCTTAAGAGAATTTATACATTCTGAAAGAGATAAACGAGTGTTTTGGTAAATCAGGCGAGCAAAGGACTCGGTAATTGGTATCTGTGGTAGAAAAAAATTGTAGCTGCTTAATTAACTCGTCGTGAAGCCAGTCAATTAGAGGACAATTAGGAAAGCTTTAATCATGACACACCGAGGAGACTAACGATTGCAAGAGGTCCCCGGGGGATTCGAGTGCACTTATTAGCGAATCCGCAGGCACCGCATGAGTCACTACTGGCAACTCGATCCTCGTCTCACGATATCACGGCTCACCCATATGGGAACAAGCGGGCGATCCTCTTTCCCTGCTTATGTAACACCGCATCGACCACCGATCATCATTTATCCTAACGATGTAAATGATAGTTGTGTCGCCGTCCACCGAGAGCACTTCGATCTCCACACTCATTTACCAACTATTGCCAAACAGATATGTTTCATCTTTCTCATACAAATCGACTGAAAAATCATTAATAAATCGTTCTTTTTAGCAAATTCATTAATATTATAAATATTATAGATATTAAATATAAAATGGTAGTCTGAAATAAATAGAGAGTGCATTCGGTGAACTATAATAATGGTCGAAAGCGGCCGGCGACGTTGATCGCACGAAGGTTGTTCCAGTTAATATTAACGACCAGCAAAATGATGATACCGGCGTACGTGATCGCACTAACGAGCGGCTCTCGTACGTCATGCGAAGCTTCGAACGTGCGATTACCATGAAAATCAGATCAAACTCTGAAGTAGAGATCGAGGGAATCTGTACTTTCTTTCTTTTTTCACACTTTTTTCACCAGTGTTTTGACAAGTTGATTTATTTCTATCGTTTGAATTCATTGTTAGTACGCTTTAGGAAAAGTTATGGGAATTTCCCTTTTCTTTCTGGTTGTGGTGCTTCGAGGTCGTTGGCCGCACTTTATGGCGGTCGTGGTGGCACCGTTCTAATGTAATCTCCATTGTAAATCCATCCGGCGCCGTGGCCCTCTTACCTTCACGCTTCTTCGCCGCCTTATTGCCATTGTTTCCAGAAACCCACGTGGTACCGTTACTGTCCTCTTCCAAAGGGATTTGTCTTTCGAGTCCCAGTTATTTCTTCATCTACGACTGAGATTAGGCAATCCTTCTTAACGTTTTCTAATTACCATAAAAATTTATGTAAAGAAGCCTTTTTCACGTGTCACTTGGTATACAGAAATAAACTAATCACAGTTTAAAATCTCTATAAATTAAATTCTAAAAGTGAAGACAGTTTTTGAGATTTCTCGATGACTCTCATGATAGAACGGACGTTCCAGAGAGTTGGTTAGTTAAAGCTTGGCATACAAATGACTGGATGTTCGAAGGGCTGCGTGGAGATCGACTGAATGGGATAGAAAGAAGAGGAAGCAGGAAGCGGCAGGTGGAGTCGAAAGTCAGGAACGAGGAGACACGGCTGAGCGCTTACTACCCGGACTAATTTCCCATTCTACATTGATACCCTTCGGATTCTCTTTTGTCTCGTTGTGAATCATCAAAACTCCCACCCTATAGAAAAGAATACATCGGGAATCCTGTATTAAATATTACTGGAGAATTCCCTACGATTTTCTATGATTGTCACGCTGGCAGATGGCTCGTGCAGGCTTGCGTGCACGATCGACGATTCGACGCGCAGCAAGGGTGTCTAGACACTTTTTCCCCTTGGTATCCGTTTAGTCTTTCGTTGCGAGAAAGTAACTACCTGCCGATCTGTCGTCATGGTCAACGAACCCGGGACAGCCACTTACCTTCGCCAACAAAGGGCTGATCGTGACTATGGTCACCGTTGCTTAGAGAATGTTCGACTAGGTCGAAAGTATAACGAGGACAACGCATAGCCAGAAGCGCAATCGACTTTTTTACCTATGGCAATTTGATCTTCTGACTTTGCAATCGTGTCTTCCTCGAAGACGGTGGCAGCAAATGCCGGAACAGCTGTGTGCATTGCACACTGCTCCCCTCGAGCATTAGTGGCGAAGGTGAACGAACCGGTACAAAGAGCCACGAGAGGCCTGCACGATTGATCTTATGCTCCAGATACCACGATTACCCAATACAGCTCTTGCCGAGTCTCGATTTCGCACTCGTAGTATAAAGCAAAATCATATTGACCAATGCTGAAGTAAAAGCTTGTGTGGTCACAAATATTGAGTGTTCCTTACAAGATGTTGGTAGAAATAGCAGAAAATCCTGAGACAGCCGTTAATTGAAAAGTTTCTTTGGTAGATATATTAATGCATAGATTAGCGGCACAGCAGCCGCCGATCCATGTGGGAAGGATCGATGCAAGGATTTACCTGGCTGCTTTTACCGTTACGATATATCTCTAACGGGATGCAGCGGCAGACACCGTGCGCTCGAGACACGCAGAGAGAGAGGTCTCCAGACGGGGACCAAGTCCAGTCGATTCCTTTCTCCGGCTTTCTAGATCGAGCGTGCAAATCGACAAACTTCCCTAATACGATTAGTAAACTGAGAGAATACTTCTTCGCCGAGACTTGTCTGACATTGACCTTTTCTACTGAATATGATTGATTTAATGTATTCTTAACCGGTTCTTTGAAAAAAAAGAAACAATCAACACATGCTTTTATTAAATAGATTCATCATTTAGAGGATTAATTTATGTGTATTTGAAACGATGTTTTAAATTGTGCAAAGTGCTTTATGAAGTTTTCTGTTATCTTGGCAGGCGTAATATAGTTGCCATAGATTCAGCGGCAATCCCATGAGGCAGCGCGTCATGCCGTGATTAACTTGACGCTTCAAAGCGCACCGCCTTAATTCGCAACGGTGTTTTCAAAATTCTGTCACGCCGCCTGCTCTCCCGTACAAGCGCGGCTCACCGGCACGTGACGACCTTTCCTCCTTCCTTGAATATTATGTCCGTTCTGACTGAAAATACACTCCGGGGAAGCGCATAACCGAGCACGACACAACCACCAGACTGATAAGCCGATTCCGGGAGTGTTGTAAACCGTATCACGAAATCCACTCGATCTAATCGATCCATCAATATCTTCAAAATATCTTACCAACAAGAATTCATTTAAAGAATCAAAGAGACAAATGTGAAGAATGAAAAATGAATGCTATGCAATTCCGACAATGCACCAGTGGCCTCGGTTAATCAGCCTAGTGACTCATTAAGACTTGGAAAAGCGTGCACACTGCACACTCGCACATACTATTTTTTACTGTGCGATAACGTCGCCAGATACCAGTGCGATAAGAATCCAGAAAGCTTGGCCCACCTGAAGGTGTCTGATAACGCGACAGTGTCGACAACAATTCGACAGAAAATCGGTCAAGCCTTCACGACGACATACCATCCTGCCAATCGTCCTTTTCCGGGCAAAAGCCATAAACGATACTAGGAAAGCGAGCCTAGCGACTACCATTGGCCAGAGGTATCCTTGAACTCGAAAGTATCCTGTAAGCACTTTATCCTGAAAGCAGCTCCGAAAAAGGAAGCCTGTTGCTAGCAAAGAGAAGCATCACACACACACACACACATGCACGCGCGCGCGGAGCGCATAGAAATTCGCCAACGAAATTACGTAATGCACTGTTAAAAGTAATTTAGCGAGGCCGACGATAGGCGAGCGTAGGTGTCGGTGGAGCTTGCTTCGGCCACGATATTTCACGGTGGCTCGTTTATTTATATTAACTAGATTGGCAGTAGGATCGACCATTGAGAGTCAACGCTGCACGTCCTTCGTCGCTGCCGTCAGCGAGCCCCACACTCGTAATACCCATCGACCGGCTTTACCAGCGAACACTTTTCATGCTTCCCTCATCGATAACAAAACTCCTAAGCCGATTCCACTGGCAGAGGAATCATTTCGAAAAGGGCAAATAACCTTGCATTCTTAACTATGTCCTTTTATAATGCGAACAGTTGCTCCTTGCTAAAGGAAGTCCTTTGAAATGAACTGCCTTTCACCGGAAGTTAAATTCCGTGAAGGAGAAATCATTCTTGGAGTGTATAGGCAAAGTTTGTCCTATAAACTAGTTTCTATGAAGGAGCGATTCGATGTTAATGATAGTTTGGCTTTGTCAAAGGATTCTGAGCCATCATGGAGAACCAGCAGGTGTGGGTGCGTGACCCACAGGAGGGTTTCATAATCGGCAAGTTCACGGACATGGTGGACGGAGATGCCGCTTTAATTGTACCCCTCGATCCAAAATATCCTCAACGCACCTGCCCTCTCGATGAGGTCTACCCTGCAGGAGAATACACCAAGGATGTCGAGGATAATTGTAAGGATCGGATACTCGCGGCATTTTTTATATCATTTATTTGTACACTTAAAAAGAAGAGTATGATAGAAAAAATGGGAATATTATAAGCGCAAGTGTGCCAACTAGTTGAGCAATTGCAGTTATGAAAGAAATATAGAACGAGGAAGACAGGAAACGGATATTTATCATTTGACCTATCAGTTCCGGGGATCTACTGTTCCGCTTAGTTCCCAGGCAGCTTTCGCTCTTTTGGAAATCCACTTTCACCGTTTTGCTCCTATTTTATTTACCTGTCCACAGGTGCCCTGATGTACCTGAACGAGGCGACACTCCTCAACAACATTCGCACCCGTTATTTCAAAGACAGGATATACGTGAGTGCTTTTCCGAGCTTGTTTCTTAAGGATTTTAATGCCACAGGCTGTTTGAATATGCGACTCTCTTTCAGTCTTATGTTGCCAACATCCTGATCGCTGTGAACCCGTACAGCGAAGTCAAGGACCTGTATTCACCCCAGACGATCAAGGCGTACCAAGGAAAATCATTGGGAGAAACACCACCCCATGTATTTGCAATTGGTAGATATAATTAGAGATTTAATTAGTTGAATTTAATGAGAAATAAATATTTATCAAGTCTGTGATTCTGTTTTTTAGCTGATAAAGCATTCAGGGATATGAAGGTCCTTAAACAATCTCAGAGTATCATCGTGTCGGGTGAATCAGGAGCTGGCAAGACAGAATCCACCAAGTATCTCTTGAGATACCTCTGCGATCTTTGGGGATCGACCGCTGGACCGATCGAACAAAAGATCTTGGATGGTGTGACACTGTCATTATTTTATTCACAAATTCTATCATAGAAGTCTTCAATGATCCTCATAAAATTGTTTCAGCGAATCCTGTGTTGGAGGCGTTTGGAAATGCCAAGACAAAGAGAAATAATAACAGTTCTCGATTTGGCAAATTTATGGAAGTTCACTTTGATGCGAAGTGTCAAGTTGTGGGTGGTTACATTTCTCATTATCTGCTGGAGAAATCAAGAGTCTGCCTGCAGAGTCCTGACGAGAGGAACTATCATGTTTTTTACATGATGTGCGCCGGAGCACCTGCGGAACTTCGTGCGAAGCTTGGCATTACCAAGCCCGATGACTTTCAATACTTGAAGAACGGTTGTACTCAGTATTTCTGTACTTCCGAGTCGGAGAAGAAATTAAATGATGTACAAAAGAGCAAGGATCAAGTTAAAAAGGGTAGTCTGAATGATCCGATTCTCGATGATATCGAAGGATTCAATGCCATCGATCAGGTATGCTATTTTCAATAATCCAATCGTTAAATCATAATAACAATTATTTAGCACAACAATTCGGTGCATTCCGGGCACTCTAATTCACAACGATCGAGTTTTTTCTAACCACAGTACCTTTGATTTTTTGTCCGCCGATTGGATGACTGGTGTCATTCGGCCCAGGAGAGAGCAACGGTAATCTGTAAAAAGTTCTTATCAACGATCGCTACATATTGTCTCATGATTCACACACTTTCCACTAATGTCTTGGCAGCGCCGCGGAGATTATTATCTAACGATGTAAAACATTCTTTCGCTCGTTAGATCATCATTCTCACATCTATCATCTAACAATTCATCAACATTACCCAGTTGATGGCAAGCGAAAGTCTTTACAAACTGAATGTAGCTAATCTCTTCTCTTTTGTATATATCCTGTATGCATACTGTAAAATAGCTCCATCGAGATATATTCAACATCAATTTCATCATTGTAACATAATACGAACGTCTTAATGACGATGTCTGTGTAAAGGCATTAAATCGACTTGGTCTAACGGATGCCGAGAGGATGGAAATCTACACGATGGTCGCTGCGGTCCTTCATCTTGGCAATATTAGATTCGAGGACAATCCGGAAGATACAAAGGGTGGCTCAAGGATCTCGTCGAGTTCGGAGAAGGCTGTCCTTATGAGTGCCAAACTTTTAGGGGTCGATCCCGAAGAACTCAGACAGGCATTGGTCTCGAAAGTTATGCAGACTAGCCGAGGCGGCATTAAAGGAACAGTGATCATGTAAGAACATTACTTAAGAATCGCATTTACCTTAGTAAATTTTAAGAGTCTTAAGTCTTGGTTGCATAACGCGACTAGAGGAACTCGACTCGAGTTCCTCGCTTGCCACGTACATCACAGTCAAAGAGGGAATGCGACTGAGGTCGGTGGGGAGGTCTGATGTGTTTATGATTTGCCAAGGGTACCCTTGAAAGTGTACGAGGCCAATAACGCCAGGGACGCGCTCGCCAAAGCCATATACAGCAAACTATTCGATCACATTGTCGGACGCATCAACAAGAGTATCCCGTTCAAAGCATCCAGTTATTATATCGGCGTCCTCGACATAGCTGGTTTCGGTAATTCTCCCCTTCGTATACCCTAATGGACCCTCGACCCCTCACAAACTTTTAATCTTCTCATTTGATTCGACAGAGTACTTCAAAGTCAACAGTTTCGAGCAGTTCTGCATAAATTACTGCAATGAAAAACTTCAGCAATTTTTTAATGAACGCATTCTTAAATACGAGCAGGAACTCTATGCTAGGGAATCTCTTAATATACCGAAGATTTCGTATGTCGATAATCAGGACTGCATTGGTAATTAGAATTATGTCAGATTTGTATGATAGAATGAATAATGAATTTTTGCTCGACAATTGCAGATCTTATCGAGTCGAGAAATACAGGAGTGTTTAGTTTGCTCGATGAAGAGTCAAAGCTCCCAACTCACAGCTTCTCACATTTCACCAGCGAGGTCCATCGTGTCTGGAACGGCCACTTTCGAATCACATTACCAAGAACTTCTCGGCTAAAGGCTCACCGAGAGCTGAGGGACGACGAAGGCTTCGTAATTCGTCATTACGCTGGCGGTGTTTGCTACCAAACGGTAAATAAATTAGGCGAACTTTTGCGGTATCCCATTGAAGATGCCTCGTTTAGATTCTCTCTGTCACAGGCGATGTTAATCCTTTTTAGAATCAATTTATCGAGAAGAACAATGATGCTCTCCACGCATCCTTGGAAGCGCTCATTCAAGAAAGTAGTAACAAGTTCCTGAGAACTCAATTTGCCACTAATTCTTGCCAGAAAGGAAAACTTACTTTCATTAGTGTTGGCAGCAAGTTTAAAACACAACTTGGTGAACTTATGGACAAACTAAAAAGCACTGTAAGATTTATACTTTTTAAAAGAACAATTATTATAACAACGGAGTGATAGTTATGATGATTTTCAGGGAACGAATTTTGTTCGTTGTGTCAAACCTAACAACGATATGGTAGCGCATCAGTTTGATGGAAATAGCATATTAGGACAACTACGATGTTCTGGAATGACTTCCGTCCTGGAACTCATGGAACACGGCTATCCCAGCAGAGTTCCATTCCAGGAACTCTACAATATGTACAAGTCTTACTTGCCACCAGAATTAGCCAAACTGGAACCACGCTTTTTCTGCGAGGCTCTTCTACACAGTCTCAAATTAAATAAGAAGGATTTCAAATTCGGTATCACTCGAGTATTCTTCAAACCAGGCAAGTTCGCTGAATTCGATAGAATAATGAAATCCGATCCGGAGAACCTGAAGAAACTAGTTGCCGAAGTAAAGAAATGGTTGTTGAAGTCTCGCTGGAACAAAATGCAATTCTGCGCTTTGTCTGTCATTAAATTGAAAAATAAAATCATTTATCGCCGGCAACATCTTATTGTCCTGCAAAGGACAGCGAGGATGTACATCGCGCAGAAGCAACATCGGCCACGAATCAAGGGTATTATGATGATTAAGACTTTGAAGGCGCAATTAGTTCGAATGGAAGATACTTCGAATCAATTGAAGAATCGAGAAAAATACGTGGCAGATATGAAAAGATTGGAAAACGACTTGGAAGGTGTCATTGCCAAGATAAAAAACAATCCACGTATCAAAGCTGGCGAAATCGATGCGCTCTACACAAACCTAGTGAATCGTGTAAACAATCAAATGGCAGCCTTGCAGGACATGGTGAAACAGCAGAAGATTGCCGAGGAACAAGCAAGGTTGAAGAAGATCCAACAGGAAATGGAGCAGGAGAAACAGAGAAAGGAAGATGAGGAGCGCAGGAAGCGCGAAGACGAGGAAAACAGAAGGAAAAAGTTAGAGATCGAAGCGAGAAGAAAAGCCGAGGAAGAGCAACGTAGAAGACAAGAAGAGGAGGATCAGAAAACGGCGGCTGCTCTTCAAGTACGTTATTGTCGAATGATGGCATTATCTTGATTGATATGAGATCGATATTTTCTTATCGACCTGATTTTTCCAATTGCAGGTCCAATTAGAGAAAGAAGCAATGGAGGAAAGTAAGTTCCGAGAATTACTTGAGCAAGAAAGACGGGATCACGAACTTGCTGTTAGATTGGCACAAGAATCAAATGGTCAAGTGGAAGATTCACCGCCTCCTGTGCGAAGGTACATGAATGATAATGATTCAAATACTAAAATTCAAGTTCGAAAATTGAAGGGATCAAATTTTATAATGCCAAGTATTCTTATACGAAATTATATAAATTTGTTTTAAAAATTATCTAGCGGTTCTGATATTCGGATAGCAACGAACAACAATAGGCTGGCAAGGTACCGTAAACTTTCCGAGACTGAATAACAAATTGTATTGCATGAGAAGATTCTTTGGTTTTTGTTTATTTTCGCTTTCTATAGCAGATCTTCGGCACCTGACACTTCTTTGCACGACTATTCTTTAACGATTTCTTTATTTAACCCCGTTCCTCGATGACTAACTGAAAGATAAGTCGGTGGTACACGTCGTCATTGCACACTGACTTTCTTAGTGCTTTGTACTATTAGAAACGCTATCTAATTTCCGGAGTAAATAAAGCCAGCTATGTTTGTGATTGGATTAGATCGGAGCAAGTGCGCAATCATCAGGCAGCGATGGCTAATAAGAAGTATGACTTATCGAAGTGGAAGTATTCCGAATTGCGCGATGCTATTAATACTTCCTGTGATATCGAATTGCTCGAAGTAAGTAATTCCAGTGATTTTTTTAAATATGCCACGTTTTTACCAGATAAAAATTTTCTATAAGAAAATCTTCTTCTTACGATTGTTTTATTGCATTCCTATTGTTCTTTAGGCATGCCGCCATGAATTCCACCGCAGACTCAAAGTTTATCATGCTTGGAAGGCGAGGAACCGAAGGCGCACCACCATGGACGAGAACGAAAGAGCGCCGAAGTCCATCATGGAAGCGGGTAAATATTTACTTTAAGAATTTTAAAAAATTGTAATATTTAAATAATTCATTGTAATTTTATTACAGCGGCGAAAGTGCCAAGGACTCAAATGAAGCAGGCGATCGTTGAGTCCTCGCAACGGTATTTCAGGATCCCCTTCGTTCGTCCTGCGGCAGCTGGCCAGCAGGATAATTCCCATGCAGGAGGAAAAAGGGGTTGGTGGTACGCTCATTTCGATGGCCAATATGTTGCTCGACAGATGGAACTACATCCTGACAAACCACCTATTCTTCTTATAGCAGGTACAAATCATAAATCATTTGAAATATCTCGAAATTCTTCATGAATTAATTTCCTCATTTTTTCGAAGGAATCGATGATATGCAAATGTGCGAGCTGAGTCTGGACGAAACAGGACTAACTAGGAAAAGAGGCGCAGAAGTCCTCGAACACGAGTTCAATCGGGAATGGGAGAAACACGGTGGCAAATCGTACATCCCATCATGCGAGCGGAAGAAATGAGGGATGTTTGGTCGAGAAATCAGTGTTGTTCGATTATTGGAAACATTGGCTTTCGGTATCGCATTGTCACAATCGATGCTCTTGTTTCCAAACAAACATGATTTTTATATCTCTTCGTACCGTAATCTATGGGATATGGCAATTGCACTTGTTGATACGATAAAACAATCTTGTGTGCCTTGCTGTTGGTGCCTTGCCGATATTATGAAATCATTATGATAGATATTGATGGCTGTCATTTCATTTGTTTTGTACTCTTGTCATCACTTGTACGATCAATATCAATGGGGGAAACATTCCGTTATTTCGTGATAATCACGAAGCTTTCGAGCGTGCATTTATTTACACGCTAACCGACAGGTTTCATTATGTAATATTTTATAATCATAATTTATCCGGAGACTTTGATTAATCGAACTGCCTTATCGGCAATTTCGACCAACCTGGGAGAGTCGGTCCGAGGATTACAAGTCTCGAAAGATACGAAGGTTCCTTTGTATGACTTAGCACTGTTGAAGAGACTTCTTCTTGGTATAATACCTACGTAAGATTTAACGCTATGCCTAGATTATATCAATGCACACTTCAAGTGGTTTATACATTATTGGCATACCTCACGCGGGAGTAATAATTATTTCGGATACTGAAGCTGTATCGATGAATCGATGCTAAAACTGTAACATGTGTGAATGCAAGAAATAAATGTTATGTATCACGAGAAAAAGTTTAAACCTTTTGCCATCACTTTTTCCTTGTCATTTCCGTGTAAGGAATTATAGGAAAATACCAGAAGTTACTTACAAAAGTATACCTTTATCATGCAGATAATTAAAGCTCGCAATAATGTAACATGAAAATATTATATCAAAATGTTTCTACAGGATTTTTGGAAGATTCATATCGAACCCGGTGATTTCCATCCACCGAATTTTTTCTCCAGCTCTTTGGCAACTGCTAGACAAAGTCTGTCCTGGTACGGTCCAGCTATCACCTGGAAAAGATCTTTCGAATTAATAAACAGTCTCAATAAATTAATTAAAATCCTTATTGAAAATCGAACCTGGAATCCAATAGGCAGACCATTCTTGCTTAATCCCATGGGCACGTGAGTCGATGGGAATTGTAGTACATTGGCAAATACACAATATATACTATAATCTGTTCTCCAAACCATTGGTTTCTTTAAGGGCGCCGGTACTGGGTACGTAGGAAATATTAGTACTCCGTCATCCTTCAATAAGTTCTGAAGTAACAAATTAATTATATAGTATGATGATGCAAGAAACGTCAACGTATACATATGAATGATCGCATGTTCTTACAACGAGCTTGTGCCGTAATTCTTCGGAAATCATTCTGTACTGTTCACTATGTGACGATGATATAAAACCCTTATTAATTATAACGATCTTGGCCAAGATCGATGCTAACTCGTAATCCGATTTACCGATGGATTTCTTCAATAATTCGACCATAGGATTCTTCTCTTTCTGAAAGTTAAATTCAATTGTTGTTAATTCAACTAATAATTAACCAAGAAATAATTGATTAAAATATCATTACACGTGGATCATCCTTGTCCAAGAGAATCGGTGGATAGTTAGCCGTCGAGAAGAAAGTACCGACTAGTATGTTGAATAAATTATCAAGCCAGAACTTCGGCATCTGCAATCAACATTTACAATTACGGGAATTGAATTATTATATTACTGAATAATATAATTATGGGGAAATTATTACTTCGTGAAACTTCGCACCGCATTCCACTAGATAGTTCGTCCCGGCGTTGATGATTTCTCTTATCTCCTTCGTGGGTTTTCTAATGTCCATGAAGGTTGTTAGGTTGTCTATGGAAAAGAGCCGCAGTTTTTGCAGGTCGACCGGTTCGTCGAGGCGAAGGTCACTACCAAAATTTGAACTCAATACTTTCGTAGCTAAATGCAAATCCTCGGCGTACCTGGTCATAGGACCGATCGTTAAGTACTTGAGGAACATTGGATCATCTGTCATTGGATAATGACCCTTAACTGAAATGATATCTGAAAAGGAATTCTGAAATTATGATACTAATTAAAGTTTAACACTAATTGCATTAATCCTCAGTTTTCTCATTCTAATATACTCACACCTAAATACTGAGATAATTATTGTTAATTAAAGTAGCACATAAATTAACTACCTGTCGTAGGTTTATGGGCGAATACACCATTAAAGTGCGCCGGTACTCTTACAGAACCACCCAAATCTGAACCGATTCCGATTAGAGAAGCGCCGGCTCCTAATAACGCACCCTGTAATTTATACTTAACTTATAAAAATCACTATAAAATATTGCTCGGTACTTTAATACTTATTTATTTAGATTAATTTTACCTCTCCGCCGGAGGAACCACCGGCAGTGACTCTTTTATCGTAAGGATTGTTTGTACTTCCGAACAAACGATTGGTGCTATCGAAAGCAGTGCAGAGTTCCGATGTATTAGTAACGCAGAGAGGAATTGCTCCAGCATTTTTCAATGCTTTGACAGCCTGTCCATCTTCAGGAGCCTTAATTCCACGACGTGCAATGACGCATCCTGTCTGACTTAAGCCTAAAAGTCATACAAAATATTCAACCCTGAGATATTTGACTTTTCTTATTTATGGGGATTAATAAACTCGAAAACCCTTATGACAATAGTTGATTGATTGATTCGAAGGCAAAATATATAATCCAGATCGAAAGGTATCAATTAACAATTGGTACCTCTCAAACCACAGCTTTCCTTCACGGTCACTGGCACCCCATAAAGAGGCTTCTCTCGCTCGAGCATCATCGCATTCACTTCCCCATTCTTCAATTTGATATCGCACTCTTTAGCGTCGACAAGTGCAGCGTCGAAACGCTCCTCGATCAAAGCATTTACATACGGATTGACTTCGTTAATCCGCTCGATGTAGGTTTTAACCACCTCCTCGCTTGAGACCTGAAAATTATTATCATCTACAGTTACAGCCAGCACTACCGGTTTTCCAAACGACTTTTCACATATTGACTCACTTGACCCTCTCGAATCTTCTTGGCTAAAGTTGTCGCGCTCAATTCCAGCAACGGATTCGAGGACCTCATCACTGGAGCTGGTTTAATTCGATATAGTAATCCATAGATTACACGCAATACAACGTGTATAATACATTGTACGAACGTTAAAGCTGTCAGACATTCCATCGTTTTCGACTGAAATTATGCAATATAGACACCTGCATTTTAATTACCTCGGAACTTGATAATCGGTCTCCTGTTAACAATTCCATCTTCCGCCACACTGTCAAGGTAAACGAGTACATAGACCTTCAGTACGTGCTAATATTTGCTCATCAATTTTAATAACAATAGTAATTATATTTCTCTTGAATTATCTATCACTTTCATTGTGCTGGATAACAAGTTTAAGGAAAGTTGAAATGAAACGAGTTATAAGTAAGTGATGAATTGAATTGCGTATCACGTAGCTGTGAAATCGACAAGTGCCATTATTCTTCGGCGACACGCTGTGGTGGGTCTATTGCCGAATCGTGCCTGGACAATTCTCAATTGGCACGGCGAGACCACCAGTGAATGTCTTCCACTTGGTACATAATAGTGTAACGACATACCGGAGTATTGCGACATATGACGAATTTCAATATACATGGTAATTTGGTAACTTTAAAAAATCCTGAAACAATCACGAAAATTGAAAAATGTGAAGGAAACATTTCTGTTACTGCTTCTATGTTTTCTATCTGTCTTGATACTCATACAATGGACTTATGAATCATTCGGGAAAGTTGAGAAAATATAGGATACTAAAGTGTTGAAAAGTCTGAAGAAAAAAGTATATAATAACCAGTAGTGGGAGAGCAGAGTAATTCGATGTACGATCAAGGAGAAAAGTGATTCGAAAGCGATCGCAAGTCGTAATTTCCTCTGTGCATGTACCCTACATCTATACTACAGGAATTGGAAACCGTAACGGGCTCCGCTTGATAAGAGGCCTGCGTACGTTTCCCTATAGGGAAGTATAAGTTCTCTCTCCATGAACAGTAGTGCAATAAGACGAGATCGAGCTGCATTCCGTCGACCGATTGTGAAACGACCGCAGCGGGGAAAACTTTCGCACAACTGGAGATCTTGTAATAGAAAATTTTCCTAGTCTCAATCCGCATTTGCTGACCGGTCGAGGTCCTCTCTGACTCATGCTGACTAATGCTACTACTAAAAATTCGAACGATGCAGACCCTTTTTCTGAACGACCAGATGAATTCAATGCCAAGGCCCATGTGATCGAACTCCATATCAATTACTCATATGGTTAATATATTCAAACCCGAGGCAATACCTTGCTAGAGTGCAACTGCACTGGCATATATTATCATCACACAGGAGCATGTTCAATGTCGGACAAGGTGAAGGTTCAAATTATAGTACATTGAATATTTTTCCATAATAAATCAATATGTTTATACATTTGTCTCGCGAATATCAAGTAATTGCAAGTGTTATGAATATTCTACTTGAATCTTCGCGTGCGTATATACAAAAATTTGCATGTAATTGATGTCAGCAAAAAGTGCGTAGACACAATCGGAAAAACGATCACCAGATTTACATTACTTTTTTTTCCCCCCCGAGATAAAGCAAGCATCTTTTATACGCAATGTTTCCTTTTTTAAGCACAGATTAAATTATCGAGATGACTGTATGTAGTTGGTTTCTTTCTGACCCTTGGCGATCCGGACGTTCGGCGTTTGAGATGTTGCGGTCTTTATCTACTTGCGCAGCGTTCGCGCGGTTTCCATACAACTGTCAAATTTATTGAATTGCAACATGACTTATCACTCTTTTCAGCATCTTTTCCTTGAACTGTAAACGCTTTTCTAACATCCTCGCGTCTCACCGGAAGCTTGCACTGATATTAACGAAGTCCGTGGCGTATAATTTCACCTGTGGTTAAATGGATTCTTAATGTGGAGGTTTGTTAATTCAGCGAATTTCCTGAATTCCAAACCATTGTAATCTGATGTGCATGTTGGTCTTTGGGTTAAGTATGTATGTGATTCATATGAAATGGATAATGATATTACGAATATCTACTACTACTATAAAGTCTTCTAATACAATGACTCGTACCGAACTTAGATATTTCTTAGACCTTTCTTCTGGTGTTACAGTCAGTTGACTTAGGAGTTTGCTAACGTGTAGGTAAACAAGACCTTCGCTAGAATTCATTTAAACTAGATCACCACCGTAAACAACGAGCACGTGCGCGCTTACGGAGTCAGCTTGAACTTTCTGGACCACTGCACAAATTGCCCTACTGACACAGACTCCCTGGCGCGCAGGGAAACAGGACGAACACGATGCACTCGTTGCATTTCCAGACACAAGTTGACAAAAATAATGCAATCACCCTTTAAAAATCTTTAGATTGATTAATGACTTTGAATATCAAAAGATCGCGATAACTTTAAACGTCTTCCATTGGAATTTCATCTCGACAAGAAAAATTAAAAATTAAAAAGCCAGTTAAATTTGATTAAATTTGTTAAAATCAATTAATTCGAAGACAAAAGAGCCGATTTCTTGAACGAATCAACGATTAATCAACTTACGTGCTTTCAAATGGTTGATCCAAGCTCGACTGGCAACGTCCACTGTATCTCAGAACTCACTGACGATGCAACTGCTCGTACCTCCTCGCACTCTGACGAACCTCCCGGCACTGACACGCCAGTGTATGAACTCTTATGACAAACTTGACCACTCACTATTTTATGCGGCGAACTAATTAACTGCGTGTTTAAAAAAAAAAAACAATACTTTGTCACCTTGCACCGGCGGCGATATCACTAAACTTCGCCCCCAAGGTGAAAGACATCGATCCTATCAGCAACAAAATTTAAAGTTCAAGTACAGTAAGTGATAATAGACAGTGTCGACTGTTTATTACGCGTTACTAAAAAAGAGTTCATTATAAGAACTGGCAAGATTCGTAGTATCGTACGCAATAATTTTCGCGCTATTAATAAACCGCACCCATCTTTGCATTTGCAAAGAATATACATGTATTAACAATTCACTTTCAACAGTTAAACAAAGTTCATACACACCGAATTGTGTGTCACTATTTGAATGTGTCGAAAATGTCTTTCACTATGATCCAAAAGAATGTATAAATTGGTAATTTAATCGAAATGGCCATAAAACGAGAAGTTTCATTCTACTATGTTTACTTCTCCGTTTTCCTGAATGGCGAGGAATTGCAGTTCCATGCTCTTATTTTGGCGGCGAAGTATGATAACGAGATTCCGGTTCGCGGTCTCCGCTTTCTGCCTCGGGGCGCCGGGATAAACAGAGATTCGTCCGGTACAAAAAAAGTCACACTTTATTAAAATAATAATACAATTCCATTGGGGCAAGTAATTGCGCGCGCGCGCGCGCCCTCGATATTTGTACAAAAAAACACGCTCGTAGACTTAACGTTATTAATGGATTATATTCGTTCCGATCGCATTGCGAAATCGCACTTCAGACTTGTATCTCATTTAGAGATACTTTAACAAAAAAGATTATCCGCACGCATGTTGTTGCCAGGTGTGTTGCTAACAAGGATTGTTTTTTTTCAAAGTAATTATACAGAAGAACTTCTCATTTAGCCTATCTGTAATTATCGCGTTGCGATTATCACGTAACAGACGCAATCTGTGCGGCGGGGAAAAAAATTAGAATTACTTAAGAGATAACGCCTCAATTTGAGGAATACGCATTACCCGAAACCTTCGTCACGTTTGCTCTACTTTTAAAGGTCCACTTTCTCTTAAAAATTATCGTCAAACTGTCCTCTCGGCAGATGGTTCCTGCCAACCCCCGAATACTCTGTGAATTTCCTGTGCCATCGCCAAGCTGAGATGATCGCAACCTGTATTTGCAACGATCTGTCGAAACAAATTGTGCATTTAATTGATTGCGGATGTATTCGATAGAATAGGTCAATGACACTTACTTGTACGCCAATGGGAAGCCCTTTTTTATTCAGACCCAGTGGACATTGAGTCACTGGCAATCCCAGAGCATTGAAGATTGACATGTGGTGATAGTTTCCGACATTGTAAAATGTCTCGTATGGAAAGTAAGCCGTAGAACAGAATGTCGGATATATGAGAATACCATTGTTACCAAGGAAGTCCTGTAGGAAATGTGAAATGTGAAATTTGTTTCCTTATCTTCGGCATCCACTTGATATTTACTTGGAATTGTTTCTTCAACCGGGTCATCCTCTTTATCATCTCGTCATCATACTTTTTTGGTAATTTTTCCACGCATCCTTTTATTATTGGGTACAGTATGCCATGTAACGTATACCGCGACATGCAGAAAATACTTTTCAGTACTTCTAGAGTAAAACTATTGCACTCCTAATCGATAATATTGCACATTAATTCATGTGTATGTTAATTTCTTCTAATATCGTTGAAAATGGTAAATTATTCAAACCGTGTTATTGTTTTCATTGTTGAAAGCTGTCTCGACACCTTCGATCCGAAGTAACGTATAGGAAGAAATATCAAATGCGAACTTGAGATCTTTTACTTTTATCTATACGAAAAAATTGTAATTACTCTCTCAAATTAAAATAATCAATCAACATAAAGATATTGATCTACCTTTTGCACTTTTGAGTGATACATCTTTTCCATGTGATGTTTTAATTTTCGAATCGCCAGAATTATTTCCGCATCAATAGGCTGTGCTATATTGGAACCATCATGCTCCGCATAAAATACTTTGAGATCCCTAACGGACACCTGAAGAATACAGCAAAAAAAAAAACAGAAATTAGTATTCATGTACTAATTTGTAATCAATTCACAGGTGATTTGGTGTCATCGTACCGGTTGAATAAACGACTTCCTGACTTCCGGCGACGCAGCCATGACCTTTAAGAGCAAGGGAAGATCCTCGGCGTATCGAACCATAGCTCCGAACGTGAAATAGTCCGGCCAGCTCTCCACATGCGACTCAGGCCGGTGTCCTTCACAGGGAACCCATCCTGCGTGCACCCATAACACGAGCGATAGTATCTCTCGGTATTACTTATATTCCGGCAATGTGAATTTCGGAGAAGCGATTAGCATGTTTATTTTTAATTCCAGACGTACGTGGAGTGGGCTTGTGGCCGAAAACACCGCAGAACATAGCTGGGAGTCTGGCAGAACCGGCGATGTCAGACACCACGCCAAGAATGGATGCACCAGAACCCAATAAAGCACCCTAAATATTCGTGCCATTTAAATTGATTTAACAACAATTGTAAAGATGTTGAAATATAATTTTTAAAAAATTTTCATTGGGAGAATAATTTTTTGAAAACAAACCTCTCCGCCGGACGATCCACCGGCAACTCTTCTGTTGTCATAAGGATTGAATGTTATTCCAGTAACATTGTTATAGGTCTCCCAAAATAAACAAAGTTCTGGAGTATTGCTGACGAGAATAATAATACCCCCAGCCTTTCGGATCATCTTGATCACCATTGCATCTTGACCTGCCCGGTCCACCGGATCTTTCTTCAGACCAACCGAGTGGCTCATCCCTATAATCATTGTTCCAATGTTCGCGTTGAACTACATTCAAGCACAAGTTAACACGCTCTCTCAAGTATAATTAATTGAAAAGAAAAGAATATGAAAATTAAAAGGAGACCACTAATTAATCCGTCTTTTCCTGCGTATCGGTAAAAAAAACCAGTGCTGCGAGACTGATATTATATAATCCGTGGTAATCTACTACTTAGCTTAACGCATAAAATTTTCCAGTGATGATTCTCAAATACCGAAAGCAAATTGCGTCGAGTAAAAACGCAAGAGAAAAACGAACGCACCTCTCCGAGGTCTTAATACAAAAAAATGTCACTCGAAACGATGTTTACGATTCTACGAGGGTCTCCGAATTGAAATACAAATCCGGAGAACTCGAGAAGAACTAGGAACACACCGTCGCATAAGTAATCTTTTTATTGGTAGAGCAGAAGATTGTCTGCGTGGTTAGCGAGAAGTCGTATCATCCTCCGAAAGTGTTAAGAGGAAATATTGTATTAGCACATACGGATATGCGGCCGAGCACGTGTTAACGCTTGGTTTATCTTTTTCTTCCTTTCATTCTTCTAGCTAAAAAAGGAATTATCACGGCGGAGCTAACAATCTCTTTTTCTTAATGAGATAACGCATTCAGTGATGACTTTACTCGAGTCTCATTTATCCTTCTTCTCACCGGCGGTAAAGTCAAGATCAGGATACAATGATTTCTTAACTTATCTGCATTGTATGCACAGATCACTCGTAAATCAAACCTTGAACCGATTAGGAAAGAATCGAGACTGCAGAACCGGTACTAGATTCCAGCATACGTTATTCGTACCTTGAGTTATACGGGACATGAAAGTGCGTAAGAGCGATGGACAAGTGTGTAATCGAGGTCAATAGCAGTGCACTTGGTTCTGGCCCCCCTTTAATACCCGCTGGTAATCGAGGATATCTAGGTCGACGAAGTAAGAGTGGCGAAAAATCCATCAATCATCCAAGGTGGCTTTTACCTTTTACTGCAATGCTCTCCTTGACCGTGACTGGAAGACCCAAGAGTGGCAATTCTTCTGATAGTTCCTCCTTACTTTTTCCGGTACTCTTAAGGAAATCATCGACCTCACGAGCCTCCTGCATCGCAGCATCGAATCGAATTTCTACGATTGCATTTACAATCGGATTGACCGCTTTGCATCTCTCGATGAAACTTTGTACCACCTCCTCGCAACTCACCTGTCGAAGTCAAATTGATTAACTTGTCACAGTTCACTTTCGATGCCTGCGAAATAGCCTCGTAGCGTACTTTTACGTTTTAGAAAGTAGTGGGCTATCAAAGGCTTGACTGAAATATCGCCAGGCATTTGTCATTCCTTTGGAAATCTTGTCTCTCCTTTCAAAGCGAGGTATTATTTTTGCGGTATTATTGAGAAGATCTTACCTCTCGGTTGCGAATGCGTCTGGCGAGTTCGGTGCCCGAAAGCAATAGGATTTTATTCCTAATCGGTGGTAGACGTTTCCGCTTTCGAAAGGATTGCAGTCTCAAACAAAGGCCTCCTATACACCATAGAAGGAACAGTCCAAATCTCAGCACCCATTGAATCGCCAATAATACCGTGTCCTGTGAAATCAATGTGTAATTCTTGATGATGTGTGACCAAAGTAATTGATGCACAATATGAACACGATGGAATTGAGATAAACGTAGTACTAAAAAAAACAAAAATCAGCATTCCAGTTGAATAAAAATCACTGCATTATGTAAAAGATTGCCACTCTTCTGGACAAACACGTACAAATCTAAGTGTGAAATATTGCATACCGTAATTGCGTTTGCGCCAAACGCGGCGCATTTGATTATTGAAATTGACGCGCATATTCTAACGTCAAATTTTTCAACGAACATGCGTGCAGTTGATGATGTAAGTGCAAATATTAGGTTTCTAAAGGACAAGAGTGCATAATTGTGCGAGTGAAAGATAGTCAGAATAGAAGAAGGAACAGAACGATGCTACTTCAAAACTATTACGCGCGAAGCTCCAGCCGCATGAATAATCATTCTCGCGCTTCATTATGAGCTCCTTCTAAATTCCGACAAGCGGATATCTATCCGCGAACATCTGTTTTACCAAGAACATAGTCGGAAGACACAAAATAATTATAGAAGGATTTTAAAATATCCGCAGACATCATTTCCTTTTGTTCAAAGTTCGTGATTATAATATTAATGAAAGTATTAATATATTTATAAACTTCCGGATGACTTTCCCTGAGTCACTGATAAGGAAATATTAACGCACGACATAAAATTAAAGACCCACAAGTACTCCATTTATAAGTCAATCCAAATGGTGCAGGACGGAATAAAATATACCATTGTATCTCGATTGATCTTATTGAAAATCATAGATGGTCATTAATTAAAGTTAATCTGTGTCTAGCAGTGTCATAATAATGAATTCAAGCCACTCAAGCGACAAACAACTGTTCCTTTTAAAAAAGCTGGTATGTTTGATTCATCATTCCCAGAGTTATTAAGACAATACGTAAAGACAGTACCCATAAGTACAATAAAGACAATACCCATTTCCACTGCGGCAAGGCAATGCAAATGGGTCGGAAGGGAAACCGGCTAGAACTTGAAGAGACCATCGTTTCGACGTTGGCGCGTGAAATGTTTCGTAAACTAGCGATGGTCCACCTGTTGAAACATGTCAATACGATATTAACGGTACCATGGACACTATTAAATCCTGGCGGTCGCCTCCAAGAGTGAAAGCGTTCGACTTGTCAGGTCTAAGAGCAGATTTCATTCATCGATGCCCGAAGACCAACCGATCCAAGATAAATAAGTAGAACACAGAAATCGACCATTACAACCGGCGATGCAAAGTGCAATGTCCGTATTTGCTTGCTGCGAAAAGCGAAGGCTGAACCGCACATTGTTATAATTAATTGACAGCTACAATGACACAGAGTAGCATCGTAAATGAATAACTTGATTAGAATTATCAATAACAGAATGATAACATTCAAACCCTCAGCGTTCCATTTCATTTAAAGGAATGATTGCGCACGTTTCATCATATCTCGAGATGACTCTCTGCTAATGCATCTCTCACGTTAAGAGAAGCATGTTAATTCGTCGGAGGCTCAAGAATTCCAGGGAATCGATGGCCCAAGACGTGCGAGTCTGCAGAAGTAACTATCAGTGATTTGTTGTTATCTTTACCATAGCGCAGTGGAATTCCAATGATGGAATTAGCGTTGCAATAGTAAGGAAATTATCCACGTGTTGATATCTGGCACCGCAATATGCAACGCGCGTCAAACTCTTCAGGTAGAAGGAACTTTATCAAACACGGTAGACGGTTCGTTCACGACTAGTCTCCGAGCTACTCAACATTCGTTCAGCCTGTAAAGAAAACGGTTTACGCGTCATTCCTGCCCGCACGAAAGTGCGAGCGCCTCACCTCACCATCTCCTTCAATCTGCAAAACGATTGGCATCGATGACCACCTGCCCCTTATACCTAAAATTCACGAAACATTAATTAATTCAAGATGAACCACATAAGTAATGACTTCTCTCATCTATCTATAGCAGGAGATACAACCTTGGATAGAATGTTAATTAATGCACCTCTATAAATAAATTATTATCGTCCAACCAATATAATACTGACGAATTCTTCTACGCGCGTCATAGAGCATGAAGCGGAGGGGCTGAAGAAGGTAAGGAAGTAATTGGAAATGGAAGTCACGAATACTCAGTTAACACGAAGTCACTTTAATCATCTGTTCTTGCATAAATAACCATTTGTGCACCCGTCAAAAATATTAGTCTTGAGTAATCTAATATGCGCTAAGTATAGTATGCCATTATCATAAAAAAACTCGTCGTAATTTTTGCAAATAACCATTTGACTATGAATTAGGACTCAAGCATTTTTCCATACGAAACGCCATGGAAGCGCAGAAACCTGTTTATTAGATGACAATCGAAGAGAATATATGTTATTTCGTTGTGGAGAATGTGGAAAAACGGGATGTTTCCGAATCCAACTTGCCATCAGACTATAGAATGTATGGCGCTTCAAGATACTACCCTCTGATTCGAAGTTTTTTCGTGAGTACTACGTTTACACCGCACTGCGCTTGAATTGGCTGATTTTCAGCTCCTATAAAATCATACCGTATTATTTAAAACGAAACTTTAATTAAAAAAGGAAAACGAGTTCTAGTAAAGGTCGGATGAAACAAAAACACTGCACTTCTTCCAGGTTACGCATCAGCGATTATTTATTCGAGAAAAATATTATTTACATTGCACAGATATATCACTAGCATTGTTAAAACAAATGGACAATCATGTACTGGAAACTCATCACGAGGGGGGGTAGAACACGTATTTGTGTATGTCGAGAATAAATTAATAATCAATAGCACGATCTCTCACAGCAAAAGCCTGGGGGGGGGGCGGGCATGAGGGGCATGAGGGGTGGGGGGCGGGGGGATACGGAAATGCGTAACTCGGTCTTAAAAAATGGTGAAGAGAGTTTCCAGGAGTATCAAAATAAAGTGTACATATAAATTGAAGAAAGCATAGCCTTGATGGAGATTACAATCTACAGGAGAGATCCGTCCACCGAAGTACAGTATGTCAAAGACAAACTTATTTTAGTTGCGGAAAATCCCTGCGATCTCGCACGCAGCCGCCGACAGAATCCTTCTCTTCGCAAGATCAGTCGAAAACGTAACGCGACAATATGTTATACTACAATCAGTCGTGCAAAAGGAATATCCACGATTTCTCAACATTCAAAGGTGCCGATTAGCGCGATGATATTATCAGCAGCAACGTTATCAACGCAATAATGACATTAGTTATACTACGTAAATCGTAACAATATAACGTGATAAAGGAAGATTCTTTCGAAGAGGCTTGTATGCGGCGCTTCCGATAGGGTTGCCGCGATCGCTTCAGCAAGAAACACATGAGTAAGGTACGACTCCTGCCCCCATCCTTAAGTACTGAATACGATATTTACCATCGATACGAGCCATTACGATTACCATTATCATTATCGTTATTAATATTGTTATTATTTACGTTTACATTCAGGGCGTATGTAAATATTCCGATTCTCGTATAGTTTTCGTGCGAACTCCGTCGGTCATTCCAGCATTCCTTTTTTCTCGAATTACTATCGACAGTTTCTAGCAAAGCTATTTCTCACGTCATGTTTAATAAAATACATTTATAAACTCGTGGACCACATGAAATTTACTTATTGATCCTCGCGATTGACATTTAAAAGGTATCACATGTATTACGGTCAATGCACTTGCGAACAAACATCTTGGTATTACAGACGGCGGTCAAGAAGTAGTTCCTGTGATAAGACACGCAGGTGCTTAAAAAATACGTTTTTTTTCTATCTTTCATTATGTGGAAATATATCTATATGTATATTCCGGCAAAATTTCGAACCTGAATCTAGCACATCATGGTTGAGTGTGTTTCATTCTATTTTTTCCCGCATATAAATTTCGTATCTAAAAGTTTCAAATCCCTTTTCGTGTACCTTTTATCTGGTCGCTTGAGCGGTTGTGTGGTTTTCTTCAATGACCGTAACTACGTAAGATTAATGTTACAATTGGTTATCAGTGCTGTGGGTGAAAGACATTCGCGCGCACCCTTCCTCCGAAGTTCAATCTCCTCTCCTCTACGTAAAGCATCGTTCGTTACGTAAAATGCATGTTCTGACAATCACAGCAAAGGGCAGGCAAATACAGTATAGGGGGAAAACACTTGGAATAGCGCTGCACATAGACTTCCACTAGCATTCGGAAAGAAATTAAGTCCCACTATCGAAAGTAGCTTTTACCAGCGTGTTAACGTTGCGTAGTTCGACGCACTGCAAAGAAATATATGCTAAACGATGCCTACTATGAGCTACCCTTAACATTAAAATCGAATATACGTGAAGGCCTGTATACTTAAGAACGTATACAGACGAACACGCGTCTCAATAACGTACAAAAATTGCCCTTTGCGCTTCTTTCCTGGGATACCCTGTATCCATAATGTCACAAATTCCGAATTTCGAAATAAAAAATCACTTCACTTCGCGTCACGACGTCACGGCTGAGATACCCGAAGCCCGAAAGAAAGTAGTGCCAATCCTGTGTGCGCGCAACATTCGATTCGGAAGTCTTCCCAGTAATTTGACGCAAACGACTTAACTATAATATGCCCTCTTAAATAGAATGGACAGAAAAACTCACTCGTATAAATGATAAAATGTAGTGCGTATAAAATCCTAATTCTATAAATAATTCTATAAGCGCTTAACACGGGAATAATCTAGAGTAGTTACACGTTACAAAGCAGTATAATAAGAGTATATTAACCTAATAACTTTATGTACCAACAATGTGCAGTGTCTCGGTATAACCATTCTTGCAGAGGGTACTGTGTTCATGATCATAATGTTTTCAAAGCTTTTTCCAAGGGTAATATTTGAAGCCATCAATTTCTCGAGAATCATATATCATTCTAATCATTACCAAAGTGATATTTTGAAAACAAGGCCAACATGACATAACAAAGTATCGAAAGAAAAACTGTGTACGTGGATAATAAAGTATTCGTAATAATTACGCGAGACGTGCCACCATATCTTTAGCCGTTAATTTCTCTATTAATTCCTGCAACGGTGCTAACTCTCTTCTCTCTATCAAGTTGAATTCCTATAATATAAAAAGATACATAATTTAGATGAGCATTGACAGAAATTTGACCATCCACTCCGATGCATACCTGAACGAAGAAAATGAAGTGCTTAAAAGATGTATTTAAATGTGCTTCTTCCCCAAGCTGAACCACTTCACTAAAATGCTGATGGTAGATATGTGCATATACTCTAAATAATCTTTTCAGTATTGTCTTTGCAATTGACAAGAAATTTTTTGGAAAAGGAACACCTGCATAATCAGAAATAACTATTAATTAAACATTGCCCATTAATCTAAAATATCCTTGACAAGGTATTTAACAACTTACCAATCTTAGAAGGAAAAAGGGTTTCATCGTCTAATTGATCCTGGACCCATGTCATTAGATAGTCTATGTATTTGGGTGCAGAACATTTAATGGGCTTTTTGACAGTATGACCATCTGCCCAATGATACTCATACTTCGGCCCTGCAGACATAATAGGGCAACTTTCTTCTGTGCAGAATTCAGTGATAGTTCCATACAACATGTTGATTTGATTAAAAAAATCAACAGCTGAAAGATGAAAAAGATTGAGTATTTTATTCCCATATACTGATATAGTTATATATAATCTATGATACTCACTGTTTACTGCAACCCACTCATTCAAGTCCTCTCCTTCTGGCAGCATAACTGCCAGTCTAAGATTGCCAGATCCAAGTGTGGCTGCTGCATGTTTCATTAAATCATACTGATGGGTTCCTTCGGGAATATTTTTCTTTGGTTTAAAGGTCTTCGAAGATCTGCTCCCACTTGAAAGACACAAAAAAAACAGGATGACAAATTAAACCAAGCAAAAATACCTTCTTACATAGCAGAACAGAGAAAATCGTTCACACAGATTTACACTAGCGAGAAATACAGTTTCAACGACAAGTGATTCAGAGACGACGAATGTTTGTGCGACCGAGAATTTTGACGTATGACGAAGAAGGAAAGAGAGGGCCGATGACGGGCGTACGTAAAAGAGGGAGACAATGCTCGACAAAGATCTAACGAGGGCGAATAGGAAAAAAGGGGGCGAACGGGAGAGGGTTGTAGAGGAAAATTTCTTTCAAAGGGAAATCCCGAGATTGCGAGAGCTATATTTAGTTATCCAGCGATTGGCCGATCGCAAGTGTCCAAGTGTCGCGGGTCAAGAACCGAATTTAGCCTTAGTGGCAAAGCAAGCGGAGCGCGCAAACAACGCTTGTCAATATTAACCATCCTCTAACAGTGGCTGGTCAGTCGTTCGCAAATTCGTGGCCCTCTTCTAATGTCAATCGACAGTAATCAAAACGGCAAGGCGGGGGTGGTGGTGCGCTACGAGAGTGATAGCACTCGAATTTCCATATCAACATACATTAATTCCTCGAAAAGGGCCGACAGTGCACTCGAGTCTGAAAAGTCGATTTTCACCAGCGGCGAAAAAACTTACAATAGGAAGCTCATTGTGCGCTCGTGGCTGGCCTCTCAGTCGGTGTGGATTTTGCGCTAGCACCACCAGCACGTATAAATAATTGGGCTTCGCGCGTTTCTGCCTCTGCGGTAGAACCGCACCGAGCTGATCTTCCTTGGCAGCTCCTTCACCGTCTGCAGGACCCGAGGTCCCTCGTCTCCTAAGCGTTTTCGCCAAGTATTCGCCACTCCAATCCAATCGCACCACTGTCCCACGGGTGCCGTGTCCTTTCGGTTTCAGTCACGACGATATATTGATATACACTCCAGCCCGCAGGCCCGCTCCAGACGGGATCCTAGACCATCTTACAGTTCGCCAGAGTTTATCTATATATTATCTAATACTTCCGGAAATTGACTGGCACGCTAGCGATCCAGTCAGGAACAGTCGGGAACACACTGCGTGGAAAGCTACCCTTATGATACTTCATATTTACCGCCGATCGGTGGTTGTAAAGCGGGTCTAAAGCTCCGACAAGCACACGCCATTTTACTGATCGTCTTTTGGAGCGTGGTGTGTTGATCACTGTTGATCGCAAATTTACTGCCAATTAAAGTTAATCCATTGCTTTATCTATTCCGTCGCCAACAAGGACGGTCTGTGAGTAACATTCAAACCCCAATTAGAACAAGGTGTGCAAGTCGTTTGTAGTATCACGGCATGAATAAAACAAATGGAGTGACTCTTGAGAAGTATAGCGTCCTGTGCAGTAACATTTTTCCTTCATATGTGATTTTCATTCGGTTCCCGGTCCTTTGCAGTAACCGTATTTTCATTCCAATGTATTACATTAGTCAACAATTGTATGCTTAATTACACAATTCCTTACTGAACGATTAGCATGACCTTTTACTATGTAACATGAACTTGCAATCTTGCACATAGACGCCTTGCAATTTTTTTTAAGCTGTCGTGTGATATTTCGTGTGCAATATGTTGAACTACCAAGGCAACTAATTATGATTATCTGTCATGTTAGATCAGCAAAATGTCTAATGGCAGTGGTGATCATGATGATGAAGGCTATGTCATTAAACTTCGAGGACTACCATGGTCCACCACTGTGGATGAGATCATGAAATTCTTTTCGGACTGTGCAATTACAAATGGCAAGAACGGTGTTCATATGACGATGTCCAGAGAGGGCCGTCCAAGTGGTGAGGCATATGTCGAGATGGATACACCAGAAGACATTGAAAAGGCTTGCAAGAGGGATAGGGATCATATGGGTCATCGTTATATTGAAGGTAGATATTGAAGAATATTGCAGTAAGAGAGAAAGTGGTACTAATTAGTTATTGTATTTAATTCAGTATTCAAAGCCAAGAGGGGTGAAATGGAATGGGTAGTCAAACGAAGTGGCTTAAACCTAGAGAATGCTATGGATGACGGTTGTGTGAGATTACGAGGGCTACCATTTGGCTGCTCCAAGGAAGAAATAGCACAGTTCTTCTCAGGTATTTTTGCTTGTGATTGCAAGTCCCCTTATACTTCTCTCTCATAGTAGAATATCATTAGAAGACTGTTTAACTCTTGAAAAGTAATGGAGTTGTCTTTATTTCTTAAAATTATTTTTCTTTAGTACCACTCCTTATACCTGATGTGCATTAACAGCGCAGTTACATTTATTTCTCCTGGAATCGCAGGAACTAATTGCTTTTGGTGGTACTTCCAAATAAGTGAAAAAAAAAAGCATCTCGACAAAATTATTTTGACCGAGAGAATGCCTGGCTGGTTTCATTTAGTCATAGATAGCCTGAGTTAAGATTTAAGACTTCCTTCCCGATATATCAAAGATGTCCAGTAATTCTTTGAAGTTTTTTCTTTGTAATGCACGATCCGTTGAGAATGTAGAACTTAACTCTTAACTTCGGCGCAATCGACGTTTTTGTTCGTCTAATGAAGGCGGCATTCAGAACGAGAACGGGTTGCACTTCAGTGCAATGGATAATTAAATCTTGCTTCTTTGTAAGGGTTTTAAGTACATTGCCGATTCTCTACATGATAATGGGTGTTACGCTACAATATCGATGTCTGATTATGTGTGGGTCAGGGTTGGAGATATTGCCGAACGGGATTTCACTACCGACAGACTACACGGGCCGCAGTACTGGGGAGGCTTACGTTCAATTTGTTAACAAAGATGTTGCGGAGCGCGCTCTGCAGAAACACAAGGAAAAGATAGGACACAGGTGGGGCACTGACGCTAGCTGGGTTTGGGTATACTTACGACTTTTCCATACCATTTTATGATTGTAGTATATGTAGGTATATGAATTTTGTTAGTGCATATAGCGGGAACGAATTTTTGGAATAGATGCAGTTTCTTTATTCAACTTATAGTAGTCGATAGGTCGCAACACCGTGGGCAGATAAAGTAATTTGTCAGTTCCACTAAGGGCAAGCATTTAAAAGTGCACGATTTCTAGTTAATCTTTTTGAATGCGTTCATAAAGAAACTGTATCTTCGAGACAAGAAAAAATGACCGAAATCTAGTCACACGTAAGCAAAAGTACTGTTGGCCCAACTGAAACCTGTGGGTGGGTGCCGGGCGGGAGGTACCCCCTTACATCGTCACCATATCCCATGGGAAGTGGGTGGGCTATATGGAGGTAGTAACCATCGATATAATTTGGCACATTTATTTGACACGCACAATTGTACATTTTATGCTAATTCAGAAGATAAAGCCAGCGATATTGCACGTAAATACGAAAATATTTGCATCTCGCAAGATCTACCCTTACTCTTCCCAACTAAATCGCATAAAGTGCAATTGTAAATGTCACCTATTTGACCTTCAGCAATATACTTAGGGCTTAGGGTGACTATAGATACAGCACAAAGTAATATCAGCGAGGGAGGGTTAGTGAAAGGCGGAGGTGTAGTATGAAAAATTGCTCTGTTATGAAATCTTCAGTATAAATCCTTTTTCGACATAATTATCTTTTACACTGAATGAATCAGCATTATTCCTATTTACGTGTGAACATTATTTTCCAATTCTGTCTCTTTTTAATAAATTCCAATCGTATATTGTGCAACATTGTGCATTCATTTCTTACATGCTCAAAGGCAACAAACAACGAAGGCCAGAGAAACATCGTAGTCACAATTCTAATTGCCATTCGTATATCTTGAACAGGTACATCGAAATCTTCCGAAGTAGTTTATCGGAAGTACGTGCTAGTATCGGGCCAAAAATGCGCGGCGGGCCAATGGGTGGGTTTAACCAAAGGCCAGCTCCATACGATCGCGGTGCACGCTTTGGAGGCATGAATCGTTTCAGTAATAATGGACGTGGCTCCAGGAACAGAGGTATACATTATAGCTTTTGGTATGATTTGTACAAAAATTATGAAATTAATTAATTCCTATATTATTTAGACTTTGACGGTGGTCCATGGCTCAGTGGCAGTAACTTCGATTCTCGTGGTGGAAGCATGGGTATGCGAGGAGGCATGGATATGAAAGGTGGGAATTTCAGAGGGAGCGGGGATACATGGGGTGGAAGTAACAGCGTACATAGCATACATATGCGAGGCTTACCATTCAAAGCCACTGAACAAGATATAGCTGATGTGAGTCATTAAGAACTTTAAGTTTGATATGTACATACAGAGATTTACTAATGTTGAGTGGGTGGTTATAGTTCTTTAGACCCATCGAACCCGTGAATGTACGAATTATTCTTGAAAATGGTGGTCGTCCATCAGGCGAAGCCGATGTTGAATTTGCGACGCACGAAGAAGCTGTTAAAGCAATGTCTAAGGTATGCAAAGTAACGTTTCTTTGGATTACATTATTGGTTAAATTATCTGTTACTAATTTCTGCACTTATTTCTATAGGACAAAACTCACATGTCGCACAGGTACATTGAGCTGTTTCTTAATTCCTCTGGTAGTTCAAGTGGAATGGGATCATTAGGCGGGATTGGAAACTTCTGCGGAGGTACTTGAACATCCATACATAGCATTACCAGCTTAAAGTGAATGGACATATAATAATGAAAGTACTTTATCTTGCTAGGTTTGGGCAATAACTTTAGGCCAGGATACTCTCCAAACAGAGGATTCAGCTCGCAATTGGGAGGCAATAACTATAATAGTTTTTGAGATCGAATGTCGCAGTTCTCACGCTATCAAAAGCGAAATATTTAAGAAATCAAATTCTTATTACTGTGTAAAGTCACAACGTATTTCGTTTATGCAGGGTGTTGAACCAGAATTATAAGAAATTTTCTTTCCTCGTACAATTAATGAGCGTGATACTGTTTGCACGTGTTTCGAAAGTGGTATCACGTTGTTCTGTTCTTTCTTTTTTCATGGTAATTCTAGTGCATTGTACAATCCTTGTATCGTAGTGAAATTATTAAGAAAATGTTCCATCTCTAAGCAGTATCAGTCTTATGGATCTCAAGTATAGAATTGACGAGAAATTATTGGCGAAGTACACGATTACATAATATTTCACGATCTGGTTGGTACATAGTTACATTCTAGAAAATGCAAGATATTTCAATAACTATTTCCCAGTGTAATATACTTTACTCAGCAGTAATCTTCGATATTGTTATCTTAATCAACAGTTTTATGAAAAAGTGTACAACAAAAATTCCGTCAGATTTTTGTCGACGTGTGTTCGGCATTTACTGACATTTATCTGCTTCTGAATTCGGCATTTGTAGAATGTTAAGTATCTGCAAATCATTACAAGCAAATAGTACAGTCTTAAACATCTTTAATATGTCCCATTATGTAGGTGAAAAGGAAGAGATAGAGCACTCTATCCTATGTTGCGAAAGTGAATCTTGTATGTATCGCGCGAGTGCTTGTATTCGTTTAGGAACTTATATTTTGTACATTGATCTAAGAGAGAAATTGATCTAAGTATCGCAAGGTCTTTGAAAGTTGGCCTTGTAAGCAACATTCATAGAAACAGCGTATGTTTGATGTGACCTGTGTTTTACAAAGTAAAATAAATATTATCTTCGTAATTATGATAATGTATTCGTACTCCCATCCATGATGCAAAAATACTATAAATAATTTTTAAGCCCAACACCACGGAAAGGGGTAAAAGAAGGAGAAGATTATATATAAATGTGGTCTAACAATCTGCTTTTCTACCGCTGTTCAGCGGAAATGTACACGTATACAAATGATTCAGAAAGAAAGCGAAGAGTTCTATATAATGCATCCGTTTCTGGCTTGGATGTAACAGACGAGAGCTTTGTTCGTCACAATCTCGCCGTGCGAGCATCGATGAGGTATGTAGACGAATCTTCTACAAAGAAATCATTCTACCACTTCCTAACTGTGTCTGATTACTAATAAATTTACTGTTGTGTGGCTGTGTATACGCACGTCTACCATCATTGAAAATGAACTATGTTCTTGGCGTTCTTGACCTGCACTTCGTGTAATGATTCCAAATGAAAATAAATAGATGTAATGAAAGAAAGCACCTATAGTACATCCAATATGTTATTAACAACGTTTGCCTAAATAGTTCAATATTCCTACATATTATGCCCGATTGCCGCATACTTTTCATAAAGTAAATAAAAGACGGATACGTCATGTTAGCCGACATTATTCCAGAAGTCACCAATGTCAGTCTGCCTTCAACATTCATATAGTAGTCGTGTATGGCTTTTCTCGGAGACGGGGATGTGAAGCACACATGGGTTCTCGAGTGGGGAGGAAAATAGGTAGTACCGTTACCTTTAATTTAAAACGCCCATTATTTTCACGTAAGGTTAATTTAGAAATGACAGGCCTCGCAATTCACAAGCAGCCCCTTCACAGAGGGCGGAAGACTGACGCGGAAATTTAAATACTCCCTCGTTATAAGAGATGTTTGCTCAGTTTTACCTTGGTATCACGCATTGATGATTAGAAAAGATTAGGCTCCTTATCAGTGGCATACGGCAACGACTGTATTGAAGTAGATCTACCAATTCTCCTTTGTCAATGTATCACTGTGAGTAGATGAAAATTTTTGTCTGCCAGATTTCATTGTTTTGTCATATCGTTTCAGCTTGAAAAACTCGTACAGGTTTTAATTCAATCTTGTAGTTGTTAAATGAATGTTACAGAAATGCTTTTGACTTCAATCATTTTAATATCTGTCCATTTTATAGAATAATGGGGAGAGTATGAAACGAATGTACCAATTTCTTAGATTTGGTAAACATTGTAGTAATAATTAATATATTGCTGGAACAAATATGTCTCAAAATAATGAGGACAAAGATACCAAGGGCGAGCAAGATATAAATATTAGTGATAATGATCAAGAACGTAATAGCAGGTAAATGAAATTAATTTATATCGTTTATATTAAATGGACCATGCATATATTAGTTGAGGAATTATAATGGATAACATTCTATTTCCAGGCATGCCAATGACGGACAAAATTTTTTGCTTCCAAGTGCAAAACCAAAGTCTTCAAAGATAGTTGTAGAATATGTTCCAAAAAGTGGAGTGAGACGGTATAATAATGCACTGAGAAATCTTATACCAGTCCGCTATGAAAAAGTGTACGTACCGGCTAGCCAAAAATCCATTGCGCATTGAATTCTATAAAATATCCAATTACAATGACTTTTCTTTGTTTTAGTGATAGAGAAAGTATGCCTGCAGATAGTGCTGGATTGTTTTCATACATCTTTTTCACCTGGATGACTCCTTACATATGGAAAGCATATAAAAAGGGAATAACACTGAAAGATATACCTCAAATCTCACCGTATGAAACTTGCAAGTATAATACACATAGATTGGAAGTTCTCTGGCAAGAAGAACTTGCCCGGCAGGGTCCAAGTTTAGCATCATTTCCAATGGTTGCTTGGAGATTTGTCAGAACCCGGGTTTTCACAGCCTGGTTCTTGCTTGCTGGTTCTGTTGTTTGTGGATTTATAAGTCCTGTAAGAGACTCGTGCTGTATATAGAAGTGCAATATCTTAAAGACAATATTTTTGAAACCCTGTTAATTTTATGTTCATGTCAGATGATACTAATGAGAAAAATATTAGAGCACATTCAATCACCTGATGAGGATGTGTGGGATGGCATAAAGTGGGCAGTGTTGTTAACTTTGTGTGACTTTACACGAATGATATTCTTCACATGGACATGGTGCACAAACATCCGGACAGGTTTAAGACTGAAGTCAGCTTGTACAAGTTTACTCTACAAAAAAATTATCAGATTAAACAGTTTGGAGAACAGAAGCTCGGGGGAAGTAAGTTTGATTATTAATTCTTTGCCTTCTATTGCTTCGATCCAATAAAAGATCACTAATAACTTTTTATTCATAATTGTAGATTATTAATTTATTCTCTAACGATAGCCAGAGATTATTTGATACAGTAATTTATGGGCCCATGATAATTGCTGGCCCCATAGCAATTACGTTTGGTGTTGTATATATATTATGGTTGTTCAACCCCCTTGCCCTTTTGGGCATTACTGCGTTTGTGGCTTTCTACCCTTGCCAGGTACGCGTGAAAAAAGCCTTTGTAACAACTGATCTTGATCTTCCGAGTAACTGCAATATTTTCTAGTATCTCATATCTCGAGTGGTGGGCTACTTTCGTTCTAAAACAGTTGTCATAACGGATGCACGTGTGAAATTGATGAACGAGATTCTCGAATGTATAAAAATTATTAAGATGTGTTCCTGGGAAAAATATTTTAGTCGTAATCTTCTTGGTGAGTTCACCAGTTTCGAGTAGTAAATTTGTATTAATTAATAAAATCAGTGGAAGACATCATTTCATTTGCTTTTTAGATATAAGGAAAAACGAGCAACGATGGCTTCACAAGACTGCATACTTTCAGAGTCTCAGCATTTCGTTAACGCCAGCAGTGCCTGTGATATCCACAATTATTACCTTCTTATCACATTTGTCTTCAGGAAGTAACTTAACAGCAGCTCAGGTATATAATCAAGTTAATTGGTTTGAACACATTGAGATCTATCATGTCGTGAAATTTTACGTTCGATTGTTCAGATTGCTAAGGGAAAGATAAGGGGTAACTATGAAGCGTTGAAGATTAGAATGAATAAGTGTTACACTTAATGGAATCTACATTACAGGCTTTCCCGATAACAACATTTTTCGCCAATATGCTGAGACTGGCACTCACCTCTCTTAAGGATTCCACACGATACTTTATCGACGCCTGTATTGCTCTTAGAAGATACAAGGTTTCAGAATACTTTTTGATGATTTTTCAATACGGGATTGGTGGTTTTTACTATTACCAAACCAGCTTCTTCTTATTCCATTTCATTTTGCAAAAAAGATAAGGACAAATTGTTCATAATTCGGATTTCAAATGTCATGGGCATGGGTTTCACTACTCTGTATAAAAAGGCCGAGGAATCTTTTGGAAATAGTAAATATTATTATCATGAGTCAGACTAATGTAGAGTTAAAAACTGTCAGTAAGGTTTGTAGGTGAGACCTTAGGTAGTACGGGAAAGCACTGCACGATCCATGGATCCTTTAAACAGCTTATCCTTTCATTCCCTTTAAATCTGTCGTAGTAATTAAAACATAACAACCACATGGTGCCAGGTTTATAAATGCACATAAACACAAGGCACTGAGTATTGGACATTAATATATACGGCAATACTGTATTATATCTGCTTAATTTTCAGGTCTTTCCTTTCGTTTCTCTACTGAATACGCAAATTCGTACATCATTTATGTTTTTGCAAGTGGCCTTAGTTAGTATTGCCGAATCAAAAATATCCCTCAACAGACTAAAGGTGTATATTTTTAGCTATTTCTATACGCGAACTATTAATATAGAGTTTGAAACGGCAACGCATCTTCTGCTAAAATATAACATTGTACATAGAAATGACTGGCACTAATACTACCAAATATGGCAATAGTTTGAATTTATGAAATTTCTAATCCGCTTTTACTATTCTACCACAATCTGTTCAACGCTGTAAATTGCTTATGCTATTTTATATATTTGCAGGAGGTGAATTCAAATACAGGAGTACTGTTTATCGGGATTTAGAGTACTTAAACACATTTCTGTACCATAGGGGCATTAGGTTTTAACACATCATATGCTTTATATGCTTTCTGTTAAGGTTTACAGCATGTATCCGTGCGGCTTTGTATTGTTTACTCACTCAATTAATACTACTAAAAGTCAAACCAGTTTTGTTGCATTATGTTGAGTATTATTCGAAAGCTTTTATGCACGCGAGTTGGTCCGACAGCTGAACTGAAATAATAATATTTACACAGAGGATGATGCTTTTGGAAGAAAGCACATGCCACGTATCAAAGCCGATCGTGAAATCTCAAGCAGTTGGCATCGCAAATGGTACATTCGTTTGTGGGAATGCTACATCAACTAACGATAGTTCCAAAAACAGTCATGATATAAAAAAGTGAGTCATTCTCTTGATTAAACTTCGCTTAACATTGTTCTGTGCATTATTGTTAATATCCAATTGCAGAAGAGCGGATTTACCAAATATTCAGAACCAAGTCGAATTGCAAAAGTTGACGGACTCTTCGAGAGAGTCACAATCTGTGGAAATACTTACAGACATCAAGTTCGAAGCAGCAAAGGGTGAACTAGTTGGAATATGCGGTCAAGTAGGCAGTGGAAAGACTAGTCTACTCCTTGCAGCTTTGGGTCAACTGAAATTGAAAAGTGGGCATATCTCGAGGGAGGGTAGTTGCGCCTACGTTAGTCAGCAGGCATGGATTGTTAATGCAACGCTTAAGGAAAACATTTTGTTTGGAGAACGGTTTGATGCTAAACGATATTACCAGACAGTAACGATATGCAATTTGAAAGAGGACATAGATATGCTGCCAGGCAGTGATGAAACTGAGATTGGGGAACGAGGCGTGAATCTCTCCGGTGGCCAAAAGCAGAGAATTGCACTAGCTCGAGCATTTTATGCGAATAAGTAAATTGCTTTCACCTGATTGTATTATTAAGAAGAAATTAGATTTTTTTAATATATATTTGACATTTTATTTCCAAAGAGATATTTATTTCCTGGACGACCCCTTGAGTGCCGTTGATGCGCACGTTGGAGCATTCATATTTGAAAATCTGATCCTCGGCGGACTTAAAAGCAAATGTGTTATCCTTGTGACTCATCAAGTGCAGGTATGCTTTCCAGTAACTTGTATTTTTACACATATCTTAATAATTTGTTATTTTTCAGTTTCTTAAACATTGCGAGCAAGTATATTTAATGAATGGAGGAAAGATCATCGAGCAGGGAATTCATACAGAACTTATGGACTTAAATGGAGAATATGCCACAATGGTGAACAGCGCATCACTTGAACCAGAGAATAACGAACTCACGGGGTAATTATCAATAATAATTTTGTATATCTACTGTTCTAATTCGTATTATTCCCAACAGAAAGCTATTGTCTGATGATACTCAAGCGGATAGTGAGATGTCGATGCCTAACTCAAGTTTAGCTGGGGCAGTAAGCTCCGAGGAAACTTTTGAGAACGGGGATGTCTCTAAAAAAGGAGATGCTGAAGGTACAATTACTTCGGTAATGTCGGACCAAAAAAGAGGACAACATGTTTAATTATTTTTGTGTAATACAGGCGCAACTATCACCGTAAAAGAAAACGTAGAAATTGGTACAGTCAAGTCTTACACCTATCACACATATGTACAAGCTGCTGGAGGATATTTAGTAGCAGTGATAGTCTTTGTTACATTATTCTTAAGTGTTGGTAGTTCAGCCTTTAGTACTTGGTGGCTCGCTATGTGGATTCGAGCAGGCGGAGGGGTAAGTACTGCACTGCAATGAGATTAGGTAATTGCATTGTCATTCCATTTCATAAGTGATCCATTTATGTTAAAGAATATTACCGATCCTAAAACGAATGAAACCCTGGTCTCCGATAATCTTAACGACAATCCTGATATGTGGTATTACCAAGATATTTACGCTAGTTGTATAGGAGTTATCTTACTTACGAGCATTTTGCGTGGATTAGTAATAACATTTACTACGATAAGTGCTTCGACAACACTGCACAATAAGGTGTTCAAGAAAATGATGGCATCGTCGTTGACATTTTTTGAGACTACGCCCAGTGGTAGAATTCAAAATATATTCAGTCGCGATGTAGACGAAGGTAAAGTCTGCCTATTGAACTGTACTACTTGTTCTTAAGTCAGGAGAACTTATAACTTAAAGATGTCTAATTGCAGTTGATAATTATCTACCCATATCTATTGAAAATATGATACAGAATATTTTCCTATGCAGTTTTGCCATTATTGTTATATGCTCAGTGGTGCCATGGTTCGCAATACCCTTGCTGGTATTGGGTATGATATTTTTGTATGTCAGCAAAGTTTTCAGGTAAGAAAGACATTTTTAGGATCATAACAATTTCGATATTAATATTTATTAATTATTATTGAATACAGGGTAGCAATGAGGGATTTCAAACGTATGGAAAGTATATCACGCTCCCCAGTTTTGAGCTTTGTTACTACTACAGTACAGGGTTTAAACACTATTCATGCATTTCAAAAGGAGAAGGACTTTTTACGGAAGTTCGAAGACTTGTTTGACTTAAACTCTTTATGCTTATTCATGTGCCAATCGGCAATGAGGTGGTCGGCCGTCAGACTCGACAGCTTGGCGATCATTTCTTCTTCTATAACAGCATTTTTAGTAATTGCTCTTAAAGGCCAAATATCACCGGCACTCGCCGGCCTGGCAATGGCATATGCAACACAAATGTCAGGGGTGTTTCAGTATACTGTCCGCTTGATGGCGGAAACAGAGACTCGGTTTATCAGCGTCGAAAGAATAAGTTATTACTTAAAGGTATATTCACTTTATTGTGCATTCTTATGTAAATCTTTGAACTAATATAATCCTCGTATTATTCTATTAGACTTTGCAGAAGGAAGGAGCTACAGAGAAAATAGTCGCCAAGACACCAAATAGCTGGCCAACACGTGGAAAGATCGAATTCTGCAAAGTTGAATTAAAGTACAGGAAGGAACTATCTCCAGTACTACACGATATCAATTTCAGTATTAATGCAGGAGAAAAAATAGGTAATACAAAAAATTGAGGAACATTGGAAATTTAATTGTAAGGTAATTAATATTATTCCAGGTATTGTGGGTAGGACTGGTTCAGGAAAGAGTTCTCTCGCAGTTGCTCTTTTCCGTTTAGTCGAGTTGTCCAGCGGAAAGATCAAAATTGACTCTATTGATATATCGAAAGTCGACTTGGAAACATTACGAACTAAGTTGTCGATCATCCCCCAAGATCCTGTTCTATTCAGTGGCACAATTCGGTACAAAATACACCAAATTCATGGAAAACATAATGTAATATTTCACAAAAATAAGTACGATTATATTTCAGATCAAATTTGGACCCCTTCACGCAACATGATGATGCGGGGATTTGGAGCGCGTTGGAGAAAACTCAATTAAAGCCAAAGGTTCAAAATATGACGGGTCAACTAGACGCGGTTGTAAGTGCTGGCGGAAATAGTTTGAGCGTTGGAGAGAGGCAATTACTGTGTTTAACGAGGGCCTTACTGCGTAGCTCGAAAGTAAGAAATTGCAGGATTCATTTTTCTGAGACATAGGAGCATATCCTTGAATGTAATTAATTTCAGATTTTGGTATTGGACGAAGCGACAGCAGCCGTGGATCCAGAAACTGAATTGGCGGTGCAGACGACCATACAGAATGAGTTCGCGAATTATACCGTATTAACAATAGCTCATAGATTGAAGACTGTAGTCAATTGTGATCGCATCATAGTTATGAGTGCCGGCCGAGTGCTCGAATTCGACAGCCCTGCCTCACTCCTGTCGAATCCAGATTCAGAATTTGCGAGAATGTTAGCACGAGCAGAAAAGTCGATGAACGAACTTTGAATCTATCTTTACTAATTGTGTTGTTGTACTGAGCGATCAATGTAAAAGAGAATTACCTTTTTATATAACAAATTATTTTCTTAATTGTTCGAAAGTTCAGGACTATTAAGCTAACGGACGTTTACATATATATTTAAGCGCATAGAGTTAATAACAAATAGTGTATTATACCGCTATTGTATTGTACAAATTTACCTTTAAAAAATATATGAAAAATTATTTCTCTATTTCCCATTATTTCCTCTTATTCGTAAAAGTATTTGGACATGTTCGCGGGAGCCCTTAAGGTTTGAAATATTGATCTCATCACCAGAGACGCGCCAACTGCACATGCTCCTCGCCAAGCCTTCAGCTACGTTGGGAAGCTCGGAGATCTCGAGCCGAAAAATGTTCACCGCCATGCCACCAGCTTGTTGTTAAAGTGCTTAAATGTTTATTGCCCGTTGAAACTTAATGTTGTTTTATATTGAGATGTAGTCTATACGAAGTGCCGTAAAGGCAGCCCCAGTCATCGTCGAAACAGTCAACAAAAGGTGGGTCCACTGACAATTTCATGACTTTGGCAAGTTCAATGATCGAAAATTCTTATGGACAAATGTGTTGTCACATTGTAAATTGTCGATATAAACTGTCTCACGTTCGATGATTACCTCAACGTTATCAAACAACCAATATCTAGCAAATCATTTATTATATGTACTGTAATGTTGAGCAGTGCATTGCATTAAATTATTAGCCAACTGCCGTCAAAGAACTATGCATTTATATTTCAGGCCTCATCATTGCGAACAT
This sequence comes from Ectemnius cavifrons, assembly GCA_964023945.1. NCBI lineage: Eukaryota > Metazoa > Arthropoda > Insecta > Hymenoptera > Crabronidae > Ectemnius > Ectemnius cavifrons. Next base: position 12,968,573 of record OZ030380.1, read on the forward strand.
AATTCCAATTATGATGTTGGGGCGAAAGCAGAGCCTCAGGGGGGAGACTATCCTGGCCGATTACGGCCCGGAGGAGTCCCTCAATGAGAGCGCTGATATAGAATGGGTGAACAAGGTACTTTAATATTTCACATTTTTCCAGAATTCTAAATGGCATAGCAGACTTGCCAAACTATAGTTGACGATAATTCTCTGTTAACATTCGCAGTTATGGGTGAGACGGTTGATGAGGCTCTGCGCCCTCGTATCATTAGCTTCTGTCTGCTTAAATACACCAAAAACATTCGAAAAAGTGCCGCCCCTTCAATATGTTACATTCATTTGCGATCTCGTAGTTACATTTTTATTCACTGCTGAAATGATTGCTAAAATGCATATTAGAGGTATTTTGAAGGTAAGTTCACTGTGACTTGAAATAATGCATAATGACAAGATTTTACAGCATAGATTACTTGCAGAGAGACAAGTCGTACCTAAAGGACCATTGGTGCCAATTTGACGCAAGCATGGTCGTTTTCCTTTGGCTGTCCGTAATTTTGCAAATGTTTGAAATGTTAGGATTCGTTTTAAAATTCAGTTATGTCTCAATATTACGAGCGCCTCGACCATTAATCATGATACGCTTCCTGCGAGTCTTCCTTAAGTTCTCCATGCCAAAAGCTAGGATTAATCAAATTTTCAAGTACGTTATTTTTGTACATAATCAAACTTTTTAGCAAAACAGATTGGGATTTTAATTCATGTTTTTTTACAGGCGTTCGAGTCAACAGATATACAACGTGACCCTATTCTTCCTATTTTTCATGTCGCTTTACGGCCTCTTAGGTGTCCAATTTTTTGGCGAATTGAAAAACCATTGTGTTTTAAATACAACACATCCAAAACACATAACTATCAACAGTTTAGCTATCCCGGATACTTTTTGTTCAACCGACCCTGAATCGGGTTACCAATGCCCTGAGGGGATGACGTGTATGAAGCTTGCACTATCCAAATACATTATGGGCTTTAATGGTTTCGATGAATTTGGTAATATATTTTAACAATCCAACAAGTCGACATTTATCATAATTTTGCCGATAAAACAATCACTTGTAATTTTATATTTCAGCCACGAGTATTTTTACTGTATACCAAGCCGCATCACAAGAGGGATGGGTCTTTATTATGTATCGAGCTATCGATAGTCTGCCTGCCTGGCGGGCGGTTCTTTATTTTAGCACAATGATATTCTTCCTAGCTTGGCTGGTGAAGAACGTTTTCATTGCCGTTATTACAGAAACGTTTAACGAGATAAGGGTTCAATTTCAACAAATGTGGGGTGTTCGGGGTCACATAAGCAATAGTTCTGCATCCCAGGTCAGTATAGTGTCGCATAGAGTATCATGAATTGCAGTATATGATATTCCAGGAATTTACAGTTTAACGCCCCTGTCATTCCAGTAGATTTTAACGGGAGATGATAATGGTTGGAAGCTGGTAACGTTGGATGAAAATAAGCATGGTGGTCTGGCATCCCCGATTTGCCAGGCAATACTAAGATCTCCTCATTTTCGCATGGTGGTAATGTGCGCTATCTTGGCGAACGGCATTACAACAGCAACAATGAGTTTTAAGCACGACGAGAAGCCGAGGCATACGTATTACGATAATTATTATTATGCTGAGATTGCATTCACTATATTTTTGGACCTCGAAACACTCTTCAAGATTTGGTGCCTCGGCTTCAGAAGTTACTACAAGCATTCCATTCACAAGTTCGAACTTCTATTAGCGATTGGGACAACTATTCATATCATCCCTTTCTTCTATCTCTCAGGCTTAACGTATTTCCAGGTCTTTGGAGAATTTTTATCATGAAATTTTTCATCATGCACTTTCTAAGTTGGATTACTAATTATTCATTACTCCTACACAGGTTTTGAGGGTGGTCAGGCTTATTAAAGCCTCCCCGATGCTCGAAGACTTTGTATACAAGATTTTCGGACCCGGCAAGAAGTTAGGCAGCCTCATCATTTTTACTATGTGCTTGCTGGTCATTTCTTCGAGTATTTCAATGCAACTCTTTTGCTTTCTTTGTGACTTCACGAAGTTCGAAACCTTCCCAGAGGTGAGGATAGAAAGATAATTTAGAAATCAATCCCTGAGTTAAAGTTCGTGTGAATGACTAATTCTGTGTTCAACAGGCCTTCATGTCTATGTTCCAAATCTTAACTCAAGAAGCTTGGGTTGAAGTAATGGACGAAACAATGTTACGAACGCACGAAACCATGGCACCCCTTGTCGCTATTTATTTTATCTTGTACCATCTCTTTGTTACACTGGTTAGTATAATGATTTCAGATAAGGATTCTTCGATATTCCTCGTCGGCTTATATTCTTATTGTATCTGTAGATTGTATTGAGTCTTTTCGTTGCCGTAATCTTGGACAATCTTGAGCTCGACGAGGACATCAAGAAATTGAAGCAATTGAAGTTTCGCGAACAAAGTGCGGAGATAAAGGAGACCCTACCCTTCAGGTTACGAATATTTGAAAAGTTCCCGGACAGTCCTCAAATGACCTGTTTGCACAAAGTGCCGTCGGACTTCAATCTGCCCAAGGTGCGCGAGAGCTTCATGCGACAATTTGTCCTCGAAGTGGAGGACGAGGAGAACGAGGGTGTTAAGAGAATTAATGAAACTTTCGATTCAAAAATGATATACAGAAAACAGCGGCCGGTAAAGATACTGAACAATCCGCCGAAAGTGCGAAATGTCGTGACCAGTCTTAAGAAGGCGGCAGTAATTTACATTATAAAGTATGTTCCCTATGGGAAGCTTTCTTTTTCAAAAAAATTGGTATTTAATTTATCATTGATCTGTTATAGCGATTCTAATAATCAGAGACTCTTGCTGGGAGATTCAGCTATGATACCGGTTCCGGGAAAGGGTCGCTTGAAACCTCAGGGAACAGTGAGCGGCGGGAAACAATTGCGGATCGATCAGAAAAAGTAAGGGACTAATTCAAATAAGAAGAGAGTTCTTTGTACTTTCTTGAATTCATAAATATTATCATTCGTATTCACAGATCCATCAGGAGGAGTGTACGAAGTGGGTCTATCAAGCTGAAGCAAACTTACGAACATCTAATGGAGAACGGTGATATAGGAGGTATTAATCGCGTGAGTTCTTCACGTAGTAGACCGCACGATTTGGACATCAAATTACTACAGGCCAAGAGACAACAAGCGGAGATGCGACGGTGAGTATGCATACCAGGCACAAGCATCGTACAAAGAAAGAATCACATTTATTATACGCTTACGTCACTGCACCGATGTAGAAACCAACGCGAGGAAGACTTGCGTGAGAACCACCCCTTTTTCGATACACCCTTGTTCGCAGTACCGCGCGAGAGTAAGTTCCGCAAAATTTGCCAACTCCTCGTTTACGCAAGGTACGACGCCAGGTTGAAAGATCCCCTGACTGGAAAAGAAAGAAAGGTGCAATATAAGAGTTTACAGTAAGTGCTTATGCTTTTTCGCGGCTGTCCACCTTGGCACGCTTGACCGATTGACTTTTAACTTAGATTATACATAGTAGTGGAGCGCAAAAGAAGTAGATAATACCCCCGAACGTCTGCGGCTTTTTAGCAACTTCCTTGGCCTGGTCACGTACCTCGATTGGGTGATGATTTGCGCCACGACGATGTCCTGCATTTCCATGATGTTCGAGACACCGCGTTACCGCGTGATGGAAGTGCCAGCGCTGCAAATTGCTGAGTACGGTTTCGTGATATTCATGAGTATCGAGTTAGCGCTTAAGATACTTGCGGACGGATTATTTTTCACGCCGAAGGCCTACATCAAAGATGTCGCATCTGTCTTGGATGTCTTCATATACGTAGTACGTTTCTATTCACGATAGATCGAACGATGCATCTATTATTTCATATTAATCGAGCTCTCATTCAGGTGAGCCTTGTATTCCTCTGCTGGATGCCTAAGAGCGTGCCACCTAATTCTGGCGCCCAACTCCTTATGATTTTACGCTGCGTCAGACCCTTGCGGATCTTTACCCTCGTTCCACATATGAGGAAAGTTGTTTACGAACTTTGTCGTGGATTCAAAGAAATCTTATTGGTAATTAATTCCCATCTCTCCTCGTCATCGTATTCCCACAATTTATTAGCTATGCAGACTCTCGAATCTTTTAGGTATCGACACTCTTGATTCTACTAATGTTCATATTCGCGAGTTATGGGGTGCAGCTCTACGGTGGTAGACTAGCACGTTGCAATGATCCAACGATCTTAAAGCGAGAGGAGTGTGTCGGAGTTTTTATGAGACGGGTCTTCGTAACAAAGATGAAATTAAGACCAGGAAAGAACGAAAGCTATCCATCCATTCTGGTACCACGCGTTTGGTAGGAACAAATATTTTGTAGTATTTTTTTGAGGGATCTCACAGAATTGTAGTTAACATTTATAAATGCCTTTCAGGGCTAATCCTCGGCGTTTTAATTTCGATAATATCGGTGACGCGATGATGGCTCTGTTCGAAGTATTATCCTTTAAAGGATGGCTCGACGTACGAGACGTATTAATCAAAGCTCTCGGACCCGTAAGTCAGTATATTAACACAGATTGACAGGATAATATTATAGTACTTTTCTAGGTGCACGCAATTTACATTCACATTTACATCTTCCTCGGCTGTATGATTGGCTTGACTTTGTTCGTTGGCGTGGTGATTGCGAATTATTCGGAGAACAAGGGGACCGCTCTACTGACGGTCGATCAAAGACGATGGTACTGCCTTCTTGCAGTGAATCAATAGATTAATTACCAAATGGCGATAATTCATCAATACTTGTTTTTGGTAGGTGTGACTTAAAAAAGCGTTTAAAAATCGCGCAGCCGTTGCATTTACCGCCGAGACCAGACGGGAAAAAGTTCAGGGCCTTCATCTATGACATTACGCAGAATATTTATTTTAAACGATTCATCGCGGTGATGGTGCTCATAAACAGTGCACTTCTCTGTGTGTCCGTGAGTTAAAAAGAAAAGTCTTTACTAGCATAGAGTACTAACACAATTGACACCATACTTGACACAGGCATTACAGTACAACGCAACACACAAATTAGCACAAGGTGACGCTCTAGGAAAAAATGGATTTAAAGACTGTTACTTTGAATCATTTGTTCCTTGCCGGCTACCATTAGACCGTGGTAAAAGTAAAGGTCCCTTTTTGTATTAACGATATCCTTTTTTTTTTCATTTTTCCTAAGTGGAGAATCGAGGAGAAACACACGGAAGCGCTAGCTACGGTGTCCACGATTCTGACACTGGTCTTCCTCGTGGAAGTAATAATGAAAAACATTGCTTTTACACCACGTGGCTATTGGCAGTCCAGAAGAAACAGATATGATTTGCTCGTGACAGTCGTGGGTGTTATTTGGATCGTCATCCATTGTACAATGAAGGTATGTCCGATGCAACCAGTCGCTCATCGACATCGTACATTCGTTAAATGTTTGAAATTGATAATTCATGTAATAAACCAAGTCATTTCTTCCAGAACGATCTCTCGTACGTGATCGGCTTTATGGTTGTAATCCTCAGGTTCTTCACCATCACTGGCAAACATACCACCCTCAAGATGTTGATGTTAACGGTCGGCGTGTCCGTTTGCAAAAGTTTCTTCATCATTTTTGGCATGTTCCTCTTGGTTTTCTTTTATGCGCTAGCGGGCACTATCATCTTTGGAACTGTAAAATACGGTGAAGGGATAGGAAGGTAACTTGAGATACTCTCGGCTACATACAGACATATTCTTAAATCCTAAGACATGATAACAGAAGAAATATACTATACAAAATCTCATTCACACTAGACGTGCCAATTTCGAGTCACCGGTTACTGGCGTAGCTATGCTCTTTCGCATCGTTACGGGAGAGGACTGGAATAAGATAATGCATGATTGCATGGTTCAACCGCCGTATTGCACGCCGGCTGACAACTATTGGGAAACTGACTGCGGGAATTTTCACGCTTCCCTCATTTATTTCTGCACTTTTTACGTCATTATTACGTATATTGTCTTGAATCTTTTGGTGGGTAAGTATCAATCGTAACGCCACGTTTCATGGCCCTACTTGCTAGCATGAGATGCAATCTTTGTCAGCTGCGAATGTAAGTTTTGACGAAATGCTCCGATCATTTTTCTAATAGCTATTATTATGGAGAACTTTTCGTTATTTTATTCGAACGAGGAAGACGCTTTATTGTCGTATGCTGACATTCGAAATTTCCAAAATACTTGGAATGTAGTCGACAACCATCAGAAGGGAGTTATACCAGTGAAACGGGTATGATTGTTGTAACTTATACACCTCTATGTACTTTGATATGAGGTAATAATATATGAATATGTTTTAGGTGAAATTTATTTTACGCTTACTGAAAGGTAGACTCGAGACTGATCCTCAAAAGGATCGACTCTTATTTAAGCACATGTGCTATGAGTTGGAAAGATTACACAACGGGGAGGATGTTACTTTTCACGACGTGATCAAGTAAGACACATAAAAGTTCTACCTTCGATTATCTATAATCGTTAACATTCACTCATTCATTGTTTTTTCAGCATGCTATCGTATCGATCGGTTGACATAAGGAAAGCTCTACAATTGGAGGAGTTGCTCGCTAGGGAAGAATTCGAATACATCATCGAGGAAGAGGTCGCCAAACAAACAATTAGAACGTGGCTGGAAGGATGTTTAAAAAGAATTCGTGAGAACGAGGTACTTTCTTCGACTTAACATTTGCCAAACTGTGTCTCGATATCGCTGCTGTATTTTTCAGAAAAAGGAAAATAGCCTGGTCGCGCGGCTTCGAGCTAGTCGTACTGATTGTGACGCTACAGCACCGCAACAAGAACATCCCGAGGAAAAGGGGAAAGAGGGAGAGCGAAAGGAAGAAACCGAGACAAAAGTACGCACTTCAATGTGCCACATAGATTCCGATACTTCCTGATACTGATACTTATTACCTTTAGGACGTTGATGGATTGAAGCTCAGATCAAAGAAACCGGTGGTACTTCCGAGATCGGACAGTATCGGGAGTGGATCAGGAAGAAAGTATCTAGCCCCGACATTGTCGGATCCGGTTTCAATTAGGACGGAGAAAGACAAGATCACCGCCTCTAAAAAGCGAAATAGTAGACCACCCCGTAAGTTCTCTTTAATAATAGATAGCCTGTATAATTCATTAACAGTTGTGATGTTTTCTGTCATTCCAGCAGTGACCAAGAACAATTTACCACACGTCACGGAGGGTACGGAGCAAACTAGGCAACAGCGGGAAACAACAAACACCAAAACCACCACGACGAAAACATCAACTGTTATGCTGGAAGTACGAGAATGGTGGAAAGAGCAATTGGCGTACAGTAGCCAGTCTAGTGACGAAGATGACTGACCTTTTGCATTGGGGAATCGTCTACGTGGACGGGGAATAAAGATAAGCTGAAAGAGATCTGCCGGGTAAGGTGAATAAGAAAGGTATAACATGTGCCTGAAAGAAATCAATTACCTAGTGCGCTAAAGAAACATTTTGGGAATCACATTTTTGCACAAATAGGAAACGCAGTACTTTGCATTACGCTCTTGCGAATCTTCTCGTTCAGAGTTATTCGACATCTGAGATTGCTTTTCATGCCTTTTTTCATTTATTGTCACACAGTGACACGGAAAATCTTGTTTTACCACTGCCAGGGAGAAAATAGATCGTGCGAAGGATTGTTCACTTTGTCGCTCGGTTGCTAGAGTAACATTAATTACCTCACACTAGCTGCAGCGACTACTCAGGTTCCACATAGATTAATGCTCTGTAGGTCGTACAACGTGTATTAGGAAATACCACAGATTATTTGTTAATTGTGTTATATATATTTTGTGCTAGTTATTGATGTTGAAGCGTAAAGGTTGCAGAATGTATAAACGACATTTAGATAGGGTAGATTTTATACAATAGCAAGTGATAAAACCACTGGAGGTGATAAAGGCGACGCGGTGAAATTCGTATTATAGAGAACAATTGTAAGTACAATGAATGCGATATTCATTTGTTAGTTTCGGGTAGCGCGGAATTGATTTTCAGTTCCAGCTGCCGGCTATCTTTCCGAATTGATGCCAGCATAGACGGTAATCAAATTTTGTACTCTAACAGAATATACTAGAAGTCTTTATTTCTGATAGAAACATTACGTCCCAAAGGCCTGTACTGTAGTTGTAAGAAGTTGCCAAGATTTTGCATCTGACTGTGTTGTTGCAGTGTCGTCGTTATCGGTTTACGTGAAGGGCGAAACGTTTCGTTATTGCTAAGCAAAGCGAAATGTTGAATTACGGTACAATAAAATTCCACACTGTCCAAATTCAAAATTGAATAAGCACACATAAAGTTATTTTTTATTCACATTTGGCTTAAAGGAGCCATCTAGGAAGCATTAATTTGTGTCGAGACTATTAAGAGTAATAGATGTTAAGACTTTTATAATTCAACACGGAAAGTGCATTGTGTTTTGCCAAATTACTACTAAACATACCGCTCGCCGATGCACTACAAAAGGCACGAAAGCAATTTTTTGTAAACATTGCAGACAGTGAATAACGCGCAAAATGCCTAAATATCTGACACATAAATATGACACAGCACAACCCATTATGTATGTGATATGAGTTGATTTTGTATATAATATATACATATATGTATATACGGAGCAGAAAGACTTAGAAGAGTAAACGACATTATGTTTGCAGTATTGTAATAAATGTTGATCATTGTTGCTAGTTTATGTGCCAATGTGTTGTAACATATTAAATAGTACTAATAAATGTTATTAGATATACTAGTGTGCAGCCCTAAATGTTTGAACGAGTACAATAAAGAGGAAAAGAGCAGTGGTTATGAAATAACATTAAATTTGTTAAAATTGAAGTTTTCTTATTAAAAATAATCACTTATCAAAATATTATGTATAAGAATTCTATGCTTCTGGCATTGACAATAATCATTTACATATCTGTGAGTTGACTTACATGCGGGCAGCTCATTCACATGAGGAAGATGTTATCATCCGCAGCCATAATTTGATTGGCATCTGACATCTTGTTGATAGCAGCAGTAATTTCACCTGATGTAAATTCTGGTGAATGCTGACTATTTATAAACTCGCGAACCCTTGACAGTGGGAGGGACTGAGCTCTCTGTTGTTGGAACAACTTGTGAAGCAGTGTTCTAAATACTTTTAGTCTGAAACAAATTATTTGCAAAACAAATATGTATTTTGTAAACACAATATTAATGCAGAAGTTGGTCTAAGCTACCACATTTACCTTTCGTCAGTGATAGTCGCTGGCTCTTCAGGAGTGGTTGTAGTCTCTGTGGAACCAGTTTGACCCGATCGAGTAGATGATTGAGATTCGGTCGTCTTCTTCTGGGATCTGGTTAATCTTTGTGCTGCTTCGTCTATGTGTGTGTCATCATCACTATCATATTCGTACACATCGTGACTACCTTCGCTTCCTGCCGCAGTTTTCTTCGTGCGTTTTGGCCTCTTTGCCTCTTGATCGTCACCAAGTGTACTCTCTTCACTGTCGTGCCTTCTACGTTTCTTCTTTTCCTTTTCCAAGACTCTTTTAAAGTACGCAAATTCCACCAGTTCTATTGCTGCATGTGCATCGTCTGCCGTTACGTTCTTTGAGAGTCGTGCCTTTGCGTGGGCAGTCGACAGACGGATAAGAGTCTCCAAAGTACGTGCAGTTACTGGTTGCGTCTAATTAGTGTAAATTGAATATTACATAATGTATGCTCTTAAAACTAAGAAGATAAAATCTAGTACAACGAGTCACGTACCCTTGCCACGTCTGAATCTACATCTTCTTCCGAACGCAACTTGGAGTACTCCTCGGCGATTACTTCACTAGCTTCTTCTGTAAGCTTTGGTTTCATACAACGTGCTATGTGAATGTATTTTCTCATGAAGTTTATGCTCAGGATTCGATCTCTGAAAAGCTATTATTAGACAAATCCGAAATACAACAATAAGATCTTTCAAATAAAATTATTTATCAGAATTTACTTTTTTGTACGATGCTGACCATGTAGGAGTGGATCGAATCTTTGATAGACTGGATCTGTTTCATCTGCTAAACCTTGCTCGAGGTTGCTAGTCGTAAGCTTCTCGATACCACTACCCATCGGCATTGCTTCGCCTTCGTGTTCCGTTGGATTTCTGTACCTATGCATTCTCACAACATGATCACTAATAATTTGATCTTGCTCCGGATCTATTATGTCCAGCATGACGAAGAGCAGATCGAAACGTGAGAGAAGTGAATCTTGAAGACCAATATTCTCCATTGGAGTTTTATATTGATCATACTGTAAAGAAAATAAATTTACTTTTATGCAATTTTAGAGAAATCATTCAAAAATTAATAGATAAAATCTTACTCTTCCATAAACAGGATTAGCAGCAGCTAATACAGAACATCTTGCATTTAGACTGGCATGTATTCCAGCTTTAGCAATGGTAACTTTGCCTTGTTCCATCACCTCGTGAATGGCAGTTCTATCAATATCAGACATTTTATCGAATTCATCTATACAAATAACACCTCGGTCGGCTAAGACCATAGCACCAGCTTCAAGTCTACGCTCTCCTGTTTCACTATCCACCGTAACCGCTGCTGTTAAACCTACGCCAGATGATCCTCGACCTGTAGTAGGTATTGCTCTCGGTGCAGTGCAAAGGACATATCGTAAAAGTTGCGACTTTGCCACGGATGGATCACCAATGAGCAAAACATTTATATCTCTGCGTATACGAATCATCAAGTAATTTTATGTGCATCACAAAATACTTTCACTTATAGCTGCAATAATATTTACCCTCTAAGTCTTGTTCCATTAGGGAGTAGTTTCTCTACACCACCCAACAATAGGCATAAAATTGCTTTTTTGACATAATCATGACCATGTATAGAAGGTGCCAATGATTTACTAAGAAGTTCAAATATATTGTTATTGGCTGGGTTGTGTTTCGCCAATTTCTTACACATCGCCACATCGTCATGGGAAATTGAGAGACTAGCCTCCTTGTTCAGTTGCATAATATTATTAGCAATCAAAATTGTTCTGTTAAGATACAATGTGTTATTATTGCATTAATGAAAAATATTGATACACGGAGATAAAATGAATAAAAACCTGAAAGTTCCTGTGGTATATGAACCCTGCTTCCCAGGGAGACACCTGAAACTTCCTACAACTTGCACCCTATCACCGGGTTTACATAAATCCACCAGATCATTATCAGATATGACATCTATACTGCGTGGCAATTGGCCAGTGGGTGCGTTCTCTGGCATTTCTTGAATAGTCAGTGTCTGATGATCCTTGTATGTGGAAAGACCAAATTCTGTTTCTAAAGGGTTCCCATCTTCATCCTGATTGGCATAATAAATAATATATTGTCATTTCCATAACATAAGTTTTGTTCCGTAAATGTATAGAAATTTATAATTACTGTTGTTGGATATACAGCTGAATGAGGGAATGCATCGAATGAAGTCAAGTCTGTGTAAGCACGTTCCATTACAGTCTTCGTTACACTACAGTAATGAACACTCCTTACAACTTTCGGTCTCACCAGTGAGCCTGTGAAATTTCATAATTTCAGGATATGTAACAACCGCATTAATATTTTGTGACCCACAGACATTATTAATAGTTACATTTTGTGACTATGCCTTCAACGCAAACCATGCTACCCAGCAATCGAGCCGCAAGGGTTCTAGGTGTAACATGTTTATTTCCAAAACTTCCCTCGAATGCTATAAAAAAGTCTACGTTCATTTTTGCATAATCCGAATCAATACTGGCAACGAATTGCTTTAAAGCATTTTGGAATGAAGAGTGTTCCTCGAAGGAATTGTTCAGTAAGCTGTGGAGAACGATGAAATTACAGTAGTGACATTTCGGAGGAATCGAAAACAGTGCAACAAGTAGTTCATACCTCATAGCACGTGTTGGATTCTTTCGCCTTAAATCATTAATGTTGACGTGCAATCTTTGTTTGTTTTCATCGATCATATTTTTAACGAGGCCCGCATAAATCCCTTGATCTTCCTGGACGAATGAATTCAGAAAAGATCATCACTCAATTAATAATAGAAGTTTCGTGTGGTACTTACGGTATCATCCAAAAAATCCAAATATTCTCTCTGTATTTCTTCCTGTCTCTGATCCCTATCAGCAGTCTCCATTATTCTTTATTTCAAAGTTACCCAAACACAATTAACTTTATAACAAAAATCACTCTGATCAACCACTTTTCAACACACACGAGCGGCACGTTTCAGTTTACAAACAGTTTTGCGCGGGAAGAATGAGAAAAGCCGGTCAATTCGAAGAAATAAACTGTCCTCGACGAATCAGCGCCACTGGTTGTCAGATGTCACCATGTGTGTGCGTCAGTCGGTATGACAGTGGTGCCGCGTTCAAATTGTTGAATGGACATTAGTGCATAACAATTATTCAGATCTCAGTGAATCGTGTGGGAAAAGATCGACGACATCGTGTTATTTGCGTTTGGGTAAATAAACAGTTCCATTGGTGAGGATTATAGTGTATAAAAACTAGTTAAAGCAAGGATGCCAGTTCTTGGGGTTAAAGCAGGTTAAAAGGTAAGTGCTGCATGTTTTTTATCCTTTAAAATATTATATTTTTGTCGACCTAGATTAAGGAAATGCTGCAAAGAGGGAAGCAAAGCAAATATATCAAAAGAGATATGTAGTAAAATTTGAGTCTTTTTATTTCTCATTTGGAGTATCGTACGCGAACCACTGTTGGTTACGCGCGCGGCGCGAAGAATACTTTTACGCTTTTACACTTGCAAGGACACTTACACGTTAAGGACATTCAGAAGTTGCGGTAAATGATATGTGCATTGCGGCAGATTCGTCTTAATTGCATAGATGTACGTGTTGATTGAAAGGCAATCGCTACCTTCCTACTTTCAATAGTTCGTGTGTGTGTCTATAATGTCCAGTTGGCACTGTTCCTCCATTTGGATCTTAAGAAAATAATGATTTTCTTTCGCGTGTCGTGAAGACAAATTCAGTACAATGTGTGTTGTCTCGATCCAAAGCGTTTTGCATTATAAACGTGCAGCTTAAGAATTCAATTTAGCTGTTAATGCGAGTTTCGCGAGTGCACGCTATGAGTCGTAGACGCGACTGCGTTTACTGGGACGTCTAGAATACGATCAGACGGAAACCAAATAGATATTTTGAGCATAATCATTAGATCTCGCGAGAATTAGTGTCATCCATTTTGCTTCTCAGCTACGCCGTTTTCTTGGGGTTTCAGTGGCTTTATAATCTCGACATCGTTTAGCTGGTCAATGTCCAATTGTTGTTTCTTTTTCTTCGTTTTCCTGAAATCACAAAGTTTTATATAAAATCATGTTTTTTCGTACTGTTCATTTAACATTACACTCGTATACATACTTTCCAAATAACTCTCCATCCTGTATGGATTCTGGGAGTTTCTTGTTCAGTGTTTCTGGGAGGAGTAGAGACATTACACCACCACAGAGCGCACATGATCCGAAAATAACGAGTGGTAGAGGCATCCAAATCTCAGACTGTAGAAATACACAGTTAGTTAATTTTCAATTCGAGTATAATCGCATTTGATATTGCTTTCTCGTATTATACAACTTACGAGATGATTGACGTAAGGTGCGATAACACCTCCTATTCTAGCAAAAGTGGAACATGCACCGAGACCAACGTTTCTAATAACGGTTGGAAATTGTTCGGCAGTAAAAACATAAATAGCTCCATAGGAGGATGTAATTGCAAGTTTTCCGATCATAGCGAGGCATACTATTAGCCAGGGGGCATCTGAAAGCATAAGATGATATTAATATATTTGTGAATAATTATTATGAGACATATCTCATAGTACAGAATATATTGGGTCTTGATTTATCGGCTTACCAACTGGGACGAATAAAGTAGCGAGCAATGCCAATCCAGAAATCAACATACAGCCGCACAAAATCATCTTTCTACCCCAGCGATTTAACGTAAAGATTAGAAATGTGTACGCGGGCACTTCCACCAATCCGGATATTACAAAATTAACATAGTCGTTACCACCGAGATTGGACGCATGCCAGGACAAACCATAGTATGTTCCGCTATTCACAAGCCTAAAGAGACCCAGAATGCGAGATTATGGTTTAAATGGGAAAAGACTTTAGGCAGTGCATAACAGTGTTGAGAGACTGAAAAATAACAGTAATGGGGAAGGCGGAAGGGTTGCTCATATGTATAACAAATATGGGACAGAATATATTACCAATTGAAGAATAAGAGAATACTCTTTCGCCTTAAGTTGGGATATCGGAAAAGGTCAAAGAGCGATGGTTTTTTATAATCTGGTGCGCTCTCGCCAGAACTGCTATTCAATAGATTCTCTAATGTATCGTCTGGTAACTCCACGCCATTCTCCAGAGAAGCTCGCTGAAGTATATCTTTCGCTTCTTGCGTACGGCCTTTCGTGAGTAGCCAACGAGCTGACTCAGGAATGAACCTGCGAATATATCTTAAGTTATATACACAATAACTATTAAATCATTAGGGTATTTTGCAACAAAAATATATATTTCCATCTTACCACCAGTAAAGTAAAAAGGCAATGCTCGGAATGGTAATAGCCACTTGCAACATTCTCCAGTCGGTTATGAAATATGCAAAACCGGCGGTAAGGATATAACCGGTCGTGAAAAATAGTTGGCAGCCAACTCCAGCGACTAAACGCTTTTTCGGACCTACCATCTCCAAAGCTAGAAATATAATTTCGATTTTTAGTCTGACAATGCTTTGCGAGAATGCACACTCTTTGTAAAATTCTCGATGTACCTATAACATACGCAACCAAAAAGACTCCACTGGTGGTTGAGCCCACTATTAATCTGAAGACAATATAGGAAATAAACTCAGGGGCAACCGCGACTAGTATACCGCCAACCAGCTGTATGACTAAAGACAGGAAGAAAATTGGTCTACGTCCAAATTTATCGGACAAACCACCGAAAATCATTGAGCCAAGCATGACTCCTACCATGAACAAAGAATCCCCCGTAGCTCTCAGCCATGCCCTGTCGCAGACTAAGTTCCACTAAAAATAACAATATTTTGCAACATTTAATATTTAAATTAAAAAATTTCTAATTAAAACTCTTCTTACTTTTAATACTAAACGCATACCTCAGAGGTGGTGGTACTTTTGTACTTGCTTCTATCGTACACATACTCCTCGCAGGCCTTAAGTCCTCGTCCTATAGGACCTCCCGGCGAATAAGGTTGTTGTATGGGTGCACCATCGTAAGCAGTCGAAGTATCGACATACCTATCGATCGTAGTATCATTTATCCCACTTATAGCATCGCGTCTTAAACACTGTGACCACCCTTTTAATTCGTAGTCCCATGGATAGCTCGCATTCATTATATCTTGAGGCAAGAAATATGTGGCGTTTCCCAGATCTTCGTGCGGTAGTAGACATCTATTAATAAATTTGTTATTACTGTAATATTAAGATTTGGAAGAAAGCGACTTAGAGAGAGTACAAACCTAGCATCCATTTTCGCGCCAAGAAAGACACCTGCGAGTTTGTGAAATGCGCAGGATATCGCTGGAAGACACAACAAGAGGTAAACACGCCGCTGGTAGCGGCCGAATTCACCCATCCGAAGGATGACATCGTCGTATGCCATTTTGCCTTCACTTCCCCTGTCGTTCCACTTCTGTTATGTCTTATCTAACGTAGTTTACCGTGGCTCATCCACGGAAGGACTTATTCCTGAGGTAATATCTTCCAAAAATAGGATCCCTTTCGATAAATTACACTTTTCAGTTCTCTCGCAGAACGGTCCGCTGACCTGCACGCAACTAGCGAGCCAAGGAATCTGCTCACTTCTCTAATGGACTTTTGTCTCCTTCGAAAGTCTAGGAGTCACAGGACTACTTTTGTGCTACTTTTAAGTGTCTTGTGCAATCTTATGCGTGCAGTTCTCTCCCTTCTCCGGGCCTCTATTCCATCTTTATTTGGAACGGCACAATACTCGAGTAAAAAAATATATTGGAAAGTACTCTTATTTCGTAGGCAGATCTCGCGCGAGGATTCGCGTCGAACATTCGTACAGTGTGCAGTCTGGTCGCTACGGCATTCCTGCCGAAATCCGATGTGCAGCCTGGATCTCTCCTCAAAGTACTCCCTCTTTAGCCTGAAATTCAGACATTTAAACATTCAATTTAATTTCATTGCTTACTCAATAAATTTCTTCGACAAAAAGGATGATTAAAAGCGGTCGGCAAAATGAAAGGAAAATTCAATTCAATCCCAATCGATGCATTACATGTACAAGCATGTACGGGTAACATCAAAATATTTATGAGATAAACGGATTAATCCAGCTGCGATTACATTAATATGTATATCGAAGAAGGCGAGACGGCTCCTAAGATATTACACAATAAATATCTGTGAGTAAATGAATTCGGTATGCAGGCCGGTCCGACTGTCGTTAGCCGTGCGTGGAAAGCCGATGGATGGAATGTAAAAGAAAGGGAGAGGTTTGGCTGGTTTGTAATTGAGTTTGATGAGGGTACCACAAGTTAAGTGGCATGGGGAATCTATACATGTACGGACACTCGTCGGAATGAATAAATCCTAAGGCGCCTGTCAATATCATACGATCACTAAAGATGCGCTAAGCCGCGGAGGTCTTACAAGCATGGCTCACAACTTTTATGATTAGCGATAAACTTTTCTATGATTTGTGAACCATCTGTCAAAGTTCACCGCTATACAATCTCGTACTACAATATATTAGATAAACCAACAATAACTTATAGACGCATTCAAGATAATATTTCGAGCTCCTATCTACATATCGACAGATGTATACAAATAATTTAACTTGGATATTTAATCGAGAGAAATATCACTGACGATAATTTCAAGTGGAAAGTCGAGTGCACTAGTACCAGGTAGATATGGATCGAGCGTGATCAAGCGATAGTCCCACAAATCTTCTACGTCTTATCTCATGAATGATTTGAGGAGTAAAGGGAGAGCGGCTTTAGCCGTCTAATTTAAAGCGAGAGAGGATTAAAAGAAAAGAAATATTTAAAGAGAAAGAAATTCTTAGTCGTACGTAAGTGAGGTCGACGAGCCGAAACTTCCCCCTGGAGCGGGTTCACTGGTCGAGCTGCAGTAGTGTGTGGCACTTATCGAATCAGCAGGGTAGGAAAACCGACGATGTGCGCACGAAGAGCGAACGACGACTGGCGGGGCCGCGGTTTACTTTTACTCACGATACAGAAGGATGACCCTTCTTCGTAGGTAGAGGCGCCAGATCCTCCACCACCGGGGGAACGCGCGACGATCCCCACCGTCCACGTTTCCCGTACCCTCCGTCACTATGGCTGTGTGCCTGTGCTGTCCTCCACGGTCACCATCGTAAATGGCTCCCTGAATACCACACCGTCGCCGGAGCCGGACACCGGCATCGCCAAAGATTCTAGTGCCGATCCTTTTATCTCCCGTGACTTTAACTTATTCCCTCCTACGGGCGCCGTACCAGGCCCGCAAACCTGTTAGCTCCAATCAACCGACGGATTCCTCGACCCCCAGGAATTGGCTTAACCCACGGTTAAACCTATGGTTAATAATGAAACTACTCACGAATTTTGTGCTAGTAAAGCTATTTATTGTTATTGTGATTCTCCGCTGGCTCATTTGCTAAGGATGCTTTATATATTCGGTATTAGTAAAGTACTCGTATCGATTGTTCATGTTCACTATCATCGCTTGGCATAATTAAGGAAGTCAGGCGTGTCTTAATACTTAACACGTTTCGACAGGTCGCCGCTGCTTTGCATTTATGATATCGCTGTCTCGAGCTATAGAGCTTCGTCCGGAAGAATGCAAAAGTGCAAGTATTCGAGGCACGGAATGGGATACATCAACCTGTTACGAAAGAACGCGAGCCAGATCGTGTCATGTCCAGTTTGTATGCATTCGGCTCCGGCGATTTTTATGCATAATCACGGAATGCCTTGGCTTCGGCATCTTTCTTCACGTAAGCTGGGTCGAGTCCAAAGTTAATCGATCTCATCATCCGTTCGACCGAGTTAGACAAGAGAACCTGATTCGCATGTCGATTAAAGGTAGCATGAAAAAACTCGTTCTTATCATCTTAGTACTACATCGATTCTCAGGATACAATTGTATCATCGGGAAGTTGATAGAGGCGACACTGACGCAGAGAACCCCATGATGCTGTGGGTAAAGCAATGACGAAGTGAAAAACGATCTTATACGAATGGTGTATCGTCTACCAGACTCGGCATTTGTGTCTTGCCGGCGAAGCGACTTTCAGGTCGAAGCGGTACCTGACCAAGGAAAATCGAGTGTATAAATAGGTTGGCAGCATAGAGCACAGGTAGAACGTAAAAGGCTGAATGCATCTCTTCAGAGCCGGTGCAGGGTTCACTGGCTCGGGGTTGAAAGTTTGAGTTGCAGAATTCTACCTGAGAGCTGAGCCGGGGCTGCTTACGGACGCAGCATTCTTCTGCGGATTATAGAACCTCAAGGAATGCGATAGGGCCAGTGCAATCCGGGTGTACCGGCGAAACTCATAAATTAAAAGCCATAAATCATCGGCTCCAGCTCGTCTCCGTGCAATGTAATCTCGAAGGACGAGAGGCACGAATCAGGTCGCATGGCTATAATTTGCAGCGGATGCTCAACGATCGGTACAACTTTGCAATCAACCAACGAAGCACACCGACTTCATCGCCAATCCGAGTAAACATAACTCAAGATCCGAATTGTAGGTTATCCGTGAAGAAAATAATCAGCCTTACATGCTCTCTATAAATAGCGACAGTGTACGTTTCTGAGAGTTTGCTGGGACTTAGGAGGGGCACAGCGTGAAAGGGAGAAGTACGCGCACAGGTGCAATTTCTTGTTAGGCGCATTTCGATTGATCGAAAACTTCATCGACTGATTCTTAACTCTTATCGTTCCTAATTTCTCCTGGAACTCACGCCACTAGATAGTGTGTGCGTGTTATGTATCAGGACACTCGGTAGAGTCAGTCTCGTGCCAAGTCGTAATAGCGCGGGACAACCGAGGATATTTATCCCGAATTGTAGCTGTTTTCGATCGATGAAAAATTTCCACCATAATTTTTTAAAAAGTTACAACTTGAAGGATTAATTTAAGAATTTTGTATTTCATTTAATGTGAAAAAATTAATTTTGAGCTAGGACTCTGGAATTTATATCACTTCTTCCTTGATGCAAAAAAACATTCTCCACCAAATTTCAGCCCCGGAACTAGTCGGGAAGTATGGAAAACATGGAAAAAACCACGGAACTTAATTATTCAGGATCGGTTTTCCATGTGTTTTCGATACAATTCCGGCATTTCTGCCACTGGTTTTATGTTTTCTATCCGTTTTGATACTCAAACAATCGATTTATGCACCATTCGTCAAAGTCCGAGAACCTTCGAAAAATCGAAAATTTTAGAAGGGGTACACCTTAAAAAATTTGCGAAAAAATGAATTTTGAGCTAGGGCTCTGGAATTTATATGACTTCTTCCTTGATGCAAGAAAACATTCTCCACCAAATTACAGCCCCGGAAAATGTCGGGAAGACTTGAAAACATGGAAGAAACCGATAGAATTAGATAGAAGCAATTATTCAGGATTGGTTTTCCAAGTGTTTTCGGTACAATTCCGGCACTTTGGCCACTGGTTCCACGTTTTCTATCCGTTTTCATACATAAACAATCGATTTATCAAGCGTTCGTCAAAGTCTGAGAACCTTCGAAAAATCGAAAATTTTAGAAGGGGTACACCTTAAAAAATTTGCGAAAAAACGAATTTTGAGCTAGGGCTCTGAAATTTATATAACTTCTTCCTTGATGCAAGAAAACATTCTTCACCAAATTTCAGTTCCTGAAATAGTCGGGAAGACTGGAAAACGTGGGAAAACCCGTCCAAATCAGGCGAACTAAATTATTCAGAAGGTCGTTTCAGCGTGTTTTCGATACTATTCCAGCTTTTCTATGCCTGATTCTTTGTTTGCTCCTCGTTTAGAACATATGGAATGCAACAATGAATTATTCGAATATTTAAATGCTTCGTGCGAAGCTCGTAGGCCGTCTGGCGGAACATCGGAACTATAGTAGTTACAGATAAGATTGCCATATCAAGAGAGCAGTGCCGATAAGACCATTGAATTTTAGTAATCGAGAGATATTAAAATGTTTCAGAATGCAACGCCCGATATGCTCTCGAGATCTGGCGTTCTCCATTGATACAGATGCAGGTAGCAAGAGTAATATAACTGTTTAGTATCCCATTCTTCGTCCTTTCGTCCTATTCTTATCCTGAGATGCACCGGTCGCCCTTTCGATTGGTTGCAGACAGGAAACTTTTCTTTTTTCTTCCATAAAAATTCCAACGCCCGTCCCCTCCGCTTGCCTCGTGTACAAGCTCATGACTTACATGGGCGCCGATAGAATTTTATTCAGGGTGGGGGATAAAAAGCTTCACGTGCATGCTTGCATTACGCTTCCGTGGAAGCTCCCTTCTTTGGAAGAGCAGCGCCAGCAACTCACCATAGAAAAAGTTAATTACAGCGATACAGTAATGTGTAGAGCCGCATGCAATAATAACACAGATTACAGTCTGGATTAAATTACATTCACTTTAGCTGTGAGCAGCATCGAAGGAAAGGTGAGATGTGCAGAAATCGGCTCGTACGCCGATTGCCCAAGAGCATGGTCCCAACGAGCATGATTGTGAATGAAGTGTACTGGATATTTCCTTCGGTAGAAGAAATAAGAAAAAAAAAAACTTGCAGAATGTCGTCAATAAAGCGTGAGTAATCTAAGACTAGTCCCACGTGATTCGAATGCGGTGTTTCTCGCGTGGGGTCGTGGTACCACGCCTTCGATCATCGTAGCACTGGAAGTAGCATGGATAGATCTTGTCTTATTATGTATACACTGTCACAACCATAATGACACAAAGCTACGCAGTGAAAACCTTACGCGAGATAATGCATATTTACACTTCGTTCTCGAGATTCCGGGACGCCGCAGAACGGCGCGCATTCATTATCCAAGATTAGCTACGGATACGATTCCAAAAACGCCTCTCAGGCTACGCTCGGATTAGAGAGACAACTCCTTAACGTGTCAGGGTGCATTTCTTCGTTCGTTGGGGCGGCAGTGGCCGGAGTGGTTGCCATATCAAATTAACATTAGAATTCTAGGTAGGCATGTAAGAAGTCTGTGGAATGTCTGAGCGGGAGGAAGAGAAGTCGAAAGCTCACATCAGTCTCGACACGAGGCGAGGAAGGAAGTCATGGGAAAATGCTGGCTACAGAACACCTGAAAGAAGAATGTGCGTGCGCGTATGCGCCGACTGATAAAAAATCATTCTGAAACGTCAATGCGTCGGCGCCCATGCATGGCTACCCCCTTTTAGCTACTCCCATCGCCGTTGGAGGCCGAGACCAGAGTCCGAGAGCGAACTCGAAGGCTATTTATAGTAGGGAGCGGCTTCTAGTTCCCACCGCGTGAAAAATCGCGACTGGTTTCCTGCGAGCCAGAGAGAAGGAAGAAAGAAAGAACGCAAGAAAGAAGGGAAGCGGCCGTGCTGGAGGGAGGTAAATGAAAGAGGGAAGAAAGAATGGCACAGCGGAGAAGGAAAAGAACGGGAGACACCGAGACGTAGAACGAGAGAAGGGACGCCAAGAGGACGCCGGCATCTATACGAGTCTTGACTCGTCTCTTGTCCGTGTTTCGTCGTTTAAAGTATTCGCCCCGAAAGGTCTGAAAGCCCTGAGAAAGGCCGCTGTCCTTGCAAGGGCGCTCACAGGGTACACCCGCTCTCAGGACAAGAAAGCTGCACCTGAAGGCATTCGCCACCCCCCTCCCTCTCGGAGCAGGATTTTAATGCACCATAGATGACCGGCGGCCACTGGACTGGCATTTAGAACTCCCAACACTTGAGCAAAAACGATGGCATGAAAAATTCCAATATTTTTGAAACTACTTTGTTAAGTGCTTGTTAAAAGTTTCAAGAACCTACTACGCCTGTCTAATTGCACTGGATGGCCTTATATATTGTACAAATTTTGCCTTCGGGAATGGCAGATTCTGTTAAGTTTACTCTTTCATTAACGCCTCATAACATGTATCATTGTCACGTATTTCGCAAACGCGCAAAGCATCGGGTTTCTACACTCAACTTTCCTCATTGGATAGCACAATGTTTATTCGATTAAATCGAGAAGAAGATGAAAGTATATCTTGACAGGATTCGCCTCGCGAAGAATTCAGGAAAACCATTCAACAAATGGGCGGGACACCCAAATAAACGAGCTGAATTCTATATGTAAATTCAATGAAAATATTGTACAATACTTTTTGCGCTCTTGCACACAGTGCATGTCTCGCGCAGTTCACGACCGTCAAATATGATGACTCAACATCAACTCGTTAAACGGTGACGCGCTGCTGCAATTTAGAGTTAATTCAACCATTCTATATTGGAAAGCCAAAATTTACCGTGCACTCGTGCCCAAGCACGATTGAAATTCGGGAGAAATATTGTTTTCGAATTGCATCATTTTTGTTTCACAGCACGAATGTGACAAACGTGCTGCAATATTGCAAGCAGCCGAAAACGACTGGCTGATTAGTTTGTCAATAAAAGCAAACGCAAGAGCCCGACAGGTATACATATATATACTCAAATGATCGACAACACAATTATTATTCACACGCCCTTGACAGAGGAGGTGTATGTATACACGATGTACACTACCGCGTGGACTCGGCAAGGAGCACATGCGCGCCACCGTTTCCACAGCAGACGGTCGCGCAATACTAACTAACGGCTAGCCTGGCGAACGTGCCACTGACCCAGATTATTCACAGAAAAATCATTAGAAGCATGATTACTCACTTGACAAGGCACCCCCTGTTGCTCGTATTTCCCGAGTAGGCTCGCGCCGCTCTGCGAAAGCGATAATCGTGGATGCGCACTCACGCAAGAGCAAAGTACTAACGAGTGGCTGGATGACCCGGCGTTGGGCCGGCCGGCCGTGTACAGTTAATCGATAAAGCCCGAGGAAAGAAAACGCCTGATGCCACGACAGGTAAAACCATAACCGTCACGAATGATGCCCTAGACACTGATGATGACCAAGAATTACTCAATTTCTCTCATGAAAAGTTGAATTTCCTAGTAGGTCTCTGGCAATTCGTAGTCGAGGGAACAGCACAGAATGTCAAAAAGAGGAGCCAGCGGGAGCGAGCCGGTCGAAGACCTCGCTGTGCACTGAGCGCTTGCTGATATTGTCGTAAGATGGCGATTCCCACAATTTGAGTTACTGGATATCTTAACTACTGTGGACATGTAGAATGAGCAATTAGCACCTATCACCTATCTTGATTCTCTGGTAATAGTCCGAGGCAATTGTACGAATTCTTTCTGTAGATGCTTTCAAGTGTTGAATCTAAAGTAGTTATTTCCGCTGGAAATTCGATTTTCGTCATAACCGTTTGACTTGTAAATGAATTAAGTCACACCGAAAAACAATTTACCTGACTCGAGTAACGTGTTTGCGCAGCGTTTATGATGCGCTTGTGCTTGACCTCGTGTCAAGATCGCTGTTCGAGCTTACTGATCGCGACTAATCTCGTCGCGATATCATCCGATGCTTTCAATAGTAACATGTGATTAAAACCACTTCAGAAAATTGATGATAATTAACTCTTAATTACGCTCGAGAATGTGTGCAGGAAAATGTGACTTGCGGATTCCTTTGGGCGCCGTATTAACATTCTGGTAATAAATTACGAGAAATAGATGCTTTTGCGCTGTTATGTGTAAATCCTGACGAACTATACAACCAATCATAAGTTCTAAAAGTACCGACAAACAATCCTGACATGCTGACCAACGAGGAGACTTAGCCTTCGGGTTTATCTGCACTTGTAGATTTCTCTCGAACATTTCTCTCCTGAAGACACACTTTTATCTTTGCCACTTTGCATATTTCAAGTAACGATCATTATATATCAAGTCCAAATTATTCGTCCATACTTCTGCAAAGTAGAAACAATAATATATGTAAATAGAGACCTTTAAAATACTGCAATAGTAGAACTTCCTATCTACATTGCCTGCTATCGAAAAGAGCTGCACGACCAAGGACTGCACAACCTTCGGATGCGAAAGACTATAAAACAACCGATTTGCACCAAGTACGACAAGCACATGATCTCTTTCGTTTTATGCGAATTGGCGCAAAAGTAGTATGCACGGTGATAAGAGTACACCGGGTACTCGAAACGATTGGCATTGACCGGTGGCAAAGGTGTAATCATCTCGCATTAACGGCATTTGTTCTGAATGGGACTGGAGCTTGATTGCGTGACAACATTGTCAGCGACATGCAGGATATATGTCGTTGCTCGAGAGAGAGTCATACCTAGCCTGTTGATTTGAAGCCACCCGTTTCATGACGTGCACCAGCCATTCTCGTAATTCGATTGGGATTATGCATCCAATCTGATGGTCAGTTAATGCCGCAATCCGATAAACGAAAGATTAGAGGATAATGTGCCGTTGCATTGAAATGCAACGGATTGACATGAATGCATTCCAAAATATCACTTAAGATTAGATACATTAGAGTCGATATTAATGAAATATATGATTGTATATGTCAATCGATCTACCAGGCAGAAATGAAAAAGAAATTGTACTGTGAGAACAATCCATTTCACCGCTCTGATTTTTTCATTGTCATACCTGATCCGTCAGGAAGTCGTTGCTTTTCTTTCCACGGATTCTTTTATGTTTCGAGCAGTTTCGAAGAATAATATATCCGCTTATATTAGAACATCATACTTTTACATGGAGGCATTCGGTCGCACACTGTCACAGTGTTCCACTCGCGGCACTTCACCTGCTGAGTTCTGTTATGCCATCATTCTCGGTAGACAGTTTGGCGTTTTTCTGCTCGACGACGATTATCGGTAGTGTTCAGGAATTGCAAGCTCCTTGCACCGGTGTCAAATCCCATGTTCGATAAGGATATTCCTTTGAATGTTCAGTCTATGGGCATTGATGCA
Source organism: Ectemnius cavifrons (assembly GCA_964023945.1). Lineage (NCBI taxonomy): Eukaryota > Metazoa > Arthropoda > Insecta > Hymenoptera > Crabronidae > Ectemnius > Ectemnius cavifrons. The sequence continues at coordinate 12,993,870 of OZ030380.1, forward strand.
CATTCCCCACTGCACATTCGCACGCGCATAACTGACAATGAAATGGAGCTTTGCAATTTCCAGGTCGGGTATACCTATGTGTATATACGCACGAACCGTAGTCAAGGTCGCAGGCACCTCAGACCACATGCAATTTTATACTATTCTCGTATGTCGATACAAGAAAAGAATACGTTTAGCACATCATGAATTACTAAACATCCTGTGGAACGTTTAACATTGCATTCCTCATTCATTAGATTCCAAATAATTTTCCTATTATTAGATATGGATGCTTGAGACCGATATGCATCCCTTAGTTCGCATGGCCTGGAATAAGAGAGAACGACATTGGGAAGCACCATATATTATTAATTTCTATCGATACTTGGCGGTGCCGCCGGCTAAAGCAACGTGCTCTAGTGGCCAAGTCTTAAAGATATCTAAAAGGGGTTTCGGGGACGTGGCTGATTCTTTTAGGGGATGATTTACTGCAAAGTAGGGCATATAGTCTATATAGATTGCACGAAGTCCAGCGGTAGCAGCGCTAAACACAGAATTTCAGCAGCTTGTTATTACAACAGAATTGATAAGAATTAGATAGAAGTGTGTCGAGAATATCGGCTTAAGGGATAAGGAAATTTGAATCGAGGGTATGTGTATGTATACATGTATGTAAAAGGAGAGGATCCTTAGCGGGAATGAACGAACTGATTTCGGCCAAGCTATCGATTCTTACCGAAGAATTCCGAGAAGAACCGAGGTCGTCAAAGTGACGTATCTACGTCAGTCAGTGTGGGCCGACCCGCGTACAGTCGGTGGTCTTTTTCGGATTTTCCTAAATTCGAGCTCGCGAAAAGCAGCAAATGTTTTAAGAAAAGCATGCGTGTCCTTTAGTGGATGCTCAGGAATATTGTTAGTGGGAAAAAGGGGCGTGTTGTATGTTCGTCTATCCGTGAGGGGGGAAAAATTTCTCCTGTCGTACGTGTGCGTTAGGACCCCGATCAATCTTTAAGTTCACGACCCCGCGCTTATTCGATTAATCAGGTTTCATCCGTGAATAAATTGACCCTAAATTGATAGCATTTCGGCAATTCTCCTGTCGTAAGGTACATTGTGAATTGCACAATGAGGATCGATCATCGTGACCTAACCTTGGACGCCTGAACCCTTTACTTCTTGAAGATCTCTTGAAGAAATATTGCTTTTCTTCATTCCAGATTTGCCTAGGTGCTCGCCTAAGGCTGAACGACAATGGCAACTCCACCGACGCCGGGTAATTCATTTTCCGAATTTCATCAGTTTCCTGAATGTCACGAAGTTCGTCTTATATAGATCTACAGATCTGTCATGTTGACAGCAAGTCTGCCTTTCGGAAATCAATTTGGATTTCTTTTAAATCACTGTGCCATTTACAGAGCACCGGCCGATATACGGATTATATTTACGAGAAATAAGACTCATCTCTGCGCTTTTCTTTCATTAAGTTCTATAACAAGAATTATTGTAACAAAAGTGTTACTTGTACTAGGTATGGATCTCTGGGTGGTTCAGCCCATAGAAAGAGCAAGATACAGAGGGCAATTTGAATCTCTTCAGCCAATTAATGGCATTATCACTGGTGAACAAGCAAAGCAATTTCTGCTTAAGTCACAGCTTCCACCTATTATACTAGGACAGATATGGTAATCTATTATATACATTTTCTTCTGTAGCCAATGAACTTCATACATTTTCATATGTTTCCAGGGGTTTATCAGATACGGATTCCGATGGCAAGATGGATATAAATGAATTTAGCATTGCCTGTAAGCTAATCAATTTAAAATTACGTGGCTTTGAAATCCCTAAAACATTGCCACCTTCTCTAGTGCAAAGTATAAAATCATTGTCTGCCAGTGAGTATAAGAACACGAGTACCTATTGGGTCTTAAGTTTTGTAAGGATTTATATCATCGGTGTCTAATATTTCAGGTGAAGCAGGTGTTGGAGGCTTAACAAATGGTGCTCCTAATGTAGCACCTCATAGTAACTTAGGGTCATTAGTGAATTTGTCTGGCCCACCTCCTGTACCAGCACAACCTTTAATTAGTGGAATTTCCGTGGCTGGTTCTGTTCCCCGGCCACTGATTGGACCACCACCATCAAACGGATCAGTTCCCGGTCAGCCTATGAGACCAGCTTCGCCAATGACTGCGCCAGGTAGCTATAAAATGACCATTTAAATCCAATATCTAGACTGTGAAGTGCAACTTTTCGCGATGATAGACATACATCTTAAAGTGCACCATAAAGAACCACTTTATTCACTTGGGGCCCATACATTGATCTTTATTAACTTATTACAACATATACATTTTGACGACGTAATTATTGCACTTCGAAATGGTACATTCGGGACTATTTTGGAATGATTACAAGAAACTAATGGCTACTAAAATTAAAGACACATTGATTATGAACGAGTACGTTTCCGCTTATTACTTATGCATCATACTACACAGCATCACGACTAAGTAGACAGAATGTGGCTGCCACTACACATGCCACAACTCACACAGCGTCAAAGCCACCTGCTCGACCTGCACCACCCTCTGTGGGTATGTTACATATATTGAATGTTGGTGTATGAACCTTTTTCTCCAGTTTTACTCTTGTCTTTCATGTGACTTATGAACAGATGTAACATCTCCTGAAAAATGTCTTGTTTTAATGGACCACGTACATCTCATTTTTGCATGAATTGTGTTTTATACGACTGCTATATATGTGTATATGCAGGTGACTTATACACAAGCAATGTGTAAGAATATTAATATTATTTATTCTATGATCATATTTTTTATGCCCTAATACTTTAAGTATCCACATTGAAAAATGTGACTGATCCAGTATCTCGTACTATTTTTCTGTAATTGGTGTGGCAATGGCTTGTTTTATTCATGCAATTTTTTCTGCAATTCCAAGCTACTGATATACATATCTGCACTTATAAAATATTTGTGCTAAATACACTCTTTGTGCTGCAATAAAGGAAATGTGCCTACAAGTACTGCAAGTGGTGGGCCTCCGCAAAGACCCACACCACCCTCTGATATTGGTATGTTTGGGAGATGTATAAAGTATTCACAAATGTAGAATTTTTATTATTTCCCAAAATAATGTATACCATTTGCATGTAGAATATATCAATATACCTTTGCTCCATGAAATCATAAGAGTCTCGCAGTGGAATATCGAGAATGTAAAAGATCCAGAACATTTTTGTAGCTCACCAACAAGTACAATAATAATGAAATAGGTGGTTAAGAATATATTGTCATGGCACTATCATCTATTGTCCTCCCCTGTAATCATTTGTCTTCCATTATTGAATCGTGCCTTGCAGCTTTTTGTATTTACATTTATTTCTTGCTTTGTGGTTATTCATTTTTATTCTGTATGTATGTGCAAGCTTTTGATACTCCTAATAATGTTCTCTCCAATTGTATACAAGTTCTAAGATAAGTAGTATACATCAAAGACAATCATTTCAGGTGCCAATTTCACTCCAACCATCAGTGGTCCACCTCCAAAGCCAGCACCCCCATCTTTTCCAAACAGCCCAGTTAGCGCAGGTATATCACCAGTGAAGGTACCTCCAGTGTCTGTTTCACCAATTCTTCCACCAGTACCACCAATGACTTCTACACCATCCATGGGTACATATCTTACAATAGTTCTGCTCTGTCCCATTAAGATAAAAGTTACATTACTTATTAATATTTTCAAAACATAGCATTATATGGATCAATGTTTTCTTACAGATTTACTAGATCTTGATTTATCGGCAGGTATTATTCGTGAGATTGATTTTTCTGACCGATATTGCTTTATCCCTCTTCAGTCACCCTCATCTTTTAGTTCAAAAGGTTTATGAGTTGTTTTTCTTGACCATGTATATTTTATCCGAATTTTGTTTTATTGTTTCAAATGTAGTTATGTGTTGTTTCATCTACAAATAATGTTTGAAGGAGTGTGTTTGTTTATGAGAAGTAATTGCTTCGATACTAACATTGGGTAAAATAATCAATTAAAACTTTATGCCGTATTAGCTAATCCGTTGTGCCCTGATATTTTAGAACACCAAATGTAAAACTTGGTGTAAAGTATACTCCTTTATTTATTCTGTGCTCCTATCTTCATGTGCTCCATTTATATGATTTCTTCATCATCCATGAAATCTTTTTCCTTACAGCTGGTATTCCATCCGTAGCCCCAATTGCCCCTTTAAATACGAATCCAACACCAATCGCCGCATTCGGTATGGGACAAACAATGTCAATGCAGCCATTGTGCACTGGTGTAATTCCTCCTATGACTGGTGTTCCCTCAATGATACCATCTATAGCAGCAATGCCTAGCGGTATGTTCTTAATAGTCTATCGCGTGTAATACACTTCTATATAAAATAATCAAATTTTTATTTATATTCTAATAAAGGGGTAGTATCAACCCCACCGATTGTAGGACTACCGCTTGTCTCATCTACTACAGTGAGCGGTACTTTGGTAAACGGTGTAGTTGCTCAGACACCTGTATCGACTAGTACCCCGTTGAGCACAACTGCTCGGCCACCAAGCATAGATAGAGTCGGCTCGGTCGATTCTCAACATAGTCAACATTCTATCGGTTCTCCACAGTCCATTGAATGGGCCGTTCCACATCAAACCAAGTTAAAATATACACAATTATTCAATACTTGGGACAGAACGCGCTCTGGATTCTTATCTGGTCCTCAAGCTCGTAATATAATGGTCCAGACTCAGTTGCCCCAGGCAGTGTTAGCGCAAATATGGTATGATAGACAAGATTGTTAATAGTTAAGTTAATATTTCGTAAGGTAATTCTATATAATTGCAATGGTTGTCTAACAGGACTTTAGCGGACATGGATTCAGATGGTCGATTAGGTTGCGATGAATTTGTGTTAGCAATGCACTTGTGTGACTTAGCGAAAACAGGAGAACAGATACCCACTACACTTCCAATAGAACTAATTCCACCTGCGTTTAGGCGTCAACGACAAGGTAGTTTAGCTTCACAGGGTGCACCTGAGAATGCCGACCCATCCGCGGGAATGCCACAGGTTTGTATCTTAAAATATCAACGAGTACTCTCTCAGTTTCCTGATATTATCTAAGTCTTTTTTATAGACCTCGTTTGAAGACAAGCGTAAGGAGAACTTCGAGAAAGGCCAAGCTGAATTAGAACGTCGGCGTAAAGCACTCCTAGAAATTCAACGCAAAGAACAGGAAGAGCGAGAAAGAAAAGAGAGGGAAGAAGCGGAAAAACAAGAGAAGATCAGGTAACTACATCCATTCGTACTTTGGAAGAGATATTAAAAGTGAATGTAAGTCATGTCTTGAGTTACTTGTTCAATTAGACTCGAACAAGAACGCCGAAGACAAGCAGAGATTGAGAAACAAATATTAAGGCAGAAAGAAATCGAACAAGAAAAAGAAGAACAACGAAAACGGGCACAAGAACAAAGAGAAGCAGCACGAAAGTGAGGATTCTAATTCTGGAGAAATAACACATATTTTTGACATCATTCATTAACTACTAATTATAATTTATTTCACCCATTAGGGAAATGGAAAGACAACGACAATTAGAATGGGAGAAGCAGAAGTCACAGGAGCTTCAAGCGCAACGACAAAAGGAACAAGATGTACTTCTGAAGCTAAAAGCAAAAAATCAAAGTTTAACCATTGAACTCGGAACACTGGTAAGTTTCACGTAACATAAAAATTGTTTGATACAAAAATATATTATATTCTTACATATTCTACAGAATGATAAAGTGAAAGAATTGTCTCAAAAAATATGTGATACTCGTGTGGGTGTCTCTGGTGTGAAGACAACAATCGATGGAATGAGATCCACGCGAGATTCTCAACTTCAAGAGATGTCTGCCCTTAAAAACAAATTAAGAGAACAAAATCAGAGGTTGTTGGCATTAAGTCAGGAGAAAGCACGTATTGAAGCTAAGAATAAGCTCAATGCAGCTACAGAAGCTGCTGGACAGGAAGCAATTAAAATGGCTTTCGACAATAAGCAAATCACTTTGAAACAATTGAAAGACAAAATTAGTGATTTACAGCAACAGATTGAAGCTAAGATGGCGGATATAGAGAATAACAATGGCCAATTAGATGACATTAAAACGCAATTAAAGAGCCTTGTAGCTGACTGTAAAGATTTATATTCTAACTTCGATGAGAAAAAGACTAAAGTTTTAGAACTTCGTGCTAGCGGCATCAGTGCAACCACTGATTATGCAGCGGATGCTTGGGGAGATAGTGCATGGGGTGATACCACTACGGCCGCAGTAGATGATAATGCTTGGCCAACAACTGAAACTACTGCAATCGTTAGCACCACCGAAGCTACTCCGGGTGCCGTGAAATATAGAGCCCTCTATGAATTCGTCGCAAGAAACCAAGATGAAATCTCATTCCAACCCGGCGATATAATTTTAGTAAGAATTGCCTGTATATGAAAAATTGAAAAGCGTAATTATATATTTCCATCTCTAACTACTAAACTGTATAGGTGCCCCCTGTGAAAAATGCTGAACCAGGTTGGATGGCAGGAGAAATTCGGGGTCATACTGGTTGGTTCCCGGAATCTTATGTAGAACCAGTAGATGTTAGTATTGGAAATGAAAACGCATTCATCCAACAGGACAGCGTAGAAAAGAGAACTTTGGAGTTAGTTTCTCAGAGTCCATATTTTGTATTTATAATATTATTGCGATGACATCGTTTTCTTTTCTTGTTTATGTTACAGAGGTATTGCTGAAGTTCCTGAAAATGTATCCGATGCGGGCTCATTAGGTGGTGAACCACCAATTGTAGAACGTGTCGTACCTACTCTTGGCTTAGGTGTAGCTTGTGATATACAAGCAACCGCATTGTACCAATACCGTCCTACAGTAAGTGAACATCTTACATTCGATAAAGGGGACATCATACAAGTGACAGAGCAACAGGTAATGTTAAGTGACAATATATTCAATTTGCAAGATGCATTTAAATCTATCATTTTATTGTTATGATTTTGTCATAGGGCGATTGGTGGTATGGAACTTCTTCGAGCGATGCGAAGGGTTGGTTCCCGAAATCTTATGTAAGAGAAGAAACTGCCACTAACCAGGCTGCCATAGCTGATGGTCTCAATGAGTACTACATGGCCCTTTATCAATACGCCTCCGCAGAAGCTGGTGATCTTAGCTTTAATCAGGGTGAAGTAATACTTGTCGTTAAAAAAGAAGGTGATTGGTGGACCGGGTGTATAGGAGAGAGAACTGGTATTTTCCCAGCGAATTATGTTGAGAAATGTGACGCACCAGATCAGGTATTAAAGTCTGAATATGTTAACTCTTTAATTCTCCTTGTGTGCAACTGACCGCTGCGCTAATTACTAACCCTCATGTGCAACTAATCAGGAAGCTCCCGCGACTAGCATTGTTCCCGAGCCGGCAACTATCACTCCAGCACCGGTAGAAACTGTGACCAGTCATGAGACAATTAGTGAAACAGTTCCAGAGATCCAGGTTTGTAATATTCATATTTTAGCATATGTTGAGGCTATTACCAAAACGTATGCAACAGATGTTATTAGAACAGAGTCCTATATTAGAAAACGCTTGGATGCTAACACTGCGTCGCTAGCGTTGGCTAGAAAACTTATGCTAGATACACGCGTGTCCGATCCCTGTTTAGCCAGCAGAAAAAACTGCTGAACAGCTTGAAGACGAGAGAGCAGCTGCGGAAGATAGGGCTGAACTACCTGATTTTGCAGCAATGGCAGCGCAACAGGTAATCTCCACTGTCCCTGTAATCGATTATCGTATTAGCTTAATGTACATGATCTAGAAAGTCGGAGTAAGAAAAGTCATGATGGCATAATTCATTTTTGCTTAATATTTTGCTCCCATCGCTGTCATCCTGTTACAGTATGTCAAGGTACTTTATCCTTTTCGCGTCTTTATCAGACTATCATTCAATATAGTCTTAAGTAATGTGGCCCATCAATTTTTATTCAGAGAGGAAGGAAACCTGAAATTGTTCAAGTATTAGCACCATACCAAGCAACAAGCTCCGAACAGTTGAACTTGCAGAAAGGTCAGCTTATTATGATACGCAAGAAAACTGATAGCGGATGGTGGGAAGGAGAACTACAGGTATTGTATACTAAGTATATTTCCATTTTGTATGCTATGCTCCAATAAAATGTTATTGCACATCCCTAATTGAAGGCGCGCGGGAAGAAGAGACAAATCGGATGGTTCCCGGCGTCGTATGTCAAACCATTAACCAGCAGTAGTAACCGAAGCACGCCAGTCTCGCATGGCTATCAGGACTCTCCTACGGATCCAAATGTTGGTGAGTGACTTGCAAGAAACCCAAGTGTGCATAATAATTAACATCTATAATCATTATTCAATATATTCGTCATTTTTATTTAGAACGTGTGATGGCTCTGTACCCATATCAAGCACAAAACGAAGATGAATTAAGTTTCGATAAAGGAGATGTCTTAGTCGTTATTGCAAAGGACGAAGCGGCATGGTGGAAGGGCGAATTAAATGGCATGACGGGCGTCTTTCCCAGTAATTACGTATCACCCATGTGTAAGTATATCTATTTATTATTGCATTAACAATTAAACAAACCATGTGTGTACATATTACAAACAATAATCAAATGTAGTATAATCGTACAAAACCTCATCGAATTAAAACAAATGATGGATAAATTATATATATATATATATATATATATTGTAGTCTTACACGGATAGACGGACGACCGTCAGGTTTAATGTAACACTGTGTAACGTATTACCTAAATCTTATCGACGGTCGTTTCTGAGTATCTTGAGCATTACATTGTTTACAGTGTAATTATTTAAATTCTAATATTGAATCCTGTAACCTGAAGTTATTTCGTACTATTCGTTAGGCCCATACCGGACTAATATCTTATCTCTGTTTCAATCGTATTTGAAACATTCAAATATGTTATGACACATGTCACTCACAACAAACAAATGCAGAAATATCTTTTCTGCACACTTGTAATTGTTGTACAAAGCATACACTATCTCTCTACCCGTTACTGTGACTCTATAAAATATACCCTTCGAAAGTGAATGCAAACACCTGCATTAGAGAGTAGTAGAGCTTACATATTTTTGTGTCATTAAAGGGGCTTGGTTCTACTAGATAAAGAATTTCTGTGGAAATATTCTCTCTCTATCACATAGCCTGCTTGTCTGCCTGCATGTCTGCCTGTTCGTCCGTCTGTCCGTTTGAGGTAGCTGCTTCGTTATTCTCAATGTATTCGACTTCTTAGTGCATTATACACATTATATTATACTTCCATGCTACAATTTTGTGCTTATGACGAAACTGAAGATAATGCATGTCTCCAGACTTTTCTCTAGTCACCTCTTTATTTCACATTGTAAGCGTGACAATAACGATAAATATCAATAAGTGTTAAAATAACGAGTACAAATATCTGAGATGTGTCATATAAGTGAAAAACTACTGATAAAGTGAAATAGCTACTTCAAGCAGTTGAGCCGTCTGTCGCTTGCAGTTCCTGAAGTCGATGGTTCGTTTTTACTAATTGTTGTCTTTCGCCTCTGCTTAACATGCAGCATAAAGGATAGCAGAGCAGCACCGCAGCATTGCAGGCTAAAATAAAAGCGTCTGAAGTGCAATAAGAATGATAGCAGTTCCCACTCAGCACGACGTGTTACACCTGGAAGTCTCGTCGGCGGAGACAGTGAGCATAAGAATGAAATTTGAAACCAAAAGAGAGCGAGAGAGAGAACGGGAAGGAGCGAAAGAGAATGTGTGTGCGTGTTTGGGTGTATGTGTCTGTTTACTGAATGTGTGAATGTGAAAATTAGTAAAAGTCCGAGGCTCAGGGAGGGAGTTTTGTTTCCATTTAAAATGAGATTACTAAAGCCTTTTTTCTTCTGGTATGGGGCTTCACACGATTCTTTCGGTTTCATTGTCAATCGTATCGTTACCATGTGCTAAATTGGTCACTAGCCTTTACTACTAAAACCTCTATAAATGGTTTCATTGCGAATACTATATGCAGTATTTAAAAATACCAGCATACACACATATATAAGAATACATTATGTCATAAATATTCTCGTGACCACCTGATATGTGCACCAAGTTCTACCTCAGTCTTCTATTCTACTTGAATATGAAATTAATAACAGGTAATACTGCACTTCCAAATCGTTCAAGTTTAAAGGTTTCAGGATTCATTGACATGCCAATTACACTCACTATTTTCGCATTCAAAGACGTAGGATTGTCCTTTGTACTGGCACTTTTGGCCCGAGTATTAAAGGTAGTTGCTTTAGATTGATCTAATTTTTTGTGAACTTGTGGTGTGCTAATAAAGGAATGTTTAATAGAACTGAGGACAATAATCTAATTAGAAAATTTAAATGTATCTGTGTCACATTATATCTACTGTACACATATAGAATCACTTGAATAAATGCTAAAAGAAATAATTCAGCTAAAAAAAAACAAGTGCAATCGCGTGAAATTATCTCGGGCTGAAAGTGCCAAAAATTATAATTGAATTCGCATTAATAAATGAAGAAGTTTTATTGCGGTAATAGTTACCTGACAACTTCCTCATGATTTCTTGGCAAACTATATCACATTTTTTTGGTGCGCAATGTGGATGGTTTGTACGGCTACTATATTATACCAAGGCCTAGAACAAGTTTCAAAGCAATTTATAAAATGAGCTATCAAATATTATTTATTCGCTTGCCGTCGATGTTGAGGGAGAAGGAGTTCTTAAGCTTACATTAAAGCTTTAAGTTAATCGACATCCCAACACAGTGTCTTAGTACTACAAAGAGACAGAAATTGTAAATGTAATGTAAGAAATCATTTATTTAATTGAGATGTTTCATGCTATGTTGAAACAAGTCCATTGTTGATAGTTTATGTTGAGATTTAAAGAATACTAGTGACGTTTTGCATAATCCTATGCAATGCAGAAATGTTTCATTGATATACCGTTGCTCTCTTTAAGCCCCCAGTGTCTTAAAGCGACTCCGTTGTTCCTACTTATTTATATTATATTTAATGTTTTGCTTGTTTATTATTGATAACTATTCTGTTGAAGAATGCAGACTCCTTCTTCACAGCCTTTTATCATAGAGCCTAAGTAAATACTGATCATCATTCAGATATCAATAGTAATACGATCATAAAGTTAGTAGACATTACTACTGATCATGGGAGCGATTTGTTAAGTGATGTTATGATACCACCGACCAGTTTTTCCATCGATCTTGTCCCGAACGGTATTGTGATATATATCAGCATACTACATTATTTAAATGCGTGAAATTTTAAGTTTATTCGGTACTATCTTTATGTGTGAGTTAGTAATATGAGTTGTTGCTTGGAAACTGATAAATTTATGTTTTGAAGGATATTCTTTATGACAAATGTACAATCCCGACGATGCATTCCCTTGTTTCTCATTCGTTCAAATAGTCGGAAAAGCAAAGGTGGAACAACTGGTTTTAGATGTATGGAAGAACCAAGCGCACAATAGACTGACGTATTTATACCCTACTTGATCCTTTTACACGTTCTATAGCACTTTGCAAGCAAAGGGTATAAATACGAATAGTCGGGTGACAGAAAATTGTGTGCTTAATATTAAGTACTTTAGATGCGCCCAGTATAATCTTTATCTAAACATGTTGACAATGTGTAAAGCAAGTTGTGCAACTGGTTATTCTTAGACAAGATACTTACGTAGCGCTATATCCCTAAGATTGTTACTATTTGCAAAGTATCCATATTGTTTGTTTGTTGTAACGTCGAATCTCATTACGAATCTGACTTGTGTGTCATGTATTTTACTGCGAAGGATATTGTAAGAGTGTGAACAAATTCCGATCGCTGTATATTTATTGCAGATTTTGTTCACACTTCGTGTGAATATACTCTAATCCTTTTACATGCATATACACAACGTTCTTATACATGTGTACACATATCCATACACATATACGAATATGTTCGCAAAACCGCTAATTGAAATAAAGTATCTGTCTGTTGTAACGAACCGTTGTGTATAGTAATTATATTTACAAACCCACTGTGTATGAAATGTTCTTTTTTGCATCTTCACAAAATTCAACATTTATAATTTCTACCCACACTATGCCCAATTTCAAACAACTCTCAAGTACTTGTTGATTGCATGTTCAGTTGGATTTGATACCTGGTTCTGCCTGTCACGAAAATGCACTGGCATTTCTCCTCATTTCTATAGCTTACTATTACTACTGTTTTCTTCTATGATTGTAAATAGTGTCATAACAGTTATTCCTAATACTAAGACACAGAGACTGTATACAATAAACTGTTACATTCAATCAAGGAAAGGAATGCAGAAAAACAATGTTTTGTATATATTTTATGTGTAGCCAGTGAAATCACTACTGATGTCCTAATGGCAAGGCTTGATGCAATAGAGCGAAAACGTCAAGAATATATCAGAGAGCTCATTACAACTGAACAGGCGTACATAGAAGACATGCGATTAGTACATGAGGTATTCTATTAATACAAAATCATCACTTTTACTTTATATATCAATAATTTCATGACTTTTATATCTTCCTTTTTGGGTGCAGGTCTTTGAGAAGCCGCTCCTTGAAAGTCTAGTCCTGAGTGTTGATGAAGTCGATAAAATTTTCGTTAATTGGAGGGATATTATTGCTTGCAACGATAATTTCTTAAGGTAGTCATATTCGTTGTAAGATAAAATTCAATATATAACAATTGTTATTACTTTGTAGGACTTTGCGTATTCGAAGAGACAACAGCGATGCTGGAATTGTGCGGATGATCGGAGATATATTGTGTGAAAATGTAAACGCTCAATGATTTGTAATCAATACCATTATACATGATCCTTTATATTTTATTTTATTCCAGATACCTCGGATGTCGGCTTACATTAGATTTTGTAGTTGTCAAATATCGGCTGCAGTGTATTTACAGCGATTAACGGAAACATTGCCCGAATTTGTTGAAGTTGCTCAAAGATGCCAACAAGATCCACGTACTAAAGGAATGCCACTAAGTTCCTTTTTAATAAAACCAATGCAGAGGATAACAAAGTACCCATTGATCATTAATAAAGTAAGATTCCATTTTACACCATTGATGGAGAATCTAATTTTGATTATAAATATACATCTTCAACTACAGATTTTGGAATATACTCCTGACGATCATCCTGACAGGCAATATTTACTAGAAGCATTAGCTAAGGCAGAGGAATTTTGTACCCAGGTATTGCACAGTATTTTTGACTGAAATTTCGACTTTACGATCTAGTTTGAAATAGGATATGGTGCACAGGTAAACGAAGGAGTCAGAGAGAAGGAAAACAGTGATAGGCTCGAGTGGTTACAGACACATGTTGCCTGTGATGGCCTCGAAGAACAATTAATTTTTAATTCTTTGACCAATTCTCTGGGCCCACGGAAACTTATACACTTTGGTATTCTTCATAAGGTAATGTTCATTGATAAGAAATATTACTATCTCCAGAATCAATTTCTATCACTTATCAATGTTTTAGGCAAAGAGCGGGAAGGAACTAGTTGGATTTCTTACGAATGATTTTCTACTATTTGCACAACCGACGAAATCTTTGCCCAGTGGGCAACAGTTTTCTTTTGAGCGCAATGAAAATCAAAAGTTCAAATTATATAGAAAGGTACTTATTTATTATCATAATTCATTCAGTGACTTTATTTGAAATCATTCTTCTATCTGCAGCCAATATTTCTAAATGAACTGTCACTCCTGGGTGAATCCGATGCAAATGGAAATACTAGTTTAAGTTGGACTGAAAGTACTGATAACTCAAAGATTCTTAGATTGAGGGATTTGAAGAAACCTATTATATTAGTGGCACCATCTCCCACTGAGTGCTCATTGTGGGTAAAAAGAATTACCGAGGCACGCAAGAAATTCTCAGAAAACGAGAAGAGTTGTTTACAAAGACAACGATCAAGTGAGTACCTTTGCTGTACTTTCTGTTTAATTTGCCTTAATATGTTACCCGTGTCATTGTTATTGATCGTACATCAAATTTCCGTAACCATATTTTATTGTCGGTTAAATTGCATTTGACAATGAATAATTTTATGATGTGTGAGCGAACAGAACAGGCACAATTTGGAGCGTGCGGCAGGATCCTTGTCACTGTACTCGAAGGTGCCAATTTAAGAGTCCTTCCTGGTAAGGAAATAGATTAGCAACAATCTCATTTCTACTGAGTACTTAAGCTTGCTTTTATCCGCTTTTAACTTCAATCCTAATCTTGCATGAGCATGTGGTGGTCACGTCCAGGATACATGGAGCGTCAGTCATGTCCAGTGTGTTACAATCGTAAAATCTCAGTGCATGTTCCATCTCGTAACATAAAAATGGCATGATTGTAGTTCGCAGGAGGAAACCCCAAGGGGACTTGCAATTTGTAGTCATGGAAGCTGAAGATCTCGTTATAAAGAGAGGTAAAATGATCTAACTGCATGCAGCTTCGTAAGATTGATAAATTTTCTACTCTATGTAATTTATAACATATATCTTGGAATTGATTGAACGCCATGCAGTAGCAGCAGGACCAAATCCACTTATTACGATATGGCATACTAAGCATTAACATTCCTATATATTTTATTTAATATTTTAGTGTATTTACCGAAGAATGTCTTTATAGGGAAGTGCAATACATTCTGCAAAGTTAGCATGGGATCTCAAGAAGAGCGGACAGGTGTTGTATCGGGTACAGATTGTCCCTTGTGGGATGCATCTATGCAATTTCAAGTCAAGGATTTGCTTGAAGATACCTTATGCATTACTGTGTTTGACAAGGGGTATTACAGTCCTGATGGTATGACACGCACTTTGGAATTCCAGTTGAATAACACGTTAATACAATACATAATAATACAAATTTATTCTTGTAGAATTTCTTGGTCGCGCTGAAATTAGGGTTGCTGATATAATGCGCGATAGTAAAGATTCGTGTGGACCGATTCAAAAGCGCATTAAATTGCGCGAAGTTGAGAAAGGTTCTGTCGTATTGAAGTTGGACCTTCGTTTGTTCAATAATGGGTGAACAACAATCGAATGGCAAGATACGTTAGTATTAGTATTAGGTGATAATGTATCACAAATCTTTAAAAGACTGTATTAGCAACTGCCAATGGGACGTACAACCACGCACAAATTTCATTAGCTATTCCTGATTAAGATAAATATTCGATTTTCAGTAGGTGCTCTCTACACGCATAATTTTTTTAATAGTCCAAAAGCTACTATGCAACGTGGCTTTATTTAAATCAATTTAACGACATTCCTTTTTGTACACCTCAAATGCGGATATTGTAGAAGATAAGGGAAGGTTAATTGATATACAGTTATACATTTTTCATATCTTTATATTTATTGATATAGTCTCTTTTACACATGAGAGTAATTTATACGTCCTGATTTTTAAGAATCAGTCTTCCGCCTTAGTAAGTAGAAATGTAATCATCGATCCAAATCAGCATTACTCTATGTAGTTATAATCAGCACTACAAGTTTAAGAAAGGATATAACAATCCATTTAATATATATAGAAATGCAATAAGTTTATTCCGTTTGAAGTATTAGCATTGTCATTTATGCAGGAAAAGAAGAAATCATTTTTCATGCTTACCAAATTCGGTATGAGTTATGGAATGGGCATTATAATAAAATGATGCGTTCGAAGAGAATGAGAATAATTTATTAATAGATGTCCCTATTATCTACATTCAATGATCGATAGTTCAATGAACCTAAATGCATATTTCAGATGACATTAAATAAATGTCTTAAAAACTACATTTTACAAATACGCAGTGAGAAAGTCGTCTTACAGCTATTATTCCATAAATTACGCATTACAGACTTCATATATAAATAGAATATATATCGAACCTTGCTCGCAATCAGCCTGCATTAGCGATTCGTTACCCTTGTGAAGGTAAGGACTACCTTCCCGATCACCAATGCGAAATTTGAGAATATACGTCGTTCCACTCAGTATCTTTAGCTTTCAATAAGTCCGCAGGGCTGATCTTCCCAGTTCGTCGATACTGGGTGGAACGATTCACAAAACACGTAATTTGTCCCAAAGATCACTTTTCACATAATAATAAAAATCTATCTATGTCAAACGATAGCGCTATCAGTTTGGCCTGGGCGTGAGAGCATCTCTTCTTTAATATCACTGGCCTCACGAGGCTCTGCTCGATCCATATCGTCTGCGGGAAATTCGTAAATGGGCTTAAAGCCACCGAAGAGTTGTGGTTTGAAATTATCCGCATCAAATTCCTTCTCAGTCTGGCTTTCATCATTCTCGAAAGAATCCTCCGACGTGTCCCTCACGTCGTCTGATTTCCTATCTATGCTATGCTCCACTGCAACAACACTCCATCCATTCTTACTTGGAGCCTCGGCACTTACACTCGCCACGAAAGGTGCCATAAAGTTTTGCGGCGAGGGTGCCGAGCTGGACGAGCTAGATGGTTGTTGCGAAGGTAGTAAAATAGGTTTCTGATCGCTCCTGTCTGGTTTTCTACTAATCTTTTCATCATGAATGTCGACATCTAATCGATGAGATGCTTGTGCAGTTGGGGTATACGCATAGGCAATTGGAGTGGAGGATGACGGTGCCGGAAGTCGCTGAAGTGTTGCTGAAATTGCAGCCTCATTTTTCCTTGGTGGAAAAGGGACGAAATCCTGCAAATACGGTATAATATTTATACTGGTATCAGTTTCTTCCTTCTCCTGGTTTCTATCCTGTGCAGAAATTATGCCGTTGTCTTGACGCTGATCGCTTGGCACCAACAGAGGAGTTTCCCTTACTCCGGTCCCAAATATTGATGCATCAGGGCGCTCAAGGGGATATGGAAAATCGGAAGCAACAGGTGGTCTGCTATTATACAGATTATGAACAGGTAAGCTTTCATTCTCCAAAGTCTCGTGTTCTCCGCTGTCTTGTAACAAAGTCTCAGGCGGCAATGGGCGATGAGGACCACGTGTGCCTACTACGACACTTTCATCTTTTTCGCTCGAATCATCCGGATGTATATTAACTGCAGTGTTGACAGGATAAACGACATAAACTGGTGGATCCGCCAGCGAATCTGCATTGTCCAATTTTCTACGATCTATCTCTTGCACTGTTCGAATTCCCTCAGATTCGTCATCCAAACTAGTTGAGACTATTGGAAGACCTTGTTCCGCAGGGTCTGCATCAATTTCGCCGTGCTGTTGAATCATTTGTAAAGTTGCTATATGAGGAGAATCGGCAGTTCTACGTTTGGGGAATAAAGGTGGTCTCGGTGGCAGAGCAGGTGGTTCTTCGGAGTAGCGGTCCGTTCTATCTTCATCTTCGAGATGTAATTTTTGAGTTGGCATTCGATTCCCCTGCGCAGACTTGGCGTCATCCTCGCCTCTCGAAGTTGCAGCTGCAGGTGGAATGCGAAGCCTCTTGATGCCTGATTCAGGCTCCCTCGAGAGCACCATACTGTCTGTCTTGACGGAAACTGGTGCAGCTAGCCTAAGGGCATGAATTGGGGGTGGCGGAGGGTTTAATCTCTGCAAGTAAGATGGTGGTGGAAGCATAGGTCTTCTAGGTGGATGCGGTGATTGCAACGGAGGTCTCCCTCTGGCTGGGAAGGTCTGACCAGCAGGAATAGTGCCAATTGTCTCTGAGCCACGATGCCCGTGAGACGTTTTTGCATTTGGTCGAAACTGCGGTAAAATATTTGGCAAGTTGGCATCCGGGGTGTAAGGACGTCTTCTCATTCCTGCAGGTTCCGGAGGTGCAGGCAGAGAAGGTGGAGGCTGAGGCTTTCCACGGGGTGGTGGTAGGGGAACCCTTTGGGGTCTTGGATAATCAGGCCTCAGTGTCCCACCATGATGATAATGATAGTAAAACGGTGGGGGTGGCCTTGGTCTTTCTGCTGGTGGTGTCAAATTCTCTGAGAGCTGTGGTAGAACCTTGTTGCCTGACACGGAAGCCTCGGCACCTGCATGGATTGCCGGAGTGGAAGGTGGTATCTCGTGAATACTACCGTCAGCTTCATTTATTATGACAACATGTTCTTCAACCGGTTGCTTGTTTTCGTCTCCACTGGGGAATACCACATAGTTCGGATCTTTTTCTTCCTTCCTATCATCCTGTTCCTCGAACTGTACGGTCCCCTTTACAGCAGGAGGTTGAGGCCTCGCCGTCTCGATTTCATTAGCTAATTTCTGCGTAGGTGGGGGTGCGCCCCACTTTTCAGCACTTGGATTGGAATTAGTATCGACGATTGTCACAGAGGGCATCGCCACTGTTCCACGATGTCCTGGCATAGGATCATGACTACCCATCACATCCGCGGATCCTAAGATCGATCCATAAAGTGGTCTAAAGGATGTATCAATACCACTTGGTCTTGGAGGTTGGTTGTACGGATTTTCGCCAATAGCAGTGCCCACTGAGTAGTATCCACCTTCTACATTCTGTCGATTGCCGAGGACAAAAGATACGGTGTCTTGATCCGGTGGTATTATTATGTTACTGGTACTTTCGAGTAAGATTCCACCGTTTGGAGCACCCGGTCGTTGATGCATCATCTGATTTGGCCGGTAAGCTACATTCATTATAGGACTGTTCGGCAGATTATTTCTTCGATTGTCGAGACTTTCAAATAACTGGGAATCCAAGTGGTCTCGATTATCAAGTGGCATAGAAGTTACTGGTCGCTGCGATACAACTTGGAATGGAATAGGATTACTGATGAACACATTCTCCTGAGAAAGAGGCGAGGCATACTTCGTAGATTGAGTAGTCATTATTGTAGTTGTCGGTGGCATGGTAGGTTCGGAAGTTGAAGATGATACTGTGGATGGTATGGGAGTCATCGTAGTAGTTCTTGTCATTTCCTTCGTGGTCTCCTTCATCGGATAGTAGTCTTTATCTTCCTCGTCTTCACCCATCTCGTACTCTTCATAAGTATCACTATATTCTTCATTCTTATTTAATGGGTTTGCTTGAGACTCTTGATTCTGCACTACATTATTTGCAGCTTGATTACTGTTCGCATAGACAGAGGATTGCAACTTCTCGATCGGAAGGATGTCCTCGTAATCATTGGTGTGCTCGGTATACCGTATGTTGCTGGTGACGGGAGGCTTCCAAGTTGTTATAACGGGTGCCTTCGTAGAAGGAGCGGTAGTCGACCGGGGTGTAGTCGTGCTGGTGGTCGTTGTAGTTGTTGGCATGCGTGTTGTTGTCGTAGTTGTCGTACTAGGAGTCGCAGTAGTCGTACTTGTCGATGGTGCTCGTGTCGTTGAGGTCGTTTTAACATTCACGAGTCTCGTTGTTGCCGCCGTCGCCGATGCTTTCGGCACGTACGGTTTTCTTGTCGGGTAATAAAGAACCGTTTCCCCATGATACGGTCGGTGATTATAGGTACTGTAGCTGTTCGAACCACTTTGAACCTTTGTGTTAGCGTACGAGCTGGATATCAGCGGATACTTATCCTTGTCGTACTTGTCGGAAGAATAATGAACTGGGAGATTGAGGAAATCATGGAAATTCGGTGAATACGGATTGATCTCGTTAGGACTGACATCTTCAGTTTCCTTACTTTCGATCTTCTTTGCCAAGTGAGTGGCATTACCCTCTTGTGACTGACTTTGATCGTCATTTTGAGCCTCTGACTTCTCATCGTTCTCTTGATAGCGCTCAGTATAATTCAGTGCCTTCACTGGTGGCGCTTTCTCGAAGTCGATTTTCCCGGTAATTGGATCTTTCTCGAGCGAGAATGGTCGGCCCCCGTTGAAGGCGAAAGAATACGGAAGGCGATAACGTGGACCTTCCCCGTCGTTCGCAGACGCAGAAACGACTGTACTCTCTTCTGCATCGAGATCCAGGTCAAGGTCGTCCAGGTTAGCCGTCCTTGCCAGACTCAGAGGAGATTCCATCTCTTTCAGCGGAGACTTTGATGGCTCACTGTTGTCCATGTGTCCACCCATCAAGTAGTCCGTCCGGGCACTTACAGTGCACACCATCATTACAAGAAGAAACCTCACGAGCGGCCACATCTTTCGCACCATTTTTATTCGGTTCCTGAAATCATTTAAAGAATACCTTGTTGAGATGACACTCTATATAGAATTGCACTCCTGTGAGAGCCTTGTTATTTCAATGAATGGTATATTGAAATTATTATGCGTCATCGTAGGAAAGGTGGAAGAGGAAGTTCCCTGCTTGGTGCGACCCAGATTTTGCTAAGGTATCGTTACGGACCATTGAGAACGCTTACGGGATACACCATTTCATCGTGAAGCCACCGGATTTGTCGTCACACTGTTCACAACGTTACTGTAAACGCGTCATTATGCACATGCAGTGCATATTGGATCTATATCCGCTCAATCGCTACTTCCTCGAAAAGCCTATTAGCAATACAGTTAGCATCCGATGTCTCTGATAATTAAAACGCTTTCGTTCTCGGGAGCGAGATGTCTTGTTGTAAAATTAGTAAAATGACTTCTCAGTTTCGAGAAGATAGAATTGCAAGTAGCAGCTGCATCGGGCACTGGCAATGATTCGGAGAATAGGATAGCAAGCAGGAGCAGGGTAGTGATATATCCTTCTCTCATCGCAATCGCGTTCCAACACGTAACGGGTTTCTTTTCCTCTCCCTCTTCCTCTTTTTGCTTTTACTCTTCCAGTTCTCTGATTTCTCTCTCATCACAGCATTCTACTGGCTTTTGTCGGCGCTCGTGACAGAGCTTCGATCGCTCTATTTGGTACCAGCATTGCAACGTTACTCGCACTTTCGTGCTGCTTTTCCCTCGATGCTGGTTGAACACCTAGTAGTTCTCTATTATTGTGACAGCATGCAAATTTCATGATTATTTGTTGCAATTTATACGCACAATGAAAGAGACTACCCTGTGACTAATAATTTTTTAACTGAGAGAACATCTACGGGTGGGTGAAAAATAATATCGGGTCAACGAACTTTATGGCGCTCGCATGGGCACCAGGAAGGACTTGGACGATTTCAATGACCTAAACAAGCTTGCTTCCGAGGCCTTTAGCTCCGTCGAAGGTCTCGGGCACGCAATCCTATCCTTCGATACATATTCCCATGTATTCACATTCGTGACCGTGACCGCCTCAGTGATTCCTAAGTCGGAGAGTGGCACACCATGCCTGTACTCATCAGGATGACCTACTTTATCGCTTGTTTCGGTGTTTCATCCTTGAAAGCAGTTTTTCGGTCACCGCATTATGAATCAACTGGTTTCCCTTCGACGAATTGTACAAAGAGTACCGTAACTTCCGCAATCCACGAATTCCTCATTAAATATATTATCCTAAGTAATGGGCACTTCCTGTGCGTACTCAAATCAGTGGTAGGCGCTTCTTAATATAAAGATATTAGTTTGTTAATATAATCTTTATGATATGTTATTGCAGTACACTATTAGAATTGTTTAATTAATTCCCTAAGGATTTTGGCATTAAATAAACTTCTTTTCTCGTTAAATATTTTAAAAGATCGTATAAGAAGCTTGACAATGTTATTATTTGTATGCTCATATTAATTCACCATAGTTCGCACATACATAAAATATATTCTTACCAGAATCGAAGGGGTGGCTTGTCAGGTGTAGCCTTCGATCGCCAGAATTATAGTGGAAGTTGGCTCCTTTGGTAATTCACGGTTCCATTTGGGACACCCACGTTCTTCCAGGACTTGATATCAACCCAAAGAATTCGAAGTCGATGTACACCACGAACACGTTGATGACGAGAAATTGTAAAAACTCCACGGTAGTCCGTACTCTTGCCGAAGGTCATACATCGACTGAAAAGTCCGAACGCTGAAGCTGCTGAAGAAGACGAAGAAGTGGTGGCACGAAGACCGGGAAGGTGGAGTAAGTGGTGGAAGTGGTGAAGACCGTAGCACGCGAAGCAAAATGCTAAAAGGGAAGGAGACTTCGATGAAAGGAGATTACAAATCTAGGAAGTGTACCTTCACTTACGTGTTATAATTAAATTATACCATTTCGAGTAGGACGTCCAGGATCTAATTCACATTTTGTTTTACAATCTTTTTGAAATTTTCTACCGTTTTCATTAATAGATACCTGATGTGTTGAAAATACGAAGATATCCTATACGTTTTAAATATGCAAATTGTTTAATATGTTCGGGAATTTGTTCAGGAAACATTAAGGAGTCAGCATGAAATAAAATGGGGCACGTTATTAAATAACATACTTTTGGATATCATTTCATTAAGGAGGATGTCTACTAAAGCCTCGGAAAGTAACGCCGGTATGGAATTAATTGTGAAAGGTCTTTAATAACCAGGTATTAAATGTAAAGGATGAAAGAAGACGGAAGAAGACTTGAATCTGACTAATGGACGGCACTGAGTGGACGGAACGGTACGCGGAACAGTTAGACGACGACCCACATTGCAGGTAGTCGCTCAGGGCCGGCCAACGTGCCAGTTTCTTCGACCTCACCCTCCGTTAAACACGATAGATATCCTAGGAGAGCTTAAAAATTTCCAACACCTATCATGATTCATGTACCATCTCTTCTATCGTCGATATAGATTCCAATTCCATTTCCTTCTCATACAAGCTATTCAGATATTATTTAAGAAAAATATGACAATGTAATTTCTATACTTGAGTGAAAGGTACATAATTGCGCGATATTTATGTGGCCGCAATCGAAAGGCGTAGATGTGTTACATATTTCACAGAGAAATGTTATTCCGCAATAACATGCGGGTAGAACCAATACCTATAGCAATTAACATAATTTCTTAACAGCGCTCTTTTCTCCTCTGATAACAGTATTGGTCATTTCGGCAGTAAAAATATTTCCCAAAGTATGCTCAACATGTTTCAAACCGATTGGTGATAATTATAAAAGTTTTCAATATGATGAAAAGTCTAACAAGTTTATTTCTCAGTATAAAAGCTATCATTGCAGCGCAAAGTAAAGCTCTTTGTTAAAAATATACAAAATCTTATAAATGTATTGCAGTAGACATTTAGAGCATTTAGCGCTGTTTCTGCTTTCCCTTCCGTACTACGGACACTATTTTTGGTAGAGGAACTTTCATACAAATTATTTTCTTGTCGTCTTTATTCGGTACGGCGCCGATAACTCTGGCTAGGAGGGTCAGCTTCTTCAATCCCATTGAACGATTATTCAGTATTGTAGCGAATTGTTCAAGGTCCAATTCAAAATTTGATACTATCAATGCTAAAATCATGCAGTGCAGTATCCCTTTATCCCGCATGGTATTTGGTCTCAATCTGTAACATGATTATTGAACATAGATACAATTGAAAAGGTGAATCTACTTATTCTTACAGACTTGTATGATTATTGAAACATACCGTCCATGTCCACCACTTGCAACACTGTAATTTTCTATAACATATGTATTAACTTCATCTGACCAAGGGCAAACCATAATCCCACGTTTCTTTGCATCTTTTATAGGCATATTTAACCACGTGCAAAGTGCTTGGATATAAATTAACAATGCCACCTTTTTTACACTGTCAGGATCATTTTGTAGATGTTTTAGAGTACGTGTGAAGAACTTTGATTTTCTGTATACATGACATAAAATATATTCGCATTATTATGAGACCCATAATTAAATATATGGAAATAAGTGTAAAAATTACTCTTCCACTTCTCCTTTCAAAACTTCCATTGCTCGGTCATATAATGCTTCTAATTTACTCGCTGGCACAATGTCATATATGTTATATACATCCTTCACATTGGTAGCATCTCTATTACATGGCGGTAAAGTGGTATTAGTGATAAATTCATCCTCTTGTATTGGAGTTGATAGATCCAATTTATCAATTTCCACATCTATTAAAATAATGCATTTGATATGTCAGTTCTAGCACTATAAAATTGGGGTCACAGATTTTATCAATGAATAAAATAGCAGTACTCACTAGTGGCAGTTTTTTCAAGTTGCTCCTTTACAGATTCAACATTTATTTTCAATCTCTCGTACTGTTCCGTTCTCCTCTTAACTTTCTTGGAACCGAACTGTTTATTTAGCATTGCAATTTTATCTTCCGGTAAAAGTTTATTATCCTCCACCTCCGGCTTTTGTAATACAGGCGAGACTTGCCACCTTTCCGCTTGTACCAATCTGACTTTGCCAGTCTTTTTGTTGTGGAGTACAAGCATCGTGCACGTCAGTTCATTGCTTGTGTCTGGTTTATATCCTTTGTACACCACCTGTCCATTTGATAGAGCTAACAGAGACTTTTCATGCTTTTGATCGTAAAAAAGACCACATGACATTTTCCCTGCCTCTTCTTCTTTTAGTTCCCCATTTTGAAAGTTGACTGAAATAAAGTCAAAAGCATGCAAATGCAACGAGATAATACACAGTGGATTCAAGGGTTAAGGTTTAACTTTGATAATGGATGACGCAGTACCAATGATCGGTTGTATCTTCGATGGCTCCACTATAACTTCTTCTATTACAGCCTCAAGCGGCCGCTTCATTTTCATTGCCTTGCAATTTATCACTCCTTATTTACAAATTGGCACATTGAACTTGTTAAGGTTCAATTCAATGTTTTGGCAAACTTCAGGTACAAAGGAGTATATATAAAGTTAAAGTATATGTAAGTAACGGAACCGGAAGTATCGAAATGCTACGGTGTAAATCAAAAGCATTTCCGTTAAATATATAATTATTACATGGAACTGCTTTTTATTGCTTATAGTGGTAAATTCTAATAAAACGTTCAATTCTCTTAATAATTATAAGAATAATAACTTTATATTTCAAGACCCTACACAACAGACCAATATTTATCTTACATCATCTTGATTATTATTTGAATTACACACGAATTAGACTCTGCAGTACATATGATATATAAAAGCCCCGCAATAAGTGTCCAAAGATAGCACATTAAATATGTGTGTTCTTTTTCAAATAATTGACTGATTATCCGATACAACATTATTATTCATATCGCTGTTGTAAATTACAAATCTATATTAATTCGCATAAAAGAAGAAGTGAAATGGGACGTGCGCAAATCAGGCCATCGGCAGCAGATCATCAGATGTAGCAGTGTTCGCTCTGCTTGAATGACGTGCGTCAAGCTGCAGGAATCAGTAATCAGTAGAGCGCCTGTTTGGGATCAGTGTAAAAGAAATTAAGAACAGTGAACGAAGTAAGCAGTGCTTTCATCGGAGCAGATCCACACCGACTGACAACTGGAAAAACCGCAGTGAGAGAAAAGAAGACCGTTCAATAAGATCGTAGTGTCGGAATGCTGGAAGTGTGATGGTCCCCCGTTACGGAGGAACCACTGCTTGTGTGTATGCGCTTCATGGAAGGTGTCTGCAATGGTGTTTTGGTTCTCCGATGAGAGAAATAGTGCACGCGTGAATGACATAAGTACTCATGCATATTCTTAACGCAGTGGATAGGATGGGTAAACAAAACGGAACCTGCTGGTGGTTCGTGAAAGCCTTGAAATGGATCCCAGTTATCTTTATCCTGACGATCGTGGGTTGGTCATACTACGCTTATGTAGTACAACTATGTTATTGTAAGTCAATTATAAAGACGGTATTTAATATATTAGGGCAACGTGATAAGTAGAAATACTCAATTCCCTCGCATGCAATAAGGGACAAGTTGTAATTAAACATTGTTGAATGGAATCTGCAATTTTTTTCTGTTGTGTCTGACTTTCACTGAATATGCTCTAGCAATACAGGCTTCGATAAAATTTGTTCTTAAGTGTTTATATAAATTGATACTACTATAATCCTGTTTCAGATACAATAGATAATTCTTTGCAAAAAGGTACGTAACATAAAATATGGAACTGTTAACACTACTACAATCCTGCACTTTGGTCATAGTGAATAATATAAATGTTTCTTCGCTGTTCTTAGCTTTTTACGTGTTTTTCTTCCACGTGCTCTTTTGTCTATTCCTATGGTCCTATTGGCAGACGATACTCGCAGAGTTAGTGAAGATCCCGGATAAGGTACTAGTCTGTTTCTATGCAGTTGTTCGATGCGAAAGTATTATAATGCCAATATGATTCGTAATAAATCTTGTAGTTTAAAATGCCTAATGCTGAAATGGATAAGTTGAGACAAGCAGAGAATCAAGAAGCATATAGGCAAATTTTAGAAAGATTCGCGCATGATCTTCCTGTGACGAACCGTACCATTGAAGGAGGTACTGCAGTCAATATACCATAAATAAGCTTTATATGCCAAGACACAATCACTATCGGTATATCTGTATTTTTAGCAATAAGATTCTGCGAAGAATGTCGGTTAATTAAACCGGATCGTGCGCATCATTGCAGTATGTGCAGCACCTGTATTTTAAAAATGGATCACCACTGTCCGTGGGTGAATAATTGCGTAGGGTTTCATAACTATAAATTCTTCATACTCTTTTTGGCATATGCACTCCTTTACTGTATATTTATTACTGTGACATCTTTAGAGTACTTCATAAAAATTTGGAAAGTAAGCATGATCTTAAATATACCTCGCTTATATTTATGGATATAAGATTGGAAGGTATATCTTTTTTCATCTTTCAGGGTGAATTGGAAGGGATAGGGAGGTTTCATCTAATGTTCTTATTCTTCATAGCACTGATGTTTGCTGTTAGTTTAAATTCACTTTTCTTTTACCACTGCTACCTTGTTCTTCACAACAGGTCCACATTAGGTACATTTATGAATTTTATGATAATTTATTTTAATGACCAGCTGCAGTCCATGCTGATTCTTCTTCATATATTTTTAGAGGCCTTTAGACCACCTATGTTCCGCACAGGAAAGGACAAAGATGGATTTAGTCTTGGGAAATATAATAATTTTCAGGAAGTCTTTGGTGATAATCCAAAACTTTGGTTATTACCACTTTTTACTAGGTATGTTTTTCATTATGACAATTATTGTCTATCATATTATTTCATCAGTTTATTGCATACAACCGTGTAAGAACCATTTGCACAATACTTGCTAAAAGAAATACAATTTCTGAATAACAAATTCTTTGGATATGTATATTGTTCTTTAATAATTTTGTTATATATTATTATGTATATCTTGCATCAAATTCAACACGAATTAAATAACGTGATTATGATTGAAAGTGGAAATTATTTTGATGCAGTCACTCTTTCTTTTTAAATTTTGCATTAGTATCATTAACATAAGCAAATAGCTTTTGTAGATTAGAAATTCCTAGTAATGTCAATGAAATATATGTTTTTGGTATATATAAAATAATAATTTTAAAAAATGGTCAGTTTTTCATTGCTTCATTGTACAACAAGCAAACATTGGTGTATTTGCAATTGGCATTTAATTTTTGTAGGTGTTTCTAGAAAGTATTTCAAGCAGATTAAACTTAGATTGTTTCGCTATATTAAAAATCTAATGAACAAATATTTTCTGCTTACTTTTTGTAAAAAGATTACGATTATCTGAATCCAACATACGTTACAGAGCTTTGCAATTAGTTTTATCGTGATGAAAATATTCTTAAATCGCGGTTGGCACGTTGGATGTGTTTTAGTCTTGGAAATGGTGTCACCTATCCCGTTCGCTCCCAACATCAGGGCATACCCAATACGTACAACTCCATGGGCAGTACACGAAACAGGTCAGCATTATAAAAATGCCAAAATGCAAATATAGCGATAGTTGCATTAAAAGTTTACTATGGAACTCACCATTGAAATCCATCAATCAATGACTAATTATAATGATTTACCTCAAGAACATTATATTTTCTTTGTACATTCGTTTCATTGAAACATACCATTTCACTGAATTATGAAAGTATAATTCATCATGCATCATTTATTCTCAACAGAGTTCCAGAGTAATATTGTTGCATATACATTGCTTAGTGGTTGCATGTAACTCCTTGATTTTTTCGCCCATTTTTCATTTTTACAAATATCACGCTGTACTACGGTAATGTTCGGTGTATGCTTATAAAATTTGTTGCAACTAAACTAACAAGTGCGTTCATGTTTGTGAACACTATGTATAATGGCAGTTGTTTTTAAATTCATAACGTCAACTAAAACGTAATAATCAATTCAATGATGTCGTCCTATGTATATTGATCATTCCAGATTATGTTGCTTGTGTAAGTTTTAGCGTGGAGTGGTATTTTTCCTTAACAAATTACTGTAACGATAATTCAACAATGCGTATATGTACTCTCTAGTTTATACGCATGATATATCATCATGGAAATTCCGTTCTCATAGAAATAAGTCGTGCTCGAAATCGACCTTACAACGTGACTTAATTTACTCTCGTTAGTTAAAAATGCATGTTATCTTTCTAAATGCATCCTATTATGTACTTGTATAAATTCACCAGCACAAGTTTATTCCATACTCAGAAGTATTGTGCATTTGGTTCTTGCAGACCTGTTAAATCATTAGATGTGGCGTAACTATACTTTTAATGATCCCCTTGTTACATATTTTCCTTAAAATTAAAAATTTTGAACTAATTAATAACATCATCCCTGTAACCATAAAGTTCTGGTAAGTTGCATCAGCATTTTCGTATGTTCATATCTTCTTATTGCGACCTCGCAAGAAACATTACACACATTGATCTATCGGTGTGAAGAAATTTACGTTATTATACCTAGTACGGCACATTGAAGGAAAAGGAGTAGTTACGCTACCTCTTGGTAGGAGAGGGATTACATCGAGTAGAAGGTAGGGTGTGGGTTACAGTTTTGGAGATGGGGTAAACTTTCCTGAACGGCTGTGCAATGAAGATACTCATACTTTGTTGGGAGATGTTGACCAACGGTGGGATGAAGAGACCGAACTTACGTTTTGAGTCTCCACCTCCATATGGCGAGCACTCAGGTACTTTACAAATTGAGAAGCAAAGAGGCGCATCAACGTTTTTCAAATAATGCAGTATTATACTTAAAATCGATTCAGCAACATGCAGGAATTAGTATTATATCAAGCGGTATGTTATATCTCCCCACTATAATTTGGAAAACGTTGATTTCAGATCGTAGAATAGATAAACAATATTATCTCATTGATAGAGGCAGAAAATATAGCTAGTGTTACTGAGAATACAAAATATTTAATTGTGCGTTTCATAGACTTTTATTCTTTTTTATTTTCGGCAAGCTATGAATCACTAGGATATTGTAGGAACGTCTTTTAGTTCAACGATGCCGTATTAGTTATATTTAACTTTGCAATGAAGTACAGTCTCTTGTGTACTTCGAAAGTATACAAAAAAATACAATACACAAACAAAATCCAAAATATATATTTATGAAGAAGTTTAATCTTTCTGATAGATATAAATTCTGTAATCAAGCTTATCTATTTACAAGTATAAGGCAAAGAACACTGTACGTCACTTTACAAAATTACAGTAAGTCTTTGTATGTTGAACATGCATGCTGGCATCTGTAAAATAATTACACACTAACTCTGTCCCTCTTGTAATATTGTTTGACACAATATTGTTTACAGGCTTACGATCTAACTATCACTATCGCTTGCTTTTTTGTTGGGAATGTGTACGGTCTATGAAATACTTATTTCAGAACATTTTTACTGTTCATCTTTTGAGGAGTGCTAAATGCCATATGCGTGTGTCAGTGTGTATCTTGTATGAATTAATAGCAAAGCGCTATGACATAAAAACTCACAGAGGTAATGTTGTCAGATTCACTTCCGTTCTCTAAATTTACGTCCCAATATATCAATGATATTCTTGGTATTTATTGTTTAAGTATGTAAACATTTAGTTTGAGTTTTTTATTGACTACAGGTCCGCGATTGAACAAATGACTTTGGTAGAGGAAGCTACTATTTTGGCTCTGGGTGCCGGGTAATACTACTTGCATACTATCTGAATTGTGATATGAAGTTTACAAATAATTAAAAGTTTAATTAATGATCTTATGTTAAGGATATCCAGACATACTGATAGTCTCGGAAATTGAAATCTAAGTACTAATTATACTAATAGCTGAAATGAATTTCCTTTTCGGGAAAATATTCTTTTTGTTTGAGCATATTTTCTAATAACTAATATAATGTGACGATATACACACATGACAAAGCGGGGTGTATTCCGATGCGTGTTTCTATCTGTGTTTTATATTTTGTCAAAGGTATTTTTCTTAATCACGTCACATTCATTATATCATTACAAATATCACACTTACTAATTAATTCCATTTCATAACATACCAGATTAACTTTGCCGATTTATATCTAGGTTAGATATTGTAAGTTTTATTAAATTTGTATTGAATATTTTACAGCACCGCTGTGATAGGTCCTGCTATAGATGCCAATGAGCCCTTGGTGGATGCAACGCAAGCTGTGTGATTCTGATCAAGTACTCAAGTTTCTAATTAACTACAGAGTGCATTTTGAAGTTAGGAATTTTTTTTCTTATTGTTACATTAATCTTTCGCACTTGTACTTAGCCATAGTATTGTTTTGGTGCTGTCGAAAACTGAATCATATTGTATAACTTTATTATCCACAGGCGACAATTGAGAAAGTTTTTTTGGGCATGTATTTATATTAGTTATACAAGTACGAAAGATCAAAGTTAGAATTAACGATGTTGCAATATATTTAAACAAGTTATAACAGTGACATTAATGCGAGATACTTTGCACAACACTTTTAATATTCAATGTATATATCTCATTGTTAATAGTATTGTTACTCTTACATACAACTTTATTACAAAAGGATAGGATGCTACAGAAGTTTATTGGGGTTTCTTTTTAGAGAGGCATAATAAGCATACTTTGATTTGCGTCATGTAATATCTGAGTTTTGAAAAGAGGGAACACATGCTAAAATTTTTTTAACATATCATTTACGACACCACTTTAGGTTGCCATTCATGACTTACGAACTTACTTATATATCATCCGAATTTAAGATTTCCAGTAACTTTTACCTTATTTAACATGCTATTTCGTAAAATCAGTAATCTCGCGCGACTGCCGGAAGGAGAATGTGCTCGCTTCAAACTTTATTCAACGAACAATTGACTATATGCACATCCTCCAGGAAATTGAAAATGCACGTTGCGAACAAACGTATTTGTGTGTAGAGCAGTAATTTATGTTACTGATGTTACATCGTGCATTTTGAATATATTATGAATAACTTTTTTACTAAAGCTTTATTTCGATAGATTTTACCTAAGTGTTCGCACAGGCAATGTAAGATACAAAGCGAAATATTGTAGGCTCTTGATAAGAATAGAATAAATGCATTTTTTATCGGAAATGCTATATAAAGCTTCATCGGTGTATGACGTTATACAGAGCTATATTACGTCAATTCATTAAAACGAAAAAGTTTATTGTTAGAAACACAAAGAAACTCTAGTACACACTTCAGTTTCCACAGGAATTATGAAATTAATTTGAGTGAAAGGTATATATGTGTAATAGCGAAACAAACGGAATGAGCAATTATTACAAGCATAATACAAATTCATTGTTTGGTTTTTTAACAATGTTTATTAACACAAATACGAAATAATTGGTACATATTATTTTTATATACATAGCAATCGGAATGACGGATAAAACTGTAAAAATGTGACAATAACCGTATACTGTATCATAAATTATGCTTTGTTTCACGTACATTGGGTTTTTCCATCCATGCTTTTAAGAATGGTGTTTTGCCACAATAAACTTTGTTAGTATAAAAATGGTGAATATCATCCCTTTGTAATGTAGTATTACAATTTATATCCAAACTTCTCCACCCACTTCAACCCTTTCGCCGAATTCGCTTGCGGTGAATATTCTAAGCCGATATATCCCAGATAGCCCTCCTTTTCCAACAATGACAGGATATACTCATAATTTAATTCTCCGGCAGTATCTGGTTCATGTCTATCCGGCACTTGTGCGATTTGAATATGTCCTACACAAAGATGTCCAATGAGCCCAATATTTTTTCTTTATTTGAGCAGTGAAATTCAACATACCGACATATGGAAGAAGTTCCTTGATATTGTTCGTGATATTACCACAAATATGTTGCAAATGGAAAATGTCAAGTTGTAGTTTTAGATGGGGACTATTTATCTTCTTCACCAATTCGACTCCTAATAGTATTACATCATTAATAAAAAAAAACGTCAAGAATTGTTTGTTACATGTATGCATAATATACTTTTTGTACTGATTACCTTTACGGAAACAATTCATATAATAATTCGGCACAGTAATTGGATTAATTGGTTCAATTAATCCTGTTATTCCTTCTTTTTGAAATTTGTCGATTGCATATAAAAGATTTTTTTCATAAAGTGCGTCATTTGCAGCAGTTGGACTTTGCACCACACCAGCCGTAATATGGATCCTATATAAAAGGTCGATATAAGTTTAATAATCGCAGTTGTATTACATAATAAACGATAATACTAATAGTAAATAGAAAATACCGTTTGCAATTTAATGCCTTTGCATACTGTATTGTAAGATCCACACTATTTTTAAAAGCTTCTTCTTCTCCTAATATAGCTGTAAGACCTTTGTGATGTCCTTTTGAAGGACCGCCTTCCGTTTCAAGATGAAATGTGATTATTCCGTGGTACAGTAATACAAACAATACGGTTATTATAATAAAAAGGCACCTGCGTATAAGTTAATAAGTACTTGCTCAACACCAGCACTTTCCTTGGCATCTTGAACTTCTTTGACAGAAAAACCGTCAGGAAATGCACCTTCTACGGCTTTAAAGCCGGCTTGTTTTGCAAGAGCATATCTCTCAAGTATAGAAGGAGCTTCCGTGAACATGAACGACAAATTGCTTGCAAACTTTAAACTCATTTTTATATATTATATTAATCCTCTGTAAAGACAATGTATGGAGAGAATGTTACTTCTTCAAGTGAAATTATTATCTGTACTTGTCCAAACTATGACAAATCACGAAATTATTTTTCACTTGCGATTATCGTAATGATAAAATTTTGATTGCGGCTTATCGATAGATCATTAGCTGCAATGGCGTTAGCAAGTGATTGTAGATAAATATTTGCTAAGGAACAATAGATATACATATTTAACTTAATATATTGAACATACTTTTACTAACCTCTTTTAACAGAAAAAGTATAGACAACTCTCAGTCTAAAGAAAGTCTACTAAGATGGTTTCGAATTTACGCAGCCCTGTCATTCACCAATAGAAATTACTGGATTCACAAGATGTTCGCAAGTAACAATAAATTCCGTGACTTATTACGTGCTACTTATAAAAGCTAGTGGGTAGGTGATATTTGTGATAAAAGCTAAAAGATAAGAAAAATAAACAAAGATAAATGCAATGTGGGGGGATAAAAACATAAACAAATATTCAATGATAATAACAATGAACTATGTATTAAATCGTTTATTATGTTATTAGAATTAAGTGCGTGAAATCCGAGGAGAAGTAAAAAGTGATGAAAGCTTTAGAATCGAGAATGAAAATGATTCACTGGCGTTCACAAACTGCTTCATATACATTGATTTTTCCAGAAACTTTTATATGCTTGCTCCTTGTGAACTCGCATGTATAAATGTACTTCCACAAACGAATGATATAAGTTAAATGTAAAGATTCATTTGTTCAATTAGTTTAATCGTCCTCATCCCGAACACCTCCTTGCGGTACTTTCGGTCCTCCTGCTCGTTTAGCCATGATAATTTGATCAACTTTTAGTATAGTGCATACAACACCAACAGCGTATTTCAGGGCCCACTGTTTTGTTAAGAATGAATCGAGGATTCCTGCCTCTGTAGTATCAATTAAAGATGCTCCTTCACCCTGGAAACATATGTTACTTCTTTAATATTCCGTCTATTTCAAAAAGACTCTGATCTGTTGAAACACAAAGGTATTTTCACTTACATCAATATCAAAGCCGTGAGACTTCTTTCCTTCTTTGTGAGCGGCATAAAGCTTCGAGACAAGTTCAGATGCTCGGTTACCGCTGTTCTCAGCTAATGTTTTGGGGAAAACTTCCAATGCCGTGGCAAACCGACGCGCAGCGTACTGTTCCAAGCCGGGCAAGGTATCCGCATATATCGCTAATTGTGAAGCCAATTCAATTTCGGTCGCACCAGCGCCAGGTAAAAATCTTCCATCTCGTGTGATTCCTTTAAACGTGTTAACACCATCGTCAATGGCACGCTCAATATCGTCCATATAATTCTCGGTGGATCCACGAATTACAACTGTGCTGACACGACTGTCTTTGCCATCTAGTCTGAATACCACAACTAAGGTATCTCCGATCTCATCAATATATACTGTATCCGCATATCCCAATTCTTCTTTGGTCGGCGGTGTCAATTTTGACAATGCCGTTGCACCAACAGTTTTGCACAATCTCCTGATATCGAATTTGCTAGGAATGCGTACAGCCATCAAGTTATATTTGTTCATAAAATGCAAAGCCATGTCACCGAATTTGCCACCGGAAACAATGACGGTAGCACCGCTCTCTGCTACTGCTTTAATTTGAGATTCCAGGAGGGACTCCTCTCCTCTTGAGAACTTCATCAGTTCGTCGGCTGACTTTATTAATACTGTTCCCTTTGTTTCTGTCTGTATGACGTCTATCGCACATGTGTAGACAGCCACCTTTGCCTCAGTTTTTTTGGTAACTTCCCCTTCTACTTGGCGCTTGAATACCATTCCTTGAACTACTTGTGAGCTTAAAAGACCACTGCCCAAAATCTTACATACTCTGACATTGTCTACATTGAATGTTGTCTTTTCAGGCAATATGGATACACAAGCTTTTGAAACTAAATCAGTAAGAAAGTCTTCGTTTCCATACTGTTTGCTCATTATAGCAGTTTTGATTCCTGCCTTAACTTCATCCAAATTTCTGTAGTCTTTTATCTCACGAACAACTAATGTTGGTAATATTTCCAATGCTTTCTCCAAAGCTATTTCATACCCTTCTACTATTTCAGTAACAGTGATGCCCTAAAATCGTATTGTTATGTAGGAATGATACAACAAACAATATAATCCTATTAATAATCTAAGCATACCAATCTCAACAATTCTTCACCGGCTTCTAGAAGAGCACCAGCAAAAATGATGACAAAGTTTGTGCCGTCGCCTACTTCAGCTTCTTGCATCTTCGATGCCAATACAATCAGCTTAGCAGCAGGATGTTCAACTTCCAATTCATTAATGATCGTTGCAGCATCATTGGTGACAAATAGTTTTTCAATATGATTGATAATCATTTTGTTCATGCCATTTGGACCATAGGCTGTCCTGACTGTTTGAGCGAACTGCTTGCATGCTGTTATATTTCTGTATACAGCTTCTTCCAATCCAGAGAAGTACTAAACATACAACGTAATTCTTCGATATATAGATATATGTCTATTACAGTGACATTAGTGTTAGACAAATGGAAGAGACAACATCTAACACGCTACTACAAATAAAGCAGTCATTTCCTATGGACATTTTTCGAGAAAACCGACACAGACAATACATCTGAAAGAAGATCATAATATGCCTATAAAAGGCAACATTCGTCCAAGCACTGATTCATGCTCCTTTCTACGTTGAAAATCGTCAACTGTAGCGAATGATGTATCTCGCCGGTATGATGTAAAAACATGTTTAATCATTAGCAAAATCATTTTATACTCACGCGTGCTCCATCTTTAAGCATTTGCGCCATACCCGGCGCCTTCGGTATGTGTAAAGCCATTTTCTGCGTTTGATTGAAAAATCTTACTTTCACGTGCAATCGGCAATCGGCATGTACCACTTCAACTTTTCGGGCGAAGTATATAGAAAGTCGAGATCTTTCCTCTCTGTCCTTTTGAATTGCACGACCTCTAACGGCAACATCCACCTCTTCCAATTTGAAACTATATCTCAAAGTAATACAGAAATTTATGAGTTTTGGAATAGAAAAATCATGTGTTGCCTATGTATATTGTTTGATTATGCGTTACTTTAATTAGATTTTATTATTGGCTAAGTATGTATGATGTATAAAGAACTATTGTTGATGTTCGTGCCAGAAGAAATTCATGCATTTTCAGCAGTCTCTTAAATCGACTGTCACGCTACCACCGGCTTCCCATCGAATTCTTTGCATCAGGATAATCAAACAATCAGAGGTTGTTCTAAACTAACTGAACCACACCCACAGCTGTGTTCTTGCAAGGAAGTTCAGCGGATATCCGCATCATCGAATGCTCCTTTCCAAAACAAAGTGTCAACATCGATGAATTAAGATCGCTCAACGTAGGTTATAAAGATAGCCATAAATATTGTGAGTTCGCAATTTACAATGAATCTGTTCTATAAAGATTAGAGCTGCAATACATAATAATCGTTGGCTGTGTATTATTTGTGCCGTATTCTAGAGCAAGTATCAAAAAACCAAGTGGGCCAAGTGGTGCTGAATCTGGGTGATTTCGGTCAGCTAAGAATTTCTCAGCTGTTATGGACATGGTGATCACAAATTTGCAGCAACAGCGTCAAGTGACGGAGCAATTACGTCGGGAAGCTGCACTGAAACGCATAACAGTCAGCAAGGCAGTCGAGGACCTCATGAAATACGTTACGGAACATCAACAAGAAGATTGCCTTCTTGTTGGTTTCTCATCGCAGAAGCTGAATCCCTTTCGTGAAAAAAGCATATGCCTCATTCTCTAAATTCTCTTGTTTAAAATGAACAGCATACGGATTGTCTAACTGATGGTTCATCTGACATTTTCATGGAACTCCATATATGCAGTCGTTATATTAAATATGCAAGAATTAAGCATGGTCTGCGTTTATGGCAGTAATTTTCATGTTGTACATTTATAACAGTGGTTGGCCTATGTACAGCAGAATAGTTATGACTTTCAAATATTTTTCTAAGGAATCTCTTTGTGGCTTTCTACTGTGTCACGGATTATACATTCAAGTCATTTACCATGCAAATGTCTAAACTATAGTTCAATACCAACGCTTTAACAGTGCCTTACAGTAAATTAGAACTATTTTTGATTCTCCCAATGAGAAACTTGTTCAGTGACACAATGTGACCTATGAAATGTATTGTATATTGTATTTTGTACACTGTTATACACTATTGTATTTTGGATAAACATATTTAAAATGACTCCTTGATAATACAGAGTAATGACGGATTAATTCATTCGGTGTGTTTATTTATTGGCCTAGTTGAAGTATGAAACAGAAAAATTTTCGATTTGTCGAAGATTCTCGGACTTTGGCGAACGGTGCATAAATCCATTGTTTCAGTATCAAAACGGATAGAAAACAAAGAATTAGTAGTGCAAAGGCGAGAATTGAATCGAAAACACTGCGAAACACTATCCTAAACTGATTTCACCTGATTTAAGGTTTTTATACTTGGTAGGCCTGTTGACAAGGGGGAACCACACTAAAGGTGATGCATCTGCCTTGGCGTCAACAATATGATATTTGATTTTAAAGCATATTTTTAAAAAGTTAGTTTTACACCTGGAATTGTAGAATTTGCGCGAGCAAGTCGTGCAGAATAATAATCCTACTACAATAAAATTTAAAAACTTGGTAAGAGGTTAATAAATATAAGTCCTTTGTTACTGAAATGCATTGACGAACAACATAAATATAGGTATTCATCTATAGATTTCAAAATACATTATATTTAATATTAAATTTCACATTAATAGGTCTGAAGAATGTTTTCGATCAACTTGGTAACTGTTGACAGTTACCAAGCTCCTCCTATTCCTAGTGTTGATGTGGCCTTTTCAAATTTTCGAGGTACAGATATAAAACAATTGCCTGTGATAAGAATATTTGGCTCTACTCTCCGAGGTAAATCAATTTGGGCTTATATCATTTAGTACTTAATCAGATCCCTGTACTCAAGCAAAGTATTTTCTCTCTTTAAAGGCAAAAAGACTTGCTTGCACATACATGGAGTATTTCCATACATGTATATACCATGTACAGTGGATAAAGACACAGATAGTTATTCTTATAGGCTTGCATCTGCATTGGATACTGCCATTAATGTATCATTTGGGTCGGCAGCATCTACTAATCAACATGTATACAAAATTCAACTAGTTTCTGGCATGTAAGTAATTTTACTTATAAGCAGATCCCCCAAAAGTGTATTGGCTTACATAAACATCTTCTTTCAGTCCTATGTATGGCTACCATAATAAAGAACATTTATTCTTTAAAATTTACTTTTATAATCCCTCTATAATTAAGAGAGCAGCTGATTTATTACAGGTATGAATCAGACTAGTTCCATTTATCAAGCTATCATACTTTCATACTCAATATAATTAATCCTGTTTTACAGAATGGTGCAGTTCTCAATCAAAGTCTGCAGCCACACGAGGCTCATATACCCTTCATTCTACAATTTATGATAGATTATAATCTATATGGAATGAGCCTAATAAATTTAAGAAGTGTAAAATTTAGGCTGAATAACCAATCAGCTTCAAGAGAAACTTCCCAAAGTGATATTAGTTATTCGTCTGATTCACAAAAATATCTTCCAACATCTGTTGTTAAACAAAGTCTATGTGACTTAGAAGTTGATGCACAAGCCTGCGATATACTCAACAAAGAAGAGATATTACAAGGACTAGAGTTGAATCCGGGTATTGCTGCCATTTGGAATAATGAAAAAGCAAGGAGAGATGCTAAAGAGATGACACATCCAGAGTCACAATTGCTTTACACTAATACAACTGAGAGGAAAGCTGAAATTCGAACAGAGAATGATGTCTTTCAAGCAGACAGATTGGCAAAAAGATTAGAACTTATATCATATTCTGATAATTCTCTATCAGTAACAGATAATGCACTGTCTTATCCAATTGAGAAAGAAGATGAGTCCAATCTATTAAATGCTTCCCATGTTCTTAATCACTTCAATCCAAATGAACCTGTTCAGGAAAGTACAGCGAAAGTATCAACCTTTAATCTTATGAAAGATCTAAATGTCTCTGATATATCACAATTGACATCACGTGAGACTAGTATTACAGATACAAGTTTATTGGATCCGGAAGATATGCATTTGTTAGATATGTTAGTAGAACTTGCAGAAAGTAATACTGATGAAAAAAACGTTGATGACGACAGTGTATTAGGTTCACAGTCTTCTGCTCTAAGCAAAGACATTCAGGAAGATAATGATGCTGATGAAGTAGAAAATTTGAATATTACGTGTTTGGATTTAGATACTTTAAGTTCTTGGAATTCCTTTTCCCAGGCACCTAAGCAATTAAGTATGCATGAAACTGAAAAAAATAATGAAAATGCAAGAGGATCGAAAGATAGTCAAGATATTGATGACCAAACTATTATGAACGTACCCCAATATGATGGAAGCAATGACGCATTGGCTATTCCATGTGATAGACAGAAGAAAGTGCAGACACTTGTTAAAAGATGTAGCAAACCATTAGTTAAATGCTGCAGTATAAATCTGAGTAAAATGATTGAATTAGATCATAAAGATTTAGATGTATTTGATACAGACGATACAAGTTGGGATGTAAATGTGTCCCTCAATAGGGGAAAATATCATTCTGAAAAATCATACAAAAAGTCTTGTGTAACTTATAATAATTTATTGAAAGCTGAAACAATTAAATTATTATCTTTACCTGCACTAGATGGCAATACTGTCAATAGTTCTAGCGATTCTGAATCCGACCCTGACATTACCATTCAACGACAAGAGAAGCGGATATGTGTCTATAAAGGATCAGGATCGAAAGAAGCAATCGCTACTACACCAGGAAAAAAACAATCGTCAGAGAATGAATCAAATTTGCAATCGTCGTGTAAACGTAGGAAAGGAAATTTGGATACTCCCCAAAAACGTTTGAACACACCAACAAAGTGTGGCACTCCAAGAAGATCCTGCACACCACGGAGCCCCCACAATATCTATGCAAAATATACACCACTCCATGTAACAATTACATCTCCAAAAGCAAATCCCCAGACTGCTAGGGTGCCCGGCGCTCCTGAAGGAGAACCCCAAAGTCCCAAATCTAGTATATCTAGTTCTGTACATTTAGGGCAAAGAGTTTTACGAAGAAATTTACTTAGAGAACAAAATTATGGAC
Organism: Ectemnius cavifrons; assembly: GCA_964023945.1. Lineage (NCBI taxonomy): Eukaryota > Metazoa > Arthropoda > Insecta > Hymenoptera > Crabronidae > Ectemnius > Ectemnius cavifrons. The sequence goes on from OZ030380.1 coordinate 13,034,295, forward strand.
TCTCTTTTGAGGCTGTGGATGGTAAATTAAATATAAACTTCTTTCCTGATATTAAAAATGGATTCAATAACTATTGCAGTTGTTTTCAACAGGTGGTTCCAAAGAACCTGAAGCATCTGTATCACAATCGAATGTAAATGAAGAGGATGATATTGTCGAAGGTGCCACTAGTGACACTGGAAGTAATAGCTCCCATGTGTCATTAACACAGCATTTTCCAAAGAATAATAAAGAGGTTCGTAAGCGATTAAGTTTTGTTGCTGCTAATGAGACTATACCACATATAATCGAAAGTCCAAGTGATGAAAATTACGACAATTTACCTTTAGCAGAACGCATAATGAACCAATCGAAAGATAAATCGGATAGAGAAACAAACCCTGTAAACATTTGCTTACATGATAATCACAAGCGTCCATGTACCCCTAATGTTAGAGATTCGGACAATGATTCAGTTGACACAATGCCGATAAGTGGGGAAGAAAATTTGAATATTAATTCTGATGATGATGATGATGATGATGTTTGCAATGTAACTTTTAGTCAATGTATTAATAGAAAGTTAGAGGAAGTAAATCAAAGCTTCTCATTGCAAAGTGTTTCCAATACTGCATCAACAAGATCTGTCACACTGGTAACCCGATTTAATCCACCAACGAGACAAAGAATTATAGAGAGCATGAAAATATATAGCATTGCCGAGTGCAAATATGATGGCCCATATTTCAGTAATAAAGCAGATCTTTTAAAACAGAAGCAAGCGGGAAATAAAAGTGATAATACTTTCGGAATTGATGTATTTAAATCAGGCTTAGATGGAATTACGGGTATTAAATTGTGGCGGCGAATGAAAGTTAATGAATTTCATCCTTCGGGTTCGACTATAAAGACTTGTAATATGAAGAAAGCACTTGCTGGATATAATCTTTTGACAATCCATCCTATCGTCGAACCACCATCGCCAAATTATGTAAAAAAGTGGTTGAAAGCAAAGCAGTACTTATTGAAACGTACCAAGGAACATGCACATAATAAAACCCCAAGCAAAAAAGAAAATATCAACGAAGATGAAGTTCAAAATATTCGAGATCGTGAGAGGATAACAGACAAAATATCAAATTCACAAGACAAAAGTCAAGAGACGAGTTGTATACAAAGCTTTATTACTTCCGAGGAGTCAACATCATCACGTGAATTGAACCCTTCTTTGCAAAAAATATTGGAGAATCCTTTGTTATATAAAAACAATGAAACACTTCAGCAATTAGGAATTTCTTACGGACAGATTGAATACTCTGTTAAAGGTGATAGTCGAAACATTGATGACGAAAATTTTCAGAATGCTCGAGCTCTTGCTATTGTAAGTTACATTTCTTCAATCGATACTTTTAAAATATATCATGCAAACTGCACAATAATGCTCTTCTAGTATCAATATTTGACAGTATTATCAGTGGAAATACATGTTCTTACTCGAGGCGATTTACTTCCCGATCCAAAACACGATCCTATTACAGGCATATTTTATGCCATTTACGACGATGTACCAGCATCTTCTAGCCGTGAAGATTTAAAGCATGGTATTTATTAATCACAAACAGTATTAACCATTTACAATAAATTTTAATTCTATTAAATATCCAGGTGCAATTGTTGTAAATCCTACTATTGGTAGTGAACGCTTGAAGAATATGTACTCTGCTGCTGCTCTTTGCCCAATATCGCATGTAGAGACAGAGAATGATTTAATCAAAAGTTTAATTACTTTAATAAGACATTGCGATCCAGATGTAATACTTGGATGGGAAATAGAATCGTTATCGTGGGGCTACATATTTCAAAGAGCATCCCATATTGGTTATAAAAACATAACGTGGCAATTTTCTAGAATACCAAATGTCGCCCCAACATCGACCGTCCAAACACTCGAAAAAGATGCTTTTAATGATCCTAAAGTACCTGGACGAATTATACTTGATGTTTGGAGAATAATGCGACACGAAACGGGTAAATAAAAATTTCCATGCATATTTCATGTTCATAGTTTGATGAAATAAATCTCTAATTGTCTGCAGCTCTTTTAAATTATACATTTGAAAATGTTATGTATAATGTAATGCGCGAGAGAATTGCAAGTCCTGCCTTTAGAACTTTGACTGGCTGGTGGAAGAATGAACACATCGCAATTAAATTGCGAGTCATTAATCATTATATTCGACGAACATTGGGTACACTTAAGATACTATTGCAACTCGATGTTATTGGTTGGTATTTATATAAAAAAACAAATAGCACGTTGGAATTTTTCCAGAAACATTTGCTTTTATTCTGCAGGCCGAACTTGCGAACATGCAAGATTAATTGGTATACAATTCTATGAAGTCTTCTCGCGTGGTTCTCAATTTCGGGTGGAATCAATGATGCTGAGACTGGCTAAGCCACTGAATTATATTCCTGTTTCTCCGTCGATACACCAACGTGCCAAAATGAGAGCACCAGAAGCATTACCACTAATTATGGAACCAGAGTCGATTTTTTATTCAGATCCATTAATAGTTCTTGATTTTCAAAGTTTGTATCCCAGTATCATTATTGCTTATAACTACTGTTTCTCTACGTGTTTGGGAAGAGTAGAACATATTGGCCAGTGAGTATATTTGTAAAGTGTGCAAATTTAAAGCAGCTAATTCAATACATATTTATTCATGTAATTGAGAATCGTAGGTGTGAGCCATTCGAATTTGGAGCATCTACTTTAAGAGTGAAAAAGAATCTAGCGTTAAGATTACGAGGAAAAATCAACTTTTCACCATGTGGTGTCGCCTACGTAAAGGAAGAAGTTCGTCAAGGAATACTACCACGTATGCTTACAGAAATATTGAACACCCGTTTAATGGTGAAAGAATCTATGAAACTCCATGGCTCTACAAACATGTTGTTGCGTAGAGTTCTTGACTCGCAGCAGCTGGGCCTGAAATTAATTGCAAATGTCACTTATGGATATACATCTGCAAATTTCAGCGGCAGAATGCCTTGTATAGAGGTACGTCTCATTTTTAAATGAATAAAGCTTTTATTTTAACAATTTTTTCTCTAATAGGTAGGAGATAGCGTTGTTAGTAAAGGCAGAGAAACTTTGGAGCGGGCAATTAAAATAGTACAATCCACCCCAAGGTGGGGAGCACAAGTTGTTTACGGCGATACAGATTCTTTATTTATTCTATTGCCGGGAAAGTCGAGAGAAGATGCTTTCAAAATAGGCGCGGAAATAGCGGACACTGTTACAGCTGCTAATCCACCACCTGTGAAACTTAAGTTTGAGAAAGTCTTGCATCCATCAATCTTACAAGTAAGTCATTATATTTAAAATTAATGTAATTAATTACAACTAACTATATACGTTTCCTTGAAGACCAAGAAAAGATATTGCGGATATATGTATGAGACTCCGGATCAAAAAGATCCTGAGTACCTCGCAAAGGGAATTGAAACTGTTCGCCGAGATGGTTGCCCTGCAGTAGCTAAAGTAATGTTTCAATATTTTGGCAATCGCACTTACAACTACATACTAGATAAATAATTGAAATTTTAAATGTTTCAGATATTGGAAAAGTCATTGAAAATTTTGTTCGATACCAAAGACGTGTCATTGATAAAGAGCTACGTTACGAGACAGTTCGATAAGATATTACGGCGAAGAATCTCACTACAGGATCTAACTTTTGCCAGAGAATTTCGCGGATTGGGTGGATATAAAGCATCCGCATGTGTACCAGCTTTAGAGTTAACGCGTAGATTAATACGCAAGGATCCACGAGCGATTCCACGTACTGGAGAGCGTGTGCGATATATTATAGTAGCAGGTGCACCAAACCAAGCCCTTATTCAATGTGTTCGAACTCCCATGGAAGTCATGTTGGATGAAGGTTTAACTCCTAATTCCATATATTATATAACGAAAGTCATCATCCCTCCACTCAATCGCTGTTTCAATTTATTTGGCGTTGACATCAATATGTGGTATGGCAGAAATTATAATATTTTTGATTTAATATAGCAAAATTAAATTTACTAATACCAAATACTTTTAATAGGTATAGTCAGATGTCTCATAGGCAGACACCAGACAAAGCAGTGAGCTTGTTCACAGACAATCCAAAGTCGACAATTCGTCAGTTTTTCAGTACGAACATCTGTGCTGCTTGTGGGGAATCAACAAGAGCAGAAATCTGTGCTTCTTGTGCATCGAGATCTAGTCAAACAGTTACTATACTGTATGAGAAAATAAGATGGTTGGAACGAACTTATCATGGACTAACTACAGTAAGTATTGGATTTGCTTGTGCCCTTTTATATAAATTATTTATTTTTTCTAGAAACATATACATTTCAGATTTGTCAATCTTGTACTGGATACTATGACGATCCCCAATGTGTATCCTTAGATTGTCCTGTATTATATCGAAGAGCAGAAGCACGTAGAGATCTGATTCATGTGCCTTACTTGACTAACATTATTACTGGTAATATGGAAAATTAATTCCAGGAAGCATTCAAATACTTGTCACAGTTATTTTGTATAATTGTTGAATGTTGTTAATAAATTTTCTACATGTTGAAGAATGTTAATAATAATGATCCCCCCTATATTACCGACGTGAATAAATATAACATCCATCGAACACTCAGTGGAACCTAGAACAGAGACTCGTCATCATGTTTCAACTATGGAGTCTGATGCTCTAACAAGTTTTTTTTATCAACTGTCGGTAAAGGTTGCAATTCGATTAGGTTCAACACTGCGATACATCATTCCGCCGCACTTCACTCTTTCCGTACCCGTAAATGAGTGAAGTGTTTATGAATAATATATCCTTGATTATTTCTGTTTTATTAAATTAACTCGGCGGCAAATCTTCGGGCTCTTATTCATTTCTTCGACGAAGTACCACTGCTATGTGGTATATTGATGCTCGTGAATTCAACGGTTTTGAAATTCGATAAATTCGATGCGAAACCGTGAGGTCTTAAACAATTCCGTAGAAGGTTGAAAAGTTCACGCGTTCTATGAATATTTACTGACCTTTATCCATTCGGATATGTGACTTGTGAGAAATGAGCTGAAATTATCACAGAATATTACTCTAATGCCAAAAGGTATTTAAGAACATATGCAATATTGTTAGGAAGAAACCTGATGTTTTACAATAAATATAATGTATACAATGTGTTCCAATACCTCTTCCCTTTCTTACATTACTTAGGCCACCAATTATACACTGTACAAAACACCGCTGGATTTTAATTATTATGATGATGATGCGTGCTATAATCGCTCCGTACGAAAGTATTGAAACTTTATGATCATTTCTTTGTATGACATTTCGTCGCGATCCAATGCACTGAGTTCGTATACAACATGGACATGGACTGTTAAAACTAGTTCGCCGCTGACTGCAGTAAGTATCACAAGTGTCGGCATTTTTATATATGTATATAAATAATCTGTAAACATCGCGTAATATTTCTTTTGTACATAGCCGCTATGTCCAAGAAGAAAGTATTGGGTAATAAAAAGTGTTGCTTCTGTGGATTGGTAGAGGACAGCGAAGTAAAATATGGCAAGATTTACACGTACAAGGACATTGTCACGCACTATTATTGCTTGGTATGTAATAAAGATAAATTAAGTAAATAATTTGTAATATTCTATAACTTATGTATACGACTTTCTAGCTCCTCTCATCTAATATGGAGCAAAGGGGAAGAGATAACGAAGGTATTCTTGGGTTTCTTGCAGATGATATTCATAAAGAACTTCGCAGGGGTAAAAAACTTGTAAGTTTTAATAATATGATAAACATTATTCACATAAATTATTAAGACTGTAACTTTGATCAAGTTTGTGTTATGATTTAGGTATGCACATACTGTAGAAAAAACGGTGCTACTCTAGGATGTTGTAACACAAAGTGTAAAAAGATATTTCATTTTCCATGTGGAGTTCGAGCAGGCGCATTACATCAGTTTTTTGGTGAATTTAAGTAAGTACTTGAAGCTGTAAAAATGTAGTGATTGTTATACTGCATCATTTCATATAACTTATCAAAATTCTGCAGATCCTTCTGTGTAAACCACAGAACAACGCAGAAAGTAGACAATAGTGTAAGACAAGAATTAAAAAATTTAAATGAAGTATTATGTTGCATATGCTATGATCAAGTGAATCCAGAAAGCAGCACTTTAACACTTTGGGCTTCATGCTGCAAAAAAGCATGGTTTCATAAAGATTGTGTACAGGTACTGATGAACTAAATCGCATAATAGAATTAGGTCTAAGTACAAGTATGTAGGATTAAATTAATATTTCTATTGCAGCAATTAGCTATTAGTGCTGGATATTTTTTTAAATGTCCACTTTGTAATAATAAAAAAGATTTTCAACAAGAAATGTTGGAAAATGGAATTTTCATTCCCCATCAGTAAGTAACTGCCTTGCTTAATTTACAATACACAAGTAATATTATTGAATATCCTGATTTATCATATCCATTGTCAGGGATGCTTCGTGGGAACTTGTGCCTCATGCATTTCAGGAACTATTATACAGGCATGATTCTTGTGATGCTGATGAATGCTTATGCCCAAAGGGGCGAAATCATAGAAGCAACAATGCGTAAGTCTTTTAACCATATATGCTTCGATTATATTATTAAAATCACAATGTCTTTTGTATAGTTTGATTGATTACAGAAAATGGGAATTGGTTCTATGCAGAACATGTGGTTCACAAGGGATTCATATGGCTTGTGGACAATTGAAATGGGGGAATAGGAGCGTATGGGATTGCAAAGAATGTAGATACATATTGAGCAAATCTAAGGAAAGCACCAGTTCAGGGGTTGTCCATATTAGAAATAACAATTGCGATGTATCTAGCGAAGATAGTGATTCTGATGTTTCCGTTGGTGTTGAATTTCCTACATCCAACAACTCTTCTGAAGCTCAGAGACCTACAGTTTCCACGACTCCTGTAAAATTACTACCTGGACCAAAGAGTTATAAGATACGGCAATTGCTCTCACACGAATTTGGAAAAGCTAAACAGATGTATCATGCAACAAAGTGTGACAAATCGAATGGAGTTGACGGGGAGCAATCGGAATCACCGACATTGAAATCAAAATTGGTTAATGAAAATTATTCTAGTTGTAAACCAAATGATCGAGTAACTCTGAATATCAAACCATCGCCCTCGTCATCAAGAAGTAATGTTATTACAATAGACAGTGACGATGAGATCGAAGAAATCATTCAACAGTCGAAGGAAATGAATTGTAGAAACACCCAAGCAAGAAATTCATTGACATTAACCCATACAAATCAACAGACGGAGCAACCAATGTTAAATAAAACATCTAATGGTTCAGATACAGAAAATAATCGAATCAATGATGAAATAATAGAATGTGCCAGCCCAACACCTGTCTGCAATATCAAAATTACAAATGTTACATCGTTATCGCACAAGCTCTTCTCAAAGCACCCTGATACAAATTTGGATATTATGGATAGTGGTAATGGATATCATAACGAACTGTCAAATTTTATAAACTCTAGCACCAGCAGTTCCGAAGCAATGCTGAAGAGGAAATCCAGTATTTTTTTAACATCTCCCGTAGGCAATCGATTCAAGAGAGTAAGAAGCGACGAGTTTAATAGAGTTTCATTGGATCTAATCGATAGTCCATGTTCAGGAAGTCAATCTTTACCTCCTGCATTTGCTCCCGAGTCACATTCGCCAATATTCGAACATATAGATACCATTTCGAGATCTAGTAAAACTTCTAAAGAAATCGATGTTCAAGAAGTTTACCAGGAGCAGAGCTCACAGAGTGGTTCCGCTATAGAAACGTCGTACACATCAGAAAATACACCATTCTCTGTGATCAGTTTTCATAATGCGTTGTCAAATTCAAATATGAGCAATCCTTTCCTAACAAGTCAGGACAACGATAATAACTACAATGAAAATCCACTTGAAGAAACACTGTGCGAAATGAATCCTTTAATCATGGAAGACGATGATGTATTAAACAGCGATTGTCCGTCGATGATATCGTTGGAAAATCAAAGAAGCGGAGAATTTAGAGGAAATGTTTTAGATTACACTACAATCAGTCCTATAAATCTACCAGAAGTCATTGAATTGCCAAGTACAGTAACGGGGAATCAGCTCTTAAGTAAGGATAACAACAGCAGTACCAATGTAAGTAAACACCATACCGAGCTCTGTATATCTAAAAAATTGCATGTTGAAGAGTCAACATGAAACAATACGATACCTCGTTGCAAGAATTTTTACTTGAGTTTGCAATTTACTTCTATTCGCGTTCACTACTTTCCAACATCTAGAAGCCAAACGAATCCTTGATGATACTGTTCAAAGTAACACGAAATGTAGTAACCAGTCTTTATCGGGCGCGGAGAACTATTTGTAACGAGTATTGTCGAATGATTTTTCCCGTACCTTCTCTCCAGTGTATGTCTTGCGATTCAAACAGTGTCACAAGGATGCAGACACCAGTCTTGTTGCTGAATCAAACAATGCCTGCTGCAACGATAATGCATCCAAGATTATTGGCGCCGACAAGTCTAAACTATATAACGGTTCACCCCCCGATCATTGGGGTGACTCGTCAGGAGATACGTAAGTATTCAATATTATCGAGAGTTTATATTTTATTCATTCGGCAGCATTTAATAATATACCATTGTCTCTTGAATAGCTCTGCCAGTGCTTGGAGTTCAGACGACAACGAGGACTCCTTCTCCACAGTCGCAACTAACTATAACGCCTGTGATCGTCTTAGATTAATACCAGAATCGATCCGCTTGCAGGATCTCAAATTTCGCGTTTGCAGTGCAAATGTGCTACAGGTACGCAACAAGCACCATCTTTTGCGTTAGCAAGAGAATTTAATCTAATTAAAACATTTTAATCAATTTACAGATGGTTTTGTATGATACTTTTTCTGTAAATATCTCTATGGAACAGAAGACTGAAAGTGAATTATGTAAGCAACCTGCAACACCAATGAAGCAGTATAAAAGTGAGAAAGAGTTCAGTATGGGAGTAGATAATAGGAATAGAAACAACTGTTCGCCATATGTGAATGCTTATGACGATAGAAGCTCTTCTGTTGATAATACTGACATGAAATATAACTGTAGAAATGATATCAAAGATGATACGAAAGAAAATTTCGATCCAGTTACGGCAACAAGCTTCAAGAAGTCGGCTACTAATGCTGTAGGAAGTAACTGCTTATCTGGAAAGGATATTAATTTATTTAAACGTGTAATATCGCCTTTATGTTCATACGATGCATCAGAAGAAGAAAAGTACGACAAGAATTGGCAAAACACACAAAGATTTAGTTTGCCTACTCCGGATTTTAAGTTAAACAGTGATGATGATAAGTCTGTTCAGCGGAAATTGAGAAGCAGTAGCAGAGAATATTGCCCCGACATAAGAGATAGTACAAGTGCCCAACAGGATGCTGATGAGAGAGTATCACCATCGTGCTTTAATATGGCCTCATTAACAAGAACTGCTAAGGAGAAACATTTGAGCAAATCAGTTTCAGAGAAATATAGAAGGTACACCAATAACAACATTGATTATGAAACATGTGAAACTATCAACCAATTGTCCAGACGTTCAAAGGAAAAGCCTGTGTCGCAAGATAAACATTTGAATAGTCTGAAAGTTAGCATCGATTTAAATAGGATTAGGAATGTTATTAATGAAAGTATACTACATAGAAAACCAAAAAGGACAAGTTTGCGGAACGGAGACTTAAAAAAGATATTGGGTGCTAGTGAAATCGGACTTGAACCAGAAAGTTGTTCGTCATATAGTTCACAAATGAGTGAAGAAAGTGATGACAGCAAAATGGATGTGGCCCAATCCTTAACACCTGTTAGAAGTAATGGACATAACTTAAGACGTTCTAGCACAAGAAATGGCCGCAAATTAAGACGTTCTAATAGACACTCTGAAAAGCATTGCCTTTTTGATAGATAATATTAGGAAAATAAACATATGACGTTTATAGTTTATATTCATAGTATATGAAATGGCGCGTGTATGTGTATCAATATAAAGGTTTTCATAAACACTGTCTTAAAGATTCTTAAGACACAGTTTTTTCCTTTTTCTAACCGGTATTACAGCGCTAGATTCGAAGCATTCATGTATTTATGGAGCATTGTTCCATTGAAAGCGACATATGTATGCGAGTGTTCAGAATGTATAAAACATACGACATGAATGTTAATAGTAATAAAAAATTTAGGTAGCCCTATAACTTGAAAGCCGTAACTTTCACCTCGTTATAGAATTGTACAGTAGCTCTGTAAACAAAGATGACAACTTTGAATTCATCAAATTTCAAAGAGAATCTGTTCAGGAAGTGATCAATATCATAGTTTGTATACATTCTTATTCCAGATAGTCTACGATCGTTATATTTTGTTACGTGTTATTGCTCTAAATATCTCTTCATTTTAGACTTGAATTACATGGCATATTGTAAAATAATACAACTGTAAAATAAAATGAAAGGTATAAGAGTTCTCTATGCCCTTCTTAAATTATATTTGAAACAAACACCGACAAAGCATAGAATTGTGTAACAGTATACTTCTGTAACTGCAGAAAACTGGAAACAACCAGTGGAATAAATAAATATTTAATTTTTATTTTATGTGCTTACTGACAATTATCCATCATTATATTACAACACATATCATTTAAAAGTGTGCCTCTTTAGAGGGCCGAAAAATCTAACATTTTAGTACAAAATTATTCAGTAACTACGGCCAAACAATGTGTAAAACTTTGGAGTATTTTGGCAGTCTGGATGTATGCACTTCTGCTGCTTAAGTGGCACTGAGGTTTTTGGTTGTTCGAAAGGAATACAGAGACTTTTAGCTCCCATTGACAAAGTTCCCAGTTCTTCTCCTGCGTCCTCCCTGTATTCAATATCAATACAACATTTTAACAATGTAATGGTAGTGGACCAGGTTCTTTAACATAGCTAAATTCTTATTACCTTGCACTATCAGCTTTAATGTTATCTTCGCAAGATGATTCTCCACAGAATGGTGACAATAACAAATTCTTCTTGTTGAGCATTGTACAGAACGCATCCCATGTTTCTACTTGCTTAATATGCTCGTTTAAGTTATTTCGTGCTCTAAGTTAAAAAACATGATTATAGAATATACTATGATTCAAATAACGAAAATAAATTAATATTTACTTTGATAGCATAGTCGCTTGAATGTTACTTAGTAACTCTCGTAAAGCACCAGCAGCTTCGTTTCTCTTTACCGCCAGTCTTTCAGAATTGTCCCGACGTACATAAGTTACTTGATCCTTTTGCAAATCTTTAGGACCCAACTCGATTCTTACTGGCACGCCTTTTAATTCCCAATGGTTAAATTTCCATCCTGGAGTTTTGTTACTACGATAGTCAGCTTCAACTCTGAGAGATGAATCCTTAGACAATTCTGCTAACAATTTGTTGCACTCCTCGAAGAGTGCTGTTCTTTGTTCGGGTGTTGTACTTGCAGTTAGGCCACACGGCACGATAACTGCTTGAGTGCAGGCTACATTGGGAGGTAATACAAGACCTTTATCATCACCATGTACCATAATCATGACACCAACTGTTCTTGTGGTCATGCCCCAAGAATTTTGATAAACGAATGTCTTTTCATCAGTTCCAGTGAGACCTTCGACTTGTATGTTAAACATTTTCGAAAAGTTTTGGCCTAAGTGATGACTTGTAGCGCCTTGTATTGCACGACCACTTGTAGATATAAATGCTTCGACTGTGGTTGTATAGTCACCACCAGCAAACTTTTCTTTCTCTGTCTTTCGTCCTTTAACTACAGGCACTGCTAGTAAGTCTTCATAGACTTTCGCATACATCTCCAGGATTATTAATACTTCCTCATCAGCTTCAGCTTTCGTAGCAAATGCGGTATGACCTTCTTGCCACAAAAATTCTCTTGTACGTAAGAATGGTTTTGGGTCTTTAAATTCCCATCTCTATAACAGATGTGTAATAATTAATTTATTAGAGTCAAATGTTTCTTTGATAAAGGAAGTATGTGAGTACTTACTACTACATTATTCCATTGATTTAATTTAAGAGGAAGTTCAGTATCTGATCGTAACCATTTCGCATAAGCAGGATACATAACAGTTTCCGAGGTTGGTCTGATGGCAATAGGTTCCGCAAGATCCGAATCCCCGCACTTTGTGACCCACGCAACTTCAGGTGCAAAATCAGCAATATGTTGTTTCTCTTTCTCTAAAACGCTTCTTGTAACAAAAATTGGGAAATAACATTCCTGAACACCCAATTTCGATATTTCTTTTTCGATGAATTCTTTTATAGTTTTCCAAATAGCAAAACTCCAAGGGCGAAGAATATAACAACCCGAAACATCATAATATTCGATCATTCCGCTTTTCGTAATAATTTGGGAATACCATTCGAAAAAGTTTTCCTCTTTCTTTGCTTCAAGACCTAGTCTGGTTCCTGTTTTAGTCGCATCGATATCTTTAGAGGAATCAGACTTTTGGATTTCCTTATTGGAATGTTTCTCATTCTTCTGGGGTGCATCCTTCTTCTTTTGCTTAGGTGGCGCATCTGATTTTGCGGGCTTCCACTCTTGACCAGTAACATTTTTAAACTCATTCTTTAAATTGAGTAGGACCTTCACTTCCTCATCAATGACATTTTTTTGTGCTTTGGCGCTCTTTAATTCTCTTACTTTATCGCCTTGTTGTTGAATTTCATTTGATAACTTTTCTGCATTAGCCACTGACTCTGTCGCTCCTGTAGTTGGACTTACAACTGTTGGTTTTGTTGATGGTGGTTTCCATTCTTGACCAGTTGCACCTTTGTATTCAGCTTTTAAGTTCAGAAGGATCTTGACTTCTTGATCGATAATAGCTTTTCCTGCTTTGGCGCTCTTTAGTTCCCTTACTTTATCACCTTGCTTTTGAATTTCCAAGGATATTTTTTCTGCATTGGGCACTGACTTTGTTGTGTCTGTGCTTGGGTTTGCAGTTGCTGGTTTTGTAGAAGGTGGTTTCCATTCTTGGCCAGTTGTAGTTTTATATTCAGTTTTCAAGTTCAGAAGGACCTTGACTTCTTGATCGATAATAGCTTTTTCTGCTTTGCTACTTTTTAGTTGTCTCACTTTATCTCCTTGTGATTGTATTTTTTCAGATAATCCGTGTACATCCACAGGTGGTTTCTCAGAGATTTCTTTTGGCTTTGGTGTAGTTGTAGATGGTTTCCATTCTTGGCCAGTGGCTGCCTTATAATCAGCTTTCAAACTTAGAAGAACTTTCACCTCTTGGTCAATGATGTTTTTGTCCGCTTTTCCAGTTTTCAATTGTCGTACTTTTTCACCTTGTTTTTGAATTTCGGTAGATATATTTTCCGCACATGATGCACCTTTCGCTGTTGCATTTGATCCCCACTCTTGACCAGTATTCTCTTTATAAGTATTTTTAAGGTTTAAGAGACGTGATGTTTCTTCATTCAATTTCTTCTGGAGCTCAAGAATTTTTGCTTCTTGTTGTGATATTGCACCAATTAATTGGGATTTATTATTGTCCGATTCTACTGGTTGCGCGGATGGTTTTGAAATTATTCCAGGTTTCCAATCCGACCCCGTGCATGTCTTGTAATCTGTTTTCAAACTTAGTAGAATTTTAACTTCTGTGTCAATTACGCTCTTTTCAGCCTTTTCTGTTTTCAAACGACGCACTTTATCACCTTGCGCAATAATGTTCGCATTGATTGCATCTGCATTGCTAGATTTACTATTGTCTTTCAACGTTTCTTTAACAATTACAGTCGCTGTATTTGCAGGACCTTTCTGGGGAGTAGCATGACCGTCCGGTATATTAAATAGAATAAGTGGTTGTTCTCTAGATGAAAATGAACTCATAGGAGCATAAGGAACATCGCATATATAATACCCTTTCCTTTGTAACTGTATGATTTCTCCCTTCTTAACCCGTTTTAGTTCACTTTCTCCAATCATTTGGATTTCTGTCCTTGTATTCTTTGCTACGAAATCTTTGAAATCATCATTTTTTCCTAGCACTGGTTTATCGATAATGTGATCAAAGTGAACAACAAAACAAGGAATCGTAGTTGTATCAGTACTTGTATTAGTGTTCTCAGAAGGTACTCCCAGCCATGTAAGTTTCAATGCATTTTTGTAATCTTTGTTTTCTAAGTTTGTCTTTGCTGTTACCTTTGTTGTTATGCCATTCTTTCTTTCCACCTTCTGTATTAATATATTACCCCAATTTATGAATATCGCATTCTGACCCTCAATCAACTGGTCTGCATCTTCTCTTTCTATATATACTAGTGGGCTAGTTAGTACTTGCTTTGTACCAATTGATGAATCCTTGGGATGATTTTGTACAGTCAAAAACTCCTCTTTCGCATCAATTATGTGTACTGGCACAGTTTTTCCATAATCCAGGGCTGTATACCTAAAAACCATTTATCATGCTCTATATTTTGCTACTCTAGTCCCATCTTTAATGTCTATCAGAGTATAACATACCTGATCGCGACTGGATCAATGATCTTCTTGTTAAATGACCATATCTTATCCCACTCCATAAAAACAACTGATTTAGAACTACCTTGGGCAATGATAAATTGCTTCAATCCTTCCACAGTCATACCTCTTCTTAAAATCCCTCTTACCGTGGGGAAACGAGGATCGTCCCATCCATCGACCAAACCCTCGTCGACAAACCATGTCAACTTTCTTTTGGACAAGACAGTATTGGTCATATTAAGGCGAGAATATTCCCATATATATGGGCGCCTCAAGCCTAATGCATCGATAAGCCAATAGAATTGGACGTCACGATCATGATACTCGGTAGTTCGTAATGTATGCGTCACATTTTCCACAGCATCGACAATTGGACACGCGAAATCATATGTTGGGTATACTCTACCATGGTAAGAAAATGTTATTAATGTTTAATAATTTACTTAATCAATAGTTCAATCTTTTTCACTACTGTATTCTTACTTATATTTAGTTCCCGTGCGTGGATGCGGTTCTGGTTTACACCGATAAATAGTTGGGTCTCGTAAACATCCATTCGCTGATTCATAATCGATTTTCGCGCGCACGCAGCACTCTTGTCCTCTTGGTGTGCCCTTTTGCATTTCAGACCAAAGTTCCAAATTTTTTTCTATGGCTGTAACAATTTTATATAAGGAATAATGTGTAGGATTTTACTATCCGATGTGATTTATGTACTTACAATTGTCCCTGTTGCCAGACTTTGCCTTCTGATCTCGTTGCTCTTTCATCACAATGGCTGGAGTATCATCCACAAAAGCTTTACCATCTTTAATAAGTTTTGTGCAATACTCCAACATTAAATCAAAGTAATCGGAGGAATGAGTGAATATATGGGGCTTTATTTGTAGCAATTCCAGATCATGCAATATGGCTTGTTCGAATTCGACATTCTCTTTAGCAGGGTTTGTATCATCGAATCTCATAATCAATTGGCCTTGAAAGGCTTCTGCATAATACTGATTTAACAAGGCTGCCTTTGCGTGCCCTATGTGCAGATAACCACTAGCCTCTGGTGGGAATCTCACAATGACCTGTTAGGCAAACTAATTTTTTACTGCCTTTGACTACATTTAGAACTTATATTCTGTAGCCAAATATAATCCCTACCTTCCCCATTTCTGCTCCAGGTAAATCAATAAATTTACCCTCTTGCTTTCTACCAGATGTCTGTTTTGTAGCATGCTTTTCAGGCTTTGCTGCTTTGCAAGTAACTGATTTATTCTTCGCCACTAAAGCTAAAGCGTCTGTGATCACAGATATTGCCAGCATTTGTGTATACCACCGGTTTATATTATTATATTGCTTTCCATACTTTTCTAGAAAATCTACATCTATAAGAGCACACAATACATGGATGTCGGCGAGAGTCAACTTCTTTGAGACTAACCATGTATTTATTAGCAATATATCATTCAACTGCGTTAAGGTAGAACTCAATGAAACGTCTGAGAAATGTATCATTGCAAAAGATATCCAATGATCTACTTCGGTTCTTTCTCTTGCATTAATGCCTCCTAAAAGAATCATATATATAAAGACATATGTTTATAAACTATGCCGTCTTAAGGATAATCTAATTTACCATAAAGATCAGTATTTGTAGTTCGTGCAAAATATCTGTTAACTTCATTGCTGCTTTCTGCTATTACTTTCTCCTGTGCATCCAACAGCTGCACATTTCCAGTCCCCTTCCACTCCTTTTGCCATACCACTTCGATTTCTGCTTTCTTAGAAGCATTGATAAATCCTGATGCAATTATTGCAGCTGTTCCAAACACATAAATGAAGTATAAAGTACATCAGCTAATAGATATCCAATAACAAATGTACAACCATGACTGTTAGCTTTGTTTCCCAATTTAATTAACTTGTGTTATTTCACATTACATTCAACAAAGTCTTAATTTCTGATTCACATGAATTCTATGACATCTGTTAGTACAACTACACGAAAAGTTGCCGGTAGAAATAGCGATATGTATGAGATACGTGAATCATACCTGTTGGTGGATTCTTGCAATTGGCCAAAAGTTTATACTTCATGTTTTATTATTCTCCTGAACCCTTCAAATACAGAAACCGATCTATAAATCGTGACAAAGGTTAAGCTATCAACCTCCACGTGCCTGGGGGTGTCCAGTTACGGACCACGGTTGTATATATGTGACACTACAATTCGAACACACACATACGAAAATTGTACCCACTCAAACATATGCTATATGTATGTGCGTACGCAAAATTGGAACCCGGCAAGTTTTTGATTCAATAATGTAAGACTTTTTGTTTTTGCCACTTAGTTATATTAATAATTATTATCTTTTATGTCCTAATATACTTACGCACTATTTATATAGGAAGAGCGCAATAAGCTTTCTTCAGTCTGCTTTACCCGCTCAAACGTTTGATTGCACTCGGGGCAATGATCGCGATTTGGGACTAGGAAAACTGCATGGTGCAATTCCTCAAACTTCTTACATTAGTATATCTGCCAGAAACGAATTTTAGATGTTTATGTGATCGAGTTATCTATTTAATCAGCCTACATAAAATATGATTACCTACCCACGTTATCGTCGATGCACAAATTATATTTTTATTTTATTAAATTTTATATAGTTGGATAAACGCGTTCCTTTATGATAAAGAGAAGATGTTGGTGTAAGCATATATATTCTCCACTTCTCCTTCCTGTTTTCTAGCTATCCTTATTCTTTCTTCTTGCGGTTATCTTACTCATCCAACTTCGATATTGAATTAATCCGCGTTGCACACGTTAAAGAGCGAGTCTGTGCTTGTTCTCCCCCAGCATTAATCTCCTCTGACCAACGATACGCCCCTGGATGCGTGTGCATATTGAAGCCGTGCGAGAGGCTTAACACACATACACGAAAAGAGTAAAAACAGTGACGTTTTTTTTAAAGAGACTTTCTAATATGAAAAAGAAGTCATATATCCAGTTGCTTTGAATTATTAAGTTTGGATAGTGCAAATGAGTGTGGTGATTTCCAAAACGTGTCTCTGCAAATGCCGGGCATACGTGTGCATGTAACAGCTATTAGAAGTTTACGTCAAGGTGGGTCGGTCACCTGGAGATAACTGTAAAATGTCATCGGCGAATGTGTGTCAAGCATGGATTTGACGCTCCTCAGTGACACTTGTGAGATCCATTGTCACGCTAATTATGTTGTTAGAAGCTTAATTTGATCGCAGAAGATTTAATTACCGTACTACAGCCTTTTCGAGCAAAAAGATCGAGCGTACGTATACTGTATTATAATATTAGTCTCAGGTCTTCTTTATGCAGCAAAGGAATGTGTACTCCGAGAAAAATATGGAATATTGGGAGTGCGTCTGTAACAAAAAGTTGATTCGACCAGTTTACTCTTATCGCTTATTTGTACATTAACGTATTGATATTTACTTTCGTCGTAATATATATTATTTGCTGGAGGCTAATCTCGATGTCGGTATGCAAAACGTAATTTATTTCTTTAGATATTAATATCTAAGGAGTAAAGTGGAGAGTTTCGGAGGAAGTACGAGAATTTTTTTGAGGGATTTAATTTTTTAAAATGATGTACATCTTTACGACAAGGCCGTATCTTACGCGGAAGCTTGTACGTAAATTTATAAACTTGTATGAATGATATTTTAAGTATTTTTATGCTTCGAGCATGCAAGGATAGTTGAATTTGCTGCAGTAATAATTAGAAATTACTAAAATTAATATTTAGGATCATTCTTCATTCCATATGCTTAAAAATTGTATTGAAAAGAATTTTGTATTGCACAGTTAAATGCTAGATGCGAAGATATTGTGCGAGTCTTATATCTGAATATCTTTGCATTGCTTACAGAAATATAGGAAACATGGAGGGACCAGAAGTGACATTTCTATTCCAGTTTGGTTTGACTCGCGATACTGTAACTGTCGACAGTAGCACATTAACACTAAAGGCTATTAAGGACTTTGCCTGTGATTTCATTAACACCAAATGTCCTGAACATGGTTTAAATCACTTGTACGAAAGATTACTGCTTTTCAAACATAACTACAACTCTACCAATATTCTGCAACTCATTACAAATGCAACGGAAGTTATTGATGAAACATTGGTGGAAATTGTTCTGACTGGTACAAAGGAGCTCCTTATTTGTTATTGATTATAAGGAAAAATGTTATATTTTTTAATTGAATTGTATGATCTTAGCACAAGTGCCAAATGAAGAAGTTCCCATTCGACCCCATGCATTAGCTGTTCATTCGTACAAAGTTCCAACATTTTGCGATTTCTGTGGGGAAATGTTATTCGGCCTTGTTAGGCAAGGTCTAAAATGTGAAGGTAGTTGATAGTTTGTTGATTATAGAATATTACTGATACACATCCAATTATGTATCCAATCCTATTGTTTCCAAATGATTTTTTTCAGGATGTGGTATGAATTATCATAAGAGATGTGTTGTCAAAATACCCAACAATTGCTCACAGGATGTAAGTCAGCGGCGGCGCAGCTCAGCTATGCTGAATGTACCGAGATCTCCGAGCCAAGGATCAACGAGCAGTTTGACAAGCATCAGTGACGATAATCATAGTACAAATAATACACCGAATACAAGCCAAAATAATAGTACTTTAGTAAGGATCTTGTAAATCGATTCTTGTTGTAGATATTTTTATGCGCTGTATTTCAAGAAATATATAACACAAACACAATCTTTGCGTATGTGATTAGGCAATACCAAGTATAATGGCACCCAAACAATCTCGTTCTCCATCTCTGGGAGGCAGGCCAGTGTGGGTCGAGCGAGAACTTGCAACTCGTATGAAAATTCCACATACTTTTGTGGTACATACTTACACACGACCGACAGTATGTGGCCATTGCAAAAAGCTCTTGAGGGGGCTGTTTAAACAAGGCCTACAGTGTAAAGATTGTCAATATAATGCACACAAGAAATGCATTGAAAAGATTCCTAAAGACTGTACCGGTGAAAATCCACGGGACAATACAGGTGCGCTGTTTGTCATCCTATGATAACGTTGATTATATATAATTAAGGTCATTTAATTAACTTATATTGAAATAGGAAACGAATATCCTGATAGCGGCGTTGGTAGCGAACTAGACAGTAAATGCGATGGTAGAAACGAAGAAGTAGATGGTGATAGTGATGCAGAGTCTTCACCGCCTCCTCAGAATTCGTCGCACACAGAAGATGAAACAAAACCTCCTGAAAACTATACTGTAAATATCAAGCACTGATACTTAGAATTACACTTCGATTGATATAAAGCACAGATTATGTATCTTCGTAGGATGGCACAAATAATGAAGATGCTATATACGATGAATTCCAAAAATCGCGGCCATCCAGCTGCAGTTCAACACCAAGCAATAATATTCCGCTAATGCGAATTGTTCAAAGTGTTAAACATACGAAGAGACGTGGTTCCAAAGTTCTAAAAGAAGGCTGGATGGTACACTTTACAAATCGTGATCCAATAGTGAGTAGTAAGCCAAGTAGCATTTAAATTATAATATTCAATATGTAATTCCAATTTATAATACTTAATGAATATTACTTAGAGAAAGAAACACTACTGGCGTCTTGATACCAAGGCAATAACATTATTTCAAAGTGACACCAGTTCCAAGTACTACAAGGAAATTCCGCTTCCTGAAATTTTGTCTATCGAGATAGCTAAGGCACCACGATCACGTATGTCTTTATTGCGATAATTAACAATATTATATACTGTCGATAGTAAATGTAATCATTTGTTTCAGACATAATGCACTGCTTTGAATTAAAGACTGCTACTGTTGACTATTACGTCGGCGAAGATTCTTCTTATGGTGAGAATTGTGGTCAAGTTCCTCCTCAAAAAAGTGGTGCAGGCGCTCATGTTGCTACATCATGGGAAACTAGCATTAGACAAGCCCTTATGCCCGTCACTAATGTGTCAAATAGTATGTATCGCGTTTTTTATTTAAAACGATTGTTAAAGGTATCCCAGCAATAGCAGTGCTTATGTATAAATAACATAAAACTTTTTGTGTAGGCCAAGATAATTCTACAGAGCCGGAAGAGAACGTGACTGATATATCTCAATTGTATCAAATATTCCCTGACGAAGTATTAGGTTCAGGCCAATTTGGTATTGTATATGGCGGTGTACATCGTAAGAGTAGTAGAGCAGTAGCCATAAAAGTGATTGATAAACTACGTTTTCCAACGAAACAAGAAGCACAGCTTAAAAACGAAGTGGCCATTTTACAAAACCTGTCCCACAGTGGTGTAGTAAATTTGGAGCGTATGTTCGAAACACCCGAGCGCATATTTGTTGTTATGGAAAAGTTGAAAGGGGATATGCTGGAAATGATACTAAACTCAGAGAGGGGACGGCTGAGTGAAAGAATAACGAAATTTTTGATAACGCAAATTTTGGTAGCATTAAAGCATTTGCACAGCAAGAATATAGTCCACTGTGATTTGAAGCCGGAGAATGTTTTACTAAGTAGTGACAGTGATTTTACTCAAGTGAAACTTTGTGACTTCGGATTTGCTAGAATTATTGGAGAGAAGAGCTTTAGAAGAAGTGTTGTTGGTACGCCGGCATATCTGGCACCGGAAGTCTTGAGAAATAAGGGCTATAACAGATCTTTGGATATGTGGAGCGTTGGCGTAATTATCTACGTTTCACTTAGTGGTACATTTCCATTCAACGAAGAAGAAGATATTAACGAACAAATACAAAATGCTGCCTTTATGTACCCTCCAACCCCATGGAAAGAAATTTCTTCAGATGGTATTGCACAATCATATTTGCAGAATTATCTATAAATAATCCAGAGTACTTTATACACATTAATATTATTATTCACAGCTATAGATCTGATTAACAATCTATTACAAGTAAAGCAAAGAAAACGGTTCACAGTTGATAAAAGCCTACTGCATGTATGGTTACAAGTAAGGATCGTGAAAATGATAAAGAACTTTACCTGTCATAGGGAAGGCAAACTTCTATAATATCGCAACAATTAACATTCTAGGATTATCAGACATGGTGCGATCTACGAGACTTAGAAGCAAAAGTGGGATATCGGTACCTGACTCATGAAAGTGATGATGCCCGATGGTCAGCATACAGTAACCAACATACATGACAGGACTGTTCACCTACTTTGAACATCGAAGCATTGCCAACTACATTGTCTATACACAAAGGCTGGGCTCGAAGTGCAAGAGCTACGATAAGGCGTTTTATTCGTGCCTGAATCAATAAGTTCTTAACAAGGAGTGCCTCTACCTATTCGTAGAGATGGTAAGCCGATGGAGCAAAATAATCGTTGATATCATGTCGAATGAATTACGTATTTCAAGGTATGTTACTCAGTAAAATTTTGCTGATTGCCACATGTATCAGACTGCTACTCGTAAGACCACGCGCCGAAAATCATGCAAAGTCCGAGACACAGCAAGATCATTGCAGATGTCTTTGTATTAATCTCAGCAGGGGTTTTGAATCATTACTATGATCCGGTAGCTATTTTACTATAGTTTTTGTACATTCCAGTTTTGTCTAGTGAAATATTATGTATGGAAGCAAAAGTAGTTGAAGCAGCAGTCGGGTGTCTCATACCCAGCATACCATGAATTATAACAGTGGATTTTCTAAAGCTTGTCCTATAATGCGTTAATCACTTTGAAAGTAGTTAATATTTATCGTAATGACGATCATTGTTTTTTAGAATCAAATTCTAAAGTATTGATTTAATGTATCCAGTACACATGGAATACAAATAAGATGAAGAGTTTGTGAAGATTATGGATAAAGTTGTTGGTTTGTAACGTACTATTAGTTATAGTTCATGGTGGGTTTTGTGTGCCTAATATTATGGCAACTTGTTGAAAAATTAATTGTTTCCCTTTAATCTTTCTTTCTTACATCAGACATTCTTATAAAGTTTTATTCAAACATTCTTTGACCAGCATTTGCAAGAAGGTGAACTCTGATTACATTGTCATCCTCAGAATTGCAATAAGTATGGATAGATATAGAAAAGAAGATTATCGCAAGGGCAGCACAATAAGCGTAATCCCTAAAATTTCTGCATATTAAGTACAATAGAAATAACGGGGATGAAATTACTATATCGATAATATTTTATTTAAATACATTCAGAACATCAGTTTGTTTAAACGTAAACTGTAATTGGACAACATTGTAACTATAATCATATATTCATTAAGTGAATATTGTATAAAGACTGAGTTGTCTCTGAATATCGGTATTCCAGTTCAGGTATCTTTTTGAAAAATACTTATAATAATGATTATTACTCTACGTGTACCTTCATATCACGTAGTATGTTTCGAAATAATGTCACCGAAAGGGTGAGCGTATACTTTCGAATTATTTTGTTAGGACATACATATGGAAACTCAACCCATATTAATTTTGAATCAGAACAAAGCTTATGTGACTAATGGATATGGTGTACATAATTTTTAATATTGCACGTATTAAGGCCTATACTTACAATATCAACTCTTTGCATCATTGTTGATAAAATTCTAATATTCTATCCTTGCAAAATAAGTAGAACGTTTTAGAAACTTCGAAATTGGAGCACAATTACAATAATATTAGAACAGTCAATAACCATTGATGCAACAATATAATAATCTATCAATATATAATTGTTATATTTTACAATACATTTTTGGAGGATATTGTACCTTAACTAAATATAAAAAAAGACAGTGCAATGCCGCTAGATATTATTAGGCTTAGAGTATTATAGATACAAAGTCTATGGTATGAGTAATAATTAGTATAAAACTTTCATATTCGAAACTCTTTAGAGGATCTTTTGCAGGCAAGATGTATATACTCAAACTTACTTATGTTATTTAGCGGAAAAGCTACTTAAATAATAACGAAAATGTACTTAATTAAAGTTACGTCATTTGCAAGCAAAATTTTGATAACATTCCACGGCACGCATTTAGCCACAGTAAGTACTATTTTCAAGTACATATAGGTAGAACTATCGCGTATATGCTAATTCGTTATATTAACTTCAGTAGACCTCAGTAGATATCAGTAGACCAATATTGGGCAAATGAAAACTAGATTTTTCTTACTGATTCTGCAGTTTCACGCGAATGCTACATTAAATATTTTACCATTCTTTTATACTTATTACTCCGCGTTTTACAACAAATGTATGCAGCCTTTGCAGTGTTCAGCACAATTGTAATGCGCATCTCAATGCGAGAAAGATTAGAATATATATACATATAGATCTTTAAGGATTTTGAAAATACTTATTAAAACTCGACAAATCGATTGTGTATTTAGTGTCGGCGCGCGTGATTTCAACGTTTTAGCCTTATCTTTACTGCAGCCGTACGTTCTGTGTAACGTAAAATTATTATACTACCCAGTTTGCTACTGGAAACGTAATTCCTTTATACACTTAGCGAAAAACAAAATGAACTTATGATTGTTTTAACATTGTATATTACTTTCCAGATAAAGTCGATTTTGTAAGGACATGACACTGTTTTCTTATTTCCTTATCCTTATAATTATATTTCATAAGCCGGCATGTTGTCAAACTCATCTCATGTTTCGTCCTCGTGTCCTCATTAATTCTAACTGCACTCCTACTCGAAATAATTACATCCTTTAGGCACTGTCACTCTAAACGCGAACTGTTGGTCGCCAGATGCTGCATGGATTGCTGCTCGTTATTTGAAAAACAACTTAAAATGTTGGCAAAAAGTTCACTGACATTCATCTTAAGTCTCATACATTTCGGGCTATTAGCTTGCATTAATGTTTCCAGTGAGTGGGTGGATATGCCTCAGTTTTCCGACGAGAGAAAAATATACAGGTTTGTATGTTTATAGAAAGGCTGCGGGCCATGTAAGAAAATGTGTATTATGCTATATTGCCTTTTTTTATAGGATATCACTATCAAACAAGAATTATTATTCAAAATTCAATCAAGCAAAACCAGAAGGCTCATTAATTCCGAATGACCAGATTAATGTTCCTATCCATGATGCTGGGAAAGATCAACTTTCAATGAATGGAACTATATATCATCAACCAACTGAGGAAAATATCGATGATGGTACTACAATTTTGCCGGAGGAGTTGTCTCATGGAATACACAATTTAACATCAGTAAGTAAATTTCATACGTATACAGTATTATGATGTTCCATTCTAATTTTATTAAAATTCAAGACATCAAATGAAAAATGTTACAATGAAACTATAAAATCGACCGACGGAGAAATATTGGAATATTTACCAATGGAATTACTTAAAAACGTCCATAGTATTCTAAGATCACAGCCGCTGTCTGCCGAAGGAAAACTCCAGTTTCTAAAAAAATTCGAACGAATATTAATGGATGAAATAGGTATTAAAATATTTAAACCGTCGTCTTCATAGAGTAGGAATTCATGAAAAAAAAACATTTATCTACTTTTAGAATCTCGGTTGGCTCGTACGATACATAATAATCGGGAGAAAAGAGGTGCATCTCATCATTATGATAATGGGTATGACGAACACGAAGAACATTCAGTAGGATTTCCTTCGATAGAAGGTGCACTAATGGCCATCTCATTCCTTACCTTCGCGGTGTACCTTGTTCGATTAGTTATGGTAAAGAGACTGCATAGACCTTTGGTAACTTAAGTACGAAACATTTTAAGTTTAAAGTTACATTTTCCAGCTCTTATTTAGAAACATGGGAAATCAAGTTGCAACAACTACGGGCCCCACTCTACTTCTTGGTAGAAAAAGACGCTCAATAAATTATATCGAAGATGAGACTGCTAGAATACTCAGGCGTGTGGATGAATTTACTTCTAATTATATATATTTACGTGACTATATTTCATGAATATGCAATACTACCTGCATTTACAATGGGGAAAACGTGATACATTTATTATTTTTTCGAGAACATCATTGGTATAAAAATTGTAATGCATGAACCAGTCGGCTATGCATTAGAATAATAATTCTATTTATATTCCCTGGGCTCATCACTGAAACACACATTCATTAATGTACATCCGCCTTCGATAGAAAATGACTGGTGTTAACTTATGAAGGTATGCCTATAGTTTTGCTTGTACAGTGCTTGAGGTTGAAGTCATTGGTAGCAACAATAAATTATTGTAAGAACCGTGTGGTCGTCTCAATGAAAGATTTGTTAGTTGGGCATGCAGTACTGTTAAACGAATTTTATCTGCCCGATATATCTTTTTGTCTGAACTTGGTACAACCATACAGTGTGTGAAAAGATAAGACCATATTGAATTATACAAATCAAGCGTTAAAGAATAAGGATGTTGCCCTGTAAAATGTCCCTTTAAGAAAGTATCTTCTGCGCGTTTCTGCGATTCCATTAAAAAGAATTCCTTTGTGATATCGCCGAGCGCCGATTCGTTCCACTATGTAAAAATAATTTTATATAAGTCGATCCAGTTTTAAATAGACCAAGTTATTTCAAATAAATGCATTCTTACTTCAAAGAGAATAGTGCATGCTATGTATACAGCATCTATAAATGGTAGGACGAGATTGTATAAAAGTGAAAACAGTTTTGTATTGTCTCCTGGAACAATTATGGTATTCCGAATGTGCAAGCAATTCTCTTTCGCCAGACATTTAAGTGTTTCGTCCCATTCAGCTCTTATCGCTGATTCATCTATTCTCGTGCGGAATGCAAATTCCACACTGAGTAGCGATCTCAGCAACCGGTATCGATCAAATGCCGCGTCTACAAAGAATACACAATACAGCCCAATTATTTTACAACATAAATATGCTTGGTAAGATCTTAACAGATCTTCACCTACCGATTTCGATATCTTCTGTGCCACTAGCTACCAGTGCAATTGCTGGTTTTATTAAGAAAGATAACGTAGGATTCATGTATATTGAAAGATTAATCGCTGAGACTGCAATCCTCATCGTTTCTGCAGATAAGTCGTAACCTTTTACGGGAGCATTTTTTGTCCCCATTGTTTCGTTATGCTTCTGTCGCAATCTAAGACCATTAGATGCATCTAGCACCAATAAGTCGTTGTGTGCTTTAAGTGATTTTATTATTTCTGACATGGTCGTGTTCAGGGAATCAGTATTCGAATCAATTGGTATGTGAATAGTTGCGTCTGACAGCCTTTTTAGGGTATTCACACACCATACATAATCTTTCTCTAAATGCTCCAAAGTATATATGTTATTACTGTGCATTTGGACATTCTCATTAAACAATAGCGCAACGATATTGAATGGTGTAAGGACTGTATTCCTTCTATGCGAATCTATAATATAATATGCTAATTCATCTATAGAGGAGGCTGCTAATTTTGCATGTGGTGACAAGACTTTTTCTTTCCTTTGCGCTGTGCTTAAGAATTCGCGTGCTGAGATGGGCTCTCCTATATTAAAGAACACATTACTATAAGCGGATGGCTTTGATAAGACCCACAGAGACTTTAAAAGTCCGGCTGTCGTTTCCTTTGGCTTCGGTACTCCCAAAAGTTCATATGCAAACAATACTTCTTCCAATGGACGATCGTAACTTATACTTATTGGTACGAAATGTATATCCGGTACTTGTCCTTCTAACAAACTTTCCAATATGGTTGACAATAGGCCTAAAATTCAAAATAGTCTTACTACATTATACAAGTCTTACTATAAGCGTACCACAATTCCTCACCATATTTTGGTGCTAAACTTTTCATGCTTCTGCTCCGGGTGCCTTCAATGAAGAATTCGATAGCTCTATCGCTATGAGAGACAATCGAGGAGACATAAGCACGAAATACATTTTTGTATAATGAGTCATTAACAAAACTGCGTCTCATATAGAATGCTCCAGTGTGCCTTAGTAGCTCGCCAACTATTTTCATACGATAGAAATCCATACCACTCGCGATATTGGGTAATGCCATATCATAAGAAAACAGTACATAGGAGAGTATTACAAAGTCTAAGTAACTTCTGTGGGTAGGTGCATAAACGTATTGCACTTGAGAGATTTGCATTTCTCTTTTTAATCTGTGTAGTACATTTTCATTGATATAGATGCTAGCAAAGATTCTTTTAAGAACTTTTGTGATTACGATACCTAGAGCATAAAAAACCTGAATGTACTAGGTCAATCGGATGTAAACCAAGCTTATATGACAAGCTTTTTTACCTAAAACACGAACAGTGATTAATTGTGCTTTACTAGCCATTTCATGTACCATAGCTTCGGCTCTTTTCTTTATGACAGTCTTATTCATTCCTTGTATTGTAGCTAAATTAGTAATTTCCACTTCCACACGAGGATCACTCAGAACTGCTCGCATTATTTGGTTTCTATCATATTTTTCACCTGGAGGCAGTTTATGGGGAACCAATGGGTCCATAGGGCGAGATGCCCACAAGACATCGCAATCTTTTCGCCTCGCAACGAGGAGATCTACGAATTCGGCGGTATCGCTCATTTTGTTATGAAATTCGACAATTATTAGTCTGCAAGTTCTCGTTGTGGTGTAACGTAGAATAATAACTAATGTATTCCTTGGAACTTGCACTTTCGATGGAAAGTTCAGCCGGTCATATATACGGAATTTGCAAGTCAAATAGTTGGTGAGCAAATATTTTTCTGCTGTTTATATCTGAAATTTACACGAATTTACATATATTCGAATGTATATGTATACCATAAGCCAAGTAAGAACAATTTAAATAGCTACGAAACATCAAAATTGTGCAGTCGTAAACCATTTTTTTTATGAATATGGATTAAATTTATTTTCAATATACGTCGCATAATAAAATGAATGTATGCTTAGGTCATCTCCTTCACCTTTGCATTTCAAACAACTCAGCCTGGCCGACGTTAATCTACAAGTTTTCTCGGTATGCGTTGCATGATGTATTTCGCGATACCTTGTTAAATAAACGCTTTGTTGAAATACGGAGAAGCTCTCGTGACTAGAAGCTTTCGGCACTAGAATAAATGTATACATTTTAATGTTCGTATCGAAACAGCATTTTATTAATTGTAATAACTACTCAACTTATACATAATGACTGAAATTCGCCTCACCATAACGTACTATCATAAAGAAGACACCTGAGCTTTGCTTCTTTATATTCTTCAAATTAATTACGGTATTATACTTTAATCCCCCACTTATCTTAGCCGCCAAAATGTCAAATATTAGACTTTCATCAGCCGATCAATTGCACATACGAAATGGTTTTTTTAAAATGAACAAATAGTGCTGTGCCACATTATCACAAATGTCTAACATACTTTCTCAGAATTATTGAGTAAACATCGCATTAATAATTGTCAGGCAGAACGTTTCCCTTTAAAACTTACCCAAGAATAAAACGACTTTCCCCAAGTTCGACTGAAGTCTCGTCTGATAGACGCACTGGATAGCGAGCTCTGTGTGTATCTAGATACTATTATACACTGATCGCAAAACGACGGGAGTGGGACGATTCGCACAGTAGTTTGAATGATTCTCGTCTAGCGACGCTGGCATTCGTTCTGCCGACTGCTTCATCAAAAAGTCGCTTTTACCCTTGATTTTAAATAAGCGGCTGTTCCTTTTGAAGTGTCCCTCGTGCGTTCTGGTGTCGTGTGGTATCAAATCAGTGATTATGGGTGGTGAGGAAGGCATAGGTGTGACTACCGGTCAGCCGAATCTTTACAAACAAGACCTATCGAAACTAGTACGTGCAATAGTAACACCAGATTCGATACACGCCCACTGAGCAATGCATTTTCATCCAAGTAACCTCAACACTGTGCCGTCAATCGATTGGAAAAAATAGAGACAGCGATGTGAAAGTAGCATTCCATAATCTATTGAAATCAGGCATTCAATTTTCGGTGAAAGCCATATTTTAGTTACATATAATATTCTTTATCTTTCTTTCATATGTATTTCTGGCAGCTGGGCTCGCTTGTCCCATATGAACATTGATATAGTTTGTGGCTTATGGAGTTTATAGCATTTTTATCTTTTGTGCACCTGTTCTGGAAATCTGTCCTGATATTCTGCATTATTATTATGATCAATGACCTTTAACTTATTTGTAAAAGCTGCAGCGATAAATGATCTTATGATACGTCAAGACTATTAATATAAAAATAATAAGTTGCAGAGATTTGTTCCTACTATGCATAGGAGGTTTTTTTTAATATTTGTATTACATTTACCCATTCTCATGCTTGGAAGCGAGCTATCAGGTTTTACAATTATATTGGATATAAAATACTTTTCTCTTATTTAGGATGTAAGCAAGCTAACAGCACTTTCCCCAGAGGTCATCAGTAGACAGGCTACGATTAATATTGGTAAGTATTCTAGATTCTTACTGTATGGTTAATATATAGAACTATTAACTTAGTATAAAATTTATATGACGCAGGTACAATCGGTCATGTAGCTCATGGAAAGTCTACTATTGTAAAAGCGATATCAGGAGTACAGACTGTTCGTTTTAAGAATGAATTAGAGAGAAACATTACTATAAAATTAGGTAAGTGCTCTGAATACTTTTGTAGCTGAAGCACCAGTGTATATTCCAAGGAGATTGCTCTATTTATATGCCAAATCCCTGCAGCTGCCTCGTATTCCTTCACACGCTACATTTTTTCGAATGTTTGTGTATAGATTTTAAGGAATTAGCATAACACAAGAACAGTTGCAAATATTATTAACAAAGTTATCGAGAATCCCTGCTGGGGTGTCAGTACTTTAAAACTGATGCAAAGTACATTTTTTTAAAGATCGTTTTTGCAAGACATTCTTTCATGAAAGTATCCCTTTGTTAAATAAATTAAGCCAAATCAAGTTCGTCTGACGAAACATATATATCCATCCATGAGGGCCTCCCAATTTAATTGCGTAAAAGATGGCGCAACTTGTATGTTCCCACGCCATTTTATACCGTAACTACTTCCGGGCAGCAACCAAACAGTACTAGTCGATCGTAACTGGTGATGTGTCTAAAAATTTGTTAGATTTTTATTTACCCCCGACAAATGGATTTCTAAGAAGGCTGGCCTTACTGCACTGAGATTCAAGGTAACGATATATTACAGTACTAAAACTTGAGTCAAATGTTGCCGAGTTAAGCGTCATCTCACTGCCATACACTTTTCGAAAGAATACGTTCCTAATAAAAGAGGAATCCAGCAAATTCAATGAACAAATTGTTGTGTATGCACGAAAATCACATGTTTTGTGACACAATGCACTTTTATTAACATTAGCGTCTGTTTTCTGGGTATGATTTTGTGAACACTTCTACGAGGTTACGTCGGGCCAAATGCGCGGGAAAATGGTGAACGAAACACTACGCCTAAATGAGATCAAAAGACTTATCTGTGTCTCTAGAGGAGTTATTTAATACGAAGTATACAGAGAGTACTTAAAAAGTGATGCTTTTCGAGAAATCTAGTTTTAAGTGTATGTGTATGTCACATTGTTTAATATTCTGAGGTAAGTATGCGTTGTATGTATGCGTTGTTACACAATTGACAATACCACGAAGCAAAACTGCATTCTTAAGTTTTATTGTCAAGAAGCTACTGTACTACGTTCTGAAATAAACAAGCTAATTGCGTTTTTATGATGTATGATTGTCGTGAATTCCCAAACACGTTGTTGGTCACGAGAATCGGATATGTTAAATACTATTCACGTCGGAAAATGTAGTCACTTGCACACACACCTAAGAAAAAGAGTGGCGAGAGGCACAAAATTCGCGTATGAAGGAGCAATCGCAAATTTCAATGAGCGACGATTCACTTGCACAAAGTCTTTGCTTTTCTCAGTGTATATTGACAATTGACGTTTAATCGCTTGAAATTAGCACTCAATGAAAAGGAAGAAGAAGAGGATCCTAGCCTATTATCGGCTCGCAAAGCGGGTGTGCATTGGCGCTAAATGAAAAAAAGGCAGACGAAGGATAAATACAACTAAAAGATGTGATCGGGAAGAATGACATCCTTTCAATGTTTGGCATTACAGACGCGCACGCAATGGAGGATACCAGCGGGATGCGGCCAGACAATGCTGACGAGACCACGCGATTGCATACAAAACGAAAACATACAACTCCAAGATCTGGGAGGCAGCGGAAACAAGTTAAGATCCACGAAACATCGTTATCGAACACAGAAGACAGCTTCAGCGAAACGTCGTCGCGAATTTCTGACACCAGCAGCAATTTTTCGGATATCTCGCGAAGAAGATCAAGAAGGCTCCTAAAAGAATATGAGGCTGAGCATAATGAAGTTAATAGTCACCGAACCAGCACTGATGATCTAAGACTCAGTAACGGCATAGGGAATATGAAGCTGCACAGTAATTGCGAGCAGCTAAACATGAAGGATCTAAGAGTTATGGTTGAAGATATAAAAGCTAGCAAAATTGACAATTCCGAAGACGACACGAAGGATGAGGATGTCTGGGAAGCAGAACAGATCATAGAGAAGAAAGAGCGAAAGAACAAAACTTTTTATCTAATTAAGTGGAAAAATTGGAGTTCCAAGCATAATACCTGGGAACCGGCTGAGAATTTATTAAACTGCGAAGATATCTTGAGGGAATATGAAGATAGTAAAGTTCAGTTACTAGATGGATTTAAAGAGAAAGTGAATTTTTATCCGACTACTCAAGATGTTGAACAATACTTAATGGAAATACAATATAAGGGTGAATCTATAGATTGTACTCCGACAGAACAGGAAGAGATTTATAGCAGTATACGTCTATATTTGAAGAATACTAAACGCTCTTCAAAATTAGAAATCCATATAAAATGTAATATCCTACGAATGCTATTGTGTAAATTCAGAAAAGAGCAATTAGAATCCTTGAAAGACTGGGAGGATGAAATGAATGCAATAGCAAAAGGGAAGCCAACTATTCATGTAGAGAACTCAGTAGACTTAGAATGTGCACCAGAGAACTTTTTTTACATAGATGACTATCTACCTGGCGCTGGTGTAGTTATTCCTAATGATCCGCCGATTGGATGCGAGTGCACAAGTTGCGACTCGAAAGCGAAATGTTGTTTCGCACAAGCTGACGGATCATTCCCTTATACATCGGCAGGAAGAGTTCGAATTCCTCCCGGAACACCGATCTATGAATGTAACAAGCGTTGCAGTTGCAGTCAAGCATGTCTCAATCGGGTAGTGCAACGTGGTACTACCGTCAAACTATGTATATTTCGGACGAGTAATGGACGAGGCTGGGGCGTGAAGACCTTACGTGCGATTAAGAAGGGAACTTTCGTCACAGATTATGTTGGCGAAGTCATTACGAACGAAGAAGCTGAGAAACGTGGAAAAGAGTACGATGCTGCAGGCCGGACGTATCTCTTTGATCTTGATTATAATGAAACGGAGGAGCAATGCCCATACACTGTCGATGCTGCCATGTTTGGGAATATTTCACACTTTATTAACCATTCGTGTGACCCAAATCTTGCCGTTTATGGTGTGTGGATTAACTGCTTAGATCCTAATCTACCAAAGATTGCTTTGTTCGCAACAAGAGATATCAAAGCAAATGAAGAACTTACTTTCGACTACTTGTGCCAATCATCGGGAAAAGCAGAGCAATCAATGCAAGAGGAAACTGAATTGGATAGCGCTGCCACTAATACAGAAAATATGGAAAAGCGACCTGAAACACCCGAATCTGAAGCTTCATACGCTAAAACTTTGTGCAAGTGCGGTGCTGAGAACTGTCGGCAATTCTTGTTTTAAGAAATGTTTGTAAATAGACTGTAGTGAGCGTCACGCTTATATGAAGTATGCATTCTCTATTACGTGAGCAGTATTTCTGCAATATTTATGGCTTATCGTTATAAAAGAGCGAAATACAACAGCATTATTCGATGTATCAGCAAGGATAATTGTAATTGCATCCTCTTAAAATATCGACCACACATTGTGTTAAAATCGAACAAACTTCATGGATCGTAGTCATTTTAGAGCGATGTAGTGTCAATATTTGTTATGTTCATATTTTCATGAACGCGAACTTGACACGCGTATTATTAATTTAGGAAAGTAACACAGTTATTGTTATATATCCGTTACACAGAAACAGATCAAGAAACTATACGACTTTATGAAATATGAGCGACGGATATGCGCATCTATTGCACTACAAATTATTGCCAAATTAGTTTATAGAAGTAGTTAACGAATTGAGTTACTTCAATGAGATAATGTATTGTGTGTTTGGTTGGCTCGAATTTTTGCAACTGTTCAGAGCCAATTTCATATGCATTTATTATGTGAGGCTTATTTAAGCCTATTTATTTATTATTGTTTTCTAAAGGTCACTCAGTGTTCTTACTTATATAAATAAATATAGCATTTTGTATACACATACATAGACTTTTGTCAATGTACCAGTTTTTAGTATTATATGAAGGACGACTGTACATTGTGTTAAGCCAGGTAATGCAGCAATAAAAAGAGCAGTCTACAAAAAACTATTTCTCTAAAAGCTTCAGAAAGGGTATTTAGCTATAATCAGGGACTTTATTAACTGTTCCATTGCAGGATATGCAAATGCAAAGATTTATAAATGCGACAATGAGAAATGTCCTAGACCAGGATGTTACATATCCGGTGGATCGAGCAAGGATGATTCGTTTCCTTGCTTACGGCCGGTGTGTTCTGGTCGCTTTCAGTTAGTGCGACATGTGTCCTTTGTGGATTGTCCTGGGCACGACATTCTTATGGCTACCATGCTTAACGGTGCAGCAGTTATGGACGCTGCCTTGCTTTTAATTGGTAAGCATATCTTTTCTTAAACCTATCTTGGCAATTAATATGCAGTAACCTAAATTTATATCTTTACAGCTGGGAATGAATCATGTCCACAACCGCAAACTTCCGAGCATCTCGCTGCTATCGAGATTATGAAGCTAAAGCACATTGTAATCTTGCAGAACAAGATCGACTTGGTAAAAGAGGCACAAGCCAAAGAGCAATACGAACAAATTTTGAAGTTCGTACAAGGTAACACCCATTAAGGCATAAATATTTAATAACTGACTTAACAAGAGGAATATCGCTTTTCACAAGCAAATATAACTACTCAGGCACAGTAGCAGAAGGTGCACCAGTCATACCTATATCGGCCCAACTCAAGTATAACATCGAAGTGCTCTGCGAATACATTACAAAAAAGATACCCGTCCCGCTAAGAGATTTTACTTCAGAACCCCGTTTAATTGTTATTCGATCTTTTGACGTGAACAAACCTGGATGCGAGGTTGACGATCTGAAGGGCGGAGTTGCAGGTGGTAGCATTCTGAGAGGGGTATTAAAGGTATGTCGAAGTTCATATCTTTAATTTAAAAGTGTGCTTTAAGTAACAAACACATGATGTATGTATTCGATTTTAGGTGGGAATGGAAATTGAAGTTAGGCCTGGATTAGTATCCAAAGACAGCGAAGGAAAATTGACTTGTCGACCAATATTTTCGCGGATAGTATCATTATTTGCAGAACAAAATGAATTGCAGTTCGCTGTCCCCGGTGGCTTAATCGGTAAGTAAACATTTGGACAATAATAAGTACGAGAGACAAAATAGAATGGCTGATTTAAAATCTTGATTAAATCTTTGTCTCTTCAGGAGTTGGAACGAAAATTGAACCGACATTGTGTCGGGCGGATCGTTTAGTAGGCCAAATACTCGGAGCAGTTGGGGCATTACCTAAAATATTTATTGAACTCGAAATTTCATACTATTTACTTAAACGTTTACTGGGTGTTAGAACAGAGGGTGACAAGAAAGGAGCCAGGGTAAGCATTTTTATTTTAACGAAGGATTTAAAACGATGATGGAACAAACTGTAAACATCTTGTGCTCTTTTCAGGTACCGAAACTGTCAAGAAATGAGGTACTGTTAGTAAACATTGGATCCTTGAGCACAGGTGGACGAGTTTTAGCCACTCGGGCTGACTTGGCCAAAATCAGTTTGACCAATCCTGTATGTACAGAGATCGATGAGAAGATCGCACTGTCACGTCGTATTGAGAAACATTGGCGCTTAATCGGATGGGGCCAGATATGTGGCGGTCAAACAATAGACCCCGTTGTAGATCGAAAATAATTCGAGGAATTTCTCAAATTCAATATCGACAACTTCTGAACTGGGTTTCTATAACGTAACATCGCTTGAAATGTTTATAATAAAGTACAAAAGACAACTATCGTAGTTCCACAACGAAGTACTCCCGCTACATCCGAAAATCGCCCACTCCTACACTTCCGAATCAATGAGTCAAAAGCCAGTCTTTAAAGTTATTTATTTCATATCCACTTTCGTAATTGATAATTATTATAATCATGTTGCGTCTGGGACTGTTACAAATCCTGGTTGAACATAGGATATCGACATAGAAACGCATGCTATAACTATTGAGGAATCATCAGCGTCTCGTAAAAGCCGATGTAGCTCGATCGGTTGCAACAATTGATCATCCTTCTGCCTGAAAGAAGAATATTTTATTCAGTCTTGTTCAATTTGTTTGATTTAATTATATTAGACTGATAAATACCCTTTTACTACTACTCTGTACATTGGAGTGCCAGGATTTCCTTTTGTGTAGTGTTGCGTATTAGAGTAAATATTATATGATATCTTATATCGGCCACGTTTTCTCCTTACTGTCTTTTCCGGTGCAGATTTGATTATTTTAAGTTTCTCAAAAATCTTTGCAAGACTTGGCACATTGTTTGGTCCTATTAATGGATTGGTGCATTGTTCAACCACTTGCACCTCAGAATCCGTATTATCTCTGCAGATAGGCACAATATTCTCTTCATCGTCAATAGTAATGGTTTTTTCATCGCGCCACTTCGCCTTTAACTCGGACCATGATGAGGTACCAGGTATTATTTTAAACGAAGGATTATTTATATCCTCATTATTTGGTGGTTGTCTGTTTGGCTGTCTATTCCCCCGATAATGATTGGGGTATCTATTTCTTTCACGAGGATAAGGATGCCTATTTTGAAATCTATTAAAAACGTAGAACATCCCGACGTTTAATATGGATCCTCTTAAAAATGGAGATCTTTGCATGAAATTGTTATAAATATTACTGTTCACAAACATTGTCGACAAATAAGGATTTGGATTAAAATTAACTGTCCTATTACACTGGTTGCATGGGTTGTGATGACAGTAATGGTTATTGCATCTTGGCTTCTCATATTTGTTCCTGTCATGTAAATTCCGTAATTTGCTAGTATTGTAATAATATATATCTTTACGTGGTCGTATGTTGTATGGAATGTATCTCCTTTGTATTTTAACTTCAACTACTCGTCGACAAGCAATGTTTGGTATTGTGTCTAATAATTCCTTTTTAGAAACCGGCTTAGGCAGTTCTTGTATCTCATCATCAGAAAGTTCAATAACTTCGTGCCGTGGTTTTTTCACGTTCGTTTCGTGATCAGGTTTTGAAGATGAACTACGTTTCTCCAATGGACTTGAATTGGTACTCTTCGAATTAGACTCCATTAATGTTCCTTCACTGGATGATGGTTTATCCAATCTTTTGGGTACTAATTTAACATTTCTTTGTATTCTCCATCCTCGTTGATTCGATGCTTGCATATCTAGTGTAGGCGAAGTAGTTGGTTTTCGATGAATAATTTGTACATTGCCACTAAGCGTTTCGTCAGATATAATTTCTATTTTCGAAGGCCGTTTTGCATTGTCTCGATTTTGACTATTTGCTTTTTCCATGGAATGATCTTTTGCAGGACATTCTTTATTCTTAGCGATCAAATTTTCAACGGATACTAATAGATTCTCTAATACTTGTTTAACATTTTCATTCACATTGTTCTCTTCGTCCTGTACCAGATCATTTGGACTATCCATATGAATCTGTTGCTTACTCTTTTTCATAGAAGTATCTTCCAGCTGCTGGTTTTCATTCATTCGTAAGCCATTGTTAGGATCAATAATTACTTTTCTTTTTATGTTCACCTCTTCTTTTTCTGTATATTGATACACGTATCTCTGTATTTTATAACCATATCTTACCAGCTGGCTATATACTCTGTATTCATCAATAGAACATTCATCATTATCTATCAATAGTTCATAAGCTTGTTGAACAGACAATGGTACGTCATTCCATAGTAGTTCCAAGCAATTCTGAAATATAAGCAGCCTTGTAACTGTGAGATCTCTTCACGTAATTCTAGAAAATATGACAACGGCGTAAAAAGAACTTGAACTTACAGCTTCTAATAAAAATAACGCCTCTTCCGGAATGAGATAGAGAGCACCGTTCTTTTCTATACCAAAGCTGCTCCAATCCTGCCCACTATACTTTTTGACTCGTGCTTTCTTTTGAAGTGGCAACCATTCGGCCACTGCTAATTGTGAAACCCGATCAACACGTTCTATGCTCAATAACTCTTTTCTATTACTGAGACCTTTTTCAATTTGCATATTTTGGAGCCTGGAACCATTTGGTTCGAATTGTTTTTGCCCACTTTTGGGCAACACGTTATTAGCCTTATCATATTCTTTCCAGGCAATACACGAAATCCCTTTGTGCTTTAATAACTCTGCGGCGCTATAAAATAAGTTTACATTTGTTATAACGACAATTTAGCCTATTAGTTGAGATAAAATATCGAGTAAACATTATTCGTATAACGTACGTTAAAATATTTCCCGGCAATTCAACACTTTTCGACATCGTGCACCTCGGAATTGCACCAAACCAGCGTTTACAAGTATCGTTGAATCTTTATGGTAATAGTAATAATACTGCAATCTAGCTTATTCATATGTTTTTATCTCACCGATAATATATCGAGCTATTATGCATCCTGGCAATGATGATTCAATATCTGTTGAAATGTTTATCTTTCATAACATCTTAAAATAAACTTGTACAGATTGCCACTCTATCGCTAACATCAACATCCGGTTTTACCCCCTACGGTCGATTTTTTTCTCGAATTCCCCCATTTGTAGAATTAATAATCGCACTTGACGATTTGCGCAACTCGGAATGTAATTATTTATTCTATACGAAGAATGGACATCTGGTTATCCATTATTGCCATTTGACTGCAGTCTGCTTATCGCTTGCACATGTTCAGATAGAAAAATTTCCATCGAAATCAGAATCGTTATTGAATCGCCTTTTAATTATTATATCTATGCATTCACTGTCTTCAAATGAAATAAAAGTATATAATCGATGGGATTGATTTACATAGTCTCTGAACGCATGGGACTCTCAAGCGCCCTTTATCTAGGAGCTTGAATGAGGAGCTTTTCACAATAAAGGGGCTAAGAGAATTAGCGACATTATCCAATTAACTCTAGTCGTCGAGGAGATGTGTGTATTTTTAAATAAAAATATCCGCTACGAGCTCTATCGCAACAGCCAATTTTAACTGACGCACAAGTGCAGCAGATAGCATATGCGACCGCATACATGCATAGCAAAGAGAAGCGAACACTGAGTAGGAAGTAAAGCTTCTTCGTCCTCAGGGAGAAACAGAGTCAAGCAGAGTTATCTACTTTCTTTCTTTCGCTAGTACAATACGTATCGTACGGGGCGTAGAACCGTAGGTGTCTCCGGAATTATCGACACCATTGACCGCGATATAAAATGTGCTAATGCGAAAGTAAATAATCGCGCAGATGTGTTCGCGATTATGAATGTGCATATGTACGCGTCGGCTGTCAAGCTGGTATGAGCCACATCTTTTGAGAGACACACGCGAGTATACCTGACTTTATTTTTGCACGGCTTGTTGGAGTACTACAAAACGGTACTTTATCGCCCAGTGTGTTGCGAGGTGCAGTCATTGTGAATAATGCCCGTCTTATACACCCGATATTACTGGTGGCAAGCTGTCTACTGTAAATAGCAGATAAAGTGCATAGAAGACGGTTGATTTTGCTTCATATTTATGTTGTAAGTATTTATACGAGCGTGTGTGTTTATATGCCGAAATGCAAGGGTTGCTCAATATTTGTTTCGCTTCACTGAAACGATATATATCGGAGTTGCATAGAGACATACAAATGCAATACTGAGCGTTCTGTCCCATTAACTGTGGGAAATTCCTTGAA
Organism: Ectemnius cavifrons; assembly: GCA_964023945.1. Classification (NCBI taxonomy): domain Eukaryota; kingdom Metazoa; phylum Arthropoda; class Insecta; order Hymenoptera; family Crabronidae; genus Ectemnius; species Ectemnius cavifrons. The sequence continues at coordinate 13,074,246 of OZ030380.1, forward strand.
ACCTTATCTGAAAATTCACTTTCGAAATCACCGACCTTTGAATGTAGGCCAATTCTTTGCGTGGGAAGTTCCTCTCTTGCAAAGTATCTTCGGATGAAATCGAAGTCTTGATAAAATCGGCATCTCACCAACGATGTCCGTCATATATAAACAACATGCGTAGTTATAACGTGGCGGCCAACAAAGATGTGTGTACGTGACACTCATTGTTAGTTTTGTATTTTATTTATATTCCAGAGGATTAGGAAAATGCTATGGCGGCCTCAGTATCGCATAATGGGGATACAGAGGCTGATAATGATAAGTTGGAGGTATCCAAGATTGACAAACATGGATTTCTACAGGATTCCAGGAGCAGTTCGGACAGGTATCATAATAATATGCTATTGTTAATAGCTGACTGGACATAAAGTTTATACAGGAATATTGTTATATTTATTTCCATGAAACATCAGTGTTGGGAAGTATTCACTACCTCCAGAGGTAATGCTAAGAAGGGAGAAGAAATGGATACAAATGTTAAATAATTGGAGTCTATACATGACTACGAATTACCGTAAAGTCAGGGAAAGGTGTAGAAAGGGCATACCACCATCAGTGAGACTACGTGCATGGCTTAATTTATGTGGTGGCCAGTTATTGATGGATACCAATCCCAATTTATTTGAAGAATTGGTTGATAGATCCGGAGATCCAAAGTACATAGATGACATTAAAAAGGATCTTCATAGACAATTTCCACACCACATCATGTTTATTGGAGAAGCTCCTGGCCAGGAAGAATTGTTTAAAGTATTAAAGGCTTACTCCATTTTAAACAGCAAGGTGGGATATTGCCAAGCTCAAGCACCTATCGCTGCATTCTTACTCATGCATATGCCTGCTGTACAAGCATTTTGGTGCCTTGTTGCTATATGTGACAAATATCTTTATGGGTACTACAGTCAAGGAATGGAAACATTACTCAGAGACGGTGATATACTCTTTGCTTTGTTGAAGAGAGTATCACCTGTTGCTTACAAGCACTTGGTCAGTATAGAGACTGAAGTCACTGAAGGCTTTCATTTATATAATTGTATATTTCAGAAGAAACAAAAAATGGAGCCAATTTTATACATGACCGAATGGTTCCTGTGTGTTTATACACGGACATTGCCATGGGAGAGTATTCTAAGAGTATGGGATATGTTTCTCTGCGAAGGTGTTAAGATTATCTTCAAAGTTGGATTAGTTTTGCTGAAGGGCAGCTTAGGTCGCGCGTCTCTTACGAAACGTTGCCCGACTGTTTATGAGACGCTTCAAGTATTAAGAAATCCTCCCCCAGAAATAATGGAAGAAGAAGCTTTAGTTCAATCGGTAAATATACTTTTTATTATGTCGCAATAAGGTTTTTATTTTAGTCAGTGCATCAATTGAATTCATTCTTAATGTACTTGCGTTGGCAGATACGAAAATTAAATCTCAGCGAAGAAGATTTCGAATACGAGCATCAACGCCAGGTATTAAAACGAAAATCAGCAGATCAAGCAGCACATCCAACTGCCAATAGAACAGACTGAAAATTCAAATCGTTCATCGAAAGTAAAAGAGCTTACAGGTATTCCAAAGTGTGCCTTCCTTTGTATTCCATTCGAACTGTATGGTCCACCGATTTTATATTTATGTTCTTTTCCAAAATACTGATCTATATATACTATATATATATATACATACAGTAAAGTGCAATAACTGCTTTCTGTCCATTTAAAACGATTACCTAATATAGTGTACGCGCAAACACATTCCCTGATTAGATGATACAAACTTATTCCTATTTTCTCTACTGCTATACTTACTACAAACTCGCACAACTTTGTAGATTTTCGCACTAGTGATTAATCCTTACGCGCCCTGGGATTGATGTCGAATTACCTTAAGCGTATTGCTAATTGAGAAATCCCACTTCGTACGATTTATTAATATTTATGTACAAAGGATGATTGTAAATCGTATTACATTTTTTAAATAAAGTATAGTATATGATGATGTTACCGAAATACGTGATGGTATTGTCCTATATAGATGACAGTGATCTCACTCTCCGTTTCCTTTTCCTTTTACCTTTGTTAATGCGATTGTGCCTGAAAGAAAAACAGGTATTTATTATATTAACAAAGACATCTCTAACGATCTGTCTGACTGTCAACTATTGTTTACATACCTTTCGAGTGAATAATATTGATCTATGACTGTCGTGACGAAGTATGATAGATTCAACAACGTGTCATCTTTATTCTCGCGCGAACGTACTACACCGTACTGAGCCATCTTCGGTAGAAATAAGATGCCCATCACAAATATAAGTGCCATGCTAATAAAAGTACTTATCGCTACAAATAAAGGGTTCATTACGTGAGACTGGCTGGTCTCGGTAACTTGGGTATTTTCAAATGTAGATGCAGGCTGTAAATAATAATAATTAAAAAGCAATTCCTAAGTTAGTAGACTACATTTTACGGGCATACTCACTATCGTTTTGTAACCATGCGTCTTTGTAAGCTCAGAGGCAAAAGTTTTCAAGGGAAAGAAATAATACTGATACAACGGCGTTTTCACTGGAACTTCCAAATGATTGTCCGCAACATGTGGAATAGCATTTGCAGCGAGAGCATTTGTTAAAGATACCAAATTAACTGCCGATCCTTTTTCCAACGCAGTTTTATACATTGCTGCCAATTGGCCACGCGTGAGACCTAGTGCCCCGGGTTCGTACAGTTTCGTAATAGCAGGAGCTTGAATCTGCGGATGCTAATAATTGTTTCCTCATTATTTGTATATCTAACAAAATATTTATTGTATCGCATTGAATTTAAATCGGCGCGCCTATTAAACAGCGACATCTACGTAAGAATATATAGATGTCGCCTCAGTCGACCGGTGGTTCGAACATGGAAAACGCGCGCGTTGTGTTACGACATGTTCCGGTAAAAAATAAATGTTCGTGCGTGGGGCACAGCAGTAATTCGAGTGACTAAGTTTATTAAATGTGCAGTGTTGAAGTGGAAAGTGTCTTTACCAGGTCATATTGTGGCTGAACTATCGTGTGCCCGTCGTCTACATCAACCCTGTCCGTAGGTTTAACTGCCGGCACCCGATACTGTTGATCAACTTGATCCTGATAGTTCTTCATATTTTGCCGCGTGCCGCCTTCGATTTGTTGTTGATTCTTGCTCGCGTAAATCCTGTGCTTGTAATCGTCAGTAGTCGGTGGTGAAGTGTGAGTGTTCCAAAGTGGGGGTGAATTGAAGTCTTGAAGTTCGCTTATCACTTTCTGAAGATATTCCCCGCTGGATTCAGTGGATGCCAGGACTCGCACGGCGATGGTGTTCAACAACACAACGTTCAAGGTAAGCCACAACAAACTCAAATTGCACGTCACAGTCATTGTCACCGCTGTTCATTCCATATTCCCTTTAACGATCATTCATTTACTGAAGGACATCCTACGAATCGTATTTGTTTTCGAAAAAAATGACAATTGTAACTACTTGACATTTGTATCATCCTATTAACTTTCGCAATTGGATGCTGGGATACATGCTGATTATTATCCCGTTATTTCTTGCGTATACTTTCATTAACAAGAGATTGCGTTTCCCGTTATTGGATGCACCAAATACCGATATTACTCTCGGAGATCGAAGAGCAGCATGCGTGAGGAACACTTACGCTGATCATGCTTCCAAGTGAACTACACTCGGAATGAACTCAATAAGCCTGCGAGGACTGGTTCGTGCCCCACCAGGTAGTCGAAGATACTTCGGCGGAAGTGAACGATCGCACGATCACTGAGACGAAGATTATACTGGACATCGCGTGCACTGTCATCAGTTAAATAGAATTTCGGAATGAACAAAAGAGGAGGGCAGTCTTTACGCTCGTTACCTTCAAAAAGCAGAGCGACGAGAGGGTGTGCTACTTGCGAAGCCCAGCGAGACTAACATTGAACAAGAGAGCCACTTCGAGCTGATCATAAACCTAATTGCTGCCTTGTACTCTTTAATTATCTCTTTTTTACGTCGTTATCTGAATGGTCATCATTTACAAATGTTATTCTTTTTACTTTGCTTTAGTCTGCGGAAATAGGAAGTCGACGACCCCTTTAGAACGCACGTATAACGCAGGATAATGATAGATTCGGTAAGGTGCCGTTGCATAGCTTCTTTTCACTTCACTGGAATCAACATGTACGTGGAATAACGGGTGCACGTACCTGAAAGCTAAAACGTATGATCTACGATAGTCCGTATACTACGTTTCCAAATCGGCAAAGTTCTGGTATGCTAATATAGAATCTGGTCGCAGTGAGCCCCGCGCAGAAGCAAGTACCATTGCTCTATCGTCATTATTCAGATCACAAAGATGTTCTATAAATTCAAGAAATTTAGAACGGTCAGTTGTCACGTAAACGGACAGATTCTCACATATGGGCATACTACAACTAGATTTTCTTGCTGGCAGACGTGTCACGTTTATCCACACGATAGAATCCGCTCCAGAACGAAGCTGGATAACTATGAATATACTATAAATAGGGGATAAAGGAAATGAGTTTTTCTGGCTCGTTATTGTGTCGTGTATTTCCTTTCACATCGAGTGCACTGTTACCGAGATATCGCTTTACAACTTTTCATACAAAAAATGAGTCGATGACCAGCGCTGTTGGGATTGGTCTTGCTCAACTTCGCGTCTCTGCGATCGGCGAACGTCTGTTTGTCGTTACACTTAAATTGTATATTTATAATCTTTTACCTCTATCTTTAGCGTCACCCTCCTCTTGCAAGTGAATATGATACAAAATCTAAGGGCTACTACTCATTATACGCACGAACATAATGCTAGTACGATACGCGGCGGCGTGTATCAGTCTCCCCGTCGTTCTAATGTCGCGATAATCTTAAAAATTAATTTCATTTACAACACTGTCGCTCCAGTCACGAATATGATGAACATCCGGTGAACGGCGGTGGTAGGCCATGCTTCGTGATCCTCCTTTCTTCCTTTTTCAACCAAGTCCAGTTCCCCATTCAGAGTACTTCATGAGGGGAGTGCCGATTTTATTATTGCCCGCCGAACGATTGTGCAATGTGTGCGCCTTATAGTTTCGTAAACTCGGGAACAGAAATAATTGGAGATAAACCGACAGCCGGATATAAAATAGGTACATTATATACACACATACAGCGAGATTCGCTAGATTAGTATCTGTGTTTGGGGGGAAATGACTGCTGGAAATCGAGGTCTTGCTTCGAATAACAGCTCTGCACCGTTACCCGGTGTGCGAAGAAGGCTCTTCTCCCGGCCGTCGTTCTTTTTCAAAATGTTCGTTCACTCCCGATTGATGGCTTGATCCGAACGGGTTTCATCTAATAATCGTCTATTTCTATCAGCCTCTCCATTTTGTGCGAAGTACGTATGCAACGTAGATGCAGTTGTTCTTCGGCTTGTCAGGGTTGCCATTTCCGTTCTTTTCTTTACTCTCGCGGATAGGCCAAGACTTATACCATTTCCCTATACCGCTAGCGTTGGGAACTATCAGTAGGTCACGAACGACATAGATGTACGTCATTGAGCGATTATGGGATATAAAACGCAATTACACGAGGGTCGGTTGCATCGGACTTACAAGTTAACTAGAGGTAAATTATAAATATGTACGTACTCTCTATTCTATTGTAGACTATGCCACAACTAAACTTCACACCATTCATAGCACATAATCTTTACACAGTACACGCAGCACTACGGATTTGTACATGATAGTACGGTGTGTTTACATATGTTGGGTGTCGATGTTATACGCTCTCTACTTGACACTCGTCTCTCGAAAGAAAGATTGCTCGCCAGCATTAATTGTAAATTACAATAAGATGAAATTGGCAAAAATAAGCAATTGCGTTGATTGGAGATAGAAGATCGATTATAAAATAAGGAATAGTTTTATTAATACTTGTCTCTACGCTCGCTTAGAATTATAATCCCCATTTATGTCATGGCAAAAAGATTGTTAGGGATGCAGTATAAAAATACATAAATCCAAAACATAAAATGCAGACGGTTTATCACGTCACATTTTTCGTTCCGAATTTATATCATCCAAAGAATAGTCTTATACAAAAATCCTTGCGGTGAAAGTAGCAAGCGAAAAGTACAAAGTTATAAAAAGTACAAGATCGGCGTTATAAAAATTGGTCTTATTATCAGTTGTACAAAAATTAAGAGTCGTAATTCATTACACCTTAAACTCATCAGTCGCATTGAATATCACAGGAACGTTAGCGGATGACGCATGGGACTGAGCGAATGGGTTAACAGAAATTCGGCGATTAATGGATACGTCTCAACCAGGGCTCAAACATCGACTTATTGATCTCATCTGAGAATTGTCTGTTATCGAAATTAATAATAATGCCATGCTTACCAAGTTCGACATTAAGGTGGTGACACTGTGAGTTGTATTGCAAAACAATCCATTAATTACACCTGCACCTGAACCTGTTCACCATTATATTTTGTTTTGGAAATTTTGTTGAAGTTAGGTTTAAATATAAAATTTATTAGGTTCGTGTCATTCAGTGAAAAAACTTATTTTTATTGATAATCGGTTGTATACTGAAGCGTGCAAAGCTTTGACTCGCGCCTGTCGTCGATAAAACGTTAGAAATCATTTGTTCCCAATATTGGTAATATACAAAAAGTCACTTCCATCTCATCACGTTTAATACTCCATTCAACTTAAGTTCGTTTACACCTTTTTTGTGCGCATTGCGTTTACAATCAGAAGATGAATTAGAAATTACCTGCTGATGAAGCATTGCCGATATAAATTGTGAGCGCTGGAAAGATATTTGGCTTAGGGCTTGACGCAAATAATGATAGCTTCAATATATTTTTCCAGTCGTTATAATAATAGTCCGAATCACAAATTGTAGTGGTTGGTAAGAATTGAAATTCTTTTGACGGAGAGAATGATTATAACCGAATACGTCTGTGTTTCGGACTCATCACTAAAATCAAGCAAGCGGTGTCTCATAGGCAGAGTTAGCTGAACCCTGAGTAAATCCGGCGATGATTTTCATCTGTGTGGCTTTTGCGGAACATACATTCAACAACGAGTATGTTAGGAGCGCGAAACAAATATTGTCACACCACTCATTGATACAATAGCAACAGCAATAGGCGAGAATAACAATATATAAATACAGGCGGAGAGTATTCGTATCCTAGAGGATCTATCGATTACGACGCAATCAAAGCGCAATCAAACTAATTTTAATTCTCGCAAACCTAGAAGGTCACGCGTACATTACAGTCGAGAGTGAATCGCGCATCTGTCGCACGAAATGGAATGAAATGGATCCCGAATAAAGGAAAGAAAAATGTTATTCCTTCAGAAAACTAGAAACATTGTCGACCGACGCGGTGTAAACCAGATTCAATGTGATTGTCTCCTGCCGTTAGTTTCGTGGCTTGGCAGCGCACGTGCCGGAGTTAGACTTGACTAGAAATGAACGACAAAGTGCAAAGGAATAGAATGTACTGCTTTTTTTTTTATTCCCTACACTTACTTTATTTCTTACATAAAGATTCCTTTTTCTTTCCTTATACGCATTGTTGTCACCAAACTCGTCCGAACTTTTACCTTTAATACCACCATCCCAAAGGAAGAATACTAGAAGTCACGTTCTAATTGTGAGACATGAAGCTTTCGCCAGTTGATATTAGGGTTAATACGATTCGAGGCGTAAGATTCATGGAAACTGGGAAAATCGTCTACAACTTTGGGCATTCTTCATCCGTGATCTCGAGGAGCTAGTCTCTTACTGACTAACATAAGCCCTCTACTTATCAGCGACTCACTAAGCAAGTTTTAAGGACATACCACGTACATTATGTATCTCTAAATCTTTCGTGTATGAAAAAGTACAAAATCGTCGTTTCCTCCGTGTAGTACAATTCACAGCAGTCTACGTGCCGCACGAGCCGCGGAGGTATACCCATTTTGGTCGTGCGATTCAAAACTGAGATATCGTATCAGTCTTTCCTCCGAAGAAATACGCAACGCAGGTGTATGTATACGCTTCGCGTGCAATTGTCCCTATATTACAGATTAATATACACACATGCGTGCGCGCGTGATCGTGATACTACTTAGTACACTCAAGGTGTACCGCGGAATCATACTATCTGATGTAATCCTGTTACGAAGTGCTACAGTAATACGTGCACCACTAAAGACATTGGGGGTGACTATTAGAAAGTGTTAGCATCATTGAAATCATCCACCATAATAATCCAGTCTTTAAAAAATGTGGCACGTCAAAGGATCCAGTCCAACACATGATAGCAAAATTGTTACTTCGTCAGTCTATGCTTTCCCACTAGAATTTCAATGCATAGGTAAAAAATGGTATATCAGATCTCAAAAAGTCCTTATAAAAGATTGAGTCATTCTTGAGGTATAATATTGTTTCGAAAGGTTCAATTAGTTCGCATCAATGCGAAGTAGTTGTCGAGAACTGAGCTGCTATTACATTACGAAGGTAGAGATTTATGCGTGTTTTGTTTTTGTTTTCGTAGCACTTGAACTGCGTTTGCTGGTATAGTACCATCGAGTAGTCAAATTGTTGACTGTAAAAGCACTTACTTTTTCTTTTACCATTGGTGCTTTCGTTGAGTGTTGCATTTCGATCACAAAACTTTTAATACACTAGAGAAAATAGTGTCCTTCTTTCCTCTTAGATAAAAATAAGTTACCCGAACCACAATATCATTGAAACTCATGGTATCACGGGGCCATCACTGTACTGCACTTTTCAACAATTGATCCATCGTCCATTAGTATACGGTATGGATTGGCGTTACCCAATTCTGCGCTTCACTGTAATTCTACGGCCACGGAAATACTTATAATATCCGTTTGTTGCATGGTACTGCGTGAGATGTTTCCTTAACGTCAGTACACATAGTTTGAGATAAAAGTCCTGTGTATAATACATTCGGTTTCAGGAAGGTGTACTGTTTCTTCACGCACACACATGCGCTGACCTAACTTCGTCAATCGTGGATTAAATGTTCACCGATACGTCAGTAAGTTCTCTTTGGTTGGCTCGACTATTCGTCTCTTCGAGCATGCAGATTTATAAACACCTCGTACTTGCATATGCGGAACATTTCTTTTTATATAATTCCACTAAACGAAACATTGAAACATTTTGGCTTTACGGTGATTCATATTAAGAGGCTGGTTCATCGTCCCCTAGATTATGAAGATCGTAATAATTCACAATAGCACGATGTAAGAATTCGTACTGTGCCTGTAACAAAAAGTTCAATTCACATTGAAATCTCTAAAGTCAATAAGAAGGATGTATTTCAGAAATATGAAAAACCTACAAAAGTGCTAATCATCCCATGTCTTTGTGAACGAAGCTTCTTGGTGGTTGTAAAGATATCTACACGCTTTTCAGTTCGCAACTGCTGAACCAGTATGCTTAAAGCGACGAACATTGAACTCCTATCAGATCCATAACTGCAGTGCACAACTAGCGGCCCGTTTGATTCGGTATCGGTCGTCTGGGTTTGGTTGACAAGTTCGATAAGTCCGCGTGTTACTTCAGGTACTTCACCCTCGACGGTCGGCCAGCCATGGTATTGATATTGTGTCACAACCACACTTTCATCAGTCTTTGTATTTGAAACACAGAGCTCGCGACGCGTATAATACGGACAGCTCTCGCTTTGAATGTTTTGAACTTTTATGTGATCGTATATAGCTTCATCATCGGGCCAGTACCGTGGGCATTTTCGTGGGCCTTCGTTTAGCTAAAACAAAGATTGTAAAATTAAGAACAATAGTAATCGAAGTAATTAAAATCGTGCGACATCAAACATCACTTCCAGTCGGTGGCCTTAAAATACTTTTCACCCGACTGAAAGTGGTAAGATATACAGAATATCAATACACAGAGACTCTGTTGCGTCCCATTTGATATATACGCAACATCAAAATTAAGAAAGAGAATGCCTAAATAAATAAATTTACTTACATCAGAGAGCATAACTACTGTAGAAATACACTGTTCCGAAATCATTCGCCAGAAATCAGCTATGGTGGTCTCCAGTGGATCTTGAGTAATGATGAACGATTCCGAATTGTCATAGCCTTCGATGAAGGATGCATTTATATATGTAGAGTGTTCTCTACCCGGTACAGGTGTAAGGATCACACGATTTCTATCATAGGGTATCACTAGTTCACTTCTATTTTTCGACCTATTTTCCTCCCCACCTCCAACGGAGAATGACTTCCTGTCTTCCAAGACAGAACTAATTTTATCATACTCTTCTTCCATCCTACACTTTTCTTTTCCATTATCTCGTTGCCTTAGCCTAGCAACTGTGGCTTTGAGCTGAGATGCTGGAATCTCCGTGTCCCCATACTGCGCCATTTCCATTAGAGCACGATAAATGAAGATATATTGCTTCAAAGATTGCACCAAGAAATTCCGCTGGTGTCTCAGATCACATACTGTATTGAAGATCGAAACTTGACCTTCATCGGCTAATTGTTGTAACAAAGAATCTAGTGCGACTAATGTTCCCGTACGCCCAACCCCAGCACTGCAGTGTACTAATATTGGACCCTTCTCGAGGGAATATGCTTCATTTACTCTCTTTATGAATCGCAATATTGCATGCGGATGTTCCGGTGCCATGAAATCCTTCCACACTAAGAAGTGGTATTGGACGATAGTACGTGTATCTCGTTCACCCAAACGGGTCATTTTTAGTTCACGTACAACGTAATCGGAGTAAGGTCTTTCACGCATATGTTCTACAGTAATATCTCCAAAATTCTTCGTCTCTCCTTTGTCGGGCCAATATTTAGCACATTTTGTCTTCGAATACTCTTCGAGATTGGTTAACATAAGAATCAACTCGAGATGTTGCTCCCAAATCATTCGCCAGTAATCGCACACTGTTGTCCATGGAATATTATCCATAGGGCCTTGAGCACAAATGAATTTCTTACGTTCTTTATAACCCAGTACAAAATTAGCATTAATGTAATCCGATCCAGCAATGCCATCAATTTGAGAAAGTCGTACTCTCGTCTGATCGTAACACTTAATGTCAGGATAGCGATTCTTATAAACATTTTCACGGGCCTCCGAAGCTCGTGTAGTACGATCAGTGAATCTATCTGGTAATAATTCAAATTCTCGTTGGAACCCATAATCCGAGTCTCTGTGGCGTTCGAGGTAGGCCTGTAGTAACTCCCCCTTAGGAATCGGCGGCATATCCGGCGGACTAGCCGCTACCAATTGATGTCTTCCTCTCAGACTTCTGCAAAGATGCCTGTTGAAGAAAGGTATCCATTACATATTCCAGCTCCCGTTTCTTATTATCTACGATAACATAGATCAAAGCGTTACCTCAACGCTTAGCTCACCTGAAACTATTCCTGAGGGTGATGATTTCTTCTCCTCTTTGCTGCACGCGCTTTGTGTATCTATGTAATACACAGAGTGCGATCAGAAGGACAATAATGATCAGGATTAGTGCAACGGATATCTGCAGGATTACGCCCAAGGTAGTAACTTCAGAAACTGCAATAGTTCGCAGATCAAGGCCACCATATAAAGGAGAAAAGTAACTACTGTAAGCTGCCAATAGTTCACCCTCCCGATTACCATACACTGTAAAAACATTTAGATGATTGATTATCTTTTAATGAAAATGTATACGTTTCCTTAATCGATGGCACATACCGATAACTTCAACGAATCCAGTGTAATTCGACTTTCCGTCCAAGAATCCATCCTGTGGCGTGAGTGACGGTAGTTCCAAAACCCCGTCACCTGCACCCGGCCTTATAGTTACTGTGTCTTCTCGTTTCCGTCTTGCAGCATTTTCCGTAATATTCAACTCCACTGGGTACGGCGTTGTTGTTTCCGCCATAGAAGTAATTGTAGTGCTGGCTGTTGTAGTAGTAGTAGTAGTACTAGTAGTAGTAGTGGTAGTACTTGTAGAAGTACTAGGGATAGTGGTAGTGGTAGTGGTAGTAGCAGCAGTCGTTGTCGATGTTGAAGTTGATGTAGTTGTTGTTGGCACTGGAGTCGTTGTAGAGGTAGAATTGGCTGCTACAGTCGTTGTTTGGACTTCGGGCACAAAGTGTATTATTGAAGGGGTAACCTTTGGTCTAAGTCCAATACATTTATCACATCTGCTACTGGCATTGTAAGTCTCCCCATCGCCAAGGAAAATTTCGGATATTAATCTATCGCTGTCGAATGTTTCGGCAACGTATGCACCACCACTTGGTGAGTTATGAACGTATTGATAAGAATAAACGTCCATTTCCTTGGGTGAGGGCAAATCAGACACAGTCTTTTGCGGCGGTAATTTTACCAAAAATACTCGGTAGCAACATATAGGACCGTTCCTTTCGGAAATCCTTGGGAGGTACAGCTTGAATAATTGTCTGCCTTCATTTTCGATCTTTCGCCACGTTCGCATATTCAGACTGTCCTTATCGGGTACTGTGACCGGTGTAGTACAATTCCCCATTGCGTCTTTGCCAGGTGTGCGAGATCTCGTAACACCATGTACGAGAACCTTGTGAAACATACATCTTTAATTAGCATCTATAAACCTACGAACTACGTAGCTGCTATAAAAAAGTCTTACGGAGTAATTAGTGTTGGCTGGAATTTTACTGAAAACTGTACTGTTCTTTATATACACGCTAGAACTTTGCGGGCCCCAACTATCGATATCCAAACGACCCATGTCATTTTTGAACCTTGCTTTTCCGTTCAGTTGAATATTGTATCGAGTAATAACACCATTTGGTTTCTCAGGATGGGCCCACGTAATAGAAATGAAACTTGAGCTACTTATATTGTCGAACCGGCAATTAACCGATAGATTCTGTGGTGGGCTTGCCACTGCAAGAAGAGCAAGTAATGATTTTCACTGCTATAAATCTTAACTGAAATGTCATATAGGCAGAATGCCTACCTCCGTCTAAGGTAGTGCCATTCACTTCGGTGCTCCAATTTCCGCACTCTTTCGTGTATTCACTACATGCGTCAATTTTAAACTTATATGTAGTCGCCGGATCGAGGTCTACGAAAGCGTATACGTTCAATGGCTGCGCGGGATATACCGTTTCTCTATTCTGATCCCCATGGGTGGCCATTAAATTATAGTAATGAACATGCTCCTTCAAATCTGGCGGTGGCTCGGTCCACCCTATGGTGATGGAGTTCTCAGTGACTCCTTTCACGGAAACCGTAGGCACGAAGACAGGATCTAGAATGTATATCGAATATTTACATTGCACATTCTATCAAAGGGAATAGTATGCAACTTCGTTTCTCATACCCTTTTCAAGAGTTGTAATCCAGCGTGGATCGAAGCTGGCATGGGACTGGCCCACGGCATTTGTAGCCGTTATCCCGATTTGATATGTCGTGCTATTCTCGAAACCCTTTAGAACGTAGCTCGAATTCCCACCTCCGATTTGTTCGGAATAGTATTGATACTGATCGGTCCCGTTTTTCCGATGCTGGACGAAATACTTCTTGATTGGCTCGTTCCCATCGTTGACGGTCCAATTTAAATATATACTATTAGCACCGACCGCCTTCATAAAGTCTATACTGACTTTCGGCACGTCAATTACAAACACGTGTCTGTATGCACTTATTTCGCCGCTATAATCGTGCGCCTTGCAGATGTACGTCCCGTTATCTTTCCGGGCGAGGCTATGGAATTCTAGGCTGAGTACCGTGTAAGTTTCATTTATGTGCGTGACAGTGGTCATCTCTTTCAAGTGTTCGGTGCTTTCTGAATCATTCCCTTTTAACCAAGTAAATTGAGATAATGGATAGCCGTGCATGTGACACGTCAAATTGGCCGGCTCTATCACTTTCACCCTGACATCCTCGCCAACATCTATTCTACCAGGTTCTGAAATACATAATCGTCGGTGTGGTAGGTACCAGCGAGATAAAATTCACCTCGGCGCGCTTCTCATTCCACCCCGCCGTACCGCAAATTTATTATTTATGCTGAACCTCACCTATGACTCTGACGTGAATGTCTTTCTCGAGAAGTTCTCCATCGGCTGTCTGAGCCATGCACTTATAATCGCCGCTATCATTTCTGCTGGCTTTCTTGATGTCCAATCGTCCGCCCAATTCAAAATTATTTATAGTGGTGAGATTTTTCCCATTGCTGGTCCACCAGACTTGGCCGGGTACGTCCAATTTGCAAAATAGAGACGGCGTGCTGCCGGCCTCGATGCCCTCGAGATTCTGGGACGCCGTGATCTCGAGGTTCCCTGATTTCTCGCTCTTCTGCTCATTCGCCTCGACATTCTCTACACCTGCGGGGAACATTTGAGTGAACAAGTCTTTTTTAATGGAGTCAGCAGGGGCACGAAAGAGTTGCGCGCTATGCACGCTGAACAAGCCGGCCGTTTAATCGCGAACGTTCTCTAGTATCACATTGACACGATAACGAGAGTGCTTTTTCCCCCCCAGTGGAATGTGAACGCGGCGAGCGCCGGCAGCGCGTTAATTCATTATAAGTCATAATAAAATCGTGTCACCATTCAAGTTTTCTCTCGACAGCCGGAGGAGCTCGAGTGCACGTCGGTGTTGTGCGATTTCAAGCTCAAATTAAACATCAGAGTCAAACGTCAAAAGACTACAATATTTCTCGAGTCCCGCTAATTCACCGATCTTACCTCCTCGAGTGTCGAGCGCAATGAAAACAAAATCGATATGCACCGACGGCGAAATACCGGCAACAGTTCTGCCCTTTGCTCCTTCTCTTTCATGGAAAAAGTTCTAACAAGAATTATGCCACCGTAATCCTCTCCTAGAGCGCTGCCAAATTTCGGCCACGGAAACCCGGCCAGTGTTTTCGAGTTATTTTTACGTGCAGCATATCGAAATCGCAGTCGCATGTATTTTTAAGTTACATGCGCGAGAGCGAGTGCATTCGCTTCGCCGCATTAAATGTTACTTTCCCAGAGTGCAAACTAGAATGTACTCCTCCGCGGCGTGCGAGTCAAGAAAATTGCAACATCATGTAAAAGGAACAATACCGAATGTTTAGGGCGCGCAACTTATGCCTTTCACCTTTACGCTGTGCACATTACTCAATGGTGCAAACGTAATCCGGCCTATTAGAGGATACTCTCATTAATGAGTACGACGTTTATTATATTATCGCATTAAAATCGATGACTCGAATGGATAGCAACCCTGTACCCCGAGCGGTGTTTAGTTTCATCAGTGAATTTTTCGCTGAAACACTATCTCACCCTGCAATCTTTTTCTCCGGATAGATTTCGTACACGCTACGTTTGACAGAGTGGGCGAACGGTGCCCCATAGATTCAGGTAGAATTCAGGGTACACCATAGGATCGAAAAGGGTTCCTTTCTCGGTCGAGCCTGACGATGGAATTCGACACAATATTTACTCGACTTGCCGGGCATTTTTAAGGGGGTGGAGTATTTATAATAGTGTCCTCGCAGAATGCGATATGCCATTGGCCGGTCACTTTGATAATAGGCCGAGTATTGGTTACCACATCGCTTACACAAGCTGAAATATGAATTAAACAAATCACGCGTCACGCGTCGGGGATCGCTTGCTTAATTCTACGAACCCCTGTACTCTCAACTCGTAGTACGTAAGTACAGAAGACTGTGGGAGCGAAAAACCCTTTAAAATCAATCGTTGCGCCAGGAGAATATCGGCCTCCTACCAAGTAACTCTATCCCGGCGTATCCTATCGCCGCGAAAGGGGCGTACGGTGTCTGTATAACAAACCCAATAGCAAAATCAATTTGGCAGCCGAGAGAGCAAACCGCTCGTCGGCGGGGCTGGTGTGTAACCGGTACACACACCCGTCTACCGTGCAAGCCAAATGAATTTCAGCCCTTTCCTGCGAGGAGAACCACCGGCGATGTAGGACGTGACAGCAATGCCAATTCCCGTAGGAACAAGCCTGGAGCTCATACCCGTCGCCGACGGCGATCCTCGCCGTCGGCAATAGTTCGCACCAAGTGGCATAAACAACTCGAGGAGCGATGACAGTCGATATTTTAGACCGTCATTAATCAATCGCACATGGCGCTTTGGATATCGCACGTGCGAAAGAGCGACCGGCGGAAGCCGCCTTCGAATGAACGCTCGCATTCAGAGGGAAAAGACTCTCGGATGGAAGACGCGAGGGTGTTGTATTGCTCGATAGTAGTGGAATGACAGGAGAGTAGATCTATCGGGGCAGCTACTGTGCGCTCTCCCGGAGGCGGGCCGACTGGTGCGGCGTTCCTCGGGGACGACGTGAGCCGTCGCCCAGCGGAGCGAGGCGAAGCGTGCGCGACGCACTCTCGAACAGGGAGGAGGCCGCCGCCAGAAAACTCACCGGTCTCGTCGAGGCCAGCGGTGACCAGTACGAAGAAGCAGAGTATCAACGGGGGCACAGCCGACATCGGTAGACCGCTTCGGGGAAACATGGCGTCGTGACAGCCGGGCGTGAGGCGTTGTATCCCTGGCCCTTTTCCTACTTCCTGCCACCTTCGTGCTTGCACCTCCGGACTCTCCGACTCTCTCACAATCCCATCGCGCGGCGCCCAGCCTCGCCGGTCCAGTCCTCGCGCCACTGCTTTCTCTCACTGTTTCAGTCTTTCATTCCACCCTCCGATCATCCGGCGTTTACCTGCGACGCACTTTTCGCGATACGGCGAATCCCACCGGCCTGCCTGCCTGCCTTGCCTGCCTGCCTGACACTCTCTCTCACTCTCACTTGCTCGCTTCCTTACTCTCACCCCGTCCCGTAACAGCGCTGTCGAGACTGAATTCACTGAATCTGAATCATGTTACAGGAACGCTCTACGCAGGCTACGTAGAGGGAACACGAGCGAACACCCAGCGAGCACTGCGAGAACTGGCATCGCCCTCGCTCGGTGCCTCCGATATCTGCACTGATCTGCATTACGTAGGGAATTCTTCTATCATCTATCGATAGATCGTAGAATAGATCATTCATTCTTCACGATTTTCAATTGAACTCGATTAGATCTGAGTAGAAGTTTAATTATTAAAAGTTTGAATCAACAATACAAAAAATAGTTCGATTAGGTATAAATGTTATGCATTTATTTCATTTCCTGGGGTTCGGAAATGGTCTGCAACGCTATCCTTGGTTTTAGAATAGAATTCTCACAGTGGTTGCTTATGATCCAGATGGCAGTTGGTTCTTAAGAGAGGGAACTGACATGCGTTCTCACTTACCTCTGTAAAATGTGTTGCTAATTGCTTCTGCTCGCTCCTCCTGTTTGGTTCTCCCAAGAAGCTTTTCTATTTATTGGTTGAAAGTTTTGCCTGATTAACTGGCAGCATGGCAGAGTTGCTACTCGACCCGAATATACGTGGCTGGGTGTTCTTGCCAATAGTCGTTATCACTTTCCTCGTAGGGATTATTCGGCACTATGTGTCAATATTACTCGCCTCTCAGAAAAAGGTTGAAATTCATCAGGTTCAGGACAGGTAAACCATTGTCGCATACTTGTCGCATATATTATTACTTTTTAATGTCTGTATTTCATAGTCAAGTGATGATTCGATCGAGGCTCCTCAGAGAGAACGGCCAATACATTCCGAAAACAGCATTTATCTCCAGAAGACAATTCTTCAATAACGATGAGACAGGATATTTTAAAACACAAAAGAGAGCACCTGTCTCGCATAATCCCATGACTGATCCGAATATGGTAACAGATATGTTGAAAGGCAACATTACCAATGTTTTGCCTATGGTTCTCATTGGTGGTTGGATCAATTGGATGTTCTCTGGATTTGTAACAAGTATATACTTCAAACGTAGTCTCGATATTCTTAGGAAAGATTGTTTTATTGATCGAAGAGTTTTATTTTAGCTAAAGTACCATTTCCATTAACATTGAGGTACAAGCCTATGTTACAACGTGGTATAGAATTAGTAACACTTGATGCTGCTTGGGTATCATCGATGTCCTGGTATTTCCTTAACGTCTTTGGGCTGAGATCCATATATACTTTGGTGCTCGGAGAAAGTAATGCAGCAGACACATCCAAGCTCTTGCAAGATCAAGTATCTGGTGCTGCAATGTCT
Source organism: Ectemnius cavifrons (assembly GCA_964023945.1). Lineage (NCBI taxonomy): Eukaryota > Metazoa > Arthropoda > Insecta > Hymenoptera > Crabronidae > Ectemnius > Ectemnius cavifrons. Next base: position 13,092,467 of record OZ030380.1, read on the forward strand.
ATGCCACCTGATCCAAAGGCAGCTTTTAAATCGGAGTGGGAGGCTTTAGAAATATATGAACACAACTGGGCTCTACAGGGTGTGGATGCAGACCTTATTGGCTCTCAAAGTATGTCAGATATTAAACAGGATTTTTCTATACATTGGAATCTTGTTTATTTACATCTATTGTTATTATAGGTAGCAAAGAGTGAGCACCAGACTTTTTAGAAACATTTTCTACACTAACGAATGAGTGATAAATGACGTATGGATGTTAAAAGTCTACAAGAAATCTTTCGCTGAATTTACCTGCCGTATTCCTACAGCTCACGAGGCAGATGCGTCTCTATCACTTAATGCACACATATACGTGAGCAGAGTAGATGTTACGTTGAGCTCCACCAAGAAACAGTACAATGGACTTTGTGTTGTTACAAATGTTTATTCACATGTATAGAATAAAGTTTAATCTATTTATACGCCAATCGAATATGTACAGCTTTGATTTTTACTTATGAACACTCCCGACTTTCCATCACTGGGTAGAGATCCGTGCGTCGGTGACCTTCGCATGGCATGTTGTTACGAATTTGGCGTAAAAGTGCCAAATCTATCTCAGCCACAGCTATACCAGTTTTATCCGTACATTGTGCGATTACTGTGCCCCATGGATCAATGATCTACAAGAATATTATTATTTCTGGAGTTCTTGTAAGATTCAGATTTAAACAATGTTCTCTCCAATTAATTTTACCATGGCATGACCCCAGCTGACTCTCTTTTTGTTGTGTGTCCCTGTCTGAGCTGCTGCTACAACAAAGCATTGGGTTTCTATGGCTCGTGCACGTAAAAGGACTTCCCAATGTACAGCACCTGTTTGATACGTGAAAGCTGATGGATAAGTAAGAATCTCAGCTCCCATGTTTCTCAGGCACAGTGATAATTCAGGAAAGCGCATATCGTAACACTAGATTTTGTGTCAAGTATATACATTTATATACAATTGGGAATAGAATCTGATTTTTCATAAGGATACAATACTGAGAGCTAGTTTTCCAATTGGTGTGCAAATTGGTGGCACAATTTTCTTCCCAGGTACAACGTAGTCTGATTCCATTAATCTGACACCAGTATTCTTATTGTCCATGTCGAACAAGTGTACTTTGCGATATTTACTAACTATTTCTCCCTTATTGTTGATTAAAAGATGTGTATTACAGACATGTTTGTCATCATCCTGCAACTGAATATAAATAATTACACTCATCTGTGGTAGAAACACGAGTGATAAGATTGCTCTTACTGCTTCATGTATTCCACCTATTGATAGCCAAATATTATTACTAGTTGCTATTTCCTTGTACGCAGTTACTGTCTCACCATCCAAGGTTTCAGCCATAGCAACAATATCTTTCTTATTGTCAGCTAAATAATCGCATGCCTCTGGGAAAAAAGCGATCTGCCAAGTAGATTAAAAGTCATTCCAGTGGTAGTACTTCGTTTCTTATCTGTTGAAATTTTACTTACACTGCACGACCTTGCTTTGGCCTGACTTGTCAGTTCACAGACAGTTTTTAAATTCTGTGCCTTGTCTCCTTTGGAAGTCATCTGGCAAACCGCAATCAATGGATTTGTTGCCATTGTCCTAATAATTCGCAGTTGTTGCTTTCTGTAAAGTTTGTGTATTATACACTGTATACATAATTAACAAGAAATAAGTGTTGACTTTCTTGGAAATTCAAGCAGCAGAAGCTGCAGTGTTCTGCAATGTTCTGCAATGTTCTATTTTAAATTGTAAAATAATTTATCAGTGTGTCAAGGCACACAAATTACCTGAAATGTCTCAGTATATTGGAATAACCTACGAAGCATCGAAGACGTGTCATTTTTTATTATTGCCGAGAAGTGAAACGCTTTTATCTATCAACTGATCTGACAGTGGGACACACCACTTCGACTGTGTGTATGTTCTATAGTGCTCGATTGCACAGGCGGCAATTTCATTTTGCAATCCAGCACTGTGGCATATTTAATATTTTAGTAGTATATATTTTGTTATTATCTCATTTCTTATTACTCTCGGTCCTCTTTATTACTTTCGAGCTTATTATTTTACTCATGACTCTACGATATATTCGTACACAATATATTTATTGTTAAAAATAAATTGAAGTGATATAAATTCCTCAGCTTCATTGATTGATTTTATGAAGATTGTACCTTACCTTGGCCCAGTGCTATGTACCTGTAAGTGGTGTATGATAAAGGGATGGTGAGATCGGGCATGAATATATTTCTTTATTCTATTTTATTAAATCGTCGTAGTATATATAGTACACAAGTGAAACATTCATTTATTAAATTCATTTATTAAGCAGAAATAATATCTCTGTTTCGTTTAGAGTTACGTTACTGTAGTCATTAGAAAGTCAATAACAAAAGGACAGTGTCTGTTCCTACGGAAATCACAACTCGCTAATGCATCAGATCGAAGACCATCAATAAATACTACTGTGTCCTATCGGTAAATGCATTGGTAATACACAAGTAAAGGCTGACAAGTCAGATCGAGAGGAAAGTAATAGCGAAGTGAATAGACAGACAGCGCTTGGTAGAATGCGGCCCGCGTCTTCGAATAAAACAGTACCTGAAACGTCTAGTAAACTATGAGTCAATCTAGGTAGGTACGTTAATAAGGGAAATAGGGATAATTGTGCTGCAGGCTTAAATTGTAGTATCGTATTAGTATCATTCCTGCTGTATAAGCAGCGGTACAATTGCTTAAACTGAGACACACATGCATCCTGACTCGCGCACATACATTCATTTGCCCTTAGTGGCCCGTATCGCCTTGCAAATTTCGATCCACGGGTGACCGTAGAAACTGCAAATGTCACAGACGTCGGACGAGCTTGACGATGGTTGACTAGGTTGGTGGCCGGGTGTACTCGGTGAGGATGAGCCTTCCTTTTTCGATTTACACGTGGTCGACGAGAGATGTAGGAAATCAACTGAAGACGGTAGAGATTCTGACGCGCGTGTCTTGCGCGACGACGGCAGCGTTGACGAATTGTATGACGAGTTTGACGATGGTACAAGCGAGGGCGACCGTTCGAGCGATGGGGATCTTGCCGCTTGCATCGACCGACTGGAGGGTGACGATAGGCTTATCCACCGTAAAAGGTTGAGTCAATCATTAAGTAGACCTTGAGATACGCTGCTCAGCTGTTGCTTCAACATGCGGAAAGATGGTCGCTCTTCCGGGCAATGGGCCCAGCATTTTCGCATTACCTGAAACAATTGGAATATCTTTCATTTAGCAAGATGTTCAGTTTCAACCCCTTTTCTGTATTACACACAAAATTCTAGTACCTCATACACTTCCTTGAAACAGGCTTTCGGTCTTTCCAGAATGATCCCTCGCTGAACTCTCTCGACGACTTCCGTATTCTTTAGGCGACCATAAGGCATTTTTCCGCATGTGAAGACTTCCCACATAAGTACTCCGTATGCCCAGACGTCTGACTTCGAACTAAAGCGGGTGTAGTTCAGTACTTCCGGCGGTGCCCATTTGATGGGGAACTTCGTACCTCCACTACTGGTGTACTGGTCATCAAGCACGTACCTATTTGGCAATATGAATTAATGTATACCATGAAGTAATGGTCAGATGAGTTTGGCAGCATGAATCCCCTTATTACCTAGCTAAACCAAAATCAGCAACCTTGACTACATTTTCCGACCCAACTAAACAGTTACGCGCGGCAAGATCCCGATGGATGTAGTTGTGCCTTTCCAAATATGCCATTCCGTTGCAAACCTGCAAGACAGCTTCTAATTAATGCCCGCTCGTGTACGGCCCAGTTACGCCCGGACGAAGTTCCAGTTAATTACCTGTATGCACATATCTAATAGGAGGCCAACGTTTGCACCTAAAGTAGCTTCGTGACGACGGAGGTAGTTAAGAAGAGATCCATGTCGCATGTACTCTGTGACAATATATATCGGTCTGTCCTTACTGCAAACACCATACAGTTGTACCAAATTCTGATGTTGCAGTTTCCTGAAACGACGATGCATCGATCTTTAAGAGGGCGAATATCAATTTCGTCGAGCCCTACTTCTGGTAGAATAATTTTAATCATTTTTCACCACATTTTGGAGACTTACGTCATTACTTTAGCTTCCTCAATGAAGTCATCTTCAGACATAGTTCCCTCTTTCATCATTTTAACTGCAACGTCAATGGAGCCACGCCATTTGCCTCTTCGCACAACCCCGAATTGACCGGATCCGAGTTCCTCCAGTAGATGTAATTCTGCCGGATCGATTTCCCACTTGTCTGTAATCGAAACCAATATGATTTATCAAACTGCTTTATCACTACGGTTCGGGAAAGTCTAGAATGATCATTGATATTGACGAACCATGACTAAGACCAGCAGTCGGCGGCACAGGACGATCGCAAGGGCTGGTCTTCAATCGACTAGCCAGCCCACCGCTATTGTGTCTATGATAATTGACAAGATCGGGTATAGAACCGCAACAATGCTTCTCCGACAAGTAGAATTCGCCCCTTGTGTTCTGCTTAATATGATAATGCTTCACGTGCGGGTGTGGGCTGCAGGAAATAGGAGCTTGATAATTCTCCTTCTACTGAAATCATTATCACTGCAATCCCCGGTGGCACTTACACTTTAGTGTAGAGGGAAAGTGTGTAAAGCCCTTTAGTAGAAGAATTGCGAACAACGAAACAGCCCTCCTTGTCCTCCTGTTTGAGCAGTGATTCAGCGCGTTGTCTTGACATATCACCCACGTACCACCTAAAATCATTCGTTACATTATACTACCCTTCTTCCCACAAATTCCACTTAAACGCTTCCAAGGAGAACTTACTCGTATTTCTGAAGGCCCAATAGTTCTTTTTCCTTTACGTAATTACTAGGAATGTAGCCAATGGATCTGGAAGCACGAAACAGCACGAAAGAGCTATTACCTTCCTCCAACGTCTCTGGCGTTAATTACGGAATGAATAAAAGATTTCGTACCCGTGCTCATCCTTTACTTTCCACCAGTGTTCCTGCGAGTCGTCCAGGACCTCGTACTCTGCACCCTGGTAATAAATATTATTGCATAAATAACTCAATCGAATTCTTTTTCTTTTTCGGATGGAACGAAAGGAGCGCAGTGTGCTTGTAGTAGGTATCGAGTAAACATACGAAGTATCATGAACGATAGCTCGAAGTCCAACATATTGGTTTACGTCTCCCTTTCCCTGTCACTCAAATTCCCGTTCGGCACCTATATGTTTCGGGACATTCAGTTCGACCCAGTTTTTCCTATCCTTCGCAAAACGAGCCGCGCGCCCTTCTGTGTGTTATTAGTATCACCGGATTGGGGAAAATTGAGCGAGATCGTAAAACTGGCTCGCCGAAAAATTGTCGGAATTATTGGCCCGTGGCAATTTGTGACAATGGGAAGTTGTAATATATACACGTGTGTATGTGTGTGTGTGTGTGTGTGTCCAGTTATGTTGCATTGGCGATTGCACTTTTATTCGGCGCGCTATCAATTTCGAACGTGTCTCGACGCGTTGCCGGAAATCAGAGTTATTGATTATCGGCTCTCCGCCCGATTAATGGGAGGTGTTAATGGGATGATTAGTGAACACGAGGCGCTAATGAACAACTGGAGACGGATTCCCTGCGTATTAGAGGCTAACCACTATCCACAGAATTTCGACGCCACCTATATCTAGAGCTAGTGGTAATCGGGCGAGCCAATGACACCGTCATGAACGATAGATACCGGATTCCAGTCATTTTGATACGTGAATATCATGATTTTGAAGGGTCTCACCTTTTCGAGGGATAAATCTCCTCCCTCGATCGCTCGAAAAGGGTACAGAGCCACGACGACCTTCGCCCTCATCATTATCTTGTCCTGCAACAATCATAAATAATTACATTTGCCCTATTTCATCCCTTTACATTTTTACCAGGCTTTCTAGCCCGATGAATATTCATTTACAAGATGCAAACTTTCAATTCACTAATTCTCCAATTCAGGATATTAAAATGAAATACTAAAAAATTCATACCTGTACTTATCACACAGAAAATATATTACTGCTTGAAATTAATGATATCCGAAAGTTTACTGCCTGTATTACAAATTCGAGGGGAAAATATGATTGGAGTACCTTCGCCTTGGAAGACGGGGTGCCGGGTGTGCCCCCTGGCATGATGGGCGTCGAGGGTGTCCCTGGAACATGGAAAGAAAGAAATTTTATTAGATATGATTATCGAATCAGTGATCCTCTCACATTTACATTCAATTAATTTCCCATGACAATTAATGCCAGGGACAAAAGTAGGTGTAGGTTTTTATTTCTACAAAAACTGAAAGCATGTGCACGTAACAAGAGAGAAATGATGTTGGCGGGACGCCTGAACTCTACCATATATATATATTTTTTTTTTTCTGCAGCTGCAGTTGAAGGAGGAGGTGCTTGCCGAGGGAAAAGAGTGGAGTGCTTTCGCGCATAGCTTTTCTTCGCGTACAGGCCGTTCACTTTTAATTACGATATTCAGCGAGCACACCATATCAAAGGGAATAGGTGGCAAGCGCCGGAGCACCGTTCCACTAGCAGCACCAAAACCCAAATCTTAATGAGACTTCGCCGTTTCTTGCGTACCGTGCTAAATTCTCACTCATTAACAGTCAGCCTCACCTTCACGAAATTCTAAAGTTTCGAGTCGCCCTACCTCTGCCAACGACACTTTGTCCCTTAGCAATTAATATAGGAATTTTACGACTCCCGCATTCCGGCCCTTGGCAAATAAACCTATAAACTCTTAGGAACGTGAAATTTACTAATTTTTAATAGTTGCGATTATTATTCTTTTAATAATCAAATAAAAGAACGAAGTATAATTAAAGGTTTATCAAATCTGCCCACCTGCCCATCGACGCCTCATGTAATTAGATGAAGTATTAAGTTTCACCTCTCGAATCCATCTCCCCAACACACACACTTCGCAAAAAAAGAACAAATCAAAAAAAAAGAACAAATCAAAAGTCACTTGAAACTGTCACAGGAATCATCCACAGGCATTGAGAAAGCTTGCGAACAAAAGCTCCTCGAACGATCGTCGTCGTCCAAGTGCAACGAAACTACCAAGTTCGTCGATCGAAGTCCGTCGCTCCTGATCTCCTCTCATCTCATCTCCGTTCTCGAAATCCGTTCATCCACCTTCACAGACGTGTTCGACGATCGATCACTCCCAAAGCACGTAGTACACATTCGTCTCTCTTTGAACGAGGAATGTCGACACACACAGAGAACGATTACCAAATCGTAGCATTTGAAAATTCAGTCACTCGTTTCCACGTAACGTATGTACTTCACATGTTGGTATCGTTCGCACTGGCGTCGCTTTTACTTTAAAAGCATTGGATGCTGCGCGGCTGGCTCCATTAACTCATCTGTGGCCCTGGACGATCGTGCGTGCGATCAGATTGTGGCAGGTAGAATATAGTAGCGCGGCGAAGAGAGCTTTCGATGGAAGCGGAGAGAGAGAAGCGTCTGGCCGGCTCCCTTCTGCTTCTGGTAAGGGCTCGCGATCTTTGCCGGTGACACGCCCGTCCCGTAAAGCTCCCTTCTCTCTCTTGAGAGAGTGGGAAAGGCAGAGAGAGAGAGAGAGAGAGTTAGGGGAAGTGAGTAAAGGAGAGGAGGAAGAGTTAGAGAGAAGGGCGGGGAGAGGGCACAGGTGGAGCACAGCGAGTGCCGGAATATCAACGGTGAGCGAAGGACGATACCAGAGCTAGTCTCCACCCTGTCTAGACAAAATCAATGCGACCTCAACCTCCTGCATCCCCTCCAGCATCCCTTAGACCGTTCAACGTCCCCACGTGCGTGCCTGCCTGCCTGCCTGCTTGCCTGCTTGCTTGCTTGCCTGCCTGACTGCTTCTGTCTGCTTCTACTTGCTCCCTTGCTTTCGCTCCCACTCGCTTTTCGAACTTCCTCTTCACCGCGAGGCTTCATTACCGGAAGCAGTCTGCTCCAATGAAGAGTGTCTGCGTGTGTCTGTGTCTGTGTGTGTGCTAACTTTGCTTCCTCTTTCACTGTCTCTGTCTCACTGGATTCTTTTATAAAGGTCTCTCTTCTCCTTTTCTAGCCGACTGTCAGTCCCACACCCTGTTGTGTCTTCGCCCCTCGAGCCGCTCTGCCCCTTTCTCGAAGGAGCACTTGAAAAAAGCTCGATGCTCCGCTTTCTGCAAGCCCTCTTCGCTCGTCTAAGTTCTCTTGTTATGGGTGAGATTTTTTTTTTTCTTCATTCGATTTGGACTTTTTATTGAGCCATTGTCGATGATAGTTTGCCATAAGTGATGAGATTGATTTTTGGCGATTTGTTTTTTTTGCAATGCTTGTTTGTATTAGTATTATTTAGTTTGGATGTCTGCGTACGATGATTTGGCACTGGCGCGAGACAGACAAGCGAATTAAACGCGGCCGATAGGAGGCGCAGTCGCAAGCTGTAGTAATTGCTCAGTTGGCTGGGGAAAATGGGCGAGTCGAGTCTTCTGGCAATTGGCATGACAAAAGGGAACAGGTGACCTATTTTTTTCATCGCTCAAGCGATGAATAACGCACTGTTCTACCAACGAATAACATGTGTGGATCCTTCAATCGTCTGCGCGTCGTAATCCCATCAATGCCGGCACTCCGCTGCTCCTCTCTTCGTCGGTCTTTCGAGTTCGTCGAGCGAAATGCGCTCTGATAATTCAGAGCCACTCGCTCGTCCAATGAATACCCTCGGCTCATTGCCCCTCCGCAGCTAAAACAATATCGGCGAGCAAATCCGACTAATTCACCGCCATTTCCCGGTGGCCGTCCTTTTCAAAAGAACACTATTCAACTTCCACTGGAATTAACATATTGGCCGATATAGTCAGCGAGAATTATTCCTGTTTACATCTGCTCTCGATTTATAGGATTTATGGGACTCGTACAATTATCAAAGTACCAAATCAGAAGTTTTTCATTACACTCCTCTCAAACGATAGAGATTGCGAATTTAGTTTAGGACAAATAAAATTACTCGATTGTTTTTAAAGCACCAGTGATTCCCAAGGCTTTTCATCAACTAAGTAGACTTCAGACTTTTCATAAAACTTTATATTCCGCACTGGATCTTACTATTACACGAACTAAGAATTTCACTATTACGAGGTGGAACTTTCACAGGGTTCACCCGGCCTTAATCCACCGAGGCGATTTCATCCGCAAGCTTAAAGCCTTCTCCCCACTCTCTTGGTGCTATAATTTAGCAGACAGTGGTGAAGTAACTTTTGTCACATTCCCACTACTACCACTACCAATGGAAGAAGAGGACCACGGTAGAGTTTCTATATCCGGCGAGCAACATTGCCAGAAGCCCAAATTTCCATCTGGTTTGCTGGCGCAAACTCTTAAGCATCCTTTATGCACTCCCAGTAATGAGAGTGACTTTCGGGAGAGGAGAGAGTGCGGTGCTTTGGAAGGGGAAATTTCCAGGGTGGTATCAAGTTTTCGGCTGGTCCAATTTCACTAGTCATCAGTTAGAGTGTCTGTCGAATATATTGACGCGAGAGGGAGCCACGTCATTAAAGGAGTGAGAAGGGGGGGAAGGTGGGCGACAAGATCTCATTGGTGTAACCGACGGTGTCGATCCTGCCAATGCCACCCTGAATTTCCTTAGAATTCGGTCGCCGCAGCCTAATTGATTGGCTTCCATTAGCCGGTGCGAGATGAGCCGAGATCAGCGCTGTGCTTCGCTTATCCCAGCATCCCTCATGACCTATTGTCCAATCCTAGCCATCTGTCTTCCACTAACACGGCATCGATCTATCCGAATGTCGAAATAACGCTCTCGAACTATCGTCTAAATGAACTCATCGATGTAACTCTGGAATACCTCGCCTATCCGATCTGTATGATCGATATTCACCAGTTTGGAATTTGTCGAGCTATTATTTTCATACGAATGAAGATCTATCGCGTTTTGAAATAGAAATGTTCTCTATTGGTTTGTTCGAATCTTCAAATTTTTATATAACACAGTTTATACAATATGCAATTGTCATATACAGTTGGTTCCATTTAAAAAATTTACATCGCGCCCCTGTTAACTCTAAACCCGTCGTTTCCATGAATAACCCAATTGAATCTACCAGAGAGGAGGCTTTCGGCAAACTTGTTATTTTTTTTTAAATGATTAAAATTCAGTTTCGTCTGATAGTCGTCGGGTGAAAAACTGTGGGAAATCGTGCAGCGGCGTGCTATATATAATATGTAAATCCAGAGGCAGTTATAATTCCGAAAGTTCCATATCCGAAATTGAAATTACGCGGAACGCGTGAAAAATGCGTGGAGAGCCTGGGAAAATGTGGTGTTTCGACTAATGGCTGGCGACAATGGCAGAATCCGTTGCGCCGAGCATAATTGCGATATCCGCGCTGATTTCCTCGTGGTAAAGCTGTGGGAACTCGGAAATTTCAATATGGGCGCGCTGCTTTCACACACACACACACACACACACCCTTGTCTGGGTGCATCTCTTTCTCCCCCCCACTCTGAGGATTTCGCATTATTTCATGAAATTGCTTGCTCGTTGATAAAAATCCGGGCTTGGTTTGTGCAGAAGCTACCACTCGAACCACACACAGACAAGGGATGCTGTGTTGAGAGTCGCATGGACACACAGGGATGAGAATGAAAGAGAGAAAGAGAGAGAGAAAGATGATGATGGTTGGACGAGGGTAGGACGATGGAAGCAGGGAAAAAGCAAAATATAAAGCACCAGCTATATTTTAGAGTCGGTACTCGTTAATGGAAAAGCATTACGAGTAGAAGGAGAGCGATTCTACTCTCTCTCTCTCTTTCTTTCTCTCTCTCCTACCGAGCAATGATAATTTCACCGGCTGCAAACCCTCTCTCTCTCTCTTTTCCACCGAGTCTCTTCACTCGTTAAGCCTTCCGCGCCAGGAGCAGATGATTTCAAAAGTGCTGCTATCGTCGAGCGCGCGTGCATTGAAAGATTTTCGGTGCATTCTTCCCATACATTTGCGAGCAACAATAACTCTCTTTCTCTCTCTCTCACTCTCTTCGACGGCTCTCCACGAATCGGTGTATCGGAGAGTACACAATATCGTCGGTGTCGTTGGTCTTTCAATCCTGGTACTTTCCACATAAGTACTTCTCTCTTCCCCTGCTTTCATCGTCATCATTACTGTCAGTGAGCTTTAATCTCGCGTCGTCAAACAGATAGAGTTATTTAACCGTGCACCCTCTCCTTCCGGTCGAATCCAGTAATTTCTCCTGTTCATATATTCGAGGGCCAAACAAGCCCTGTTTGAAGAACTTCAGGGTAAATTGAATCATCCTTTCCCAATATACACGGCGATCCATTACAAATCGGACTTTTTACTCTAGACAATAATTAAACTATATAAAGTATATAAAATAAAAGGGTCATATTTATATAATTAAAATAGTTAATTAACATATGATTATCCTGACATATATTTAATTAAAGGCCGGTGAAAGGTCCTGTCGATGCAAACTAATATTTTCGATATGTACGTGAACATTGATGGCTCATAATTATAAACAGATCGAAGGGTCAGAGGGCGGGGAAGGGCGGTTGCTTTCGGTGTTAATCCCTTGGCCAGTAGGATTGCGGGGCGAGGTGAGGCGCACCCTGCAACCACCCCTTAATTCCCAGGGAGACTCGAGTCGAGTTCCGCTGGGTTCCGAGAGACGGTGGTACAAGGGTCCTCGATCAAACCCCCCGCAAATCCCTGTGGAGTGTCTGGAAGTCTGCAGCCTCCGCTCTCGACCGATGCCTAAGTCGACCTGAGTCGGGCATGCTGGATGCGAGTCACTCGACGCATCATTGACCGGTCACGAGTGCCATATTCTACATACTTGTCGTCGATCGACACGAGCAATTATTCAAATTGAAAACAGACTGGTTGTTATTAGTCTGTAATGTTAATAAATAGTGTGGAAAATATTGGGTGAAATTAATGTGATTTTATATCTAGTTAATTATACTGCTTTGTAATATTGGTAAATAAGGTTGGAATTGTTGTAATGGAATTTATTTCGCTCGAGGAATTCCTTTATTCAGTAATACATTGAGTGGATTGTTGACAATGTGTCGAACTACCATTCTCCTAATATTTCAATCATTACTCACTAGTTGAGGGTGCGAAGCGAAGCTTAAGGGTACTAAAATGAAATCTTACCGAGAGCGAGGTGTCCCTTATTAATTTAATCTCTCGGCGAAGAATCTGCATTTTTCAGGTGGGCTGTGAAGTGTGAGTTAAACGAATTCGACAGAGATCGCAGTAATGGAGCTGCTCGGAATACTACCCCTTCCATTCTCACTCACCCTCGTCGCTTGAACTTTAAATGGAGAAGGCCGAGGTAGACTCGAATCTCGCTCGATTCCCTTCTAATTACAGTTGAATACCAGCGCAATTCCATCCGCCTGCAGGGCTAACCACTGGACTCGAGAAATTAGTGAGCGATTGTATCGAACGATTGGAGATCAGCTCGGGTGCTAAATAATCCTTGCGAGTACTAACAACCCTAATTATGCCATGCTTCGATGACCTTCCTTTAAATAAACCTAAATTACTCGACTAATGATTTCAAGACTAATAAATTACCCCTGTAAATTAAATTGTAGCCTTCACAAATTAAGAAACTTTAAATCTCAATTAAAAAGAATCGTTAGAACTATTAAGAAAGATCAAGATGTTCTAATTAATTAAGTTTTTCTTTTTATTATAGCAGAAAGAAAGTAAGATGGTACTGTTTAAGGCGTTTCGATATCAGATGGTCTATCAAGCGCAATTACAAAGGCTCAAAGTGATATATCGATCAATTGGTGGGTAAGGAAAAATCGATTAATTACCAGAGGGGGTTAGAGTGTACCCGCAGTGCCAGTTGCAAGCGTTCCGCTATACATATTATGTGGGTTGCCGTAGGCGCAGAGGCATTGTGCAAGGGCAGCCAGCCGTAAAACGGTGAGCAGTACTGACACGCATTGGTTGCCTGCCTCTCGCAAAGACGTGTCACACCGGCTCTGGTAATTACGGCCTGCTCAGTTCCCCTACACCATGTAACAATGGTGAATTAAGCCCGTTACGCAAAGTAGCTGGATTCCATCCCTTATTAAGAGTGCGCCTTCCCAACGCTGCCGTTGCTTTTACTTACGCAAGGCTAACGTGAAAGTGTTGAATTTTAAGCACATATTAGTGTCAAAGCTTCGCATCCCTCTCAGCTAACTAAGTCCCTCAACCTCTCGACCAACATGATTCCTCTTCACATCGCTGAAAGAGGGACTTTTTCCCTTTAGATTTTTTCGATTTTTTTTAACTTTCTTGAATAGTTGATAAATCGATTGTTTGAGTATCAGAATGGATAGAAAATATAGAACCAGTGGTAGAAGAGTCCGAATTGTATCGAAAACAGGTGGAAATGTCCTCCTGAATAGTCAACTTCGCCTGATTTAGAAGGGGTTTTCCCATATTTTCCAGTCTTCCTGACTATTTCAGGGGCTGAAATTTGGTGGGGAATGTTTTTTTGCATCAAGGAAGAAGTGATATAAATTCCAGAGCCCTAGCTCAAAATTCATTTTTTCGCAAATTTTTTAAGGCATGTATCCCTTCAAAAATTTTCGATTTTTCGAAGGTTCTCGGACTTTGGCGAACGCTTGATAAATTGATTGTTTGACTATCAAAACGGATAGAAAACATAAAACCAGTGGCTGAAATGCCGGAATTGTACCGAAAACACATGGAAAACCGATCCTGAATAATTAAGTTCCGTGGTTTTTCCTATGTTTTCCATACTTGCCGACATTTTCCGGGGCTGAAATTTAGTGGGGAATGTTTTCTTGCATCAAGGAAGAAGTGATATAAATTCCAGAGCCCTAGCTCAAAATTCATTTTTTCGCAAATTTTTTAAGGCATACCCCTTCAAAAATTTTCGATTTTTCGAAGGTTCTCGGACTTTGGCGAACGCTTGATAAATTGATTGTTTGACTATCAAAACGGATAGAAAACATAAAACCAGTGGCCAAAGTGCTGGAATTGTATCGAAAACACTTGGAACAAGCCTCCTGATTAATTGATTTCATCTAATTCTTGTGGTTTTTTTCCACATTTGTCGATCTTCCTGACTGTTTTAGGGACTGAAATTTGAGGGAGAATGTCGTCATTAATGAAGAAATAAGTGATCCGATAAGCGACTCGGATACCATCACAGCAAGGATGCAGGGCGTTCCAAAGTGACGCCTCTAGGAGCTCGGCATCGTGGAATTCCGGGATATCCGGATGCACTGACACCATAGACCAGCTGGAGCGTAGCCGAGCATTCCGGAGATGACGCTGCAAATCTCCCGTTTGGTTCTTACGAAACCGAGGAGCCAGGATGAAATCTGAACGACCAGTACTGGAGAGCCAATAAAATCCAGTGCTTTACTTTATTACAGATTTAACCTTCTATTTTTGCACATAACTTCGAAGACATATTTCTATATTTCTATATTCGTAATTACAAACTCGTTTACTTTAATTATCAACTTCCCAATTTAATTATCTGTCTCCTATTATACACTCGTATTTTCTTTTTCTCTTGATGAATTTCTCTGAAGTGTTCAATAATTAATTTCTATACTCTAAGATCGATATTTACCACCGAGAACTTTCACGAGCTCTCTCTCTCTTGTAATAATGAAAATTGGGTTACAGAGGGTTTAAAACTCTAGTTGAAAACGTCCGCAATACGATACCGATCTCTCAGTTGGCTTTAATAGCTGCCCATTGCTTTTCCTTCGATGATTGGATCCGGAAATTCCGGCAATAATCGCTGGCCGATTTCTGACGCGAAAAGAAGTCAATTAATCTCTCTCCTTCTGTCTTCGTCTCACTGATAATGAAAGAGGATGCCAGCTGCTTCCTCAAGGATTTCTCATTAGTGCGTCCCGATAACGAAGAGGTCCATTGCGTAATTGCTATTCACTCGTGCCGGCTCTGCTTGGCCGGATCAGCCGGATTAACCTCGACGAATAAGAGCTTGCAGCATCCTCTTTTTCTCTCTCTCTCTCTCTCTCTCTCTCTTCACTTCTCCTCTTCTCGCCACAGGATCGAGCCAACTTATTGTTTATCGTCGGAGTTGGGGCGGAATTAAAAAACTTGCTCGCATTTTCCGGAACGGGCAACCTAACTGCTTTGGGCCAGTGTGTCCTGCGAGAGCCCGAAAGAGCTTTTCCCTTCGTTCCACAACTTCCTCGGACTTGTACGTGAACTTATAATAGAGTCCTGTGAGTTTCCATCCGCGGCTCCATCTCTCTCTCTCTCTCTCTCTTTCGTTCTCTGCGCACTCGCTTGAAAAAGGCGGATTAAGCGTGAGGATTTAAAGCGACCGGTACATACACACACAAGACTTCCTTTTTTAAAAGCACACTCTCTCGCGCAAAGTGCTTGCGCGAGAAGTAACTCTCTCTCAGAAGTAACTACGAAGATTTTCCTCCATGAAATTCAGAATACGATGTAAGCAAGACAGAATTTATAATCCTCGGGATACACAATTCCCAGAGTTTTAATCAATGCTTTTTATTCATTAAAATAATAAAAACGTGCTTGTCCTTTAATTTACTGTCTTAGCTTTCATAGTCGTAAGCACTTACTTTTCCAGAACGCCACTATTTTATTCCATTTGTCAATAACAGAGACATCAGTTTTTGCGGGGGCGAAATTGCATTGGGATGCCAGGCGGACTTCTCTGATTATTTGCCTCGGTTAATTGGTGCAAATAATACAACTCTGTCTCTCTCTCTCTCTCTCTCTCCCTCTCTTTCTCTGTTTTGGTCTGGCAGGGTGGCAATGCGAGTTAAATTGCAACCGGGTGCCAAGGATCGCGCCATTATTACCGGGGAAGCGCGCGGCTTCATTATAATATTCGGATGCCAGAGGAAGATGGGATGCTGCGCACTCTTGGCCCCAAGTTGGCCGTTCCGGATGAAGCTAGGATTTGTCTGGATTCCATCGGGAAACAGGAAGAGAAAGAGAAAGAGAATGGAGACAGAAGGATAGCGAGGAATCGTGTCTCCGCGCGAAGAACATTTATTCGGCTTTATTGAAACGAATGCCAACCACTAACTCTTCTCGGCAGGATAGATCCATTTTCTTTCTCGGATTCAGGATTTTATACATTTGTAATGCTTATGCTCGTCATTCCCCATTGGACCTCTTCAGTTTTCCTTTTCTTCCTTTTATTGTTCATTGCTTTTCTTTCTCGGTGTAGAATATCCCATGAATGCCATTGGGCTGGACAATGCGAGAGGAAAGGAAAGCGAAGGCAAATATTCATCTAGAAAATACGTGATTCGAATCCGCGATTTCGATAGCTCGCCATGGCCATGGGAAGAAAGGATGTAAGCTTGGATAAACAGACACTGGAAGTACTAGAATATTTTCTAGAATTCATCGGAGTTTACGGATTGAAGAATTAATTCTGTTGATCTAATTATAATTCATTTGGATTCTTCTATTTTATTTAAAGTATATTTTCTAGTATCAGCGTAAAATAGGCGGTCAACAAGTTGAAACGTAATGTTAAGTGACACACGGTTTTTAAAAGGAGCTTCGAAGGAATCCTTGGTAATAAGAATCCCGCCGAATTGGCTTGGAAAGAAGAATTGGCTGATCTGAAAGGAGTAAAGCTTCTGTGGCTCGCTTGCAAGTGTGCCCGCATCTCTCGGCAATGTGCCCACCGTAGGGGGAAATTGCAGTGTCACCTTTTCCAAAAATCCCTAGCGAAACTCTCTCCCGCATGTTCATCGCGCGGCTGGATCGCGTCCAGATTCATTGTGTGCGAAATCGAGTGAAGGACGCGCCCTCGTAAATTCGTCAATAATCCTGGAAGAATCTTCTCTGCTACGCCAGAGATTCCTCGGAAGCGGAAAGGATATGCTCCTCCCTAAAAGTTCTCGTTTAATAAAGACTCCCGGTGAAGCAGAGTTCAAGCCGGAATAGCAGTGCAACGCGTTTAATAATAATCCCGGGAACCTTTAATCTGGATCGCTTCCAACATTTCCTATGTCTGTGAAGGTAGAATATTATTTCATGGAATGACATAAATAATTAAGAATTCTCCTTTTATTTGAAATGATTTGATACGATGCATATCAAATACTGATAATTCTTTCAGAACTTATAATATTCCAGGAATATGCTTCACAGACATTCATCTTCCAGGTATTACACAGTACGAAATAAAACAAAGCCGTTCGTCTTCTCCCATTCACCGAGGAAGGAAACCGCCTTTTCTTTCGCCTCCTAGCGGAGACTATGGATAGTTTCAGCAGACACCTGTTTCCAGGGAGGTTCTAATCCTGATTAGAGGAGATCTGAATGCGGCGCAATTGTGACTTGGATATATCATTCGGTTAAACCGATTAGAGAATCCTTGGGAGGATCTCATGGCGGAATAGAGTTTAAGCCCGATTTGGAGTGCAACTGATCCGACTCAGCCGAACACTATCTCAAAGCTCGGTCTATGAATAATAATAGTATTGCCGGATGATAATATTGCAAATGATTTGGAGCACTGATAGCAGATTGGAATGGTTCATCGGAGAATTTCGTCGAGGGAAGGATCAATGCACGAATTCGGCAGGATTCCCAGCGCATATTATCGAATGCAATTAATCAGAAAGCGAGAGAGAGAGAGAGGGCGCTGAGAGATAATCCGTTCTTTCAAATCGATGGGATGCGTCCCTTGAAGGTAGTCCATCTGCTCCGGAACAAGCCCGAATCCTGGTAATGGACGAATTCATTATCGCGCTTTCCAGAAGCGCGCGCGCGCGCGCGCGAGTTTCCGATGAAATTAGACACTGTCTATTACGCCGCGCGGGCGACCTAATCGCTAGCTTACTATGAAAATCCAATCAAGTTGGATCATCCAGAAACGTGCTTTGCATTGCCTCGACGAATCACTGATTCCAACTAGAATTATAATTGACATTTAAAATATTGAATGACTCTTTGGTCAATTTTTTTTTATGAAAGCTAATAAGAATTGATGATAAAAGATGATTTCCAAGGAGTTTAACTGGAAGCGGAAAGATTTCAGGGCGGTTAAAGAGCAGAAGGCGAGGAAAGCATTTCAAACATTAGCACTACTCTCGGCGCGGTGTGCCTAATAATACAGTATTAAATTCCGAGGCTCCGGCGTGGCCCCAATTTCCGAAAGCGTTTGCGTATCCACTTCAAAAGGCAGGGGCGCGTTCAGTCTGGAGTGCCTTAACGAGCCTCTGCCAGCCTGACGCTCCGTCTAGAGATGGAGTGGAAAAGTAGATAGCAGTGATAGAACGTCCAGAGGGACAGGATCGTTTGAGGAATTATACTTTCCGAAACTGTTACAAGGTCCAAGTTCCAAAATTATAGTTGATCCTTCTATTTTTAAGTCATCAATAAACTCAATGCAAGATGAAGTTCATTAAACTATCATAAACTTCTTCTTTCAGATTTTTCCCTTTGCCATTAACGATGATTATTTTTCATATTACTTTAAACATCTTATTACCGCGTTGCTTAGTGCCTTTTGAAAATACATTTTAATGGACACTCGCACTTTTAATGTTCACCGAGCCACTTAACATTTGAACGCCATAAATAGACTGGCTCAGTGGGTATTTAAATACTCGAGGGATTAAACTGTTGCTCGACGAGGAGAAAGAAAATTCGCACTTACAGAATAGCCCGTCACTTTGCATTCTCTCAAGAGTACTTCTCCCACACTGGTCCAGGATCATTGTGACACTGAGCGTTTAAGAAATTTCTTTCTTTCTTATTCGCTGTTTAATTGAGCTATCATCAAAGTCTACCACCGATATTACTCGATTTCAACAAAAAGAAGGGGAAGAAAAAAAATCTGCTAACTTCCCGCAGGTAAACAATACCGGATAAAAGTGCACCCCAGCATCCACCCACACACACACACACACACACCATATTTAACCAATGCCGCCAGAACAAACGTCGAGAGTTTGCCCGACGTACCTATTTACTCATAGTGAAAAACGAGAAAACTGCACCAAAAAAAAAAAAAAAAAAAAACAGCGGCAGCTTGCGCACACATCCGGGCGGTGCAAACGTGTTCGTTCGTCCGTCGCATTATTTCAATTACTGGCCGATATACTCATATCGTGTTTACTATTCAAAGTGTTTCGATGAAGAGGGGCAAAAAAAACGAAAAAAAAAAAGAAGAAATCCCAGTACTTGGAGTGCTGTTTGGAAAAATGGCGCTCGACACGATGGAAAAGTGCGAGAATTCAAGACGAAAAAGGAGGGAGAGAGAAATGAATTTAATTGCAGGGAACGAGGGTAATCGGAGTGTGTTAAAAAGCGGGGGAGCACGTAACCACGAGGAAATAAGTGGAAGATGTGTAGAACTGCCGCACTAGGCGTCCTCTCCTCTTCTCTCCTCTCATCTCCTCTCATCGTAGCTTTGCAAGAGAGAGGGAATGAGAGAGAGAGAGAGAGAGGAGCCAAGCTTGGTCATAAAGGAGACACGCTGGCTGACTTTGCGCTTCGAAGTGCATAATGCTACTGCTAAGGTGAAAGAGGGGCTTGGCCTTCTGAATCAACTGGGCCTTTGTCTTCTCTGACTGCCTGGCGATTGTTACCGCACGGCTACCTTCGAATGACGTCCTTTAGACTACGACTCCCACTCCTTTCAATTCAACCTGACCGTTCCGGGGCCCACTGAACTCTCCGTTTCATCTTCCAGTTAGATTAATCAGTCATCGATTAGCTCTTCTCCTATTGTTTCAATTGATCTGTCATGGGTATGAGTAAGAGCTCCTCCTTCGAGCAATTAGTTGGTAATGAGAATGAAGACGTACGAAAGATAAAGCTTGATTTATATTGTGTTAATATTGTGAAAATATATGAGTTTTGATAATTGTTAATAAAATATACTTTCTTTTATAAATCATAAGAAATGGTGAAAATTTTCGAAATTTTCTTGATCGCAAGCAGAGAGATGAGTCGAATGATCTGTGAAATAGCTAGTTTCTACATTTCGATGCTTGTATGAGAGATGAACGAATCGTGGTGTAGAACGGGCTATGAAACATAGCTGCGTACCATCTGGTCCAGCCCAGCATCCCTATCGATTTCACGAGAAGTAATCCCGGTCAAGATAAATCGGTAGTGAGGCGGGTCGGGAATTGCCAGACTGATGGAAGGCCCGGTGATATTTGACACCATTTAGCAAAGCCATCCTTTCGGGAATCTATTAGCACACCCTAAAAGCCGAACCCCGCAAACCTCAACCACCATTTGGCTGGACGAAAAAAGGAAATGAATGGCAGGGAAAAAAAGGCCGAAGAGGACAAAATTCAGGCCGGTCCAACGTTCTAGAGACGACTGGAATCGAGGCTGATCCCTGGAAAGTTGAAAGTTCGTCGATTTTGATTGGCTAGCTTCGAAGCGAGCCAAAGCTCCCTCAGGATTGGCGAGTTCGTAAATACATAGTCCCCGGAGCAGTAATCCTTCGGCCAAAGAAAGTTTCTCATGGCGTCCCTTCGACCGTTCCAGTTTCGTTCATGCTTATTTTACGTCCGATCTACTTACGCTACCCTGCTAATCTCCTTCTCGGGTTAATACGAGCTGATAAAACCATTTACTGCTTCCCTTTATTTAATAAAGCTCGAATTAACCTAGTATAGGTTTCTTTTATGTAGTAAATCGAATGTATTGTTTTCTAATTCATGACTTGCTTTATATTTTTCATTAACCTTTGTGTATATTTAATTATAAACTCTTATTATATGTATACATATTTGATAAACATTCACTCGGATGCGAATAATCCGATGGTGGAATATCCAGACATTCGAATATTAACAGATGAAACCAATCCTGTGGAAGTTCTATCGATCACTGTTACATTATTATCAATGAAAATGAGTTCACGCAATGATGTCAGATCCTGGAAGGTATTCGGTTCGATCTGTTCAATTTCCATCTGTGAGAGATCCAAAACTCTTAATTTACTTAGACCTCCAAAAGTCGGAGCAGAGATACGCATGAGTTGATTCCCTTTGAGATTGAGTTCCTCCAGACGAGTTAACCCAGCGAAAGCTTCTCCGTCGATAGCACTGATATCATTTTTCTGAAGGAAAAGTGTCTTCAATCGTCTCAGACCTTTAAAACAATTGGCTGGCAGGTTGGTCAAGAGATTATTATTCAAGAAAAGAGCATCGAGTCTTTTCAATCCATTGAAAGTTCCAGGACGCAAGTCGCTCAGAAGATTCTGGTCCAGGTGAAGTCGATCTAATTCCTCGAGTTCTACAAAAGCGTCCGGTTCGATCTTGGTGATTTTGTTGTCATTCAGCCAAAGATAAGTAAGGCTGGATAGTCCTTTGAGGGAATCCTTCCCGATCGAAGGAATATCGTTATTGCTGAGATAGAGGAATATGAGATTCGACAGACCAGCAAAAGAGCGATCTGGGATGGCGTTGATCTTGTTGAACATCAAATAGAGCGATACCAAATGCTCTAGTTCAGCGAAGAGATTCTCTGACAGACCAACCACATTGCTGTCTAAATCCAGTCGTTTCAATTGTCCCAGTCCTTGAAAGGATTCTCGCTTCAATACGGAAATTTTGTTACCCTTACTGAGACTTAGAGTCTTCACTGAGAGATTTTTGAATGCATTCTCTTTAATCGCTAGGAGATCCAAGTCCTCTATGTCCAATCGTTGCTCAGAGCCTGTCTCTGTCACTTCAACTAGGACAGTTTTATAATGGCACACACGGTAACCATCCAATGGTACGCACGTTGGATCTTTGGAATCATCTCCGCAGCATCCCACTGCCAGGATGACCAGAAAGATCGAGAAATTAAGAATACTTCGCATCTTTACGAATTTCCTTCGAACCGTAATGTTTCTCCACTTTAACAAGACTGAGAGAAGCACTGCTCGAGTCGCCTTTGATTATTTTTCATTCGATTAAATGCAATGTCGATCGTGACTTTTGACACTGTTATCTCTGGACCAATGATTATGC
Organism: Ectemnius cavifrons; assembly: GCA_964023945.1. NCBI lineage: Eukaryota > Metazoa > Arthropoda > Insecta > Hymenoptera > Crabronidae > Ectemnius > Ectemnius cavifrons. Next base: position 13,114,588 of record OZ030380.1, read on the forward strand.
GGTTGCTGATCTTTGCTTCTAGGAATATCACTTTCTCCAGTATTCGTATAAACTCGACTTAACTCGACTAAACTTGAATAAAATTCGATCAGGCTGCGATAATGTACTCGCAATTGATCTAATTAGTCGGAACTGTTTGTCGCACTGAAACGTTTCGTGTGACCGACGCGCTTATCAATAAAAACACGAAGCCAAGAGTTTCGTGCAAGCTTAGCTGTTTAATGAGACTCCGGTGTCAAGGTTCAGAAGAAGAGTGCCAGTGCTGATGGAAATTCCTCGAAAGTCTATTTCTCTTGGATTCTGATTAAATCCGTGAAATACTAGCAACATCTTGGCGAATGAAAAAAAAGCATAGGGAAAATGATAGGTGGGAAAAAATCGAAAGAAAAGTCGATTTACGTGGAGCAGTAAAATATTATTTTTCGATCCTCTTTACACAACGCAGTGAGTTTCAATGAAAATGGGTGTTCTCCGAGCAGGGAATTTCTTTTCAGAAAAACTGGAAGCTGGGCCTTCAATCCTCCGGTCAATATCGATAGTCTGTTTGTATACCTTCCGCAATACAGTCTCTTTTCTGTCATTCTACTTGGCTTCTATCTTCCCTTTGATCTGTTTGCTTGACCGAATACCCTGTGACCCTTGTGTTCGCCATCAAGCTAGACCTTCTCGACAATGTCTGCGCCCGCTGTATAATCCTTTCGACGATAACATTTACTCTCCGGATCAAAGTTCCATCTTCACAGTCGACACTCATACATATGACTTTCGATACTCTCGAAAAAAGGACTTCCTGATCGATGTTTCGTCGAATTAACCCTAATTTTATTTACACTCTTAAAATTAGGTGAATAATAATATAAAAGCATCACAAAAGTCTATGAGCTGTCTCGAAATTCAGCAAGTTTGACGAGGGAATCAACTCGCGGAGCTTATTTCCGCTCGCGGCAGTTAAATTACCGGGGCGAAGAAATATTCGTCGTCGTCGCAAGCTATCCTTGCGTAGTATTAGAACGTCGATCAGAATGATCGATGGCTGATGAAAAAGGAGGAGCCAGCCAGATGTATTTTATCGACTCGCACTCCCACCTCGTTTGTCTCTCCATCGTAGAGAAGAGTATTACCATCCCCGTTTGGCCCCCTTTACCGCCCTGTTCACTGCTTATCATTTCAAATGCTCCGATCTATAACCCGTCGACCTACAAGCAGTAAGCTCTCTCTCTTTCTTTCTCTCTCTTCACTGAGCTTTAAGACGTACCAAGCTTCTTTAATGGTTCCCTTACCTTCGATTTTAAATTAACTAACAGCATCGTTTCCTTTCAAAGGCTTTTCCTCCGAAATCCAGCAACCCAATTAACTTAAAAACTAGTAGCACGGACTTGGAAAAATTTCTCTGAAAGAAGAAAATTCTCTCTCCTTAAACTATCTTATCTAGAACTTGAGGAGTTCCTTATTTAATTTATCAAATACAGAATCTTCAAACTGTATTAATTACTTCTTTAATACGACTTCTAATCCTAAATATATCTGATATAATAAATAATCAAGTAGTATTTAAATAAAAATTAAAATGATCACTTCATATGTTTCAACGGTAATAACAAACTCGTGTCACGAAAAATGAGAGGAATGACTGTAATTGCAATGGAAGAGTGACTCCAGTTGCTTATTGGAGCAGAGTGAGAAGATCTCGCGCGGGAGTGGATTACGAAAAGGATCGAGTAGGATGCGCTCGGGAAAGCAGCAGCAGCAGCATCCGCCCACTCGAACTCGAGCGATCCTCCAAGTGCGCGTACCGGTTAATGAGAGTCCGAGTGCGTACCCGATTCGAGCTGCTTAACATTATTGCGGCGCACACACATGCGCGCACAGTGTTTTACTTTGCCACGTGAGAAGGAAGAATCGCAAGGTTCTCTCTAACGATTCTAACGATGACAGTACCGTTAGAAGACACCGTTACGGGAAATCAAAGTGTGAGGCCACACTTGGACTTCAATAGAGCATTGCGCAATCCCACCATGACTTATGGAGATGCAGTAACTGTCAATCTTCGGATTGATTGATCTCTCGACAATGGTTTATTAACAGTTCTATCATACATAATGGGAGAAAGTCAATTTGAAGTATTAGAATGTAGTGTTAAATTATTAATATATTTATGATTTCATTTCGAACCCTTTCAAATGTGAATGTGCATGTTTTTACTTTTTAATATGTTCTTTTTGAAATTATTGTTATTACTAATTCGAATTAATACCAAGTGGGAATCTAAGAAAGTTATTCGAAGGGAATTGTATCATCAATAATAAAGCCAAGACAGTCCATTATGGTGGACTTAGGGAGATTCGAATCTGTCCAAATCGGAATGCTAGCTTTTGTCCAGGGATTTCGACTGAGAGAGGAAAGCCCATTGGCTGGGACAGGAAGGATTCATTTTGTATGTGGCTCTAAGCACTCCAGGCGATAGTCAATCCAGGAGTATCCAGAAATCCTTTGCGTGTCCAGGGAATATCCACTCAATGACTACCACCTGTCTGTTTGTTAATGCGAGGCCTTCCAGAATTCACCAATCCTCATTCACCTTGATTTATCGTTCATCTCCGCCCCCCCCCCCCTTTTTTTTCCACCTCTGATATCGAATACATTGTACTGTGGTGGCACACGTGAAGGATCGCCATTAATTTGGATAGTAATTAATCGGTGATGTGTTCAGTAATAAATCAATAAATCGATAAATCGACGTCACGAAAAAGTTTATGAAGACATGATGGCGGCGATATTACGCTCCCGAAAAATTATTTACGAGGCCGGCGTGCTCGGGATACGAAGGCTTTCGGAATTTATTGGTCCAGTTGACGTTACGTAAAGTAGTTCGATCGGGGATGCCAGAGAGTGCAGCCGGGGTCGAGCTCGTTCGAAAGGTATTTTTCATTCGTCGGGATAATTGTCTGGCAATTAAATCTTTAAAAATAAATCACTCGATTGGGCTGAAATGGTGGTAGATAAAATATTGAGGGATGAAAAAGTTCGTGCCAGAAATTATGATCCTTTTCTTTTTTTATGATGGCTATATGGTGGATGTATGATGTATGATAGTCATTGATAAGTTAATAGAATTATTCTTTAAAGTTCGATATTCTTTTTAATCTATCGAATGAAATGAAAACTCGACGAGTAACTCTTCGAAGAGTCGATTGGATAAGCGCGAGGATGAAGAAAGCGAGTCGAATTGAATGTGTATGCGTTAGCCATTAACTCCTTTGTAGAGTTACTTGGGGAGGAATTCGAAGTGGAGAATCAAAAGGAACGCGTGATGAACATGATTGACGAAGTAACATTCCTGCAACTATTATTATCTCGAATCAGGACTCGACAATTCGAGGCAGGATTCAAAGTTCTTAATCCAGCGTGACAGTAAATTTCTGTAGTTCCGTCGACATTAATCTCGTCTTTGGAAAACAAGTCGACAGACTCATTAGCCGAGTTTCATTCAAATTTATCATGTTTCTACTTGGAAAAGACAAAAGCATCAAGTGAAATTGCAAACTCTTCAAAAGTATCCAAGGAAACTCACTCAATTTTTGCTGATGCTGTTCGAGCTTATATCTCAATTAAAAGTGCCGATTTCCATGACTCGCTATCAGCGTTTATTCACACGCTAATCGCGCTTTCATTTCGCTTAATTACCAATGGCCAACCTGGCGTGGCGAAGTGGCGCGTTGCAAATGCTAGAAAGTAGGATGTTCAGCAGTTCAGTGAACAGCGAGAAGTCGATGCTACCTCGGCGAAGCCTTCCCATCTCTTGGTGAATGGGAGAGAACACGTTCGAAATATGCTCGCCTCTTACAGTAATTAATCAGCGAATGAAAGGACCAAGGAATTTCTGTCTTTCGAAACTCGTTCTAATTAAAGGCCGAAGATTTACTTATTTACACTTTGCATTGATAAATCAAGCCTCCATTAACAGCATTATAAATCCTTATTACAATTTCATCAAATTAACAATAAAATTATCAGATATTACAAATATTAAAAACTAACAATCAATTACTTTCTACTTTCCACGGACAAAATCAACTATCATGAGTGACACTTCAATCGAGTCGGTGTTTCCCTCGACAATTAGCTAACCGGCGTCTGAGGTATCAATTATAAGGCGACCGTATGAATATCGGGCGAGAGTGTCGCACAAGTATCCGCTTTCCGCAATGGTATACGTGCGACTTATATCATAGCTCCTGCGAGACGGACTTTCACCATGCGTCTGGCAGGTAGGGAACACTTCATAAGCGCATTCTGTAGTGTGCAAACTCGACAGTCCTTGTAATAAATATCAGTTCTCTCAGGGATGACACATCGCAGGTTGGGAAAGCGGTGCACCTACGATCGCTTCACATTTTCACAGAACTGTCAATATAGAGCGGAACACATACACACAGAGACACAGAATAACACATATGGATGAGTAGCTTCGACTCTCTTTTACTGGAAGCTTTTTCCACTGCTCGAATATTGGGTGTTTCTTTGACGCGATGTTTTTTCGTCAATCCAAAGCTAGCCTGAATAGTATTGGCATCTGTCGCTCGCTAGTTCTCTCGCTCTCTCTCTCTTCGCCTCTGCTTTTCCTGTTTTTCCGCTAATTTCGAGAGGATATACCCGATGCGAGCTGTCGCTGCTAGTGCCAGCATTTTCCCTTCGCTCTCCTGAAGAAACATTGCTGTTGGGAGTTTGCTGACTTCCCATTTACAGATTTTACTGGTATTACGATGAAGCCTTCCATCATCGCTGCGAGGAAAGCTCGTGGGAAATTTGTATGGGAGTTCCTTGGGAATGGAAGATTTACTTTTTTTCATCTTCGTGTTTTGTTTCTCTCTCTTGGGGTTTTTTTTTACTTCGATAAAACTAGGAAAAAATTTGAATGCCATAATTCTTGTGGAATTATAG